>OU342744.1:70917247-71517247 GCA_910589775.1 Avena eriantha | reverse complement strand
CTTTCTTTCTTACTTGATGATTGGTCGGAAGAAATTTACGACACCCCAGGTACACAACCTTCTTACATTTATCCAAATATGTACCTTTTGACTTATCTAAACAGTGCGTGCATGCATTGTATCCCTTGTTTGACTGTTCTGAAATGTTACTAAGAGCAGGCCAATCATTGATGGTTACGAACAACAACGCTCGTAGGTCAAATGGCTCCTGTTTGTGCTCATCCCACACCTTTACACCTGGTTCTGCCCACAACTGCAAAAGTTCATCGACTAATGGCCTTAGGTACACATCAATGTCGTTGCCGGGTTGCTTCGGTCCTTGGATGAGCACTGACATCATAATGAAGTTCCGCTTCATGCATAACAAAGGAAGAAGGTTGTAGATACATAGAGTCGCTGGCCAGGTGCTGTGACTACAGCTCTGCTCACCAAAAGGATTCATGTCGTCTGTACTTAGACCAAACCATAAGTTCCTCGCGTCACCTGCAAAGTTCGAGTACTTTCTCTCGATGTTTCTCCACTGTGACCCATCGGTGGGGTGTCTCAGTTTCCCGTCTTTCTTACGCTCTTGTTTGTGCCATCGCAACAACCTGGCATGCTCTTTATTTTTGAACAGACGTTTCAACCGTGGTATTATAGGAGCATACCACATAACCTTAGCAGGAACCCTCTTCCAGGGGGGCTCGTCATCGCCCTCTTCTTCATTGTCTTCCATTGCAGTATCACCGTATTCTTCAGGGGACATAGGATAGCTGTCATCATCCTCCTCTTCTTCATTTTCTTCCAGCCTAACCCTTCTTTCTCCGTGCATGGCCCAACAATAATATCCGGGCATGAAACCTCTCCGAAGCAGATGGCTTTGAAGGATTCTCGGGGCAGAGTGCTCCGCCACGTTCCGACAGTCGACGCAGGGACAAGGCATAAAATTATCCAGTTTGTTTGCCTTAGCCAAATCGATAAATTTATGCAGGCCTACAATAATATTGGAATCGCGTCGGTCGCCATACATCCATCGCATCCGTGCATCGATCTGCGTCATAATAATTAACCATTACAATAACATCGTGAATAGTAAAATGACCACCCTACATGGACAGATGCAATATTTTTGTATCATTTACAGATAAAGAAGATAAGGTTGCTAACCTCGGCCGACGATACCGTGTTGTGCGAACTTAAGTGTGGCTCGGACATTTCGTCGAACACCTTGTGTGCAATCAAAAAAAAGCTAGCACCCACACCTCACACACAATCCAGCAAAAATTGGTGGCAAGGGGCAAAGGGCTGGGCTTATATATAGCTAGGGAGGGTTTTTGGTCCCGGTTAATGCTACGAACCGGGACCAAAGCCCCTCCCGCGCGACACGTGGCGGCCCAGCGACGCCCCCACCAATGACCTTGGTGGGGGCGTCGCTAGGCCGCCACGTGTCGCGCGGGAGGGGCTTTGGTCCCAGTTCGTGACATTAACCGGGACTAATGCCCACCGTCGCTTCGTCGTCCCCGTGTATAAATATGAGGCCACAACATGTCGCTTTCTCCATCGCCTCGGCCTCTCTATAGTCGATCTCCACCCACCCCTTTCGCCATCGCCTCTCCACCGCGTCGTCGTCTCGTCTCGCCTCCCCTCCCTCTCCAATCTCCACCGCACCGCCATGGAGGTGCCCATGCTCAACTTCTACGAGGCGGCGATGTTTGCGTACTACGGCATCCTCACGCCGCCGCGCGCGACGGTGCCCGCCGGATTTCGCATCAGCGAGGCGGGTGTGCTGGTGGCTCCGCTCCTCGTCCCCGGCGGATACGAGATGGAGTGTGTCATCGCGGAGCGTCGCCGCCAGATGCCCGTGTGGATGAGGGTGTTGCCCCGGTACGCGGCGGCCAGCGAGTACTGGCCCCGGTTGTTCAAGGAGCGGAAGGCCAAGCTTAGCAACCGCATCGTGGACGGGCGCGTGGTGCACCCGGATCTCCGCAACCGAGAAGGGCGGGAGATGTTCTGGTCCGTCCTTGGACGGACCATCTACACCGCCATCGACGCCGCTAGCCGCACAGAGGAGCTCCGTCTCCCGAACAACGCCAAAATCGTGGAGATTTCATCCGACGACGACGAGGAAGCCGTCGGCTCAGAGGACAGCGGCAACAGAAGTGTTGTCGACTAGGAAAATTTGTAAAGTCGCACCTTTGTTTGGAAAGAATTTGTGGTCGAATTAATAAAATGTCTCGATTTAGATCTTTGTCTCGATCAATTTGTGGAAGATTTTTTCAAAAATACTGATCAATTCAATTTGTACCTCGAATTAATTTCCGCCTCGAATTAATTTCTGCCCCGAATTAATTTACATTGTCCCGGATTGCGGACCATCGCGGGGTTTTTGGTCCCGGTTCTTGGCATGAACCGGGACCAATGCTCCGCAGAGCGCCACATGTGCGTCGTGGGGGCATTGGTCCCGGTTCATGCCACGAACCGGGACCAATGCTTAGAGATGAACCGGCACCAATGCCCAGACGGCATGAACCGGGACCGGTGCCTGGCATTGGTCCCGATTAAGGAAACGAACCGGGACCAATGAAATTTGGGCGGTGGACACCCTTTTTCTACCAGTGCTACCAGCGTATTTTGACCTTCCATATGTAAGCAGTACTCTCAACACGATGTCTAGTATTTGGGTATGTGTGTATTATAAGTGACCCACATGCTGGTTAGAGGACCACGGGTGCATTTTACTATTTTGTTCTCTTATAACACTATGGAACTAAGAACTTAGTCTAGCGTATAATTTAATAGTAATACTTGCTTTCAAAATAATAGAAAGACACACTTCTTGATAAATAGGCTAGACACCCTTTAGGCCTCGTTTGGCCGAAGTGTTTTCTGGTGTTTTGGCGGGTACTGTACCCAGGTGTTTTGGTGAAAACATTCTGTCTCACCCAGTCCTCTTCCCCAACCAAAACCTTCCTCGGAAATCCCCAACCAGTAACACACGTCATTTGGCACACAGTGTTAGCACACTGGTGTTTTATCAACAAAACTTGATTTTTTTTTCATACAATCTGACAGTTTTAGCAACCCAATTAATTCAATCTTTATAGAAACCCGAGCACACAACTTCAACAATACTCTTTAGCATGTCACACAACATTACATGAACAAGAATTTTGCATAGCTTATTACAATAATCTTATCAATCGGAAACAAGAAAATTCAAGCATCACTAATAGACAAGAATATATCATCATCTATTATATACTAAAAGCAATATAAGGGTGTTTTTTGAGGCACCAGGTTGATCCACATCATCCAAATTATAATAACCGTTGGATATTTAATTTAAGGCTAGGATTTAATTAGGACCCCACAAACCATCTGCCTTTGCTTACCGTCATATTTCACGTACAAAGGTTGAGGTCACGGTTTATTTGGAAATAAGGCATCGTATAGCCACATAATATACGAAGCTGCACCCATAGAGTCCACGTGGAACACGACCCTCAAAAAAAATCCATGTGGAGCCCGAACAATCAAACTGAATCCTGTTAAAAAAAATCAAACTGAAGCCAAAGTTGGACGTTATTCACATATAGGATCGTGCGTACCGATTTATAATTTGGTAAACTCACAATCATTCGTGATGCATAATCATGTTTGCTCAGTTAGTGGTCATGCAATTCACTCTGCATGCAAAATGATAGAAAAATATGTCCCGTAGAATTTGAACGCTTTAAGGCTAATTTTTGGCGTGGATTAAGGTCTAAATTAATAACATGGTTGAGCAGGATTTAGAATAGTTTTTAGTTCCATGGATTTACAAGCACTTATCTATTTTTTCTGGTGGTTCAAGACATACGTCGAAGAATAATTTACACAAGCGCAGCAGAAGAATATATGGTGGGCAAAAAGTATTGGGTTTTTCTAATTCTCAATGGTGCAACAAAGTCTTAGTTAACAACAAACCATTGTTCTGACAATGAGATTCTATAATATTCATTTAATCTAGGAGAAATTATTCCAAGTTTTTAAAATTGGTCGACGAATTATTACTAACACGGAGATTTTCCATAGATTTGTATGAACTACGCACATAACCATCATTTTGACACCAAGATTCATACGGTGTTCATTTGTATATAGAAACATATACTATTTTCCAGCTGTAAATTATTACAACACTGTGATTTTGGATATGCGGAAGATAAAATCACCTAATGGTTTTATATAGCCACATGCTATTTAAAAATGTGCGACCATATGATCAGTGAACACATTTTGGCCTAGGTCACACCTCACAAACAACACTGCCGAATGACTATCCAATGCCAAGTTGTTCAGGAAGTAGACTGAAACTACATGTGAGAACCATTAGCTCTATGAGATAGACTATGACTGCCAGACCTAGATGAGGATGAAACTAGGAGACACCTTCTTTTTACACAATACGATATCAACCACCCACACAATTTCAGTGAACACTAATACCAAATAATGTAACTAACTACACACCAAAGGTTGATTAAATGATTCCATTCTCTGTTGTCATCTTGTTGTTGGAGGTAAGAGCCAACAATGGACAATCCACTCGACATGAGTCTTACTTTTACAGCTAATAAAAGAGCTTGGGTATTCCACACAAACAGAAGAAAAAACAACATTTTAAAGTATGAATTTTATTAAAAAATGAAATTAAAACCCTTTTTGATTTTAATTAAGATTATGGGTTTGGTCAACGTGGTCACATGCTCAAAGCATAAATAATTTCATGATAAAGTATACAAAAACTATAATATGAATCTACCATTATTTAGGTGTTCTCGCATCTATATGTTATATGTTAAAAGCATATATTTGGCGAAGAAAGGAGCCATATTAGATATACTCAAGTAGAAGAATACCCCCAACCATGAATATAACGGATGTGTTCTTATAAGTGTTCTTAAACATATCCCGTCAACTATTCATCTTACAAACTATTTTTAGAGCACAATGTCAAGAAAAATATCTGCTAGAAATTCTCACCAAAGAATACATCCGATCGTCAACCTACTATACATTTTTTTGTTAAATAGACTACAACCAATAGACCATGATGACAACTTTGTATAATAGGAACAAATGAAATGATCACCATCATAGTTACCGAACAGGTCAAATACAATAGATCTACGAAGTTATGCCTAGAGACACCATGTCATAAAATTACCAATGAGCAACGATGCCCATATTAGAGTTTAAAATTTTATATGTGTTATATAAGTGACCGATCATATAATATAGATAAAAAAGTTTGATTTAATTATCAACTATTAATAATGAACCCATGTATGCAAAGTTATACACATGTCCAGCTCATTATTACTTTGTTCGCGGATAAGAAATTGTACACATACCGTACTATTCAACCAATTGAAGTCCGATATCCATAGGTACTTATATCCAAGGGTTAAATTGACATATTAACCTACTATCGAGGATAATATATGTGCCATTTTAATTCTTGAAGGAAATCTACTTAATTTGTCGTTACATTATAGAGACCACTAGAAATCATTTGTCCATTTTCAAGTTGATTGTACCCTACTTATTATTCAACGAAAACTTACAGATTGTCAGATATATTCACAATTGATACAAACAACACATACTCTAAATGTTAAACTCCAAATTGATCTCACGTCACACCAATAACTATATAGTCTGAACATTAATATCATGTACATATGTAGTACATTGTACATGATACATATGGTCATAATATGATGGTATAAAAATAGCATTACCAATTACCATTTTTATCAAAGTTAAATTATAAATTCTCCTTCAAAATTGATATTTTACTAACAAAATATTTGTGATGCATATGATTCCATAATATTTTGTATCACATGATGGGAACAAAAAACTAAAGAGGATGCCCTCGCATTTGCGAGGGCCACCATGCTAGCTTTATACAAAAATGGTTTCGATGATCAACATCAGATGCAGCAGTTCACCACACTACATGAAACTGGAAGCTCCATAACTTGTAGCTTCTGCATTCTAGGTACCTGAGCATAAAGGTATCCATTGTAGTAATTAGCGGCAACTCAACAACACAAAAGGTATTGTCAAGCAAAGAGATGCATCACTTGACAGTGGTCCCCTATAGCCACAAGCCTCTGTCCGCTCCCGCTCCTCAAGCCCTCTTCCTCCTAGAAGCTCGAGTCAGCTCCCTCCTTCTCCTCGGCGGCATGCCCCTAAGGTCTCTGCACCTGAATCCAGCCTCTCTGCCTCATCTTCTCTGGTGAGTTTGCATCTCCTTTTCCCCTCCAGTCTTGACCGGCTGTGGTAAATTTATCCCCTCTACCTGGCTTTTATACCCAGCTACCTTTCCCTCAATAATATGAAGTCCTCATCATAGCCTATGTCACTAGCTCAGTGAACTGTAGTACACAAAATAGCTCAATGATCGCACTTAAAAGTGGTGCAAAATGCACACGATTGATTCAGGGTTGCATCAGTCGTATCCGTCGTATACATGTGATGGTAGTAGTAAATTAAAAATGCACAAATCAAGTACTCATTTTTTCAAAACAAAACTCTGGGATGTCAGATAAACACTGGAGTAAATGCAAGTTGTCACAATTAATACTGGAGTTAGAAACTTCGTGCCAAAAAAATAGTTACAGAGACGAATCGCTGCTGCATACTTATCATCCATGGAAAGCATGATATTTACAGGAAATAAGCCTAGTAGGCACGTCCCACGTGTCATGGGATAGAGTGTGTAGATGGACCTCCTAATAAAAAGTCAATGTGCAGGTCCTACCTGTCAGTTTTAGATCCAAACCTAGTGTTATCTAGACACGTAAGCGGAAATTGATACATGGACATGACACGTAGGCAAAAGTGCTGACGTGGCCTGGTTTTCAACGCATAATCGCAACCATTTAAATTTGTCTTAGTCGCTTAAAATTAAGGTCGTAAACCAGATCTATCCATTTTACGACCAATTCACGCAAGCAAATTATGACCTCTCTCACAAAATGGTTGTAAATGTTTAGGGTTTGGACACTCCCAAATGCTTTACGACCATTTGGTGCAAAATGTTCATAGATCTATGCCCAATTCATCCACGGTCATTACGAGAAGGTCACAAGTTAACACATCTCTCGTAGTGTGCTTACACATGAGAAGCTATCTAGCACTACAAGAAAACTTGCATGAAGAGGTACTATTTTGCTCATATAGCGACACTTAAAGTGCTCTTACATAGTTTTAGAAGCACTTTCCATATTGTCTCAAAAGTGTCACTATGGGCAGTGTCTTTACATGTTAATGACACTAGTAATAATATCTATACATCTTATAAGACACAACAAATAGACACTATATTATGTTTCTATGCCACGAAAAACATGTCAAAAGAAATCCTTGATATCTTGACTTTAAAGATAAACACTTATTCCTCTAACCATCTCAACCTTAACATGATATTGAATATACTTGGAATAATTTTCTTTTGAGTATTGCACAATAGGATTAAAACATAAAACAAATATCTCCATAAAAGAAGCAAAATTCCTCACATATTGTCTTTACATAAAATGTGAAGGCATCTTAGGAAGTGTATCAACGATTGCCTGTATATAAATTTTTGGGACAATTACGAATGCCTCAAAAGTTTTCTCTAGAACCAAAATTCCATTTCTTCAAACAAATTTCTTAGTTGATGTCTCTATATTTAAGACATGTCCTTAAGGTTCTAAAAAAATGTCTCCACATGATAGGAAATGTCTCTATGTGATATTTAAAGAGACAAAAATAAGAAGTCTCTCAAGGAGATGTCTCTGTGATAGGTCTTTGTTGTAGTAACAATCAGGTTATTGAACTTCATTTGATTTTTTCATGGCAATTGATCTAACTAGTTACAAGGGTAATCACAACCAAGGTTTTTTTACTAAAATGTTTTTCCATTTCCACAATATACAATAGAATTTTTAGGTCTGAATTAATTCAATAAAATTTTGAATCTAGTTAAGGAATAAAAAAAATATGCAAACAAGCTAAACGTAAGGAACATGACCAACGAGCTTGGGTAGCTTATTATGGGATCAAGCCCCACTATGCCCAATTATACTTTTTAGGGCGCAAAAAAGATCATAATGGCAAAAAGAATTGCAACCTCATGTTTGGTAAGAGGCACGGTCTATCTACCATGGTACCCTTTTACATGCGATTTAAGTAGCATACACAATGTATTTAACGATGGGTTGGAATGTGAAATTCAATTTCTTCCGAATTATTTCTAACGGTATACATATTTCTCGGAATGAGAAAAAACCCACTGATATTCACAACTCAATACTCACTTCTCTTGTCAACTTTTGTTTGTTTGTTATTAGACTACTGGAGGGTACCTATTATACACGGTTGGTATGCTGATTGCAATTCCAATATGTTCATAGATCTATGCCTGGCTGGGATTTCATCCAGGAGGGTACCTATTATACACTGTTGGTATGCTGATTGCAATTCCAATATGTCTAACTATCATTCCTTCTGTTTGCATGTCACCCATGAGCACGACCTACACCTCCCCAGATTTATTTGACAGTCTAGAATGAGCTATCACAAAGGGGACCAGACAGCTCGCCCTCGTACTCTAATGGTTCCTGACATCTTCTAATCCCTAATATCTTTTCCGACTAGTCATATCTCTAGCCCACATTGGCTACAATTGTCTCGTGTGTTGTCAAAATTTCTTTCATAAGTAGAGCTCGATGCCACTTCTTGGCTAAAGATGAAGAGGAATATGTATAGGCATGACTAACAAGTAGTAGCCATGGTTGGTGGATCATTACTATTTTTCATTGGTTTCACGTCATAACTTTTTGTAAAGATCAAGACGAGGACGATTTATAATAAATTCCATACAACTCATTTAAATAGCTGCAAAACATAGGCTACAATACGTAGTAGTATACTAGTACTATGAAGAACGAAGGAGAGTCTCACGAACCATGTTGACTACGACACCCTTCTAGTAGGGTCAACCTGCCACATGAGCCGTCAAAGCTGGCTAAACTCCACTTGGACTTTTCATCAGCCGGATTTCTAGTTCAGAGCACTAGTTTTCAACCCGTGCACCTACAGTTTCGTTATTATGTACAATCTTTTAGGTAAACCCCTTTGGACAAAAAATAGAACTCCAATCTTTTGGCAAGGATTGTACCCAAATAAAGCATGATTGTTGAACACATACAAAATGCGATAATCACTTGATAGTTTTTTATTTAATACACAATGAATAGTTTGTTCTGTTACACCGTGAGTTGGAAAAACTAATATTTCCTTCGGCAGCAGTTTGACAATAAAAATGACAAAATTTGTTAGGTAATCTAATATATTAAAGATAGCCGAATAGTGATCCATTAGTGGTAGACCCTAGAAAATTGTGCCATTATCCAATAATAGGCAACTGCTCGTGTAGTAAAATTTACTGAAACAAAATAGCTTTTTTCGAACTATCAACGTTTATCTGTAGTACGAAAAAATGAATCAGATTATTTTATGAATCTAGCAGACTGATTTCTGTAATAGGCTACGAAGTCCTACTTTCTTTACAATACTATATGATATGTATCATGTTCTTATTAAAACACACATAATCATATTTGGTACATTTCTTTTCCTTCTAGTGGCCACCGAGTAGTGGGACTAAACATGGCATTAATTGCTGACTATGTCATATCTCCCACCAGGTGAGATATGACCAAAGGCATGGAGAGAGGTGTGCATAGAGCATAGTTAACCACCTGATGACCAACGCCCATATACAAACTAGATCATACTCCGCGCGTTGCGGCGGGTATCTAAGGCAAAGTCATGGTTACAAAATCAGTATACACAAAATTGTGAATAGAAAAATGACATGTATTGAAGCGAGAAAATACAGTTCGATATCATCAAAAATAAAATACAACTTAATAAATAAAGGATGCTAGTACATGTTGTGGCCTGCAACCTAGGAATGTTACATATGTATTGGCTCGTAAAAGCACATTATTAATTCTTTCTACAAAAAATCGTTTCGAAAGCATTTGAAGAAATAACTCTTTTGTGTCAAAGACCGTCCAAACAAGTCATGCCATTGGTTGAATTTGAAGATGACGTAGCTGTTTCCATTGTCCATGGGCTCCATGCTTATTTACAAATAGAGAAATTATTGGGTGCAGATATGGTACTTCCTTAGGACATTATATCAGGCAAACTCCATTAATAACAGTTGCCTGCAAGTGAAAACTGAGTCCTTTGTAGCAGTTTGCATGCATGTGATGAAAACGTACAGATAAAGGAATGCAAAGTATGCAACAGCTGATATATGGTCCTTTAAATGTAAAAATAAACATCTACCAGCCTCGCTCCTTAAGCTGTACATCCAACCCTTTTTTGTGTGATGAGTAATTCAAAATACACCAAAATCTGAATATACTGCCTTGAATTTATGACATCCAATTAGTGCAAAGACAAACACATTGTATGCGGTAACCTGCAAATAAGACTGTTGCTACAATCATGTATAACTGTATAACTATGTGTTGATGGATGGCCACTCAATTATTCGAAAATAATTTCAAAAGGGCATAGTTGAAGAAATCAAACTCGGACATAAACATTTTGGAAGGCAAGAGTATTTGTCATCCCAAATTTTGACATAACATAGTAGAAGAAAGAGCTCTACTTCCGGACTTGCACTGACATATATTGCATCTTATTTTTTTAGAGCCCAACTCAAGCAATATTTGTCTTCACAATTAAACAAAACAAATATCAGCCAGAGAAAAAGAAGAATTGTAGTTAATCTATTTCTCATTTTTTTTCCTGGGGTCTTGTATGTGGCTCTGCAGTTTTGGAGCTGAAAACAGCAGAGGGGAAATATTTCACATACTGCAGTAAATATAGGAAATTCTGAATATTCACAAATGAAAGTAGAAACAAAGCAAAACGGAGGGAAGGAGAAACAGCCTTCGAACTCACAAATCCTACACATTTTCTACAACAATGTCACCTAGTCACCAGGACGTGGAGGTAAGCTCACGAGCCATGTGCAGAATTGAAGAAAATTTCTTCAGATATCTTCTTTAGCAATAGATGATAGTAGCACTCTAGACTTTAAGGTGATTTCTTGAAAAAATTAATGAAAATCTACAAATAAAATTGAGGACCGCAAGTTAACTCCAGTGGAAGATAATAACATGATTGATAATATCTGGGTAAAAAAATCTAAGATGTTTGTAAACGCAATTAGCTATAGCAAATAAAAGATCAATAGAAATTATGCATCCTTGATGGAATTTTTTAGGATCTTGGATGCACCATGGCATCGTTGAGGAACCCATGCTTCCGAAAGCTTAGGTTATGGCCGTTGGCCTGCAGCATAAGAAAAGAAATAGACGGTCCGATTGGGCTATTTCTAGCGCGAATCAGTGGGGAGGGGAAGAGAGAACGTTCGGGCCAAGATTGATTGAGAAGAGGAAGTGTCAAGGGCCTGGATACTGAGTTGTTTTGTGGAGAAGAAAAATAGTATTGGGCCACTTCCTTCGATCTAGGTATGGGCTATTGTGGGCTAAATTGATGGGCTGAACGGTTGGTCTTCTCTTGTACGAACGCACCCAGACCTGACCTGATACAATACACAGTGTCCTCTCAACTGCTAACATACTACCTTCTTAAAAGGCGAACGCTACGCGTCTCCCATCGTCCTCCTTCCGATGCTGCCACGTGTCTCTAAAAACGGCTCCAATCCCGGTTTTGTTGCAAAAGTATCCCTTTTTGCTACAAATGTCGCCGCTTTTGCTTCCGAAGCAAAAAAACGATTCGTTTCAGAAAATAGAACGCCTCGCCGGAGACTTCGCCGGAGACCATGCAACAAAAAAATTATACTAATGTAGCAAAACCGACTTCGTCGGAAACATCATCGAAAAAACTCGCCGGTGTCTCTCGCCGGAGACCTTGTAGCAAAAAGTTGACACTGTTGTAGCAAAAGCACAAGACGGTTGTAGCAACGAAGTTCTTCTCATGTAGCAAAAAACTGACTTCGCCGGATACATGGCTGGAGAATTTAGCCGGAGAACTTGTAGCAAAAGCTTTACGGTATTGAAGCAAAACAAATAAACGGAGATAGCAAAAAAAAAAATATCAATGTAGCAAAATCGGAAGCCAGCCTTTGTAGCAAAAAATCTCTGAAATGCAAAATCCAAAGTAGCAAATCCAGGAACCTTCGATAGCAACAATCAAAGCCTTCGGTAGCAAAATCCATCGCAGTAGGTAGCTCGATCTCTGGCACCACCGGTGTCCGCAACACGTACTCGTGGCAGCGCCACCACCGTAGCCGGCAGAACTAACACCGGTACGAGCAACGCCACCACCGACGCGGATAGCAGGCGCCGATGGGACCCCTAGGCGGTGTGGTCCTGCATGGACCTTGGAGGCTCCGGGTGTGGCCGGCCAGAACCACTATGTGAGCCCATCAGGAGGAGCGCGGGGGGGGGGGGGAGTGTGTCACGGAGGAGGCGCGGCAGAGGCTCGTGGCGACGCCATTGCCATCCACCATGTGAGCACCATGGGATAGGGAAGGAGTAGGGCGGAGGACGGCCTGGGAATAGAGGACGGCCTGACGAAGGAGGCTCGCGGCGGAGGAGGAGGTGGCGGTGCGTCGGGCAGGAGATCGGGGCGACGCCGGCGTGGTGGCCTGGCTCCGCGCGTGGTTGTTGGCCGCAGGTGGCGATGTTTGTTTGCAACGAAGAGATAAGGTGGGCCCGATAGAAGTCACGAGGGCGGTCGACCCGGACGATGGGAGTCGGGGATCCCCGGCTGATCCTAATCATTTTCCTTCTTATTAAAAGCATGACCAATTTGCGATCTCTCCTTGGCCCAAATCAACCTCCCGTCCGTTGGTTACAGTAGATTCCCGCGTTGAAACCAATCAGAGCTCGCCACGTCTACTCTTTCCTTGAGATCCCGAGTCTCTAGAAATATCTACCCGGGTGGGTCCATCGTGTCATCCACCCCTTGACCCTGCCGCTTTGACCGGCCGCTAGAGGAGCGGAACAGATTTCTCGAGCGGTTCTCCGCCTCCATTGCCTCAAGACGCCGTTTAACTCCAGCTCCCCTACGCGTGGGCTGCTTCCTGCTTCGCCGACGAGCCGGGCAGCAGCCTCCACGGGTGATCTGATATATATATAGGGTTAGTTTTAACCTCTGCGGTCAACCGCTCCCACTCCCTCCTCTCACATCCTGTCCATCTCTATCTCACGTCAGCCGCGACGATTGGAGGGGCTCCATCTGCGTCATGTTGCTCCGGGCGAAGACTCGTGGTAGCGGCGGTGGCGTTATGTGCTTAGGATTTGGCACACGGAGCAACAGAGCAGCTGCAGGAGCGGCTAATCCACCACAACGTCGAGCACGGGGCGGCAGGCAGGTACGCGCCTCTCACCACTCTGTCCTCACATCCTCCCACTCTCAAGTCTCAGCCGATGGAGTTTTTTGTTTCTCTAGGCTCATACATTATGAGTTTTTTGTAGATTTCTTCTTCTAATTTAAACATCAGGCGCAGGCAGTCTACCACTGACTGGTCCTATATCATTTTGGTGGCTCTTCTTTGCAGATCGGCAAGGTGAGTGCGTAAATGGCTGACGGCGGAACAAGCAGCATCGACATGTTGGCGCACTCATGGATAGTGTTAGATGGGCTACTAATGTTAGATAGTTATTAGATGCAAACCAGCTTTAGGCGAACAGCAGTAGTGTGCTAGGAGAGGAGATGGTGGAGAACGTCAGGTACTTCATTGTTTCTTCATGCACATGCCATCACATGCTGATATGCAAGCCAACTTTAGGTGGTAACACTAGTCAAACTATGCTTGCAAATAGAATTTGCCTCTCCCAAATACGAAGCTCAACGGAAAAATATTTGATTCTGTTCTCGCACATGCTCATCGACGACCACGTGGCCCTGGTGAGCGAACGACTGGCCATGTCTGCCGCGCCCATGGCTTCCATTGGATTGTTACTGTGGTGAGCTCTCTATCTCTCCCACTTCTTCAGTTTTGTTTTGTACCATGGCTTAAGCGGCATTTGGTTGCTGCCAATTAGCAATTTCTGATAGATTTACCGCAATAATCACTTATATATAAAATACATGCAATTAAGACATGGTATTCATCTTTTTTTTTTATCAATGCTTTCACTCTATTACCGAAGACCAGTTCGTTTGATACTTACAATATGTTTATTTTCCTTTCAGTATGACTGCATAATCACTTTTTATCCAGTATACTAAGCAGATGGAAAATTTGGGTCTGCATAGCCATTCAGGTGAGAGGAAAGACATGTACAAGTCCTTTTACAAACTTCTTTCTCTAGCATTAGTTCTGCAGCTGTACGGCTTTGCTTCACGTCCTTTTTGTGAAGGGGGCACAAGAGAAGTGGGGACTAGCACCTCCTGGATCTCTGTACCACATGATATGCCATTGTCGCCTAGGTCCGATAATATTTTTGCTATTGTTGATGATTTAAGACCCATTTTATACTGATGCATTTTATTTGGCACCTCGTACAATACTTTGTTCTACTAATAGTCTTGCCAACACAATAAATAATATGGTTTTCTCTAGAGTTCCTACAACTGCATGGGAACTTGAAAGTTTTGATACTATTTGCCAGATAATTGACCATGTGGCCTATGCAGATTTACTGTATCCTTGATAATGTGGATCTTAGCAACTTCCAGCATCATAAGATCTCTCGGACGAAGAGGACAACAACGGACACAACTGATGGAATAGCAGCAGTAGTAATATAAACTCAAATACTCAAATCGATAGTATGTTGAACTCGGTGTAATATGTATGTTAGCGTATATTCAACTCGATCTGTCAACAGTAGCTTAGATTAGAATCTAGCTTCTCTGTAATACAATATACTGCATGCACTGGCTCATCCCACTAAATTATGTACCAGCGCTCTTAGCATAAACCACTACCTGATGCAGTGTAAATATAGCTACTAGCTATGTGATATTGCCAGTACTATCTCACACCTAACAAAATACTCAAGTCTGTACAAACATCTAAATTGACTATATACTCCAAAATTCCGCTGTCACGGGTGCGGCGTGTCGCCGCGCCAAGTTCCCTAGTTAAAATACGAGTGTAAAATATAAAAAATATAATAATAATGTGGCATAGCTGCATGATAGTGGCGAGCCGCGTCATTGGGGAGGTCCTCCGGTGCCGCCTCATCCTCGTCTCCGGTGGTCACCCCACCACATCTCCAGTGGTCACCCCACCCGCCGTCGTTCTTGTCTCTGGTCGTCCTCATCCCCATCGACCGACTAACAGGTCTGGCCCAAGAGAAAAACTGAAGCGTAAGGGGTACACGGCGCTGGCGTCGCGTCGAGCAGCATTCACTACTAAGAAATACCCTACTAGTGGGCTTTTTGGTTATTAGTGGCGCACTAGCAGGCCCGGCTTTGAGCCGGTGCAACCGGTGCATGCGCACTAGGCCCCAGATCGGGCAGAGGCCCTCACCAGGAACGTTACGTATACAGCTGAGTCTCTTTTAGATACCTTCTTTTTGGCCCAATCAAAATCCCACGAGAGGCCTTTTGGAGATGGACATTGCCTCTACCCCACGCACGCTCTATCGCCAGTAGCTATTCGTGAAAACAAAAGACCAGCCGCGCATCGCATCGACTTCTCCGCTCTCCCTTCTCGTTTTCCATCGACCAGGCGCCGCTCTCCCATCAGGATTTCTCAATGTTTTGACAGAATTAATGGCGGAGGCGATCAGGGTTCATTGATTCTCAAGAAATCATTCATGGATTCAATCAAACATGACGATGACAGAATTCCAAATTAGTTCCATCTCTAGTATGTTGAGCCTAAATCCTCTCGCGAGGATGAATCCGGGTGAACTGATTCAATCAAACATGACGATGACAGAATCTCTGCCGCATTTACCCACGTTCAAGCATAGCTTGGTATGCCGACAAGGCTTCCTAATGTCGGCCCCATGCAGAGCTCGGTTCTCTTGTCTAAGTCTAACCGAATAAAAAAATCACCAGGTAGGAAGTCACTTGGAGGCGACCCTCAGGCCGGTCATAGCGGAGAGTAACATAACCTGGTAACATGCATAATTTATCAGTCTATGTTTCCATCTTCTTAGTGAAGAGTAACATACAAGTGGTGTAATGTAAAAATTAGTGTTCAGTAGGTGATAGACTTATTTTGTTTTCGTATGTGCGATGTTACAGTAACCAAATATGTTACTCCATCTTTCTCTCTTTTTATTAACTCACTGCCACATAAACAATTTTGCTGAATTGAACTCTTAGTTACTTCTAAAGTTACTTGCACTATGACTAGCCTCACGCACACCTTTAGCGCACCAGTTAGCAGGTCTTGATCCAAAACCATTAATAACAAATAGCCGACTTCGCCCCAACTGACGGCTTGTGTTGTGCGTGCGAGGCCTTGTTTTCCACCGTAACCAACTCCATCTTCTACGACCAGGCCTCAAGCCCTTCCACTGCTGTCTCCTGTCACGACCACGCATTCTTGTCTTGTCTACTCTCTTTCTTTCTCATTTGGTTCTAGGTGCCGACCTCAAAACCTGTCTTCTTTCTGAAAATGCCTGAGAGGACTGAGGAACTGGGTTTTGGCGGCTCTTTACAGTCTTGGGCTCGCAGAAACAACTGAAGCATAAGAGTTGGGACAGGTTAATCTCAGTTTTGTTACAGTATCATCCGCCATCTGCTGCCCCAGTTCCAACTATTCGTTTCCCGGTACTCAAGCTTCTTAAACCTACATCCTTTGTTGTGGGCTCGGGCTCGAATGAGGCGTTCTTTCTCCAGTTGCCAGATAGTGAAGAGTCAATGGCAACGTTGCCCTGACAGAGATTCTCCAGACACAAATAGCGAAGCTTTGTACTGTTCTGTTCAGACTCAACTAGCATAGTGGCCTCGCTAATGCGCGGTCATAATATTTAGTATAGAAGTATTGATAATTTATTTTAATTTTTATTCAAAGGTTTCTCCTTTTTTTTTTTTTGAAACGAAGGCAAAAGCTTTGCCGCATCAATTAATTAAGAAGAAGGTGCCCAGTTTTTAGGAGAAAACCGGGCAAAAACCTACAACACCAGGGGCTAACCCACTCAACACCAACAACACAGTGGCAAACACCCACACACAACGACAACCAAAACCTAACAGAAGATCCACATAGCCACACGAATGAACACACCAACCACAATACTCCTACACCGCGCCAACAAAGATATGCCAGGACAAAGGGGGGCAACCATCAACCTATTGCAGATGCATTTCCAGTACCACCGTTCTTCTTACTCGATTTCTCCTTCCCAAAGACTAATCTTGGCCTAGCACCACCTCCCCTGGACTTAACCTTAGACCCAAACGATTTGTCGGATCCAGGACATACAGCAGCCAAGGTGACGAGAAAATCACAAATCTCTCTAGCAACGATAGCTCCAGGCAGAGGAGTGAACACTCCTAACTTATCAACCCCATCACCTATGGGAACCACAAGCCTGTCGGACTCAGGCGAGGGAGAGACTGCAACGTCGACATCACCACCCTTTTCAGAGCCAAGCGCTTGATCTATGATTAAGCCCATGCCCCTGCACTCAGAGGCATCCGATACAATAGGTTGCAACGACGGGACACGAGGAGAAAAACAGCCGTACAGCTTCTCATCCTGAACAACAACCTTCTTCATTACAAAATATAAGTCATATTTTGATTAGTCTGATTTTTTACAAGGAGGCACATACTGTACTCTCTATACCCAAAATATATATCATATATTATAACCAATATCAACTTTTGCTAATATTCATGGATAAAAATTGTGAGTTATGGGCATAATAAATATCTCAAATTTATTGAAGATGCATATATTGGGAATTTAAGATGCATACATTGTAACAAAAGGAATATATCGTAGAAACGTTGGGACTTTATTGATCATGGATCATGATAGTGTTTACTATAGCAATTTCGGTGGACTAAAAAAACCTTAAATAAATGTTGAAAAGATCTAGCCAAAGTATGTCTTGTGGTATTGAGAAGAAGCCAGATATAGTCAAATGAGTCAACTGAGAAGTTCATCGCCATATGCTTCATGTCCACCACCAGACTAACGTGACATCCAATGTTAGAGACACGTAGTCGAAAGCAAACATGACCGAAGCAAACACAAATTGGTGGAGATTCTAGGCACTATAGAAGTTCACATCAACAAAACTCGGTACATGGTTCACATAGCAACGGTCTTCATGGTCCCGATGTCTCTTATTCCTGGCTACATATATTACCCCTTCTATGTTTAGTACTCCCTCCGTCCTGGTTTATTAGGTGCGCATGTAATTTAAGAAAATGCTTGATCATCAATTTTAGCCAATAAATATACAATATATGTCAAAAAATATACCATTCGAAACTTCTTTTGAAGATGAATCCGATAGTATAATTTTTGTGACATATTATGTAAAAAAATTTGACAAAAATTAATGGTCAAAATTGTTCTTAAACTACGTGCGTGCCTAATAAACCGGGACGGATTGAGTACTAGCTACTCCTTTTCTCCTTTATCTGGACAAGCCACATATTTGAATGTGATGGAAAGTGTTCTAACTAATTGAACTCATTGCTACAAATTGAGAGATGATGTAGTGGCATATATACAATACACCTAGAGCAACCAACATGGTGATTGGAAGTTGTTGGATCGGTACTTTTATGCATTGACTTCATGTCCTCGTGAACATTCAAGATAAGAATTTAATAATACCCAACCTCATAAGATGTCAATACCTAATTCATATGGATTGATTGATTTTTTATAAATGACTTTCATGAATTGCACCATATATATGATATAGAATAGTAAGTGCCAGTGAACTATACCTTGGATTTTTGACATCTTAGACATTGGGCTCGTGAGGGGACAGGATTGGGAGGTAGGGGGTGTGGGGAGACGCGGATGCTGAGATGGCACTTTCTCATAGTGCAAATGCATGATCGTTGTGTAATGGATCTAGGTTGTCTTTATGGACCCAATCAACTGTAGTAGGCTAACTTTTTCCTCCAAATTAGCTACCTTTAGGGATATTTGGCTCGCAATGGTGCTATAACAATAGATCCAATTGCTAGAAATGATTAGGGAGGGTGATAGGACGTTGGAGAACGATGAGGCCATGAGAGGCTGCCTAGAAAAACTAGTCATAATGTCTGGAATTATTAATTTGACACCAAAATAGTAAAATATTATGGCAAAATGTATCTTTATTATTATATATGGGAATTGGTGGGTAGACCCCTCTTTTCTCCCAATCTCGCAAACCAAAAAAGACTCATCCCTTCTCTCCATGAAAAGGATGGAAAGTCAATTATTTTTTCTTATATTGTAAGAAAAAATAAAATAAAGTGAGATAGTGTTTTGAAAAAGTATAGAATGGACGAGTAAAGTGTAAAGTACAAGAAACAATCAGGAAGAACCGAAGTCTCTTTATTGTTGAAGTACACAACGACTTACTATATATTAGCAACAACACAGAGAGTAGTTCTACCCGCAAAAAAAAAACACAGAGAGTAGTTCCCAAGAGTGCGATTATACGAAAAAGGTACATGTTCATATGCATCACTATGGAATTCAGTCATCCAACCAAAAAATAAATCGACAAAATTTACGAATGTGATATTTCTCTGCCAACAATATGTACCAAGTTATCGAGCCGAGTAATATCATCTTGCGAAGGATGTGTTGGGTTGAATATATACATGTACCATCACAGATACTTATAAGATTAGTATCAGCTATGGTAATCATCGTAAACATGCCAAGTAATTTCCTAGCCGTCACATTGGACTAGGCGAGCTTTCCTCTTTTGGTAAGTCAATGTCCCATCAAGCTTTTTTTATTTAATAATCATTGCAAAACTAACAACGATTTTTCTACAAATTTTTACTTTGGAGAGAATTCAAACTTCGAAACTAAATTTTTTGAATGATTTCAGCATTTCCAAAACTTTGAATTTAAAAATTTCCTGAAAATTCATACATCCAGTTTAATTTTTTTAGAACTTTTGAAAACATCTAGAAATGTGTCATCGTTGATATGTGTGGTTTGCAAGTGACACAATTGACAAGTATTTTCCAGAACGTTGAAAAAATGTGCCATCCATCGACCTATGTAGTGTCTGGCTGCATGTGACAAAATTCACTACTCCCTCTGTCTCGGTTTAAAGGGCCTACGCGCCTAGATCGTTAATTTGATTAACAAAATATTAATTATTTAACACAAAAAATTGTATCATTGGAAAATTTGGATGTTATACTTTCTAATGGTATAACATTTATGTAAAATAATTTATATTTTATTGGTCAAATAAACAACCTAGGTATACGCGTAGGCCCTTTAAACTATGATAGTTAAATACCCGTGCGTTGCCACGTTACTTTAGTATTTATCAATTATCTGAGCCCGTGTGACATGTGATGAGCAATTACCTGTCAACACTCAACAAACATGGGCATGTATTTCAACATTCTAGAACTATACATGGTCCAACAATCGCATGACCAAAAACTTGGATTATGAACATGAGGATAACGTATAATTGTACATGTGGTAATGTTCATTCTAACCATTTTGATAATATTAAACTAAAGAAGACAAATGACCATAGTAATTCAGGTAGGTTAATAATTCCTTGGCTGCATATAACTTGGTCTGGCACTTCTTTGACAAGCCTTTAGAAATAAAGAACTTGGTCTTGCACTTGGAATGTGAGGCAGGTGTACTCTTTATCTTTCTAGATAATCTGGACATAGATATTTAGCTATCCAATAGTGGGAAGTACCCTATGAAAACAACAAACACAGATCTTTATTATCAACAAACACGCTGCTGTCCATAATTGATTACATGAGAAAGAAGGGCACAATGCAACAAGCACAACTAATGTATATTTTATCTTCTTGTTTCGTTGCCCATTTGAGGTGTCTTCTTTGCATATGCAGCCTCCACCCGCTTCCTCACAAGTACAAGAGCATTATAATCCAGCAGCTTCAGGACTTTCTCATATACGCTAGATCATAATCATCCTGTTCTATGACTTGTGGTTCCATCTCTTCTTGTGATCCAGTCAGAAACATGTTAACATATTACTCTAATCACTCCACCACCACCACCAAGCCACAACCCCTCGCCCTCCTATATCTTTCCCTGTAAAGGAAGTCAAGGTGTTGATCACTGCATTGTCAAAATGTCTCTAGTTGATCGAGGTCATTAGTAAATCTACTCCATATTTTAGCATAGTAAAATGTTGAGTACAAGAAACAACAAAGAGTAAGGTAAGACATGAATAACTGGAAGACCATCCAGTTTAGTTTAGCACGATAAATAAATAAAGTTGATCCCTTACGGTTTAAGAGAAAGGAGTAGAAGAAATTCAGAACAAATAACCACATACCTTAGCTTCTAACATCAAATTTGCACGTGGAGCTTAGCACAATTTTCCATGCACAGTATATATAGTGCCCTACAATTGGGCTTAAGCGTGAAGCCCAAGTTGGCATCGAGAATACCTGCAGCCAAGTCTACACAGTTTTTGTACCATGATCCTAGAGAAGGAACAATAAAGCAACATCGGATTTCTCAGAAAATATCTTCTGACTCTTTTTTTACAGTTGGGCTCTCGCCCCGCCATTGTTCAACATTAGCCTGTGCAGGCGCTTCTCGGCTTCCCAGACGCAAAGCCAACAAACATGGCCATGCAGCCCCATATGTGTACGCGAGCCCCAGCTTCTCCCACAAAAAGCACCCAAATTTCCCATCATGTTGTAGAGAATCTCCGAAGTGGGGGCAGTGGCAGCGGATGCCTCCAAGGCACAGAGAGAGCGGGTGCCCAGGGAGGCACTGTCTAAGCTGTCGCAGAGAGGCACGACAGTTCAGGATTCCACTACAGGTTTTTTCTGGATAATATTTAATATCACCTTCCTAATTAATTAATATCAGTTGGATTTTGTGGGGGCGCGGCGCTCTTCTTCCGAGAATATACTTGTTCACCTACCTGCATTTGACAAAGATTAATTGAACAAACTAAATCTTAAATTAGCAAGAAGCTTGTATGTGTCGAAATACAGGGAAATTAGGAACTCGGATCCACGAATTTAGGCGTCTAATTCCGTTACATCGACTGTATTGAATGTGGCAGGCGATGGCTAATCGGGTCATCACCTCGGACAACAGATATAATCATCCAAGTAAGAACAAAATTAGCTCTCATTTCACAAATCTGCATATAAAAATTTCCACAATGAGGAGCATACATGAATACTTATTGATGTTCATCTTACTAATATATGAGAACAAAAAGGATGCGATCAACCTACATCTAATAAGCGATGAGATTATTTCATATATGATTTCAAGCATGTTAAAATATTTCCCTAGTAAGTTGATTGTCAAGTCACTAATACAAACAACCGAAACATTGGCAACAAGTGGGTATCTATTACTATGTTTCAGAAAGAATCTCACGTGTGCTATTGTTTACTAAAAGTAGAAGGCTCTCTCCTGAGAAGCACACTGGCTAATAGCCAATTAGTCACACATAGATACGAACAAGAAGCACACTGAGTAATGAATAAAAAAAGGTTTCTTGTCAATATTTAAAGGCACAACAAAGCAATTTCCATAAGTACTTCACCAATATGACTTCAATGGAAATGTGAATAATCGTTGATTTATGAATCGTACCTTCCATCATTCAATCATTCTTAGACAGAAATGACGAGCCATATGAAACTTGGCACTGCTTGATCTTTTTGTGTACATTTAGCCAGATTTTAAGGCTATCGAACTATTTACACAACACAACAACTTCGTCAAACTGCATGTATTTTCAGAGAACACATGTTTTATGGCACTGAAACTTAGTTTCTATCAGAATATAATAGGGATGTGCCCGCTGACAGAATATTTTGAGTTACCCACTTCACTTCAGTAACAAAAAAACTGAGGAAGCATACATAACTAAATCGGAAAAATTGGCATCATCATGCTATGACAGTGATCGAATTGTCGACAAAATAGTGCATAATGGAAAAAAGTAACTAAAGTGTTCCCATAAGTTAGAAAATTCAGTACATCCGAATCTAGACAAATCTGAGAACGTTAATATAGATCGGAGGGAGTAGTACAAAAACAATATATATATACTCTATTTTCTATCTGCAAACTTCCAAAGATAAATTATCTGGTGCAGCTGTGAGAGTATCCGCATTCAAATAGACATGATTAACGTATTTTCATCACACGTGGATTGCCATAGGAAAGTTTAAATAGAACTGAAAAAACACAATAATAGAGAAACATGAAGACTGTTTCGAAAATCTTAAAAATCCCCTTTTGACTAATCAGCAAAACATGTGGATTGGAACCTATCACTAACTCAGGTAGCAACATCTGCAATAGCAGAACTTGTTATGATGGAGCGGTGGGTAGGAAACAAGAACAATAGTTCACCTTAGGTACTGGCGTGCTGCATGACGACGCTGGGTGTAGTGGAGAGATAGATTGAAGCTTGTCGTGCTTGACTTGGCGTTACGGCAGTGGCGGCGCTTTGTGCCAGAGATGTCCCCACATGGAGCGTGACAGTCTTGTGTCGAGGTACAACGACGGCATTGTCACCCTAGCATGTAAGAAATGCCCATGGAAGGTGCAATAATCGAAAAAGAGAAAGGTGATACCAAATTTAAAGTGTTCAGATAGATTAGCGGTTCTTCCTCCTACGGTGCACCAAGACATGCCGCCGGTAGGAACGCGACCACAACACTGGAGAGCATTTCAACCCGCATATTGCGGAATTCAGCGGCGACCTTGCTCCATCTTGCATCCCCAAGGAAGCAAAGTGAATTGTAGGGGTGCCCAAGCATCACAGAGGACGCCACGCCATCACTATATTGTTTAGCCCTAGACGTTTATGTGTCCAATGAGGCTAAGAAGGACAACATTACGGCAGACTCACTTTGAAGGATTAGCTGCATCCGTGTCTGTACACCATGGAAACCCAATTCAATGGCAAACCATAATGCAAATCTAGCTTTACAAACCATAAAACCAGAATAATATTTTGGATTCATTTGTATCATATCCTAAGGCTATATGAAAACATTGTGTTGGTGTGGCACCATCCTGAACTGATTGCCAATCAGGCTCTATCATGTAAAGTAGCATGTATGAAAAATCCACATGATGCATTTTATTTGCATGTGTTGCAACTTGACAACTGATGTATGATCTAAATCATGCACGTCCGAGAATGGCAGCTTAGCAGACAGGGAAAAAACTCAGATTGTACTTGGTCATCCGATATGCACTATTTAGCACATCAAGACCAAATAAATATCAATATCCCATGAGAGATTCAGTGTCATAAAAAAATTCCTTCTAGACTGAAGCACCAATAATACGTAAAAAAGAGATAAGCATATGTGCCTAAAAAATAGATGGTGTTGCCTGATGGTTTTCTGGAACTGAACATCCTTACACATGGTTTTCTCCACAGACTAATTATAACTATACGTATGTAAACAACCAGTTATTGGCAAAGATTCTTACGAGTTTGTGGTCTGATCATCTGCCCCCAAATAATAAGTACAATCAGAAAATATCTGCGTGCCAGAACAATTCAAAACCACAGAGGAAATCATCTATGCAAGTAGTATAGTTTCTCTTAGATGGTTATGCAACAGTTGATAGAAATAGAATACCTCATGCATCTGAAGATCAGAACAGTTCCCGATCGAACGTGATAGCAGCAGGGGTTGAGCACGAGAGAAGAATCAGTGGAGGGGGCTTTGACTGCTCGGAGTCATCCCGGCTATCCTTCCACTTGTTCTTGGAGTCACCGCCGTTGGGCGCCCCAGGTGGCTCGCCGACTCCATCATCGAAGATAGTGTGGATCTCATCAGCATGACAAAGGTACTCGGTGAACTTGGCGGAGATGGCCTCCTTGAAGCTGATGGCGATCGCCTTCTCGTTGAAGATGAAAGCGCCACCTTTGCCACAGATTTTGGCGGATCGGCAGAGGGGATTGGACGTGGAACTGCCTAATCTCTGCCGATCGGACGTGGAACTGCCTAATCTCTGCCGATCGGACGTGGAACGGCCTAATCCTCTCAGGACCAGGCTGCTTTGAGAACGACGAAAAATATCGGCGGCGGCGGTTGCTTGGATCTGCTTCAGGGAGAAGGGGAACGGAGACACAGTGGAGAATGGAGTCGTGGCTGCAAGATCCCTTGCGTACGTGGGTTACTGCTATTTAATTTTTCCGCTGTTTTATGAACCGACGGTATGAGACAGCAACCAACCATTATGGCCGTTTTGCGACTGGGGCGATTCAACGAGCGGGGAGATTTGCGGGGTGAGAGGTAGGACGTACTACCAGGCATCCACTTCTCCTTTTCCGATTTTTTTGGTGTGGGAGAGGATGTTCGTGCGGGAGAGGACGGACCAACCATCACGGACACCTCCACTTTGACTTTAATAAGTAGTGGAGATTAATTATTTAATTAGCACACGCTAGCTGCTGAGTCAAACATACCAGGTACCACTAGTGTGAAAAGCTGTCCCAAGCTATGAGGACGTATGGTCGACGACCATGGCAAAGTTAACCAAATTAAGCTAGTAACTATAAGTGTGTGGCCCCCGCTAGTGGCGTACAGTGGGATTGGTCGTCATTAACCTTGGTATACTAAAAGCAATACATAAAGGGTGTTTTTCGAGACACCAGGTTAATCCACATCACCTAAATTATATTGATAGTTGGATCTTTAATTTAAGGCCAGGATTTAATTACTTTCCCACGTACCATCTACCTTTGCACTAGCCCTGCTATCTCTGCTGATGGCCGCCACCGCTGCTAGATCCGACGTCCTAGGCTCCCAGCCCTGGGCACTTGATCCATCAAGGTATAGACGGGGCTTCAAGGCGCAGGTAGGCCGCCCCTCCTAGGTAGGTGTCCGATCCCTAGCGGAAGCGTACACAGCTCCAACAAGAACCTGGAATCCGGAGGCCGGAGCAGAGGCCGATAGTCAAGCGCCAGGCCGTTCAATTCTTTTGGGAATCTCAAATCAGGTTAGGCATATATAGTTCTGTACAAATTTTCTGTTTAAGAAAAACTTTAAACAGAGTTAATGAATTGTTGTAGAACTACCACTTCGCCTGTTGTTTGATTTGGACAGAAACAAGTTGTACATAGTCCATAAACACACGTTTGTGTCCCTCCAGCCTGCGCTACGGAAACTCGACCATGACCTCAATTATATGTAAGCCTAGAACCAGCAACACATGTGGCCGGCGTTGGTTTCACCACGGAGCTAGGGAAGGGCATGCCTCTGTATCAATCTCATGACACGAAATTAACACTTTTGCTTCGGTGTCCCCCTTCCCAAAACTTTGAAGGGGTAAGGTGGTCTTTTACCATTAATTGTTGATTATTAGTTGCTAAACCAAATTAGATTACGTTGGTCCGCAAAGCCCATACACAGTATTTACTTGTAACAACTAAAACCGCCTGTCCGAAAAATACTCATCGTCCTTTAGACGGGTTAACCAACATAATAGCGACGGACCGCCACACGACCTGATTCAGTGAACGTTGTAAAAACCGCAGCGTATGAAGCGGGCAAGCAGAGGTCCTCGTCGCGAAATATGCCGGTCACCTTCATAGTGTGCGTGGTCGCTGAACTGTAGGTGCCAGTAGCCGTGGTCGTGCCACTCCGGCAAGACGTGCACGTATAGCTAGTACAATATACTAGACTAGCAAGGTGATGATTTTAGATGGACTTTGATAATCATCTCTACCAATCTTAAATCGTGTCTATGGGTGTATGCTTTAAACTAATAATCAATAATTAAATAATTAATAGTAAAAGACCATATTATCCATTTAAAGTATGGGGAGGGAGGGACACCGAAGCAAACCCCCGAAATTAAAGGACGCCAATTATTGAGAAAATTCCTCCTCCAAGCATCTTCAGCTATCCAGGCTTGGATAAATAATACTACGTGAATGGAGGGGTATGCAGAGACAATACTAAATCGGGACTGCGGTCAAAACCCATATACTTCAACAGTTAGCATGAGTTACAATTGATGGATGCTGGTCTTTGGGGTCAATCAGGTCAGATTTTCCTAAAGCTGTTTCCGTCTTTTCTCTTTTGTATTGCGCTCTGGTAGTTTTTGGTCAGGTTATTAATCACATATATGCGTGTTTATTTTTGTTACAAGAATGAATCTAATGGAAACCAAACTTGAATCTTGGTCCTGAAATAGTACGTGTTGTCCCATAATCAAGAGAGCAAGGCTTATTTCCCACACATATGTACTAATCGCTAGCAGTTCCTGGATAATTAGGACTTCTCAATTATTCAAATATCAACTTATTTCTCTCCCCTAATGTGTTCCATGGTTTCAAAAAAATAATGCAAATATCTTATCTTATTTAGTATGTTAACCAGTAAACATGCAATAGGTCGTGAAATTGCACATTCACTGCTACAATCAAGGAAGCTAAACTCATTCCCATCACATACAATTATTGCTCATTAGTTTCTAGAGAGCTAAAGCTAAGTGTTTCCAGATATTTAGCTATTAATATAATATTTGATCATGTTAAATACTTCTCCATTTGGTTAATAGATGCTTATGGAACATTATCTATCCCGCAATTTTGACACAAATGACCAAAATCATTTGACATTATGTAGTGCGATAACACATGGTGTTTTGTACATAACAAAATAATTATTTGCCCAAAAGTTAAACTTGTCTCAAAGATGTTAATCGCATTTGTGATTCTTTGTTTATCACAATATTTTTGATAGTTATAGGGCATGATTGTTCCTTATCTTATAGAGGGAAGTAATGTGATATCCGCTAAACGGTTTATTTTTATTGAATAATTTTAACCCGCTAAAGATGATGCCCTCGCATTTGCGAGGGCCACCATGCTAGTTAATCAATCAAAGTGATGCCGTGTCAAAATATGTGAGATGGTGCACTGTGTCATGGCAGATAAATTACATGGACGTCCCGACGCTGCATACTGGCCTGCTGCCAGCTGAGTAGACCAGGGCTGCACTCAAGAGCATCTGCTTTACAAGGCTGGAGTCTGAGTTTCAGCTCTTACTTTGTAATCTGCATTAGCTGTAGCTGGAGTGATATTAGTTTGCAGTTTAGTGTCCTTTCACTTTTAGCTGAACAAGACAGGGGAATTTGAACAAAAATAACCCAATTAAATAACAGATTCACGAAATAAACTCCGGCCACCGAAATTTCACGGATCTAACCCTTTTTGCAACGCCGTAGACCATGGCGCCGCACCCTGAAGCGTAGCGCCAAGCATGGTGGCGCCGCACGTCTGCCAGCGTGGCGTCGACGTGGTCTCGCGGGTCCCAGTTTCGTAAGTGCGACGCCACACACTACGGTGCCACACTGCTATGTGCGGCGCCACGGCGCGTGGTGCCGCACTTTAGGTCTTGTACCAGCTGCGCGGCCGCCCCAGCCCGACCCAGGCTCACTCCATTTCTCCCCCACCCACGAACAGAGAGGCGGCAGCGGCGGCGGCGGCTGTGGTGGGACTCCATGTGATCTCCCTCTCCAAAAACTCCCAGATCTTGCTTCTAATCCCTCCCCCGGGTATTTTCTCTCAATCCTCTCAGTTCTATCCGAATTTTTCTTTGTATTTGTCCCATTTTCTTCAAATTTCGGTGAAACCCTAGTTTCAATTGGATTTAGAGATTGGTATGAAGCATTCTTAGGTTTATTTGACCTTTAGTTATAGCAATAGCTTAGTATTCAATGGTAGAACTTTAGTTGGTTATTTTAGCATACAAATCCAATATATATATGTTAGCATGTGTGGTTCATAGTAGCAATTTCTCTTTAATTATGTTAGATGATAGATGATATTTTGCAATCCTCATAAATGCTATAATAATTGTTAAATGTACAACTGTAGATAGATTATGGTGGGACATTTGTAATGTTGCAAGCATAGTTTTGCTAAAGTGGAATATATGTAATGTGAGAATAATTGTTCTTATGGTATCTATTTGAAATATGTAGGATGACTCTTCTTAATCCTCACTACGATGTTCAACATCGTTCCTACAAGTTGTCAGAAAAGAGACAGGTACTAAAAAAATCTACATGGTAGTTCCTATTGCTCCGGTTTGTTGAAATGTAAATCTAACCTAGGCCATTGTATGTTTGCAGGAGCTTGTACCTCTTCGACTTAGATATCACGAGGTCTCATCGGCCAAGAACCTGACTTATGATGAGCGGTACACTCCGTACATCGAGCAACTAGGACTCCTCCCCTTTATCCACATGGTCACTCGGTCGACACCGAAGTTCAACCCCACTGCGATCACCGCGCTTGTTGACCGGTGGAGGCCGGAGACACACACTTTTCACCTTAGGACCGGTGAGACTACGATCACTTTGCAGGACATGAGCATGATCCTGGCACTCCCAATCGAGGGAAACCCTGTTTGCATAAGCATAGATTCAGACGGGTGGCGGGAGCAGATGGTTAGCCTTATAGGAAAGGATCCACCCGAGGTTGTAAATGAGAAGGGAGTAACACTAAGGGTAGCTGCCAGGGCTACTTTCAGTTGGATTAGACAGAATTTCAAGACCTGCCCCGAGGATGCTGACGAGGACACGGTCATGACTTACGCTCGTGTGTATGTGTGGTACATCATCACGAGGACTCTCTTTACTGACAGCAGTGGGGATCGTGCTCAGTGGCATTGGCTTAAGGTGCTCACAGTTTTTGACTCAGATTTCAGCTGGGGTTCGGCGGCATTGGCTTGGTTGTACCGTCAGGTAATCGCTTGTTTACAAAGTTATCTATGTTTGCATGACCTCAAAAAATATTGTTTTACTAAACGGTGTATCACTTCATGTGTAGCTGGATGATGCCTGTCTTAGGAGCGCAACCGATGGATGCATCGGTGGTTGTTTGCTCCTTCTTTCGGTGTGGAGCTGGGAACGCTTCCCAGTTGGACGGCCGAGATTGTTGAGTTACAACCCTTATGTTGATGACGGCAATAACCTCATGCTCCCCACATGGGCTTACAAGTGGGATGTGGTCTCCGATCCCCCAACCGACCCTTTGGCGGCGTACAGGAGGTACACCAATGAGTTTGACACGATAACCATGGATCAGGTAATTTCCCAGCGTGCGGTCAATTCTATGTTATTAATGTGTAATATTTGAACTTGACATGAGTGTGGTATGTTGCAGGTCACCTGGGAGCCATACGGTCCAAGGGCGAACTTTGGTGTCCCGGACGACTATGTGCTTAACCCGAAGTGCACGGAAGAAACCCGTCTGTGGCTAATGCGTTGCCCCATGGTATGCATGTGGGCAGTTGAGCATCACCAGCCACAACGTGTCATGACCCAGTTTGGGTTATTTCAGGTGAACCCTCCCAAGTGGAAGGACACGGACATAGGGCTCCATGGGTAAGATATGAACCGCCTTCGCCTGTGATGTAATATCTTTCGAGAAATTTCGCTTTATGACTTCTTGTTGTGCAGCTTGGACAGGAAGAAGCAGAGGAAGGAGAATGATTGGGACAAGCTTCATAGGAAGTATGTTGACAAATTCAAAAGGTGTGTAATTGAGGCTAAGAAAGCAAAAGGAACACAGGAAGGTGCGTTCAATCAGGATGCTTTCAACAACTACATCAACTGCTTTCTTGAGAACACGCGGGTGGAGATGTACCCACGAGCATTCCGCCCAGAAATCTTGGAGGAGCCATTGCTATTTGATGAGCTTGCAACTGAAGAATACAACAGGATAGTCAGAGAAGGGCGACAAGCCGAGTATGCTCCATTGGTCAACTTCGTGGTAATTTTTCCCGAATGTTTGTTTTCCTTGTTTACTCTTGTCAGCCCGCGGGATGCTTTACTTGTTTACTCTTTTCTATGACAGCGGGCGGAGGTAAGAAAGTCAGCCGATGCATGCGATGATGCTTTCGAGACATACCCATGCGGAGAGAAGGGAGAGAGTCTGTTTAGAGGGTTTGTTAAGAAGCAGGCCCTACGGTTAAGGCGGCTTTCAAACTTGCTAGGTTGTCGTGACCCCGAGGTGGCAACACCGTCCGTGTCACGGTCCAACACGCCCCCTGACCCTTCTGGCGATCATCACTCCCCATCCGAGGATGAGGCGGACACACCTGAGGTAGCAAAGCATTGTATTATGACGAACCCTTGCATTGTATTATGTCCTTACCATTGTTCTTGTGTTGATAGCCCCAGGATGAAGAAAGCGTCGACGACGAGATGACGTTGGGCACATACACTCGATACAAGATCCACGAGCGGTCCGACTACGTGCTCAAGCCAAGGCAACCCAAGAAGCCTTACACACCCAACCCTTCCACGGCCAAGGAAAAGAAGGCAAAGAAGGCCAAGAAGACGACCTACAGGTTGGAAGATGATGACGAGGAACAGGTCACGAGGAAGCTTCCTACACGAAGGGGCCGAGGGAAGAGGGCGACCCGTGGGAAGTAGTTGGGGAGAAGTAGTTGTGAATTTGCCATAAATTTGTCGTGAACTTGTCGTTAGCCTCTAGTCGTAAATTTGTTGTGAACTTGTCGTAAATTTGTCTACTACTTGTCATAAATTTGTTTCAACTCCTACTTTGTTTCAACCCATTCACTTTAAGCCTTTGTTCGGCTTGGGATCGATTCATCAATCATGGGGGAAGCTACCGAGAGATTTTTAAAGGCAACACAACAAAAGGCCACAGGAAGGTGTCTCTGTGGTAGGAAGTTCTGGGAAGGGCAGAAAGGTTGGATAGTAACAACATGAATGTGCGGCGCCAGACATGGTGGCGCCGCACATGTGCAACGTCGTGGCTCCAGGAATGTGCGGCGCCACACAGCTTGGCGCCACACTGTGCAACGCCACGCTCTGTGGCGCCGCACATCCATAGAAAAGTAGACAGAAGCTTCTGTCTACTTTTCTCTGGATGTGCGCGACACGGCTGCTGGCGCCACACATGCAACGCCACCAATCCGTGGCGCCACTCAGTGCAACGCCAAGCACTGTGGCGCCACACATTCAGAGAAAACTAGAGAGAAGCTTCTGTCTACTTTTCTCTAGATGTGCGGTGCCACAGCAGCTGGCGCCACACGTGCAAAGCCACACAGTGTGGCGCCACACTGTGCAACGCCATGGTAAGTGGCGCCGCACATTCAGAAAAAAGTAGACAGAAGCTTCTGTCTACTTTCCTATGGATGTGCGGCGCCACAGCTGCTGGCGCCACACATGCAACGCCACCATCCTGTGGTGCCACACAGTGCAACGCCATGCGCTGCCGCACATTCCTGTGTCACTAAAACATACATTGAGTATGTCTTTTCGCGGGGTATTTATCGGCAAATAAGGACAACACATCCGCATACTAAATCTCACACAACATCATAGTTCACAACATACTAAATCTCATACAACGTCATAGTTCACAACATACACAATCTTACACATAGTCATAGTTCAAGACATACTCAATCTAATACATAGTCATAGTTCAAACATAGAAACCTCGTTCCTCCTTCTCACAACCATGATAGACCTTCTCCTATTGTGGCGAACAAGGTCCTTTCCCCTTTGCCTTCCTCTTCATCTCTTCTTCCTTTGCTTCCTCCTTTTCCCTTAGGTCACGGGCCAATTGAACCACCGACTCAAAGTATTCTCTACTCTCCAATGTCTTCTTCTTCTTCTCTTCTTCTTGCGCTCTCTCTTCCCTTATGAGACGAGCCTCATTTTCTAACCACTCAAAACGAAGCTTATTTTATCTCTCTTGCTTTATGCTAGACAATTCAAGGTTCTTCATCATTTTGGCCTTGAATATCCTTAGCCGTTCCTCTTTGGCCTCTTTAAGCTTCTTCTTCTCGCGTCTTTGCATCGCCCTCCACTCAAGATCCATGCGCCTCTTGTCCTCCCTCTTCGCCTCTTCCGCCTCTCTCTCCTTCTTCTCACGTTCGGCTCTCTCCTTTTCCTTCAACCTCCTAATAGCCTCCTCCCACACTCCACGCGTCTCATCATCATTGGGTTGCGTAGCCATACCTATAAGAAAATAAGCAAGTAAGCAATAGTAACAAAAAATAAGCAATATTAATAACAAGCAAGCATATAATGGAGAAACATATGAGTCTCATCATCATTGGCCTCCCCCCACACCCCCTTCCCCTTGTTGGGTTGCGTAGCCATATCTATAAGAAAAAGTTAGCAAGTAAGCAATAGCAGCATGTAATGGAGAAACATATAAAATGCCAAGTAACCTATCATACTAGCTATACCTATGAGCATACGGATTTGGTCCTGCCAAGTAACCTATCATACTAGCCGGATTTGGTCCACGCCCTCTTCCTCTTCTAAGTCCAAGTGATCGACCTTTTTGTTGCCTAGGAGCTTCTTGCCTAGGAACATGTTGGCTACCAGTCGGTTGGCTAGGGACATGTTGGCTACCACTTGGTTGACTAGGGACTTGTTGGCTATTTCTTCTTTGGCTTGGCGCTTGTTGCCTATTTCTCCTTTGGCTTGGCGCTTGTTGCCTATTTCTCCTTGGGTTTGGCGCTTGTTAGCTACCACTCGGTTGGCTACCACTCGGTTGGCTACCACTTGGTTGGCTTGTGCTTGCTTCATTTACTTTTGCTCTCTTTCTTTGGGTACACTTTCGTGCATTATGCCCTTCAGCATTGCACGTTCCATACCGCCCTCTCTCACATGGCTCTTGGAATTGGTTGTTGCCCGTTTCTCGGCCACCACCACTTCCCCATCCATCCATGTCACTCCTAAAGCGCTTTGTCTTGCGTCTTCCACGTTTAAGGACCTTCCATTCTGGATCGGGCCATACTTGAATTCCATGGTACTCCGACCATTGAGATTGGTCCAGGTATGGGTGAAATCTAGGAGCCCATGTCTTCTTAGTAGTCTCGATTGAGAACTCGGACTCTCTCACCGTAAGAGGATTATTCCAATCAAGATGTCGCCTTCGAGCTGCCGTTAGCAAGTGCGAGCAAGCAAGATGAAGCAACAATGGCCTACCACAAGTGCACTCACAAGTTTTGAGCGAGACCTTGAAAGCTCGACCTCCGTGTTGGACACCATCAGCCGTGGTTCCTCCTGGCTCCGTAACTTGGTAAATTAGCTCGTCATTATCAAATTCCGTGACAACTTGGGAGTCCGCTTTCTTTGACTGAAATTGCATCCAATCGTTAACCTTCGGTGGGAACCTGTATTTATGCTTGTCCTTGTAGTCTCCCATAATCTGCCTATCCGTTTCAGCTGAGTACTTTAGAAAATACTCATTCATCTTGTCGAATGTGTATTGGACTATTGCCGTGACGGGCAATGCGCGGACACCTTTTAGCAACTTGTTGAAGTATTCTGCCATATTGCTTGTCATTTGACCGTACCTCCGGCCACCCTCATCATAAGCTCGTGCCCACTTTCCCATATCTTCAGTGTTCCTAAGGAGGAACTCTTTGCCCCCCGCATTGAGTTATTTGTTATGGAACAATTTGTTGTACAAGTTTGAGAAACGGCGCTCCGTGAAAGCGAGACAACAATCTTGTAGATCATCAGACAAGTCCTTGCTCTTGCATGCCCTATAGAAGTTTGAAACAAAATGTCTCATGCACCATCGATGGTGCAATGGGACATGTCCGGGAATGTCAAGCATCACCGCATTGAGAATTCCTTGATGACGATCCGAGATGACACATAATTCCCTTTGAGCGGGTAAGACCTTGGTTCTCAAAATATGGAAGAACCACTCCCAATTGTCATTGTTTTCCACCTCAACCAAAGCAAATGCCAAAGGAACCAACCGGTTGTTGGCATCGCTAGCTATTGCAATAAAGATAGTGCCCTTGTATTGTCCGGTCAAGAAGGTGCCATCAACGGATATAACAGGCCTGCAATGTTCAAAAGCCCGAACATATTGCTCGAAACCCCAAAATGCACGTCCAAATACTCGAACGGTTTTTCCGTTCATTATCCTTGTCTTGTTCCCAAAAGGTTCAATGATATGAATCATGCCCGGATTAGCATTGGCCATCGCTAACAACAACCTAGGGATCCGGTTATAAGATTCCTCCCAATCACCATACAACATCTTGAATGCGGCTTGCTTCGCCTTCCATGCCTTCCCATATTTCACCTCGTAGTGAAAGAGGGCTTTCACAAGCTCTTGGACCATTTTGATGGTCATTATTGGAAATGACTTGATGTTATTGGAAAGCCTATAAGCAATAAACTTGGAGGTGAGTTGTCGATGCTCGTGCTTCAGATCCTTGCCTTCCACCGTCGGGCCTCGGCACATGTGAGTTGATACACAACTAGATATGTGCCAACTTGGACCTCCCTTAAATGGTCTTGCACGCACAATCCAAGGACATCCATCCTCCTCGCATTTAACCGTGTAACGCTTCTTCACGTCCGAGTGCACCACCATGTAAGGGCGATGATGCTTAACCGAGAAGTCCTTTATCCATTGCTTAAATTCCAACAAGGTCTTGAACCTCGATCCACGAGAAAAGCCATTATTCTCTTGATTACCATCACGGTAAGAACTTGACCTTGGTCCAAGCACTATGCCCTCCCCGCCATCAACCGTGGCTTCATCCGCGAGACTAACATCACGGAACAAAGATACCATGTGGTCCCGCCCCAATACGTTCTCGTGGATTTCGGCCTCTCTAGCCTTGAACCCCTCCTCGTCAAGTTCTTCTTCGGGACCATCATCATCCGAGTCCGATGCATAGCATCGAGTATACGGGATGTCACGGTCCATGTTCTCTTGCGTAATATATTTATCCAAATCTCCAACATTGTTGTCATGGAGCTCAACCTCATTCTCATCGTGCCAATAATCATCATTTTTCTCTTCCAACACTTCATCTTGGTTCTTCGAAATCGGGCTCAATGTTTGGGTAAATGGAGGTTCAATCAATACCTCTTGGTTTATTGGTGGAGGACTCCTAGAACCCAATGGGGAGGCAGTACGGTTCAAATCCAAGTGCAAGTTATTCTCAAACTTCTTCGTGGCAAATAGTTCAAGAGCTTTGTCTAGCGACTCCGCCATCACCTCCTTGTATGCAACCCAACGGGGCTCGGAGAAGATACGCATGGTCTTCCAACGGGTGTGCATTCCAAAAGCCACATTATGCCTTCCCTCTAACTCAACAACATCATTTGGGTCCATCCATTTCAATTCAATTCTAACTTGCTCCAAGACCTCGGCGTAGGTGGGACTATGATCAAACACCAAGTCAAGCTCATCCGGGTCCGGTTCTATATTACCTCTTAAAAAGGAATCCTTGTCTACATGATGAACATGAACAATTCTTGACATTCCTAAAATAATCACAACTATAATACCATGGTCAACATACTCAATACATACTCATTGGTGACATTAACACAATGCCCATCCCTATGCCAATTCAACAATACCTATGCCAAAATCTACCATACATCTTGCATATCAATCTAGGGTTTCATAGATATGGGTCAAACCAAGAATTTAATGGGTGAAAACAAAGAGAAAGGGGAAGAATACCTCTAAGCACTTGGGGGATCGAAATCCACGGGGAGAAGGGTCCAATTTGGCCTTTTGGAGGGAGGGATTTGAGGGAGGAGTCTCACCACAGCATCCGCCGCCGCCTCTCTGTTCGTGGATGGGTAAGGAAGTGAGCCTGAGTCGGGCTGGGGCGGCCGCGCGGCTGGTACATGACCTAAAGTGCGGCGCCACGCGCCGTGGCGCCGCACATAGCAGTGCGGCGTCGTAGTGTGTGGCGCCGCACTTACGAAACTAGGACCCGCGAGACCATGTCGACGCCACGCTGGCAGACGTGCGGCGCCACCATGCTTGGCGCTACGCTTCAGGGTGCGGCGCCATGGTCTACGACGTTGCAAAAAGGGTTAGATCCGTAAAATTTCGGTGGCCGGAGTTTATTTCGTGAATTTGTTATTTAATTGGGTTATTTTTGTTCAAATTCCCACAAGACAGTAGCCTATTGGTTGGGTCACAGTTGGCGCATTCCAGCGACCGCAGTTCGATCCTGCCATCCTGGCTTTGTATCTCAGGCTTGGTTTCATTTGAAATGGACCGGGGATCTCCTGTTTGTGATCCTTTTGATCTAAACAAAAGATAGATTACATGGCGCACACTCTCTTGTGCCAAATGGAGATCCATTAGGCGCAAATACATCTTCTACATACACAGCTAACTAATCTAAGTTGTCCATGCATGTTCCGATCAACCAAAGGTGACATTGCCGTACCATCTCAAGGATAAATATACTATGTGTGTGAGTGTGCATGGATGTGGGAGTGTCATTTGTCTGCGTGACAATTTTGTGCAGCGGTCACACCTAGGTTTCTAACTAACTGGCTAATGCCTCTTGACATAATGAAATTTGGCCGGCATTTAAATTCATTAGAAGAATATCAAGGTGGAAATCGCCATTTCAGCGGAGAATTCAGCAAACAACCGACAGATTAAGGCAGACCTGAAAATTACGAATTTGAGATTATCCATGCATACATAGTGACAAAAAGGAGTATTGTTATTCCAGAGGTACTAAAAGGATCAAATAATTAATAGATATAAGCATGCCTGGAATTAAGAATTCACGATGATCCACGCATACATGATGGTATATTGTACTTGACTACCGAGCATGGTTGAAGGAGACAACAAAGAAGTTCACCGCGAGATTCTTCGTGTTGAGCACAACTGGACTAAGGATCCATCAGTGAAGAAGAGAAGAGTTGAATTCCTTGACGATGGCACGTGGTCGAAACCAAACACGACTGAAGCAAAGACAACAAGGTTACTGGTGTGGATAGACGAGAGCCAATGGAGGTTTTGGACACCATAGTAGTTAACCTCGATACGTGGTCCACATAGCAACGGATCTTTGCTTCCCGATGTCTTCTATTCCCTCATACTACTTAATTTACCTCTTCCTATGTTCAGGACTTAGGTCTCCTTTTTTTCTTTATTCACCACATATTTGAATATGATGGAAAATGTTCTAACTTAATTACCTCTCCAGGACTTCTTGAGAAAAGATAAAGTGACATATATACACACTCAACAACTACCGTGGTGCTCATGGTTGGAAGTTTTGCATTGACTTCATGTCCTTGTTTACGTTTAAGATAAATATTTAATAATAACCAACCTCGTAGGATGTGAATACTACTACTCCCTCTGTCTGATTTATTTCAGGACGGAGGGAGTACCTAATTAACATTGAGCAAACTGGTTGATTTATTATATCTTAAATCAGTGCCTTTGATGAATGCACCACAAATATGATATAAATAGTAAGTGTCGAACTATATTTGAAGTTTGACATCTTACATAGGCCTCACTGAGGTGAGGGACAAGGAGGGGTGGGGTGCAGGGACATGAGGTGGCCAAGACAATGCTCTTTCGGAGTGCATATGATCCACCATTGCTTAAACAAAGTTGGGATCTTCTAGGCCAAATCAACTATAGGAGACCGATTTCTTCTTCTTTCAAGATGGATTCCTTTAATAAGAAGCACCAAAATAGGAAAATGTTATGGAACCATATATCTCTTAATATTAGATGAGATTTGGTCGTTGTAGTTTGCAAACGTTTCCACGTGTTACCCCTTCCTGCAAAAAAATCATCACATCTCACTGTAGAAAGAAACATTTTTTCCAAATGGGGAAAGAGACCTGCCCTCTGCACGGATTGGTGCATATTCCCTTTATTATATTATTCATAACGAGTTGGTACAAAACGTCCAGCTCATGGATGGTTTTAGTGTAACGGCAATCTAACAAAACCAAGTGGCAAAAACCTTCAGCCCACCTATATGATATCCTATTATCAAAACTCCAACCACACCGACTGAATAAATCACGTGCAATAGTTACCAAACGTTTGCAACCATAATCCATGGCCCCCCCTACACTCCTCCGGCTGAAGGAACATGCAAACCAGTTGTGATCAAGGGAATAATCAGCCACGGCCGCCCCATGCTCCTCCAGATGAAGGAACATATGGATCACATGTAACTGTTTACAAAAGGTTGCATAAAGGAAGAATTTTATGCCCTGCTAAAAATAAAATCATTTGATGTATGCCATATATCCCAGAGTAAAGGGCAATCATCCACTCGTATTTGAAATTTTTCTAACTTATTTTACTCCATGCAGTCAATTCCCAAATAAATTATTATTATTATTCAAGGCTTCTAGATTAAAATCCACATGCACAATGCGCCATATAATTTTTGCAAATGGACATTCAGTAAACAAGTTCTTAGAATGTCAGATTTTCCTCCTATATTGTAAAAAAAGTATCAGATTTCTGTTTAGAAAGAAAAGAAGAAATTAGGAAATTATGAAAACATGAAGCAATCCGTAAGGGCAAAAGCAATTTGTTTATCTTTTAAGCACTCAATGACATAATACTTATTTGTAATAACACGAGGAGAAATGAGAAAATCTTTTATTATAGAAAAGGTGTATTTTCATATGCATCACTTTTGAAATGAGGCATTCCATCCATTAAATGTGTGATGTTAATGTGAGATTTTCTCTTCCAACTTTGGATACCGTACTTTCGAGCCGATGAGTATCATCTAATATATCATCTATTGAGAATGACGTATAAGATTGTTATCGATGGGCTACCATCACCGGGGCGTATAAGATTTATTTCACATGCATCATAATTGAGTTTAGGAATTCAATCGCCCACCAGTCATGAACGTGCAAATATGAGATTTCCTAGTCAAATATATATACCAAACTATCGAGCTAATTATTATCAGAAATACATATCTTGAGTGAATATGGGTGGTATATAAATGCACATACAACAAACGGCATCGTTGTTAGGGTTGGATCATAATTATCTTGAATTGTTTTAATGTCCATACCGATTTTGTGTAAATTTCTAGGGCGAGGTTACATCACCGCATGTCTTCTTTATGTTCAACATAATATTGTGAAGTAACAAAGGAACAAGACCTAATAAAGTTATCGTAACGACACTGTAGTTACATGTGCTTACATTTTAAGGAAAAATTTGATGGCATGCTATTTTGGACTGGTTTTCTAAAAGAGGACCCATGATTGGAGTCTCGCATTGTGTTTTAAATAGGGAATGGAACGGTCCAGTGGGAGCAATACAAGGATTGTTGTATCTTGGGAACTATACATAGGACCATGACGGAGCCACCTCTCCCTAGTAAACTGTACAGATAAATCAATTTTGTGTTTTAGATGAGTTACATGGTCTAACAATAGATATGTGTAATTTGGCCTATCTTATGTGAAAATCCTGTCCCTGTGCCTACACCTGGTCCACTAATAGCGAGATGACAATATGTCATCGGAACATCGATGTTTTTTCTTTGTAAAATGAATATTAAGTCAATAACTCTATTTTTCTTGTTTGTTTTCCTTCTTTTTAGTTAGGGCTACTTGTATTCACTAGAAGGGTGGGACATCCTAGAACACGTTTCCGTGTACATCTTCTATCTACCTAGCTATAGAACCATGAAGAAGCTTTTCTTCTAGCTAAATACTATAACTTTTGATCTTTTTGTTTGAATTATTTTAGCACAAATATATCCCCTCCCCATGTGGTAGGTATTTACTTATGCGTTAAACCTCTTCCTTTTGTGAACTATGTTGAATAGAAATACACATCCTACTAAATGTAATATTGTTTTGATAGACGTGAGACTATGAGTACATAAAACATTACAATAACTGAACTTACTACAACACCAACACAATGACTCCCGTATCAAATACAGACTATTCATGTATAATATATTCTGACGGTTCATTCCCACTTTCAGGGACTTTAACAATACCATATAATTTTTGTTACTAAAAATTATTTCCTTTTTAACTCCATTTTCTGGCTTCCACGATAGACCCTTCAATTTTTTATAATCATGTAATTTTCCTTAAAATGGTTTACCCTTAAACTATGTACTATGAATTCCATAATAACCCTGATGCTGGCATGTCAAAATTCAATTTGTGTCATGCATTTGAATAGTATCTATGCTTTCACTATGATTCAAAACTATTGGGGGCTTTGTAAAAAACCTAGGAAAACACACTAAATTAATTATTAGATTCCGACATAACAAATATCCTAATCACACAATGTGTCTTCTACCGTACACAAGAAATCACATTACACAAGAAACCACATTTTGCATGACAATATTATCCAAATTATGTGAATTTAATTGTAATTCCATGTTCTCTAAACATGAGATTACCTAACAAATAATGATACACATATAGATATGCACAACAAATTTTGTTGACCTTTTACAGTTAACAGCGAGGTGATCACACGTCCAAGGATGTGGTTCCTTGTACTCCCTCCTGCCAAAATAGATGTCGCAAAATTCTCTAAAATTGGATCTATATAGACACTATTTGGTCTAGATACATCCAAATTTAGAAAAAAATTGATAACTATTTTGAGACGGAGGGAGTACAATTTTTACTCCACCGATTCATGCAAGCCAAAACCAAAAGAAGTTTTCCTTCCCATATGTTTGATTAACCTTTGCACCCTCTCTTATCCCATTTGGAAGCAATATTTTATACCGTTCCTCTGTCTGTGTCTATCTTCTCTCACACCATTCCCTTTCATAGTCCTGGGCTCATAGTAGCGCCTGGGTATTTGATACTGGTTTAGTTGCTAATATTTGTAACTCGAAACAGGAGCTACAGAATAAATGTTGCCTAGCAAGACATGTTCTAGGGGACTAATTGAAACGTCCGACTAATGTTTAGGGTGTTTTGCCAAAATGTCTAACGGAGTGGAGGTCGGAGTGCGTCTGGTTAAATCAAGGGCGCAATTTACAGATCAGACGGCCATGTTGGGTTGTTTGCATGATTTCACCAACACCCTGATTGCACAACATATGCTCCCATATTCTAAAGCATCTTTTGAAGGGCAGTTCTGACTCTACCGTGTATGTATGGTACTGTTTTCATCATTCTAAAGTTTCGGGTTGAAGCAAATCTACTATGAACAATTTGATCTGTCCATTTTCATTGTTTAGATTTTTTCTCTTGAAATTTAGGCCATATTCTCCTGATTTCTCTCTTTTCAAATAAATTTATGGCACCAGTTGAACGAAATAGGCAATGTGGTGTACATGTTCTAGTGTCATGGCATACATATAGGTTTGGCATTGCTTAGAACCAAGAGTCCAAGGCAAACAAAGAATATTTTTGACACAAACAAAAGGAATCATAAGTACATGAGACTAAGAGAATCTACTACACTCACCTGATATTCGAGGGATTATAATTTTTCACTTTAAATAAAATATCACATTATCATCGTATGTGTTTGGTCATGTCACAAAAATTCAAACCCATTTTGTTGCATAGCCTGGAAAAGAGATAATAAAAATAGCTAATATATATTGACTTGTCAATGAGGGAAACTTATCCCTATCAGTACCTAGTTTCTCCTTATTTTGTTTCTAGGTATGTGGAACAAATTTGATGACCTAGCCGACACTGGTGGTTCTACAACTCTTATTGTTTTCTCAATAGCTTTGACGATCTCGACGACTTCGTTTGGACCAATCACAGCTATAGCATCTTGTCTCTAGCAGATGGAAAACCTCTCTTGATGACCTTGCGATCGGTGGTGGTTACATGTTCCTTGTTGTTTTCTTGACCATTGGGCTTGTAGAGTTCATGTTGATGCAGTCTAGATTAACCACGTTATGCTATCTTAGAACCGACTGATGTAAAACCTCCCTTGATCATGGTATGTGACATTGTACCGTACATCGGTCGGTATTTCTGTCCATATTAGGTGTGCTACAATTACGACAACTTTCCTTATTATTTCCTCAATTGTCGAGACCTGATGATGTCGCCTATTATATGCTTAAACTTAGAGTTCTTATGTACTTTATATTTGTGAATTAAATACCACTTCTTTAATAATGCCATTCTACATGATCAACTAATCTATGTTACAAAGTTCTAACAATTATGTCTTATAAACCAGATGATTTGTAGTCAATACTTCTTTTTTGTCTTTTCATATTAGCTTTTATAGTAGTCCATTCTTTTCTTTTTATTAACATGTCATATAGCCTAGCTCACTTGGTTAGGGAAGCAGATGTACAATCCAGTCACCCAGGTTCAATTCCTCACAGGTGCATATTTGGGTTCTTATTATTTCAAAAACAAAAATCGTTGTAGGGGCTTCCCCTACCGCATTCCTTTCAAAAAAAACATGTCATATACTCTCAACCGGAGGTCAGCCAAATACCCGAGTGGAGTCCAGTCTGACACGTGATCTTCTCAATATATCTTGTGTCAAATAGGTTACATGACTTGTATCTTTTGTTAAATCATAACCGTAAATTTTAAATCAAACCATTGAGATAATTCAGGTGATGTGGATTAACGTAGTGTCTCTATTACTTCGTCCTATATAGCTTTTAGTAGTATAGTATGTAATAGATAGATTGGTGGTCGCCGTCCCCTCCTTTCGATGTATCACCCAATTTTGCAAACAAAAGAAACTCATCCCTTCTCTCCACATAAAGGAGGGCAACGCAATTAATTTTTCTTACATTATAAGAAAAAGTAAAAGAAAGTGAGATACTGTTTTGACGAACGAAAGAAGGAATGAGTAATGTCTAAAATACAAGAAACAATCAGAAAGGACGGGAGTCTCGTTATTGTTGAAGTACACAACGACGTACTATATATTAGTAACAACATGGAGAGTAGTTTCCAAGAGTGCGATTATATAGAAAAGGGTACATTTTCATATGCATCACTAATGAATTCAGTCACCCAATCCAAAAATCAATCGATGAATTTTATGAATGTGAGATTTCTCTGCTAACTGTACGTACCAGGATATCGAGCCGAGCAATATGATCTATTGCGAAGGACGTGTTGATTCAGGCATCGACATGTACCATCACCGATACTTATAAGATTAGTATCAGCTATGCTAACCGTCGTAAACATGTCGAAGAATTTCCTAGCTATCACTTTTAGACTAGGCGAACTTTCCTCTTTTGGTAAGTCAATGTCCCATCAAGCTTTTCTTATTTAATAATTGTTGCAAAACTAACAACAAATTTTCTACAAATTTTCACTATAGAGAAAATTTAAACTTTTACAAAAATCGAATAATTTCCGACTATCCAAAATTTATAACTTAGAATTTCAAAATTTCCTGGAAATTCATAAATCCAGTTTTAAATTTTTAGAACTTCTGAACATCTAGAAATGTCTCATGGTTGAGTGGTTGACATGTGTAGTTCCTGCCTGCAGGTGACACAATTGACAAGTGTTTCAGAACGTTCAAGAACTGTGTCATCCATCGACCTGTGTGGTGTCCGGCTGCACGTGACAAAATTCACTACTACTCTAGCTTACCTACTATGATTAATTATTTAATTAGCACACGCTAGCTTGCTGCTAGGTCAAACATCCGCATGTACCAGTACATGTGAAAAGCTGTCCCCAGCTACGAGGACGTACGATCGACGACCATGGCAAAGTTATCCAAATTAAGCCAACTCGTGAATTAATCAATCAAAATGATGCCGTCTCAAAATATGTGAGATGGTGCACTGCGTCATGGCAGATACTCTCTCCGTTTTAAAATATAAGATGTTTTAGCTTTATGAAGAGAGTGTATCTAGACTCCTTTTAGATGACCTATACACTAAAAAGGGTTTAGATACACTTTCTTCACAAAGCTAAAACAACTTATATTTTAAAACGGAGAGAGTAGATTACAGGGCGCACACTCTGGTGCCAAATGGCACATACACAGCTAATTAATCTAAGTTGTCCATATTATGCATGTTCCGATCAACCAACGGTGACGTTTTCGTGCCGTCTCAAGGATAAATATACAATGTGTATGACCATTATCGGTGTGCATGGATGTGGGAGTGTCATTTGTCTCGCGTTGGCCACGATTTTTTTAACAAGCGCCGTCGTTGTCCGATCGAAAATCATAGGTTTTCACCTTATTGAAAATTATCGCTTATAAAACAATGTCTTTAATAAAGACATTGCCAAGAACAACCAATTGAGGACAAACTTTAGATTTTCACCCGGAAATGTAAGACTACGATCTTCTCCGCTGCAGCCCTTACAGTGCCGCCGCTACGAGTCACAAATCACCACATCAGTTCCTTATTGTTATAAAGACTCGAACCACAATTTCCTAGGTCACTAATTAACTAGCTAATAAAGTACTAACATGCCTCGTGACATAATGAAAATGGGCCACCTTTTAAGTTCATCAGAAGAAGATCGTGGTGGAAATCGCCACCTCAACCGAGAGTTGAACAATAACCGACAAATTAAGGTTGGCCTCAAAATTAAAGAATTTGAGATGATCCATGCGTACATGATGACAAAAGGAGTACTATTATTGTAGTGGTACTATAAAGAGTCAAATAATTATTAGATCTAAGCAGGCCTAGAATTAAGAATTCGCAATGATCCACGCATACACGATGCCAGTATATTGTGCTTGACTGCCCAACATAGTTGAAGGAGACCGCCTAGAAGTTCACCGCGAGATTCTTCATACTGAGAACAGCCGGACTAACGATCCATGGGTGAGGAAGAGAAGAGTTGAGTTCCTTGACGATAGCGCGTAGTCGAAACCAAACACGTGTGAAGCAAGAGTGTTTTTCCAGTACCCTGGTACTCCCTCGGACTTATATGGAGTACCAATTAAATCTGACCGCTTGTCTCTAGGGGCATTCTAGACATTCATACAGTTTAAAGGTTAAAATTTTAACCTAATGGCCGGAGAAAATTTGAAGCTGTGGCCGCCGCCTCTAGTGACAATTTGGCGGTAGTTCATATGTACACTAAGGATCATCAACAAACAAGCGAATCAATTTCCACCGTCGATGCATGACGAAATTGGCACATTCGATTGACGAATCTGCTGAAAGGTAGATTAACATGATCCAGATCTGATGACACCATTCAATTTGGCTTTAGAATTGATTGCCTTCCATGCACTCAACAAGCCAATAAAATGAGGAGAGAATAAAGATCGATCAGGCAGTTGTCGATCGAGAGCAGAGGTAGACGCCGAGCAGCTCCCAACACCGCCGTCGACCGCAAGTGCAACAGTCGCCGTCCCTGTTCAGCGCACGGAGCCACTATCTCTGAGCCGATTTATTGTTTCCAGATTACGATTTTACCCTTAGTATCTAGGTACTCCATGAGTTTTGCTGGCGGTACTCCTAGATGGTTAAGTTGGAGTACCAGTTAACTTTATCCACTAGATCGAGATAAATGGATGGCTAGTGTTCTCTCAGGGGTACCGTAAAAGTCCTCGTGAAGCAAACACAACTTGGTTAGTGGTGTGGATACACGAGAGCCGATGGAGGTTTTTGACACTATAGTAGTTAACCACAGAACTCGATACGTGGTCCACATAGCAACGGGTCTTTGCTTCCCGGGGTTCTTTATTCCCTCGTACTACTTAATTTACCTCTTCCTATGTTCAGGACTTAGGTCTCCTTTTTTCTTTATTCACGACATGTTTGAATATGATTGAAAATGTTCTAACTTGATTGCCTCTTCGGGACTTCTTGAGAAAAGATAAAGTGGCATATATACAAACTCAACAACTAGCGTGGTGCTCATGGTTGGAAGTTTTGTATTGACTTCATGTCCTTGTTTACGTTTAAGATAAGTATTTAATAATAACCAACTTCATAGGATGTGAATACTACTACTCCCTCCGTCTGATTTATTTCCGGACGAAGGCAGTACCAAATTCACACTTAGCAAACTGATTGATTCATTATATCGGAAATTAGTGCCTTTTGATGAATTGCGCCGCAAATATGATATAAATAGTAAATGTTGAACTATATTTGGAGTTTGACATCTTACATAGGCCTCACGTGAGGTGAAGGACTAGGAGGGATGGGGGTGCGGGGACAGGCGGTGGCCGAGACGATGCTCTCTCAGAGCGCATATAATCCATCAGTGCGTAACTGACAAAGTTGGGATCTTCTAAACCAAATCAACTAACCAATTTGTTCATCGTAGTAGATTCCTTTAATAAGAAGCGACAAAATAGTAAAATGTTACGGAACCATATATCTCTTAATATTAGATGAGATTAGGTGGTTGTAGTCCGCACACTCTGCTGTGTCACCCCTTCCTGCAAAAAAAAGAACTCATACCATCTCCATGTAGAAAGAAACATTTTTTCGAAAAGGGGAAAGAGACCTGCCTTCTGCATATGGCCTTTATTGTATTATTCATAACATGTTCCTACAAAACATCCAGCTCATGGGTCACATAAGGTTGTTAGTGTACCGGCCATCGAAAAAACCAAGTGGCAAAAATCTTCAGCCAATCTACATGATATTCTATTATCAAAACGTCAGCCGCACCGACTGAATAAATCATGTGCAACCGTTACCAAACAGTTGCAACCAAAATGCATGGCCGCCTATGTTCCTCCAGCTGAAGGAACATATAGACCAGTGTGTGGTCAAGGGAATAATCAGCCACGGACGCCCCACGCTCCTCCGGCTAAAGGAACATACAGATCACATGCAACAGTTTCCAAAAGGTTGCATAAAGGAAGAATTTGATGCCCTGTTAAAAATAAAATAATATCTTGTACGCCATATAACTCAGAGTAAAGCGCAATCACCCACTCGTATATGAAATTCTACTAACTTATTTTACTCCATGTAGTCAATTCCCAAATTAATTATTATTATTATTTAGGGGTTCTAGATTAAAATCCACGTGCACAATGCGCCATATAATTGTCACAAATGGATATTCAGTAAACAAGTTTTTAGAATGTCAGATTTTCCTCCTATATTGTAAAAACGAAGTATGAGATTTTTGTTTAGAAAGAAGCAATAAGGAAATTATGAAAACATGAAGCAATACGGAAAGGGCAAAACCAATCAGTTTATTGTTTAAATAGACAATGACATAATATTTAGTTGTAATAACACACAGAGAAATGCGAAAATCTTTTACTTATAGAACAGGTGTATTTTCATATGCATCACTATTGAATGAGGCATTGCATCCATTAAATCTATGACGTTAACTTGAGATTTTCCCTGCCAACTTTACTTACATTACTTCTGATCTGATTAGTATCATTTAATATATGATCTATTGAGAACGACATATAAGATTGTATCAATGGGCTACCATCACGTGATCTATAAGATTAATTTCACATGCATGATAATTTAGTTTAGGAATTCAATCATCCACCAATCATGAATGCCCGAATATGACACTTCCTACTCAAATATATATACCCGAAAAAACCAGAATATCGAGCTAGACATATATTGGGTGAATATGGGTGGTATATAAATGCACATACAAAAAACGGCATCATGGTTGGAAGATGTTGGATCATAATTATCTTGAACTAGCATGGTGGCCCTCGCATATGCGAGGGCATCATCTTCATTAGTTGATATTTTCGGAAATTGATGTTTTGTTCATGAAGGACATTATGTGATTAGATAGAAATTATATGATTCTATAAATTTAACAGACATCAACATAAATATAATAGAAGATATGGAAGTAACATCCTATCATCTTAAAATTTTAGACAAAGTGCTACTATGTCATTTGTCAAAACAACTATATGTATTGTGCGATATTAGATCAATATATAGAACTATAGTTTGTACTTGATGTGGTACTTGTACATGTGATCAATTGACATATGCATTCTCGATTATTGGTATTGGATGTACAACTATTGAAGTCTATATATTGTGGTTCTTATAACAATGGTACACATGACCCATATCCAAGTAATGCTGATGTGATCTCTGAAATGTGATAATAATATAACTTTGCTTCGGGAGAAAATTTACTTTTGATGTCTTGTACACCTATTCTAAAATACTTGAAGTTTTAGACATGGGAGTTCTCTGATGAAAATTTGACATTTATATTGTGTATGAATAGATTGAAAATTTTGAAAACAATTAAGAGGATTTAGCGAAAGTATTTTAAATATTGCATATTGTTAAATGGACATCCATTTGATTATATATTTGTTCTTTCAATCTCCTTATTTTATCACATTCTAGGGTCTTGTGGTTCTACATCCTAACTCACATGCATTTATTGTACCACTTAACACGATTGTGTAGCTTGGATGGGACGGCTCAAACCTTTTTTGACCATCCATCATTTTTATTTCTTAACTAAAATGCCATGTGCTCCAATGTTGATTTTTTATATCACAGAAAATTATTTTTTTAAGATTTGTATTCATGCAAACAAACAATATGCGTTGCATTGCAGATGCCAAAAGATGAAAACTATCCTTAAACTCATGTGATAACAACTCTTAACCCACAGGATGTCTCGAGAGCAATCCGGATTCCAATTTATAAATATATTATATCCTTGAGGAGGTGGTGTTTTCGCTCCCAGATGCAAATGAACACATCAACTAAACTTACATGGTCCACATAGCAATGGTCCTCTTGGTCCCGATGTCTCTTATTCCTGGCTACATACATTACCCCTTCCTATTACTACAAGGAATCTAGGATTCTATGACCCTCCATTTTCGTCATCCATCTATGACCATCCTATGATGAAAATGAGATTGTCAAAAGTTGACCGTCCCAAATTAACTATAACGATAATTTCAGAAAAATCTTCATAACCATCTATGACGATATTGAATCGTCATAGAGGCTATGAAGATCCAATATCATCACGGGCGATCAGGCCTAGCCATGTCAGATTCTACGTGGCCAGTCCAACGTGGCAGACAATCAGCCCGGTCCATTTCTATCGTTTGTATGGGACAAGCCCAATAATTTGGTCCATCAAATTTTCTTCAATTCGGTTGATTACTTGGGCCAAGCCCAACATTTTTGCCTTTTCTCTTTTCAAGGCCTTAGTATTTTTAAGGTCCGTTTCTTTTATATTTTCAACCATTTTCTCAAAATTTTACATTTCTCTAGTCCAATATTGGACGGGCTATAGCCTTTTTAGAGCACATTTGGCATTTGGTTTATATCATACATACATGCAGTAAATAACAAATATTTCTTAAGCACATCCCAAATTAAATTATTTTTCATGAATGATAATAAAAATTAAAACATATATTACAATCAGGACATAGTGCACGTCACCCAGGAATATAAAACCGCTACAAATGTACAATGTAGTTACAACAATTCCATAGTTGAAATCACCCAGAAAAATATAAAGCTTCAAAAAATAAATTTCAACATCTATATATATTTTTTAGCTTTACTGACTAGCCACAAATTTGAATGTGATGGAAAATGTTCTAACTAATTGAACTCATTGCTACCGCTTGAGAGATGATGTAGTGGCATATATACAATACACCAAGAGCAACCAACATAGTGCTTGGAAGTTGTTAGATCACTACTTTTATGCATTGACTTCATGTCCTTGTGAACATTTAAGATACAAATTTAATAATACCCAACCTCATAGGATATCAATACCTAATTCATATGGATTGATTGATTTGCTAAATCAAAATCAATGACTTTCATGAATTGCACCATATATATGATATGGAATAGTAAGTTCCAGTGAACTATACATTGAAGTTTTGACATCTTAAGACATTGGACTCACAAGAGTAAAGGATTGGGAGGTAGTGGGTGTGGGGAGACGCGGATGCCGAGATGGCACTTTCTCATAGCACAAATGCACGATCATTCTGTAACAGATCTAAGTTGGATTTATGGACCCAGTCAACCGTAGTAGGCTAACTTTTTCCTCCAAAGTAGCTACCCTTAGGGATATTTGGCCCACAGTGGTGCTAACAACAGATCCAATTGCTAGAAATAATTAGGGAGAGTGATCGGACGTTGGAGAAACGGTGAGGTCGTGAGAGGCTGCCTAGACAAACTAGTCATAATGTCTAGAATTATTAATTTGACACCAAAATAGTAAAATATTATGGTAAAACGTATCTTTATTATTATATGTGGGAATTGGTGGAGGCAGTACCCTCCTTTCGATCGTATCACCTAATCTCGCAAACAAAAAAGACTCATCCCTTCTCTTCACGAAAAGGAAGGCAAGTCAATTATTTTTTTCATAGATTGTACTCCCTCCGATCCAAATTAGTTGACTCAAATTTGTTAAGATACGGACGTATCTAAACCTAAATCATGTCTAGATACAGTCGAATCTAGAGAAATCTAAGTCAACTAATTTGGATCGGAGGGAGTAAGAAAAAAGAAAATAAAGTCAGATAGTGTTCTGAAGAGAAGGGACGAGTAATGTAAAGTATAAGAAACATTTAGGAAGGACCGAAGTCTCTTTGTTGTTGAAGTACACACTGACCTACTATATATTAGTAACAACACCGAGAGTAGTTTCCAAGAGTGCGATTATACGGAAAAGGTACATTTTCATATGCATCACTATGGAATTCATTCGTCCAATCAAAATATAAGTCAACAAAATTTACGAATGTGATATTTCTGTGCTAACATACCGAGTAATATCATCTATTGTGAAGGATGTGTTGGGTTGGATATATACATGTACCATCACAGAAACTTATAAGATCAGTATCAGCTATGGTAATCATCGTAAACATGTCAAGTAATTTCCTAGCCGTCACATTGGACTAGGCGAGCTTTCCTCTTTTGGTAAGTCAATGTCCCATCAAGCTTTTTTATTTAATAATCATTGCAAAGCTAACAACGATTTTTCTACAATTTTTTTACTTTGGAGATAATTCAAACTTCAAAACTTAATTTTTTTGAATAATTTCATAATTTCCAAAATTTAAAACTTAGAATTTCAAAATTTCCTGAAAATTCATACATCCAGTTTTAATATTTTAGAACTTTTGAACCTCTAGAAATGTGTCATCGTTGACATGTGTGGTTTGCAAGTGACCCAATTGACAAGTGTTTTCAGAATGTTGAAAAAAGGTGCCATCGATCAACCTATGTGGTGTCTGGCTGCATGTGACAAAATTCACTACTACTCCAGCTTACCTATTATTAAATATTTAATTAGCAGACTCCTAGCTGCTGAGTCAAACATACCAGGTACCACTAGTGTGAAAAGCTGTCCCCAGCTATGAGGACGTATGGTCGACGACCATGGCAAAATTAACTAAATTAAAGAAGCTATAAGCGTGTGGCCCCCGCTAGCGCTGCACAGTGGGATTGGTCGCCATCAACCTTGGAATTAATCAATCAAAGTGATGCCGTGTCAAAATATGTGAGATGGTGCACTGTGTCATGGCAGATAGATTACATGGACGTCCAGACGCTGAAGAGACCAGGGCAGCACTCAAGAACATCTGCCATGGCTACAAGGCTGGAGTCAAGAACATCTGCCATCGCTACAAGACCAGCTGAGTTTAAGCTCTTGCTTTGTAATCTGTGTTCGGTGTAGCTGGAGTGATATTTGTTTGCAGTTCAGTTTCCTTTCTCTTTTAGCTGTTACCCTTTTCTGGATATTTTATTTTCTCCGGCTTTTCTCTTTTTGGGCTCCCTGTTTGGGGTCCTTTTGATCTAATCAAAAGATACAGATTACATGCCGCACACTCTCTTGTGCCAACAAACACATCTTCTACATACACAGCTAACTAATCTAAGTTGTCCAAATGCCGTACCGTCTCAAGGATAAATATACTGCATGGATGTGGGAGTGTCATTTGTCTGCGTGACAAATTTGTACGGCGGTCGCACCTCGGTTTCTAACTAACAGGCTAATGCCTCTTGACACAATGAAATTGGGCCGGCTTTTAAATTCATCAGAAGAAGATCATGGCAGAAATCACCATTTCAGAGGAGAAGTCACCAAACAACCGACAGATTAAGGCAGGCCTGAAAATTAAAGAATTTGAGATTATCCATGCATACATGGTGACAAAAGGAGTACTGTTATGCCAGAGGTACTAGAAAAGGATCAAATAATTAATAGATCTAAAGCAGGCCTGGAATTAATAATTCACGATGATCCGCGCATACAAGATGTCACTATATTGTACTTGACTGACGGACATGGTTGAAGGAGACAACCGAGAAGTTCACCGCAAGATTGCCATCGGTGAGGAAGTGAAGAGTTGAATTCCTTGACGATGGTACATAGTCGAAAGCAAACATGACCAAAGCAAAGACAACTTGGTTACTGGTGTGGATACACGAGAGCTGATGGAGGGTTTGGACACTATAGTACTAGTTCATGACACTACTCGATACATGGTCCACATAGCAATGGATCATTGCTTCCCGGTGTCTTTTATTCCCTCATACTTAATTTGCCTCTTCCTATGTTCAGGACTTAGGTCTCCTTTTTTCTTTATTCGCCACACATTTTAAATATGATCGAAAATTTTCTAACTTGATTTCCTCTCCGGGACTACTTGAGAAATGATAGTGTCATATATACACACTCAACAACTAGCATGGTGCTCATGGTTGGAAGTTTTTCATTGACTTCATGTCCTTGTTTACGTTTAAGATAAGTATTTAATAACAACCAACCTCATAAGATGTGAATACTACTACCTAATTCACATCGAGCAAACTGATTGATTTATTATATGGGAAATCAGTGCCTTTGATGAATGCGCCACAAATATGATATATAAATAGTAAGTGTCGAACTATATTTGGAGTTTGACATCTTACATAGGCCTCATTGTGGTGATGGACTAGGAGGGATGGGGGTGCAGGGACAGGTGGTGGCCAAGACAATGCTCTTTCAGAGCGCATATGATCCACCATTGTTTAAACACAGTTGGGATCTTCTAGGCCAAATCAACTATAGCAGACCGATTTCTTCTTCTTTCTAGATTCCTTTAATAAGAAGCGCCAAAATAGGAAAATTTTATCTCTTAATATTAGACGAGATTTGGTTGTTGTAGTCCGCACACGTTTCCATGTGTTACGCCTTCCTGCGAAAAAAAATTCATCCCATCTCACTGTAGAAAGAAACATTTTTTCAAAAGGGGAGAGAGACCTGCCCTCTGCATGGATTGATGCATATGCCCTCTATTATATTATTCATAACGAGTTCGAACAAAACGTCCAGCTCATGGGTCACATAAGGTTTTTAGTGTAATGGCAATCTAACAAAACCAAGTGGCAAAAACCTTCAGCCCACCTATATAATATCCTATTATCAAAACTCCAACCACACCGACTGAATAAATCACATGCAACAGTTACCAAACATTTGCAACCAAAATCCATGGCCCCCCTACACTCCTCCGGCTGAAGGAACATGCAAACCAGTTGTGATCAAGGGAATAATCAGCCACGGCCGCCCCATGCTCCTCCAGATGAAGGAACATATGGATCACATGTAACTGTTTACAAAAGGTTGCATAAAGGAAGAATTTTATGCCCTGCTAAAAATAAAATCATTTGATGTATGCCATATATCCCAGAGTAAAGCGCAATCATCCACTCGTATTTGAAATTTTTCTAACTTATTTTACTCCATGCAGTCAATTCACAAATAAATTATTATTATTGTTCAGGGGTTCTAGATTAAAATCCACATGCACAATGCGCCGTATAATTTTTGCAAATGGACATTCAGTAAACAAGTTCTTAGAATGTCAGATTTTCCTCCTATATTGTAAAAATATGTATCAAATTTCTATTTAGAAAGAAAAGAAGAAATTAGGAAATTATGAAAACATGAAGCAATCCGTCAGGGAAAAAGCAATCTGTTTATATTTTAAGCACTCAATGACATAATATTTAGTTGTAATAACACATGGAGAAATGAGAAAATATTTTCTTATAGAAAAGGTGTATTTTCATATGCATCACTTTTGAAATGAGGCATTCCATCCATTAAATCTGTGACGTTAATGTGAGATTTTCTCTTCCACCTTTGCATACCGTACTTGCGACCCGATTAGTATCATCTAATATATCATCTATTGATAATGACGTATAAGATTGTTATCGATGGGTTACCATCACCCGGACGTATAAGATTTATCTCATATGCATCATAATTGAGTTTAGGAATTCAACCGTCCACCAATCATGTAACGTGCGAATATGAGATTTCCTAGTCATATATATATATATATATATATACTAGACTATTGAGCTAATTATTATCAAATAGACATATCTTGAGTGAATATGGGTGGTATATAAATGCACATACAACAAACGCCATCGTTGTCAAGGTTGGAAGATGTTGGATTATAATTATCTTGAATTTTTTTAATGTCTATACGGATTTTGTGTAAATTTATAGGGCGATGTTGCATCACCGCGTGTCTTCTTTATATTCAACATAATAATGTGAAGTAACAAAGGAACGAGGCCTAATAAAGTTATTGTAACTGACATTGTAGTTACATGTGCTTACATTTTAAGGAAAGATTTGATGGCATGCTATTTTGGACTGGTTTTCTTAAAGAGGACCCATGATTGGATTCTGACATTGTGTTTTAAATAGGGAATGCACGGGTCCAGTGGGAGCAATACAAGTATTGTTGTATCTTGTGAAAAATACATCGGTCCATGACGGAGCCACCTCTCCCTAGTGAACCGTACAGATAAATCAATTTTGTGTTTTAGATGAGTTACAGGGTCTAAAATAGATATGTGTAATTTGGCCTATCTTATGTGAAAATCCTGCCCCTACGCCTACACCCGGTCCACTAATAGATAGATGATAATATGTCATCAGAACATCGATGTTTTTTCTTTGTAAAATGAATATTAACTCAATAATTATTATTTTCTTGGTTTTTCCCTTCTTTTTAGTTAGGACTAGTTGTATTCACTAGAAGGGTGGGACATCCTAGAACACGTTTCCGTTTACATCTTCTATCTACCTAGCTATAGAACCACGAAGAAGCTTTTCTTCTAGCTAAATACTATAGCTTTGATCTTTTTCTTTGAATTATTTTGGCACACATATATCCCCTCGCCATGTGGTAAGGATTTACTTTTGCGTTAAACCTCTTCCTTTTGTGAACTATGTTGAATAGAAATACGTATCCTACTAAATGTAATATTGTTTTGACAGACGTGAGACTATGGGCGTGTTCGGAAGGTTCCGGCTTCCCAAAACTCTAGGGCTTGTTTGATTCATAGGAATTGCATAGGAATTGTGTAGGATTTGAATCCTATGGAAATTTCTTCTATGTAATTTTTTGATTCATAGGAACACATCCTATAGGAACTAATCCTATAGGAATCTTGTAGTGCAATTCATATAGGAAAGAAACATTAGATCAGACCTCATGGAAAAATTCCTTTGCTACATCAAACATGATTCCTCTTCTCATAGGATTCAAGTTGGCATGACATCTCAATCCTATATTTTTCCTATTCTTGTACTTTTAATATGAATCAAACAAGCCAGTAGGGTAGAGCGGTTCCGAACACACTAGCTCCATGGAGCTAGATCCGGTAAGCACGCAGAGTTGTAGAGAGAACCATCCCCACCCGAGGTCGCGTCCGTCCCCTAGCTTGTGTCCGTTAGTACCAACATCGGCCGCCGCGTTCCCGACTACCTCTATCTCATATCTTCTGCAATTTGGGTCGTCAGGGCTCACTCAAGCAGTAGCGGCAGATCCGACTCTACCTCCTCCTCCTGTACCTGCCCTTGAGCCCCCGACCTCCTCCTCTAGTAGCGAGTCCGGTGGCCTCTTCCCCGACATCTGACCGCATTCGGCTGCCTCTTCCCCAGAGCCCTCCACGTGCAGCAGCTTCCCGCTCCTCATACGCTGCAGTCACGCCCGTATTTAGAAATTAGAGCCTTGTGTTGCATAATCGAAAGGGGAAATGGGATTTATAACAACCATATGGAGTGGTGATTCGATTTTTGATGACTTCTAGTGAGATTATTAATCAACAAAAGGGCATGGACTTGGATGGATCAGAGGGTCTTCTCTCTCGGGAGTAGGTGAGAAGAGGACAGATGTAGAAGAAGCATTGTGTGGAATCTGGTGGGGCCAACTGTGCTAGGCATGGAATGAGCCAGTCCTCAGAAGCTGGATCCAAGGATTTGGGGAAGCTGGGAGACATCCCAACACCCCCTACTATGAGTACATAAAACATTACAAGAACTCAACTTACTAAAACACCAACACAATGACTCCCATATCAAATACACACTATTCATGTATAGTATATTCTGATGGGTCATTCCCACTTTAATTTCAGGGACTTTAGCAATACCATCGTAATTTTTGTTACTAAAAGTTATTCTCTTTTTAACTCCATTTTCTGGCTTCCACGATAGTCCCTTCAATTTTTTATAGTCATGTAATTTGCCTTAAAATGATTTACCCTTAAACTGTGTAGTATGAATTCCACAATAAGTCGAAAGTCAATTTGTGTCGTGTATTCGAATAATAACTATGCTTTAACTATGATTCCAAACTATTTGTAAAAAACATAGGAAAACATACTAAATTAATGATTAGATTCCGACATAACAAATATCATACACACACAATGTGTCTTCTACCGTACACAAGAAATCACATTTTGCATGACAATACTATCCAATTAATGCAAAATTAATTGTAATTCCATGTTATCTAAACATGAGATTACCTAACAAATAATGATACGCATATACATATGCACAACAAACTTGTTTGACATTGTACAGTTAACAGGGAGGTGATCACATGTCCAAGGATGTTGTTCCTTGTACTCACTCCGTCTCAAAATAGATGTCGCAAACATTTTTCTAAATTTAGATGTATCTTAACTCTATTTAGTCTAGATACATCTAAATTTAGACAAATTTTGACAACTATTTTGATACGGAGGTAGTACAATTTTTACTCCACCGATTCATGCAAGCCAAAATCAAAAGAAGTTGTCCTTCCCATATGTTCGATTAACCGTTGCACCCTCTCTTATCCCATTTGGAAGCGATGTGTCAGACCGTTCGTCTGTTCGTGTCTCTTCTTCTCTCACACTATTCCCTTTCATAGTCCTCCTTCCAGGAAGTACTATCGTCAGTCGCTCCCTTCCTACTACATCAGTATATATGCACATCCAACACATGTCATTCATCATTTCTAGGTCAATATTATTTTTGTAGTAGATTAATGTCATAGCTTTTAATAAAATATAAATTATTTAACACAAGTATTATACCACTAGAAAGTATAACATCTAAATTTTCTAATGATATAATTTTTATTTTTTTGAAATGGAGTGATATAATTTTTCTATTACATAATTAATATTTTATTGATAAAATGAACGATATAGGCGTACTGTCGTCCCTTTAAACAGGGACAGAGGGAGTAGCACATGTGCTGAGTAAAACATCCCCATGGTACTACGCGTGAAATCTGTCCCCAGCTATCAGGACGTACGGTCGACGACCATGGCAACTTTGACCAAATCAAGCTAGCTAACTAAGCGTGTGACCGCCGCTGGCGCCGCTCGGTGAGATGCATCGTCACCACGGAACTAAATAATAGAAAATAATGGAGGCCGTGTCTAACTATATGATGGCCGGTCACACGCTGTGGTGCACTGCATCATGCCAGATAACATGTGCACACATGGTCTCCGCTGACAAATGGCGAGATTAGACCCTTTTTCTTTTACAGCAATGGCGAGATTAGACTCGATCGAACCTACCTACACAGCTACTCCTTCGGTTACCATATATTAATATCAAAGGATAACAATTACACACAGTCTCTGCAACAACGCATTGCCCTAACGGTCATACGGATGCACACAACTAAAAAATAAAAAAAATAAAAAAAAAGTCCCGCTGCAGTTCCTCATTCATTGAAACAGCAGTACTACCACAACCAAGACAACACTAGAAGTCTATCTTCTCCAAAAAACGATGCCTCTAAGAAGAGAACAATGCACAAATATCATCATCGTCCGATCAAAATCTAGGGTTTCACCCTGAAGGAAGTCCACACTCTCAAAATAATACCTTCAACAAGCCTATTGTCAGGCACAATCAATTAAGCCCAGACCCTGGGTTTTCATCTTGAAAGATAGGACCATGATCTTCACTTGTACCGTCGCCTCCGCTTGCATACCACTGCTCCAAGTCACGAGTCACCAAGCCAATTCCTCATCACCACACGGACACGAACCATCATTGTCAGTCCTCAAATCTCGGTCTTCATGACATTCTCCGTCGGCACCATGGGACGAGAACATGCCCCATGATATTAACAGCCAATAGAGCTTCGAAGCGCTCCCTCTAAACCCAAATGTCTAGAGTAAAGACATAGGTGCGCACGACTGAATCCCACCTGATCCAGCGATCTCTCGGCATATGCGCACTGTGGAGTTCGTCAGCAGAGCCTTCCGAAACACGACACTGCAATTAGATCAATGGAGACAAACATCAAGTGAATCTTCGTATTGGCAAGATATGAACCCTAGGACCACCCCCTTTATTCAAACCGAGCCAGCAGCCCCCCTCGCCACCAGCCAATGGTAGAGGAGAAGACAGTCCAACATGCCACCGAAGCGGCTCGCCAGAACCCAGCGGGCAGCTGCCTCCGCATCTAGAGGTCTGATACGTACATTTTGCATCACTATTCTATATCATAATTTACTGTTATTCATTGATATATTTCATATTAAGAGATGATACTTATATTATTTCACCTGTTTTTGCATGGTTGATGACTTTTGGAGCATGGACCGCTGCAGTCAGGATTCTGATGGAAAATGTGCTGTTTGGAGGCAAAATTCGCGAAGATCAGAAAATCCGGGAAAATACATGGAAAATTCTATTTTTCCAGAAGACAAAGATTGCCATAAGGGGGAGTGGAGATGGGCCACAGGAGGCCCACACCGCCCCTGGCGCGGGCCACCCCTGGCCATGCCACCAGGTGGTGTGGCCGCCCTACCCACTCTAGGCTCTCCCCTCTGGTGTATATTATCCCTACGGAACCCTAACACCCGGGGAGTGACCACAGAAAGATTCCGCCGCCTCTTCGTGGCGGAAAACTACAGAGAGAGAAAGATCTCTCCGGTAGACAGAATTCTGCCGGGGGAATTCCTTCCCGGAGAGGGGAGATCGTCGCCATCAACACCACCATCAAGCTGGACTTAATTGGGATCATCATCATCATCATCATCTCCACCAGCACCATCATCACCACTTCATACCACTGTAACAATTGGGTTGAATCTTGCATAGTTCTTAGGGGAAACTTTCCCAGTGTTGATTACTCCTTGTAGTTGATACTATTGAGTGAACCATTGAATTATCGTTTATGTTCAGATTGTTACATATCATTATATCATCTCTGATCTTGATCCATATGATGTCTTGTGAGTAGTTCGTTTTGTTCTTGAGGACATGGGAGAAGTCATGTTGTTAGTAGTGGAATTGTGTTGAGAAAGATTCAATGGTTTGATATTTAAGTTGTGGTGTATTTCTTCTAGTAGTGTCATGTGAACATCGACTACATGACACTTCACCTATATGGGCATAGGGGAATGTATTGTGTATTTGGCTACTAATCGTAGGGGTTGCCGAAGTGACAGAAACTTGAATCCCCGTTAGGAAATCTGTGCACAAGGGATGTCAAGGTCTTAGAGTTTAAAGCTGTGGTTAGGTTTCTACCTGAATTACTTTCTTGTACTTGCGGATGCTTGCAAGGGGTATAATCACAAGTGTGTATTAGGCCTAGGAAGGTCGGTACATTAGCACAGGTTCACCCACACAACACTTAGCAAACTAAAGAAGATTAATCAACTATATGAAGCGAAAGCACTTGACGATATTCCTAGGTGTCCTCGAGAACGTTTGGTCATCTTAAGTAATAAAACCGGCTTGTCCTTTGCTAAAGAAAGGATTAGGACACTTGCTGCATTTATTCTTATTGCCTTTCATTCACTCGTACTTTATTTATCTGCATTATCAAAAACCCCTATAAATCCGTTTGCTAAGTATTTATAGAGAATACCTGCTCCAAGCCACTCGTCAATACCTTCTGCTCCTCGTTGGGTTCGACACTTTTACTTATCGAAAATGCTGCGATACACCCCCTATACTTGTGGGTCATCTAGACTAATTTCTGGCGCCATTGCCGGGGAGTGAAGCGCTATTGGAAAGTGGAACTGGTAAAGGAAACTTGTACTGTGAGTATTGTTTACTTTCGTTAGTTGCTTTATTTTCAATATGGATAATTCGCTGAGTTTCTTATTTCGTAATGCTACTACCACTGCTACGGTAGTAGATGAACCACCACCTGCTGAGAATGATACTTTTAAAATACGTACAAGAATTATTGATCGTGTTATGGATAACTATTATGTTAGAGATGGAACTGTCCATCCTGGTGATCATTTGCTTTTTATACATGAATTATGTGGATTGTTCAAGTGTGCAGGTATTACAACAGATCAAGTAAAGAAGAAGTTATTCTCATTATCACTGAAAGGAAGAGCTGAGGAATGGTATAAGCTGCTGAAGAATGGCAAGCTCTTGAATGGGAGGAAATAGTGCCTCTCTTTTATTCAAAATTTTATCCTCCTAGTGAGATTCATAAAGATCAGAATCAAATATACAACTTTTGGCCTCTTGATGGAGAGAGTACAGCTCAAGCTTGGGGGAGATTGAAGTTACTAATGCTCAAACGTCCTATTCATGAGCTCCCTCACAATATTATTATCAATAACTTTTATGCAAGACTTTCTCTCCATGATAAGGATTTATTGGATGCTTCTTGTGCTAGATCATTTACACGCACGGAAGAAGGAGCTAAATGGGATCTTCTAGACCATATTCAAGACAATGCTGAAGCATGGGAGAATGACAAAGGAAGAAAGTCAGGTATAAATTATGATTATGAATGCATTAAATCTTTTATGGGAACTAATGACTTTCAAAATATTAAAAATGCTTATGGTCTACTCTCAAGCTATTGCAACTTATTTTAAGGCTTTTGCCTCCTATATTAAAGTTCCTAAAAATATGTGGAATAAGTATCATGCACCTTATAAAGACATTGTTAGTAGTGTTCCCGCAAGAAATACTGAAGTTTATACTGCTAATCATAATTTACCTGAACCTTACATATAGAAAATACCTTTCCTAGTTAAAGTAAAGGAACATTCTATAATAGCTAGCATGGTTAATGAAAGTACAAATAAAGCTGTTGAACCTGATAAACAAATGGATGATGAACCTATAATAGAAAATGTGAAAGATTTTGTCACTAAATATGTAGAAGAGGGACACACTATCCTCTGTAAGGATATCCCTAATATTGTTTCACAAAGTAGTGTTATGCAATCTAATGTCCCTTTGTTTTCTGTTAGGATGAGTGATCATTGCTACAATGGTTCTTGCGATAGTTATATCGTTAAATTTATGTATGATACTGAAATTTATTATGAGAGAGGAAAGACTGTTCTAATGCATATCAATAATATTAAGTTTCCTTGTTTTATGTTGAAAGTTTTTATGTTGCACCTGTTTCGCCTTCCTATGCTAGTAGCCTCTGGTTTCAACAATTTATTTTCTTACAAAATTCCCTTGCATAGGAAGGGGGTTAGACTTAAAAATGTGTATTTTGTGCTTCTTGATGCTCTCTTTTACTTCAATTGATACTCTCATGTGAGCATCATTGAAATTATCATGCCCATCTTAATGGCTATAAAGAAAGAGCTTTTTGAGAGACAACCCAAGTTATTTGTGCTTTCAGTTGTTTTTATTTATTTGAGTCTTGAAAGTTATTATTTCGGTAATAACCTCTCCTTATCCTTTTTGTTTGGTTTTTATGTCAAGATCAACCTCTAATGAGAGAGAAGTAAGATTTGGGGAAGTTGCTGTCCCGAAACAGATTTTTGTGCTTCACCGTAAAAATTTGTGAGAGATCTTTGTACGTCGGTTTGAGCTGTAATTTTTTGGGCTATGGCCCCAGGTTGTTATTTAACTTTTGTTAGTTTTGCACTTTTTGATTTGAGCAACAGAAGATGTTCGAAAAAATTGATCTTTACCTGCTGGTCTGTTTTGATAAGTATTGCCACCCTAGCATTTGCTTCTTAAATCGATTTCCTTTTTGAATTATTTTTGGGTTTTAGGAAGGAGTTGCTACAGTAGATTATGTTTTGATGGATTTCAGTTGAATTTAAAACTAAAAGGTTTATTACCTCGCTTATACTAATGCTGCTAATGAGAATTGTGTGAAGTTTTGTGTGAAAGAAATTTCCAGGTTATCGGAGAAAATGGTGTAATAAGAAAGTGAAAGGTTTCATGACTCGAGCAATATGAGTATGAAGATGAAGATATTGATGTTATTCAAGCGGTGACTTCGGAAAAATTTATCAAAGACCACATTCAGAGACCTGCATAGTCCGTTTTTTGAATAGGTAACAGTTCTGGTAAGAAAAGTTCCGCGAAAATTCTGTCAAGTTATATTTTTGCAGTTTTTATCCAACAAGAAAAGCAACGAAGCGAAAGAGGGATGGAAACGGAGCCAGGGTGACTCACACCACCCCCTGGCGCGGGCTCCCCTAGCCGCGCCAGCAGGTGGTGTGGCCACCTCGGACTCCGTCTCCGACCCGTTTTCTCCTAGTACCTTCCTTTTGTTGTAAAACTTCATAATATATAATCCCCTGGATCCCCCGAGGTTCGTATATCGTATTCTCGTCGTGTTTTTGTTTCGATCTTTTTCTGCCAGGAACTATTCTTAAAGATTAGAAGCACAATGGTCTCCGCCAAGGATAAGGAAAATGAGCCTGCGGAGGAGGATTCCCATGACCCCAGGCAGGAGAAGGAGATCGATGAAGAGGAGGCAAAGAAAAGCCAGCATCCGCACATCGGCACTACCATTGCAAGCATTGGAGTGTTGGCAAACCCTGCCAGGATCAAAAGGACTGCACGGATGTCAACTGGAGGGAAGCCTCCGCATCATTGTTTGGCTCCACGGAAAAGAAGACTTCAAGGAGGAAGAGTGGGGAAAGAATCGCAAGAGCTGGAATTCGCAACCCGACATGATCATGAGCCGCATTGAGCAAAACTCGGAGTTGATTCGTACTTTCACCTTCGAGATTGAGGACTTGGGGAAATTAATCAAAGAGCTCATCGAGAGAATACCACCATGATACGTCCATTTTGCATCACTATTCTATGTCTTAATTTACTATTATTCATTGATATATTTCATATTAAGAGGTGATACTTATGTTATTTCATCTATATTTGCATGGTTGCTGAATTTTGGAGCATGGACCGCTGCAGTCTGGATTCTGATGGAAAATGTGCTGTTTGGAGGCAAAATTTGCGAAGATCAAAAAATCCAGGAAAATATATGGAAAATCCTATTTTTCCAGAAGACTAAGGATGCCAGAAGACGGAGTGGAGATGGGCCACAGGGGGCCCACACCACCCCATGGCGCGGGCAGCCCTAGGCCGCGCCAGGAGGTGGTGTGGCCACCCTGGCCCACTCCAGCCTCTCCCCTATAGCGTATATCATCCTCCCGAAACCCTAAGACTCAGGGAGCGACCACAGAAAGATTCCATTGCCTCTGCGGGGTGGAAAACACCGAGAGAAAAAGATCTCTCCGGCAGATAGATTTCTGCCGAGGGAATTCCTTCCCGGAGAGGGGAGATCGTCGCCATCAACACCACCATCAAGCTAGACTTCATCGAGATCATCATCATCATCACCACCATCATCACCATCAGCACCCTCATCACCATCTCCATATTGTTGTAACAATTTCGTTGAATCTTGCATAGTTCATAGGGGAAACTTTCCCGGTGTTGATTACTCTTTGTAGTTGATGCTATTGAGTGAACCATTGAATTATTGTTTATGCTCAGATTGTTATACATCATTATTCCATCTCTTATCATGATCCATATGATGTCTTGTGAGTAGTTCGTTTTGTTCTTGAGGACATGGGAGAAGTCTTGTTGTTAGTAGTGGAGTTGCATTGAGAAAGATTCAATAGATTGTTATTTAAGTTGTGGTGTACTTCTTCTAGTGGTGTCATGTGAACGTCGACTACATGACACTTCACCTATATGGGCCTAGGGGAATGCATTGTGTATTTGGCTACTAATCGTAGGGGTTGCCGGAGTGACAGAAACCTGAACCCCCGTTAGGAAACCATTGCACAAGGGACATAAGGGTCTTAGAGTTTAAAGTTGTGGTTAGGTTTCTACCTTAATTACTTTCTTGTACTTACGGATGTTTGCAAGGGGTATAATCACAAGTATGTATTAGTCTTGGATGGGGCGGTACATTAGCACAGGTTCACCCACACAACACTTAGCAAGCTAAAGAAGATTAATCAACTATATGAAGCGAAAGCACTTGACAATCTTCCCATGTGCCCTCGAGAACGTTTGGTCATCTTAAGTAATACAACTGGCTTGTCCTTTGCTGCATAAAGGATTGGGCCACTTGCTGCATTTATTCCTACTTTCTTTTATTTACTCATACTTTGTTTACTTGCTATATCAAAAACCCCTAAAAATCCGTTTGCTAAGTATTTGAAGAGAATTCCTGATCCATACCACTAGCCAGCACCTTCTGCTCCTCGTTGGGTTCGACACTCTTACTTATCGAAAATACTGCGATACACCCCCTATACCGGAAGGGTTTCAGTAAGTCCGGAGGATGTCCGGAGTGGACCTGGAAGTGTTCCATAGCCATGGAGGTTGAATAATATGTGAATGAATGTTAAATATCGATTTAATTATTTTTCATAATTATTTAATAAAGAGAAAATCAATTAAAATGGTCAAAGGCTTAATGGGCCAATTTCCGGAGGGAGAGGGCCCATTAGGGGAAAGGAGAGGTAGAAGGGGCAAGGGGGCTGGCCGGCTGGGCCTAGCCCCCGCGTGGGGCCCACTAGGGTGGCCGGTGGCCACCCCTCCCCCCTCCTCTCCTTTAGTCCCACCCTGAGACTTTGAGAGAGGTAGTACCTCCCCTCCCCCTATATATAGTGGGGGTATTTGGCCAAATTAAATACACCAATAATCAATAAAGGTCTTCTCACTTTTGGGAGGACCTCCAGTTGATATTTTATCTCTCCCCCTCTCTCTCATGACCGTGGTCCCAAGTCTGGACTGCGCGAGCGAGAGACATCTTCACCGCGGAGCACCATCGCGCTACGGGATTCAGATCCGGGAGCTCTACTTCCGCAACTGCTGCTGGATCGGGGAAGCGGGAGTCATCGTCAGGCACCGGACGTGTGTAACTCCCCGCGAGGTGTCACACTTGAGGCACTCAATTCGTTGGAGCCAAGGAGCGCAAGGACTTCATCATGACCTTGAGGTCGGCTTCGGCTCGTCTACATCAACCACGCTCTCCTGAGCATTGACAATGCTTTCCGGTATTCAAGGGTAAGTTCGCGAAAAGCTCCTCCCGTTACTGTATTACTAATAGATAGGTCCTGGCAGCTTCAAGGGTTTTGGGGCGTAGAGTAAAGTTTATTGTTTTCATACGCGGAACCCCAACAGTGGTATCAGAGCTAGATCTATGCATAGTAATGCTAGTACAGGTAGAACACACGAGATGTAGCATGTGGGAGTTGATCTTTTAGTTGTTACCCTCCCACGTGTACTTGTGTATACCGCAGTAATGCTTGATGAAGCGGCCCCCCAACCGACTTTACACGTTCATTCGCGAGACTGGTCCACGCTTGACATACGGCTTGTACCGTATAAAGTGGCTTAGGGGGTGTTTGTATCTCCCACATTAGTTGGTATGCCATTTGCAACGGAGGGCACCGAAAGGGGTGTAGTAGAGACAACTAGTTGATCAGCGTTGTGCTGAAAGTTTGTAGGTAAGAACGGTTCTTGTGCGAAAGCCCATTCAGCCTCGTAAAACATGCAACGATAAAGTAGAGGCATCTAACTTTGTTTTGCAGGGGGGCGTTGCTTTGTGATATGGTTGTGGCAAAGGTAAAGTGATTACCTTTTGTTACATAGTAGTACATAGTCACGGAGGTGACAGACTACCACGTCGGAATGACATTGGTACCCTGGTGTCTACGGCACCAGATCCCTGGTGCCGGAACCTGGTGACGGCGGATGAAGATCATGACGTGAAGGACCATATCACATAGCATTTACATTCAATGTTATTGTTTGTATATCTTATTGTGTGCTAGTATTAGATACTCGACGGTAGCCTAATAAGATGATCCCTATTAAAATTACCAACGAAAGACCTAGGTGCACCTCCTTAGTGTGATCCCTATGTTCCTCCTTAGTGTGCACCACCAAGAAAGTTCTTCGGTATGAGGCGATTCAGGGTACAGGCCTGGGTGTCAGACATATCTACATTCGCATACAGTGGGTGTAAGCCATGTTGCACAGTGAACGCACTAAGGTTGAGTTGGCGAGCCTAGCACGCCATAAAAGCGTGGCCTCGGAACACAGATGGTCGAAAGATCGAGCACGAGTCGCATGAATGATGTGACCGACATTTAGCGTCCACCTTTGAACCCACATCGATGGTCGTGTTCAATCGGGGGACATGTGGCTGATACGGGTCGTGTTATCACTAGGAACCCTTTTGGGGATAGGTATTTCTGAGTGGCGTTATTATTAACTCATTTAATTATAAACTTAGTCTAAATTCCATTTTGCAATTATAAATGTAGATGGCACCTTTCCTATTGACGATTGATTGGTTAGAAGGAGAGAAGCTCAGATTAGATGGATCGAACTTCTCCATATGGGTTGCGCGTCTCCACGTTCTCCTTAGCGAGAATGACGTGGTCGACTACATACTCGACGGGATGGATTTGGATCAGCCCACTGACCTAGAGACCCTAGAGCAGCGGAAAGACCGCTATCTCCGTCGTGAGATGGCCTCCTTCATTTCAGTTACCGTGCGTTTCGGAATGGTGGATGAGTTGTGGCCTTTCATGGGTGATGCCAACCCTCGTTCGGTGATGCTACAACTTAGGACACATTTCGTGGAACAGACACGCATATGGGAGCATGACCTGATGGGAGACTTCCTCTCCATTAAGATGGAGGAGAACTCATCACTAGATGACCACTTGGAGCACATGCATGATGTGTACATGAGGCCTGCATACTTCCTGGATAGCTGGATGACAGGCTCGTTTGCAAACGGCGTTGTGTTGCGGTCGCTGCCACCATGCTACCAAGCACAAGTCAGGACTTGCGTAATGAGGGGCGACTCGGAATCAATGGAGTTCCACCGGTTCGTTACACATCTCAGGAATGTGTTGGTTGAACCAGATGTCACTCAGGTCATCAATGACAAAGGTCTATATTTGATATACAGTTTTATAAATGTTATAATCTTGCAAACACATTTGAAGTGTTAAGTATATCTGATACTTGTTCTGTTTTGCTGAAAACAGGTCCTTCTGCATGAGAGGTGCTTGATGGAGAGGAGGTGACGTTGCGTGTTGATGGCGAGCATGATGATGATGGCCGACGACACTCTCCCTCGACATTTATCATTTAGTTTATGTTTAGGATGATTATTGTAATCAAGAGATTGTGAACTTCTTTAGTGTGTCTCACACTTCGTGAGACGGTTATTCATACGAGTTTGTAACAAACAGTTGTTCTACTTTTATGAATGATTTCTATTTGTGTTCATATCTTATTTGATTATGTGTGAATTATCCTTGTTTGAAACTAATTGATAATACATGAACATTTGTAAAATATTAAAATGCCTTGTTTAAAATACCCAACTTAAATGATATTTCACTACGGAATGAAAACCAATGTTTAAATTCAAAGTTATGTGATAATATGTGAAAGTCATTCAATTTCTTGTCACAATCATGCGTAAGTTCGGCAAAATAACTGGAACACCGTGTATTTCTTGAATACAAAGTGTTTAAAGAATTGTTAAAAGTAAATACATATTTGATGCATTGGATTTTAATGAAAATGGTAATTATCATTGTATGATTGTTTAAATGTGTAAATAAGTTTACCAAAGGAAACATGAATATGAAACTATTTGATTTGATCAAAGGGTTTCATCAACAAAGGGTATAAATATAAAAGAGAATCTAATTACTAAGATTTGATCAATAGTAATGAAATTCGAATTTATAAGAATGGCATAAAAGTGATTGTGAAATGCAAACCATTTTGAAAAATGCAAAGCATCACAATATGATATTAGATATCAAAGTGGGTAAATAGAAGGCACCAAATAAATTGTTGTAGCGTAGATGTAGAGACCATTACTTAGAAATAGTCAGCACTCAATTAGAATGTAGTGAACCATTTGAATTCGTGAAAGTTTTGGGGTTATACGATATAACTAAAACAATAGTGGATAAAACCTTGTAGAGTATTCATTGGAAACTTTGAATATGAAATCCATGGCTAAACCAAAAGAGAAGCAAAATTCGAATTGCTTGGATTTTGGTGCATTCTTGAGAAAGCTCACTTTTAGTGATATTTCTCAATTATGAAGCAAATGGAAGATAGTGAAAAACACGATGAGGATTCAAAACCCTGCATCAGAGTGTTGAGAAGCGCAACGGACAACATTCCTGAACAATTCTCTTCACAAAAGGAAAGAATCAATGATATTGATCATTGTGTTTTCCCCACTAGTGTTTTCACTACATGAAGTAGGATTCAAAGTGTAATTCGTACCTTGTATGGAGACATTTGTGAATCATTTGTCATGACTATTGGAATATGACATACCTACGAACTACTAAGGAAATAATGGTAAACTAGAATTATGAGAAATCCTAATAGCAAAATTCCCTTGAGATTAGAAAGCAATTCGTTGCTGAATGTCACAAGTAAAAGGGGTTACTTGGAATTTTCCCAAATGACTACAAAGCCATGGTGGAAAGAGGGATGAATGAAAAAAGCACAATTTGTCGAGTATCGGACAAATTCAAATGAATTTGATTCAAGTGTGCTAAATGTCTATAGGATTTAGAACTAGTAACAGTACTAGTATCTCATAATAAATCTCCAACTTTGATATTTGATCAAAGGATTTTTAAGTTGTTCAAAATAGTGAGTGGATATGAAATTTGCATAAAATTGAGTGGGAGCTATGAAAGTCTTCCTGAAACAATATGTGATTGACATATTTTTAAGTGGGAGCAATTGATACATTGCAAATGTATCTATAATTTTTGATGTTCCATGCTTGGTTTTATCCACTTTCTTGTGTTTTGTTCCAACTTTGGAGTAATTTTCTTATGATTTCTTGGACTAACCTATTAACAAGAGCCACAATGCCAGCTGCCTGTTTTCTGCTGTTTTTGGTTCCAGGAAAGTCAGAAAATGAACATTCTCGGAATTGGACGGAACAAAAGCCAAAGTGCCTATTTTTCCGGAAGGGATCAAGTGCCAGAATACGAGACGGAGAAGGGCCAGGGGCCGGCCACACCACCTGGCCGCGCGGCCAGGCTGGGCCTGCGCCAGGGGGTTGTGTGGTGGCTCCCGGCACCCCCTCAGCCTCTCCTTCCGCCTATATATTGACCTCGGGACAAAAACCCTAAGTACCCGATCAAAAATCCACGAAAGAGTCTGTAGCCGCCGTCATCTCCATCCCTAGATTGGGAGGGATCTGAAGCTCTTCCCGGCACCCTGCCGGAGAGGGGAATTCACCCTGGAGGCCTTCTTCATTACCATGCAAGCCTCCGGTGTGATGCGTGAGTAGTTCATCCTTGGACTACAGATCCATGTAGTAGCTAGATGGCTGGTTCTCCTCCTTTGTGCTTTCATGTTTAGATCTTGTGAGCTTCGTTCATGATCAAGATCATCTATTTGTAATTCTGCATGTTGTGTTTGCGGGGATCTGATGGATATTGAGATGCTATTTCAGATTGATTATTGATTCTATCATGTCTTTGTTATTTGTGATCTTGCATGCTTTTCGTTGTTAGTAGCTATCTTGGCCAAGTAGATGCTAGCAACTCCAAGAGTTAGTATTTATGCTCGATAGTGGGTTCATGCCTCTGGTAATCTGGGGAAGTGGCAGAAATATCTAGGGTACTAGATGTGCTGTTGCTACTAGGGAGAAAACAACAATCCTTTGTTCATAGAACAATTGTATTGTTTACTTTACACGCAGTTCGTAAAGCAATAATCTGTTGCTTGCAACTTAATACTAGAGGGAGTTCGGATGATAACCTGAAGGTGGATTATTAGTCATAGATGCAGTTGGATGGCGGTCTATGTATTATGTTGTAATGGCCAAGCAAGTCTCAAAGGAGTCAAGATGATTAGTATATGCATGTATTGCTTTCTCGATGTTTGTCAATTGCCCCGCTGTAATTTGTTCACCCAGCATGTTATCTATCTTAAGGAGAGTGACCTCTAGTGAACTATGGATCTTGGTCCTTGTCTTTTACATACAATCTACAATCTTTTACTGCTTTGTGTTTACTTTCTGCAAACTTTTACTTCTTTCCATTCGATACGTTTAATCCTTTGTTTTTCGCAAAACACGGTGAGATTGACAACCTCATCGCAAGCTGGGGACAAAGTTCTGTGGTTGTGTTGTGCAGGTCTCCACGTTGCTACTAGCACCGGTAGTGCGCCCTGCCAAAGCTCAGCTAGGAACACCTTTGGGGTGTTTCCTTGCTCCTACTGGTTCGATTAAACCTTGGTTTCATAACTGAGGGAAAACTTGCTGCTGTGCTCATCGTACCTTCCTCTTGGGGTTCCCAACGAGCTCTACGTCGAACTACGAGCACATCAGCAATATAAGTCTCAAATTCAAATATATAGGAACATATTTTGAGTGGGAGCTTATAGGGGTAATTCTTAAGGGGGTTAAGAATGAAAGCGCAAATACCTATAAATAATGATTTATAAGATGTAGAAGTTGATAATAAGTATATTATGATATTATGTAGTATTCCTTAAGGGATTCGGAAAGGGGTTTCAGAATAGAAGTTAATTAAGGAACTGGTCCTTAATAACTCAAATTAGGAATAGTATTAAGTTTAACATCAATGGTTGATACAAAGAAAAGGATGATCATCATCCACTATGTTGAGGCATAGGTTCTATCTTAGAGAACCATGATGATAACTTAACATAATATGTGGTCCAATAAGGAACGTTTAAGAGTGATCAAGTTTGACTCATAGAACGTTGAGCTAAGTTTGTCCGCAATGTCTAATAGAGAACTGCAGACATGTTTTCCAAATCCATAAAGGATGACATATCTTAAAACATAAAGGGTTATGTTATAAGGGAATATGTTGGAAACTCCTGTAAATACCAATTAAAGTCAAGTAGGAAGCGAGGTGAACAAAACATCGAAAGTTGCACAGAGTGTACCGGTGTTTCGATGAATACATTTATAATAATAGATAAGGGTGCCATCTAAAGTGTTGCATAATGTTATCGCGGGGCTAGTTCGCCTTTAACGTAGAATGATGTGTCCCAGGGCACAGTGCCCATGAGAAATCCCTCGAGGTTGATCTGACGTCACTGTAGCCTCCTGGAATCAGGCCTCGTTCTGCTACCATAGCGACAATACATACACACAGATGCTATCATATGGTGATAAAGTATTAATGTCAATCAAGGTGACATTAGTAAGTTGCAAAGGATTTGGGACTATAAAGTACAGACCCAAGACTCAACCTCTTCCATGAGCAAGCATGTTCAGGGTACCGGATATATGGTGCCAAAGATTGAGAACAAATGCATCTAGTGTATTTGTACTCTAGTGCAAGTGGGAGACTGTTGGAAATATGCCCTAGACACAAATAGTAGTAAGGACTGATGTCTACGCACTTCTATTCTTGTAGACAGTTGTTGGGCCTCCAAGTGCAGAGGTCTGTAGAACAGCAGCAAGTTTTCCCTTAAGTGGATCACCCAAGGTTTATCGAACTCAGGGAGGAAGTGGTCAAAGGTATTCCCTCTGAAGCAACCCTGCAATCAAGATACAAGAAGTCTCTTGTGTCCCCAACACACCCAATACACTTGTCAGGTGTATAGGTGCACTAGTTCGGCAAAGAGATAGTGAAATACAAGTGGTATAGATATAATACAACGGTGCTAGAAAATAGCTCAATGGCGTGAAAGAGACTAAAGGCAAACTGAAATAAAGATAGAAGCAAGCAAACATGTAATAGATCTAATAGAAAACGGTGTATCAATGCTTAGAAACAAGGCCTAGGGATCATACTTTCACTAGTGAACACTCTCATATAAATATGTTCTTCTTTATGATACTACGGTGAACTACTCTCCGGTTGGACACTCTAACCGTTGGTAGGGCTATAAAAGCACACCTCAAAGTTCATCTTTCCCATCTAGAAAACCCCACACTGTCACCTTGAGTACTAGATGAGTCCAACAAACACAACAATTTCATAAAGACATCCAACTCCAAATATAACTCATAGCAAGTATTTGTAATCTCTAGCCTAAGTGCCACCATGGTGTGCACGCTATCACTTTCACACACATGGGGAGAGAAGAGATCTATTAAAGCACTTGAGTAGCAAGGTAGATCTACATGATTACAAAGGTCATGATCACAATATGATCATGCATAGAGAGAGAGATGAAAACATAGCTACCGGTAGAACCCTTAGCCTCGAAGGAGAACTACTCCCTCCTCATCATGGGAATCAGCAACGGCGATGGAGATGGTGGTGGAGATCGATGGAGATGGCTCCGGGGGCACTTCTCCGTCCTGGCAGGGTGCCGGAACAAAGACTTTCTGTCCCCCGAATCTCCCCTTCGGTGGCGGCGGCGCTGCGGAACTTTTTGTGGATAGAGGCTTGATGATTTAGGGTTTATGCATCGGGAGGCTTCTTATAGGCGAGAGGGGAGACCGAGGGGGTGCCAGAGGGGCCCACACCACTCCTGGCCCGCCCCACCAGGTGGTGTGGCCGCCCTCTAGCCCTTCTCTGTCTTGTATTCTGGCTCCAAGTGTCCCCCGGTAAAATAGTAACTTTGGCTTTTGTCCCGTCCAATTCCGAGAATATTCAGAAAACAGGCAACTGGCACTGTGGCACTTGTTAATAGGTTAGTCCAAGAAAGTGTGTAGAAAGTACTCCAAAGTTGGAACAAAACATAAGAAAGTAGATAAAACCAAGCATGGAACATCAAAAATTATAGATACATTTGTAATGTATCAACATCCCCAAGCTTAACTCCTGCTCGTCCTCGAGTAGGTAAGTGATAAAAAGAAAGAATAATTTTTTAGGTGACATGCACCATCATAAACTTGATCAAAGTATTAGCAGAACATTCAAAGCTGGGATCATAGTACTTCAATCTTAACATGAAAGACAAAGTTCTAGCAATAAGCAAAGAAACTATGATGCAACATGAAAAGGCACAAACAAAAGATTCATGAATAACAATGCTTTGCAAGACGTTTTTTTGTTTCACATAAAGAAAACATAGCATAAAAGTATTCAGCTTGTCCCTCAATAGAGTAGCAAATATAAATGCATACTACACCTTCAAAGTTCATAAGAGTGACTAGATACAATTAGTTTAAAACAAGCAATATCAAGGTATGCATCAATCAACAAGTCTTGGGACAACGCACATAGAACTAAGAATGGCCTTTATGCTCTCAAAGTAGGTGCATAAAGTTAGAAGGTGGAGACTCAATATAATGGTGGAAGAAAGGCATTTTGTAAAAGGAAGTAGGGATTCAAGTCTCATAAAGATCTTCCAAAAATTATGGTACTCATAGCTTTCAGCTCTCATTGCCCCTATCATAAGCATCTTGAAGTGATTAAGGTTAAAGTGAACAAACTATGGTGTACATGCTTGACGAAGTATAAGTCAGAAATCTCATGTCCATTGTATACGAGGGCCGCTCCTCATGCTACTCAAGTTTAGTCACCGGTAAGTTCTTGTCATCGTAAGTACATGTGTATCACTGAGAACCGCCAACGGGGTACCCCTTTTTTCTCTCTTTCCTCTTTTCATAGTATCTCTTTTTTTCTCTATATAGGACTCTTTTTTTTTAATAAGAAGAATGCTTCATAGACAGCTCATTATGGTTACGCTGCAGGTTTCCACCATGTTAGTATGGATTAGACCAGCGGCCCAGGCGTTTCTCTAACACATATACATAACTCCATGGAGTTACAAGCTCCCCTTTCATTTCACACCGACGACATCCATATACAAAAGAGCATGATATCAACTAGGTACAAGTACCAAGTGCAATGTTGAAAGTGTTCCCCATGAAATCATGGTTCTGCTAATTCCCAACAAATAAGTGCAAGCATATACAACATAGAAGACACAATGGTTCATGTTTATTAGGGGCGAAAAGTAAAGTGTGCCATCAAGGTCGTGAGAGCTTTAATCACTAGTTTTTTCATAACAAGTGGAAGGTAAACAAAAGCATGAATGTACTTGGAATAGCATAAGCTAGTAGGTAGGTATGGTGTACTCTTTGTAATAACTTGGTTTATGGAGTTGGATGCATGAGTGGAACTCATACTTTGTTGTGGAGGCTAGCAAAAGACTGGGAGCGACAAATTAAGAGAGCAATAATGGCCATAATCATGCAGAGCGACAAAACATCATTGATCAAAGCATAAAGTGAAACTACAAGTTGAAAACTAAAGGATCATAAAGGCTAAGGTGACTTGAGATAGTCATAACATGGTGTGAGCATGCGCCAAGTCAACCCAAATAAAGCATCAAAGGAGAATACCACTATACTATGCTTTAATATGCTAAAACAACGCATGATTCATCCAAGGCACATTAAGCAATCTCAATTGTTTATAACAAGTCATGCTACATCAAATAATACTAAGCATAAAGCCAAAACAATATCAAGCATGGCATGACAAAGCATAGGCCACAGTCAAAAACGAGCTCTTTTTACCACATAAACATGAACTTTCCTACTCTTTTCCAAACCAAACCAAACTATTTGCAAACCAAAGTATGAAAGAGGGGGTCCAACCAACTTATTCAGAACACTAAGAAAACCAAGCAAACTAAAAACCAAAACAAAAACGAAAAAGAAGACGCTCCAAGCACAACTGTGCATGAAACAATAAAAATGAAGCGTTTGGAAGAAACCTGGAATTTTTATTGATGAAGAAGGGGATGCCTTGGGCATCCCCAAGCTTTGACGCTTGTACTTCTTGGGTATTTCTTTGGGTGACACGCGTGGCATCCCCAAGCTTGAGCTTTAGTCCATCCTTCATCTCATTACTCATTCCTTCCATACACCTGAAATTTTTCCTTCATACAAAACTTCACACAATCTCATTAGCAACATTAGTGCACTTAAGATAAATAAGTCTCAAGGTTCAGTTCTAACACCAAATAAACTTCCATTAGAACACTAGCTACTGTATCACTTCCCTCAACAAGCTCAATTCCCCAAAGGAACTCAAGAAGGAACTAATAAGAAGCAAATGTAGAAAAATGGCAGAAATCTGTCAAAACAGACCAGCAGGTAAAGACGAATTTTTTCGAAGACCTTATGTTGCTCAAATAAAAAAGTGTTGAACTAACGAAAGTTATATAACAACCTGAGGCTGAAGCAAAACAAATTACAGATCAATCCCAGGTACAGAGCTCTCTCAGGAATTTTTACGGTAAAGCACAGAAATCTATTTCGGGACAGCAACTTTCCCAATCATTACTTCACTCTCATTAGAGGTTACTCTTGGCACAAAAAGCAAATAAAAAGGATAAGGAGAGGTTATTACAGAGGTAATAACTTCCAAGACTCAACTAAAACTCTTGGGTTATCTCCCAACAAGTACTTTTCTTTAACGCCTTTAAGTTAGGCATAAGAAGCAAAGAAAGAATCAAGTATTCTCAAATGAAAAAGCATTAGGACCAAATTTTGTTTTCATAGGAGAAGAAAAAGAAATATTTTCTCTCTTTTTAGGGAAGTGTTCTATACTTTTCTTGAGTGGGAGTTGATATTTAATGGTGCCTTCTTTCATATCAATGATAGCACTAACAGTTCTAAGAAAAGGTCTTCCCAAATTAATAGGACAAGAAGCATTGTATTCAACATCCAAAACATAGAAATCAACGGGGACATAGGAATCGTTAACCATAATAAGAACATCATTAAGACTCCCCATGAGTTTCTTTTTAGCATTAGCATCAAGTGGGACATTCAAATAACTATCTGCAAGTGGAGGCAAATCAAGCATATCATAAATCCTTCTAGGCATAATAGAAACACTACTATCAAGATCACACAAAGCTTTGAAATCAAAGTCATTCACTTTCATATTAATGATGGGTTCCCAACCATCTTCTTGTTTTATAGGAATAGAAGCTTTATGTTTCATCTTTTCTTCTTTAATCTTTATGAGAGCATCAGTAATGTGTTTTGTAAAATCCATGTTCATAGCACTAGCATTAGGACATTTAGCAAGCTTTTGTAGGAACTCAATAACTTCAGAGATATTGCAACCATCAAGATCAAAATCAACTTTATCATCTAAAGTAGTAGAACTATTACTAGCCTCAACACTAGTGGTGGTGATAGTAGAAACACTAACGTTTCTAGCAATTTCATCTTCTCTTTCCCACTTAGCATGTAATTCAGCTAATAGTCTAACATTTTCATCAATTCTTACTTGTATAGCATTAGGAGCTGCAAAGGAATTCTCATTAGTTTCAGGTTTAGCAGCCATTTTATTCAAAGTAGATTGAGCTTCAGCCAAAGATGCTATATTTCTTTCAGCATTAGAGAGTTTTTCCTCAATAGTTTTATTGAAAACAGTTTGTTTACTAATAAACTCTTTAAGCATAACTTCAAGTTCAGAGGGAGCACTCTTATTATTTTTGTAAGAATTTCCATAAGCATTACCATTGTTGGGAGGATATGTCTTATAATTGTTGTTACTAAAATTGTTCCTATAAGCATTATTACCATAAGCATTGTTGCCAAAATTGCTATTTCTTATGAAGTTCACATCAACTTGCTCTTCCTGAGCAACCAAAGAGGCTAAAGGAACATTATTTGGATCAATATGGGCTTTCCCATTAACAAGCATAGACATAATAATATCAATCTTATCACTCAAGGAGGAGGTTTCCTCAACATAATTTACCTTCTTACCCTGTGGAGCTCTCTCAGTATGCCATTCAGAATAATTAACCATCATATTGTCCAGAAGTTTTGTTGCAGCACCCAAAGTGATGGTCATAAAGGTACCTCCATCAGCTGAATCCAATAGGTTCCTTGAAGAATAGTTCAATCCTGCATAAAAAGTTTAGATGATCATCCAAGCAGTCAGTCCATGAGTGGGACAATTCTTTACCAAAGATTTCATTCTTTAGCTGTTTAAACTTCATTATTTAAACTTCTCATGGATATAATCTTAGCAGGAGGATAGTATTTTCCAATAAAAGCATCTTTGCATTTAGTCCAAGAATCAATACTATACCTAGTTAAGGAATTCAATCATTCTTTAGCTTTTCCTCTCAAAGAGAAAGGAAACAATTTCAGCTTAATAATATCACCATCTATATCCCTATGCTTTTGCATCTCACAAAGTACAACAAAGTTATTTAGATGGGAAGCAACATATTCATTACCAATACCAAAAAATTGCTCTCTCATAACAAGATTGAGTAAAGCAGGTTTTATCTCAAAGAAAGTATTTTCAGCCACATGTGGAGCAATAGGACTGCTCATAAAATCATTGTTGTTGGTGCTAGTGATGTCACACAACTTAGTGTTTTCAAGAGTAGTCATTTTTTTTGGGTTTTCAAATAAGAAAGCAAAACAAGTAAAACTAATTTTTTTGTGTTTTTTTGAAGAACAAACCAAGCAAACAAAGAAAAAAGAAACTAAGCAAAAAAACAACAAAGTAAAGAGATTGGTTATGAGGGACTCCCCTTGTGAAGATGTCCTTGACTCCCCGGCAACGGCGCCAGAAAAATGCTTGATGGCTCAATGCACGATGCCCAAAAAAATGCTTGATGGCGGTGTTGATGTAGAGCTCGTTGGGAACCCCAAGAGGAAGGTATGATGAGCACAGCAGCAAGTTTCCCTCAGTTATGAAACCAAGGTTTAATCGAACCAGTAGGAGCAAGGAAACACCCCAAAGGTGTTACTAGCTGAGCCTTGGCAGGGCGCACTACCGGTGCTAGTAGCAACGTGGAGACCTGCACAACACAACCACAGAACTTTGTCCCCAACTTGTGATGAGGTTGTCAATCTCACCGTGTTTTGCGGAAAACAAAGGATTAACCGTATCGAATGGAAAGAAGTAAAAGTTTGCAGAAAGTAAACACAAAGCAGTAAAATATTGTAGATTGTATGTAAAGAAAAAGGACCGGGATCCATAGTTCACTTGTGGAACTTTTCGTGGCTGGAGGATTGATAATTTAGGGTTTATGCATCAAGATGCTTCTTATAGGCGAGAGGGGAGACCGAGGGGGTGCCGGAGGGTCCCACACCACCCCCTGGCACGGCATGGCCTGGCCCGCGCCACCAGGTGGTGTGGCCACCCTCTGGCCCTTCTCCGTCTCGTATTCTGGCTCCAAGTGTCCCCAGTAAAATAATAACTTTGGCTTTTGTCCCGTCCAATTTCGAGAATATTCATTTTCTGACTTCCTGGAACCAAAAACAGCAGAAAACAGGCAACTGGCACTGTGGCACTTGTTAATAGGTTAGTCCAAGAAAGTGTATAGAAAGTACTCCAAAGTTGGAACAAAACACAAGAAAGTAGATAAAACCAAGCATGGAACATCAAAAATTATAGATACATTTGTAATGTATCAAGGACTATTATGATATTTCATATAGTTTATGATTAAGTTTTATATCATGCTATAACTGTATTGAGTGGAAACATCAATACATGTGTGATATAGAAACAACCAAGGGTTCCCAGTGAAACTCTAGTCACTGGTTCATTGGTCAACAGATGATCGTGTTTCCTGATCATGTGGCATTTATGCCAGTTGGAAATGGAGTCATCTCATTCCGAGAATGAGATGATGAACCAATACCCAACCTAAACATCGTGACCCGATCATGTCATGAAGTTCAAGTTACGATGATTAGAAATGGATCCCCGTAGACTATTCCTTAGACTATGAGGCTATATCAATCACTGTCTCCCGAGAGTGCTTAGATAGCATCAAACGCCACTCAGTAATACAGTGGTTATAAAGGTGTGTTCAGGTACTCGGAGGAAACCATAGAGGAAATATATGTCAAGATCGGGATTTGTCCGTCCATGTGACGGGAAGATACTCAAGGGCCCACTCGGAGAAGTTATATCCAATAGCTGCGCAGCGTGTGATTTGATCACGGGGATATCACTTGTCGGAACGAGTCAAGTAGCATTGTTCGGTAACGAGATTGAACACGACATGGAGATGTCATTGATCAGATCTTGGGCAATGCAAGTATCGAGAGACAAAGGGAATAAGACATGACTGTCCCGGTTCAAACGACAAAAGATCTTCGTGGAACGCACAGGGGTCACATGGCCATCCAGGTCCCTCTATCGATCATCGGTGCGGGAGTTTCCCGACCATGTCTAGAGTGTTCCCGAACCATGGGGTATCACGCTTAAGGGCTTGATGATGCTTAGAGAGTGTTTATAGGATCGGTGGAATCGCCGAAGAATAATAGAGAGAAAACCGGAAGGGTTTCGGTAAGTCCGCAGGATGTCTGGAGTGGAGGTGGAATTGTTTTGTAGCCATGGAGGTTGAATAATATGTGAATGAATGTTAAATATTGATTTAATCATTTATTCATAATTATTTAATAAAGAGAAAATCAATTAAAATGGTCAAAGGCTTAATGGGCCAATTTCCAGAGGGAGAGGGCCCATTAGGGGAAAGGAGAGAGGGAGAAGGGGCAAGTGGCTGGCCGGTTGGGCTTAGCCCCACGCGCGGGGCCCACTAGGGTGGATGGTGGACACCCTCCCCCCTCCTCTCCTTTAGTCCCACCCCGGGACTTTGAGGGAGGTAGTACCTCCCCTCCCCCTATATATAGTGGGGGTATTTGGCCAAATTAAGTACACCAATAATCAATAAAGGTCTTCTCACTTTTGGGAGGACCTCTAGTTGATATTTTCTATCTCCCCTCTCTCTCTCTCTCTCTCTCTCTCGTGACCGTGGTCCCAAGTCTGGACTGCGCGAGCGAGAGACATCTTCACCGCGAAGCACCGTCGCACTGCGGGATTCAGATCCGGGAGCTCTACTTCCGCAACTGCTGCTGGATCGGGGAAGCGAGAGTCATCGTCAGGCACCAGACGTGTGTAACTCCTCGCGAGGTGTTGCACTTGAGGCACTCAAGTCGTTGGATCCAAGGAGCGCAAGGACTTCATCATGACCTTGAGGTCGGCTTTGGCTCGTCTACATCAACCACGCTCTTCTGAGTGTTGACAACGTTTTTCGGTATTCAAGGGTAAGTTCACAAAAAGCCCCTCCTGTTACTGTATTACTAATAGTTAGGTCCTGGCAGCTTCAGGGGTTCAGGGGCGTAGAGTAAAATTTATTGTTTTCATACGCGGAACCCCAACAGTTATCATGTTATGATAAAGTATTAATGTCAGTCAAGGTGACATTAGTAAGTTGCAAAGGATTTGGGACTGTGAAGTACAGGCCCAAGACTCAACCTCTTCCATGAACATGCATGTTCAGGGTACCAGATATGGTGCCAATGATTAAGAACAAATGCAGCTAGTGTATTTGTACTCTAGTGCAAGTGGGAGACTGTTGGAAATATTCCCTAGAGACAAATAGTTATAAGGACTATTATCATATTTCCTATAGTTTATGATTAAGTTTTATATCATGCTATAATTGTATTGAGTGGAAACATCAATACACATGTGATATATAAACAACCAAGAGTTCCCAGTGGAACTCTAGTCACTGGTTCATTGGTCAACCAATGATCATGTTTCCTGATCATGTGGCATTTATGCCAGTTGGAAATGGAGTCAACTCATTCGGAGAATGAGATGATGAATCAATACCCAACCTAAACATCGTGACCGGATCATGTCACGAAGTTCAAGTTATGATGATTAGAAATGGATCCTCGTAGACTATTCCTTAGACCGTGAGGCTATATCAATCACTGTCTCCCGAGAGTGCTTTGATAGCATCAAGCGCCGCTTTGTAATACAGTGGTGATAAAGGTGTGTTCAGGTACTCAGAGGAAACCGTTGAGGCAATATATGTCAAGAGCGGGATTTGTCCGTCCACATGATGGAAAGATACTCAAGGGCCCACTCGGAGAGGTCCTGCGCAGCGTGTGATTTGATCACGGGGATATCACTTGTCGGAACGAGTTAAGTAGCGTTGTTTAGTAACGAGATTGAACACGACATGGTGATGTCATTGATCAGATCTCTGGCAATGCAAGTATCGAGAGAAAAAGGGAATAAGACACGAATGTCCCGGTTCAAACAACATAAGATCTTCGTGGAACACACAGGGGTCACATGGCCATCCAGGTCCCTCTATCGATCATTGGTGCGGGAGTGTCCCGACCATGTCTGGAGTGTTCTCGAACCATGGGGTATAACGCTTAAGGGCTTGATGATGCTGAGAGAGTGTTTATAGGATCGGTAGAATCATCGAAAAATAGTAGAGAGAAAACCGGAAGGGTTTTGGTAAGTCTGGAGGATGTCCGAAGTGGAGGTGGAAGTGTTCCATAGCCACGGAGGTTGAATAATATGTGAATGAATGTTAAATATAGATTTAATAATTTATTCATAATTATTTAATAAAGAGAAAAATCAATTTAAATGTTCAAAGTCTTAATGGGCCAATTCCTGGAGAGGAGAGGGCCCATTAGGGAAAGGAGAGAGGGAGAAGGGGCCAAGGGGGTGGTCGGCGCCCTAGTGGGCCAGCCCCCCACCCCCCGCGCGGGGACCATGGGTTGGCCGGTGATGCCACCCCTCCCCCTCCTCTCCTTTAGTCCCACCTCGGGACTTTGAGGGAGGTAGTACCTCCCCTTCCCCTATATATAGTGGGGGTATTTGGCCAAATAAAATACACCAATAATCAATAAAGGTCTTCTCACTTTTGGGAGGACCTCTAATTGATATTTTCTCTCTGCCCCTCTCTCTCGTGTCCGTGGTCCCAAGTCTGGACTGCACGAACGAGAGACATCTTCACCGCGGAGTGCCGTCGTGCTGCGGGATTCGGATCCAGGAGCTCTACTTCTGCAACTGCTGCTGGATCGGGGAAGTGGGAGTCATCGTCAGGCACCGAACGTGTGTAACTCCCCGTGAGGTGTCGCACTTGAGGCACTCAAGTCGTTGGAGCCAAAGGAGTGCAAGAACTTCATCACGACCTTGAGGTCGGCTTCAGCTTGTCTACATCAACCACGCTCTGCTAAGCGTTGACAATATTTTTCAGTCTTCAAGGGTAAGTTTGCGAAAAGCCCCTCCCGTTACTGTATTACTAATAGATAGGTCTTGGCAGCTTTAGGGGTTCAGGGGCATAGGGTAAAATTTTATTGTTTTCATACGCGAAACCCCTACACTTTCTAATATGACCTAAACGGCAGTTCCACATATAAGTGGAATTCAAATCATTTAGCCTTGCGGTGTTTTAGCATCCCTTTTGTGGGTGTGTATTTCACCAACATGATTTAAAATAATTAATTCATCTTTTATGAATGCGGTCATAATTTAAGCAACCATTTGTTTTTCATGGGACCAAATCAAAATAACAATTTCTTAAGTTCCTTTAGAATAAATCTCGATGGATAGGAAGAGCAGATGGTGAACACAATAACATTAAATTATTGTTCTCGATGTGTTTCTTACCATATTCTTTTCTAGTCAGTCATGCCATTGTATTCTTGTATTGAGTTGTATGACACTTCGTTCTAACCAATCTAGTACAAATACTCAAGAACTACATTATGTGACCATCAAATAATTACATTCATCATATGTATATACCAAATATACACCCGAGCTAGATTGTCTAGACTCTTCTTTCTACCAAATACTTTTGTAGTTCCTCTTTGGGTTTCCTCCTTCTTCAGAAGAAATTAATCAACTCAAACATGGTGTCAACCATTTTGACACATATTCCTAGGTGTGTTTAGTCAAGCACTAGCACCCTCAGACTTACACTTTGAAGTTGATCATCAAATGACACATTTTCTTTTCGAATTTCTTTATTAGCAATCTTTAAGTGTGATGAGCAAATCGCTCACACTCTTTATCCACGCCGTCATGAAAACTTTATGATGAAGCTACCATGGCTTAATCGGACAAGATATGTGAATATTATTAGTGTCCAACTGTTTGAAAAATCGGGAAGCCTAGCGGCTTTACCCTTCATACACACTCATACATTTATGAGTTGATGTAGTTTGACTAATTTATATTCCATCATCTTGCAAAAAAACAAAGTCTTAGATATCACATATATCTCCTACTTTTCTTGTTTTTGAACACAACATTTTCAACTCCTTATATCACCTTGTTTCTCAAACGAATTTGGAGAAAGTTGGCTTCATGGAGACGAGTATGATTTTAGATAATAATTAAAATCATTCCAATTTAGATTTGAATAACTTAGATTAGTTTGAGGTTTATTGAAAGTTCGCAATAGGACTACCTCTTTTCTCGGCTTTCTTTGACAATACGGCACCAGTCTGTAGTGTGAATATAAGTTTACAATTTTCAATCTCAACTAACAGGCCTAGCGTAAGGTAGAATAACGAATGCCATTTCTATAACGATTCATGTAGCTACAATCTAGAATATGTTCATGCTAAATTGAGTTCACGTTAATTCAAAATTAATATGAGAACCCCCACTCAAAAACAACATCACTCGAGTCGTTTTAGTGATTATACGAACCAAATTCACTACACCAAGACCGGTCATCACGTGAATTGGTGCAGCTGCAAAGGCGAGCATCGACATGGTCATCATATCAACTATAGAATTCATGTTTTATCTTTCAGTACATAATCAAAGTCTATGTCTGTATATGCTAGACTCGCCAAGTAGAACCTTAGTCCCCGCGTTTGTAAATCTGGCTTAAACTCATTGTATGAGAACGTAGAGTCTTTCACACACAATCATCATGTGGTGTCTCGAAACGACGAACTTTCTTAACGGTACATACTATGAAAGAACACATTTTTATATTGATATTCAAAATGAGGGATAATCTTATAATGGTACTAAACGCCATCTAAGCAATATAAGATGCATATAAACATCACATGCAAAAAGTGATATGATATGGTTCTTGCACTTGATATTCATATTGTGCATCATGGTATGATCTCCATCATCCCATTGGTGTAGCGCCAACAAGAGTATCGTACTTGAAAATTTAACACTTACCATATCATAACACATACCCAACAAAACAAATTTAGACACTTCTAACTTATCTTTGCATATTTTACGTGGTTTGGGGCTTTCAAAGATATAAATGTTCTTACCTACGAACATGGAACCACAATGATGGTAACCAAATTATAAGCAACCTGTTGTGGATCAGATATTAACTATAGTTGGAGAGACAGATATCCGCCAACCAGTTATGGAAAACTAGTTGCATGTCAAGCATGGAATGGGTCTCATATGCATGGACATGTGAGGTTAGTACGGACCGCTTCATCCCACTATGCCACTAGTATCCAAAATACAAAAGAGGATGTAATAACATGATAATCAACGCCCACATACTCATATGTATTCTACCTTTATAAAACATGTACGCATAGATCCGGCTCTGATACCATTGAAGGGTTCACAACATAGAAAAATAAAAATTCCTACAATATAAACAACAAAGCACCATGATCTATCTAGGAGATGCAAGCAATGGGTGGATTTACATCCAAAGAAGACCTTACCCTCGAAGACCGAAAGATTTACGAGATTTGATCTCGTGGATGATATAGACGTTCTCTTACCGATCTCAAGATCGAGTTGTAGAGCACCGCAAACTAGCAGCGCATCTGTGCCCGAGAACACATCTGGCTTGCCAACAACTTCCGAGCCCTCGATCCAGTGGAGCAGCAGATCCACCAGAGAAACTACCAGAACATGATCTTCGCTAATCCGAAGATCATGGGAACCACTAGAGGGAGAGAGGAGAGATCCTTCAAAAGGATTAGTGTGAGAGGAGAGGAGCAACACTCCTCCATATATAGGGGAGGGGTAACCCCATAGGGGTGGCCGTCTGCTAAGGTTGTGCCCCCACCTCTCCCTTCATTCATGTGAGTGGAGGCTCCACTCATCCCACTCACATGAGTTTCAAGTCCACTTACTTTGCCATTAATTTCCATTCAATTAAATGCAAACTCTCATTAAATAAAACTATTTGTATTTCTTTATATTAATATTTTCAATTAATTTAATTAACAAACATTTACATAAAACCCCTTTGCATTATTTCGATATTACAAATGAAACAAATTTCAGTGATTTTCTCCGAAACAATTTTGGTACTCCTCGAAATAATTATAGCACTTTCAAAACCTTTATCTGATATAATATATCTAACAATTAGTGTCGGTGTACCTTAAGTGTGTCACCCTACGGTTCACGAATAATGTAGACATGATCGAGTGACCTCTCCTATCAATTATCAACAACGGGACCTGGAGATCCGTACTGACTCCCACACATTCAACGATGACTCTTATGATCATGAGAACCATAAACATAATAACTAAATCCCTTTGTCTCACGATATATTACTTGTCCGTGATACGATCATCGGTATCAACCATACCTGGTTTGATCTCATTACCGACAAGTGCTCTTTACTCGTTCTATGATATGACATCCTTCTGACCTAGTCGCGTGCTTGAAAGCGGTGTCGATGTGATATCACCAAGAGAGCCTAGAGTATATCTTTTCGTCATCTAGATGGACAAATCCCACTCTTGATCCATGAGTCTCTATATAAAACTTTTAGAGTATCCAAACCCACCTTTATAGTCATCCTATACTGTGTGATGTTTAATCTTATCAAATTACTCTTACGGTGTTAGTGATTGACATGATCTCATGGTCTAAGGATTAGAGTTACTTCGTATAAGATGTTATAGCAATGTAAACACAATGACTTGATCATAATGCTATACTTTGAGTGCATGTTCACCACACCATTCTTCTAATGTTGTGATCCCGTTATTAACAACATCTAGTGTTCATCATCAAGAAACCTTGATCATCAGCTAATCAACGAGCTATTTAAATAGAGAGTCTCTACTAGGAACTCTTTGTTTTGTTTATTAAACACACAAGTATTAATATTTCTGATTCATACAATTCTAGCATGAGAAATAATCTTTTAGCATAACACAACCAGAAAACTAGCTATCAGTGGCGTATATTTTTGAAATTCCGTGGTGCATATTGGATGCGCCATTGTTACCTCGCCATTAAATTATATTTTTGTGGCGCATATCCATATGCGCCATAGAATCCTCAAATTTCTGTGGTGCGTTCTTTCATATGCGCCATTGAACATAAAAAATCAAAAATTGTAAAAATAAAATCCAAAAAATTGAAATAATGTGGAAAAACCAAAATATTTAAATATTTTGAACATCTAATCACACTGCGAACATCACTCAAAAGATATCAAACGATAACTTTCCACTAGGTCAACCATCCTCAAATTGCTCTGGCCCAAGAACGCTTAACTTATGAGTTCTATTTGATTGAACTACCCCTACGCCACTAAAGTATTTATTGATATTAGTATCATATCAGCCCTTTTAAGCCTTGTGTTTATATATGTGTGTCTTTAAATTTCGAAAAATCAAAAATTCATAAGGAAATTCTAAATTTTCAAGAAATTCAAATACAAAATCTAAAAAATTCAAAAAAATGAAAAGTTTCAAAAATTCCAAAAAAATAAAATTTCTAGAAATTTCAAACAAATTAATTTTTTAAAATTCGAAAAAATCAAATTTCAAAAATTGGAAAAGATTCTAGAAAACTCTAAAAAAATTAATTTTTTTAAAAAAAATCTATAATTTAGAAATTAAAAAAATTTAAAATTTTAAATATCGGAATTTAAAAGTTCAAAAAAAAGAACTGCTTTCGCGATTCTATTGCGCCATAGAAAAGGGGCCACCTACTATTGTGGTGGGTCCCACAACACTTTTTTTACCCATATAGTAATATATGCGCCACAAAAACACTATATTTCTGTGGCGCATGTTGTTACAGAAAAGCGACCACCTACTTTCTATGGTGGGTCCCACAACATTTTTTGTTGCACACATAGCAATATACGCCACATAAACATCATATTCCTGTAGCGCATATTGTTATATGTGCCATACAAAAGCGACCACCTACTTTCTATGGTGGATCCCACAAAACTTTCTGTGGTGCAAGCAATATGTGACACAGAAATATGCCACAGAAAAGCGACCACCCTTACTTGGTTATGGGTCCCACGATATTTCTACGGGGCATATAGATTGCATGCGCCACAGAATGGTCAAGTTTCTGTAGCGCATATGGTTTCTGTTGTTGGTGTGGTGCCCTGGTCTTTTTAGACTTTATCACGACAAATTTCCATCCGTGTACTATAATAAGCTCCACTACTACAAGCTATGTCTAGTTCTGGTGATGGAAGGCGAGGATGGCGGCACCTCCACCTCGTGGTAGTGTATGCAGTCGACGTCCTCAGCGACGGACCCACAGGGTATGCCCGGTATGCCGCGACATACCTTGCGGTCAAGTGATGTTACGTATAGGTATAAATCGACCGTGGCTAGAAAAGTGATTGGCGTTGACCTGCTAATACGTCCAAAACGTATCTACTTTCTTGAACACTATTGCTATTGTTTCTTCTCTAAACTTGTGTGAATTGGATGCAACTAACACGGACTGACGCTGTTTTCAGCAGAATTACCTTGGTGTCTAGTTTTTGTGCAGAAAATCAACTATCAGGAAAAATCCTGGAAACTATGCCAAAAATCCTATTTCACCAGAAGACTCATGAAGCCAGAAGACAAGACGAAGTAGGGCAACGAGGGGCCCACACCACCTGGCCGCACGGCCAGACCAGGCCACGCCTGGGGATGGTGTGGCCACCTCGGTCACCCCCTCAGCCTCCCTCTTTGCCTATAAGTTTCCTCTTGACCTAAAAACCAAGGGGGGTTCGATGTTTTTTGAAAAAGAGTGCCGCTGCGCTGCCACCACCAGATTCCGCGATTCGGACCCAGAAACTCCATTCTGACACCTTGTCGGGACGGGGAATTGGAGGAGATCATTGCTATCATCATCACCATCGCTTCCCCATCGACCATCCATGTTTCCCCCATCTATGAGTGAGTAATCCCCTGCTGTAGGCTATGGGGATAGTAGGGATTGGATGAGATCGTTCATGTAATGACATCAAATTGTTAGGGCAGGGTGCCTAGTATCTATTATTAGTGATTTTTGACTTTGTTGCAACTTGTTATGCTTAATTCTTGTCACTAGGGCTCGAGTGCTATGATTTCAGATCTGAACATGTTATTGATTCATTATGATAGTATTGTTTATGGTCTTACCTGCAAGTTGTATACACATATTGTTGTCCGGAACCAAAGGCCCCGAAGTGACAGCAATCGGGATAACCGAAGGGAATGGCTTTGATGTGAGGATCACATGTGTTCATGGAGTGTTAATGCTTTGCTCCGGTGCTCTATTAAAAGGATCACCTTAATTGCCAGTAGTTCCCTTGAGGCCCCGCTGCAAACGGGCTGGCAGGACAAAAGATGTTATGCAAGTTCTCATTGCGAGCACGTATGACTATATATGGAACACATGCCTATGATTATTTAGTACTTGGATGCTTTATCTTATCTATCTACAAATGCCCTATGTCTTGATTGCTATATGAATTGTCTTGTCCATGCAACGCCCGTCCATCCATCCCTATGCCTACCGCGCTTTAATCCTCCTGTTTACTGCAATTGTTACTACTATCTTTACTTTTACTACTATTGTTACTTTGTTATTGCTATTACAAAAATGTTGCTACTGGTAAACTATTGTGAGCAAGATTGTTTCCAGGTGTAGCTGAATTGACAACTCAGTTGTTAAGGCTTATAAATATTCTTTGGCTCTCCTTGTGTCGAATCAATAAATTGGGTTTCACTTCCCTCGAAAATACTGCGATACACCCCCTATACTTGTGGGTCATCAAGACTATTTTCTGGCGCCGTTGCCGGGGAGCATAACTCAATTTATCAAGTTCACTTGGAATCACTATTATTCGCTGCCATCCATCCATCATGGGTAAGTCTCGTGATGGCAATGTTCCTATTTTACCATCCACTACGAGGAGAGGTACGGTTCTGAACACCTCTGATGCTCTTGATTCACCGTCTGTTATGAGTAAGCTCCTTACACCACCACATACACATGCTACACACACTACTACTATTGTTAAATCTGAAACTTATGATACTTATGATGCTGCTTCTATTGTGCCTGATAAAAGTGGTTCATTAGGTCCTTTCCTAGATGCTACGATTGCTAGAACTATAGCTAGAAATACTAAAACTCCTAATGAAGACACTACTACACCTGTCAGTTCACTTGAGTCTAGAGAGAGCTATGATATTGAAGACGGTTATATAGAGACGACCGATGAATTTATTAAAGGATGTCAAAACACCCATGATAGGAGTGCTATTAAGAGTCTCCTCGAGAGGCGTACTATAAAACCCAAATTGTCTCCTAATGCTAAGTTTGTTGCACCCCCCATAAACATTAAAGATAAGGATTATGATTTCTCTCTTGATTTATCTTACATTACTATTGTTGTGAAAGGACCTTTTTGTGGGACTAAGAATGAAAGTGCTGTAGCGCATATGACTGAGATTTCTACCATGAGTGGCCTGTGTTCTGATGATATTAAGATGCGAACCTACTTTGTTGCTAAAATTTTCCCTTTTTCACTGAAAGGAGAAGCTAAAACTTGGTTTAATAATTTACCTCCTAGATCTGTTGATAGCCCTGATTGCTTGATTAGTACCTTCCTTCAGAAATATTTCCCTCCTAGTGCTAGACATGCTATTTTGCAAGAACTTTTTGATTTTAAACAAGGAGAAATAGAGATATTGCCTGAGTCATGGGCAAGGTTTTGTGCTTTGATTCATGCACATCTTGGATGTCCATTACCTAAGAATGAGTTTCCAGATATATTTTATAATGGACTAACTAAAGAATCTAGGATATACCTGGATAGTTGTGATAATTGTGTTTTCAGGAATAGGACTCCCAAGGAAGCTAAGGAATTAATGGCTAAAATAAGCAAGAATTATGAAGATTGGACTCCTCCTGAACCAGCTATACCTGAGACAACTATACCTGAACCAACTATTCCTGTGCATATACCAACATCAAAGAAGAGGGGAGTTATTGAACTAAATGATGAAGTGATGAAGGAAGCTAAGAAATGTCTTAAGGAGAAGGGAATTAAAGCTGCAGACGTCAAGAATTTACCTCCTATAGAAGAACTATGTAAGCCAATCTCCCACTCATCCACTATTGAGGTACACTCTCTCCAACACTTTGATGAAGGTGATATTCCTTACTCTAAACCTCCTGATCAATGCTTAGAAGAATTTGATATTTTTATTGTTAAGCAAGATAATTTTAATAAAAGGGTGCGAAATCATTTAATGGAAAACTTTAGAGCTATTATTGACTTAAAAGATATTGTGGAAAGAACCTCTAATGATGTTAAAATGCTTGTTAAACACTTCCAAATGGTTCAAACTCAAATTGATCAGCTTATGAAAGTACAAAATTACTTGCTAGTTAATGCTGCTAAAGAAAAACATGCTTATGAAAATAGAACTAGAAGTGGAGCTGCTACCCAGGATCCTCTATATCTTGAGGGGCATCCTAAAAGAATTGAGCAGGATTCTCAACAAATTGAAAATAGTGGCACTTCTCCTAAAAAAGAAAAAAGAAACGTAAAACTATTGTAGAATCCCCCAAACCTGCTATAGATCACAATAGTATATATGTCTCTGATGCTGAAACTGAAAGTGGTAATGAGGAAAATGATGCTCCTGATAAAGAAAAAGTCGAAGAAGAACCTGAAAGGCACCCTAAGAATACTAAATACACTAAAGAAGATTTTGTTGCTAAGAAACATGGTACTGAAAGAGAGCCTTGGGTCCAAAAACCTATGCCTTTCCCTAATAAGAAACACAAGTCAAAGGAAGATGAACACTATAATAAGTTTTGTGAGTGGATGAAACCTTTATTCTTGCAAATTCCTTTGACTGATGCTATAAAATTGCCACCTTATTTAAAGTATATGAAGGATATTGTCTCTAATAAAAGGAAGATCCCTAATGAAGAAATTTCTACTTTGCTTGCTAATTATTCCTTTAATGGTAAGGTTCCAAAGAAACTTGGAGACCTAGGGATCCCAAATATTCCATGCTCTATTAAAAATAGTTATGTTAGAACTGCTTTGTGTGATTTGGGAGCAGGAGTTAGTGTTATGCCTTTTTTTCTCTACAAGAGACTTCAATTGGAAAAACAAATACCAACTGATATATCCTTGCAAATGACTGATAAATCTACTACTATTCCTGTTGGTATATGTGAGGATGTACCTATTCAAGTTGCTCATAACTGCTTGATATTAACTGACTTTGTTGTGCCTGAAATGCCCGAAGATGATAATATGTCTATTATTCTTGGGAGACCTTTTCTTAATACTGCAGGAGCTGTTATTAATTGCAATCAAGGAAACGTGACTTTTAATGTTAATGACAAGGAGCGTGCTGTCTATTTCCCCAAGAATATTGATAGGAATTATGGTTTGAATTCAATGTAACATGTTGAGGGCACCCAAGTTGGAGAAATATATTGTCCCATACCACGAGAAAAATATGAAACTATTATGGTTGGGACCATTGCTATCAAGGTTGAGGTAACATAATCATTAGTGGAATACAAAGTTTTGTTTCATATAAAATTGTTTTGGTAACAAGACCTGATCAACCTTGTTAACAAAGGGATTTTAATGAACAAAACAATGTTTTCACCATGATTATCTCTGCTTACTTTTATCTTATCCATTTTTAGTTTTTGCTTTCGCTTAGTTTACTTTTCTGTTGTTAGTTGCTTGCTTATTAGAGTGTCTTAGAACTTCTGAAGTTTTAGTTTTGTTTTGTCATTGCATCATTCCAGAAACTTTTTTCTTTCAGAATATCATTCATCTATACCTGAAAATTGCTCAAAAATAAAGTGTCTCGAAAAATCCCAGAAAATTCATATTAAATTTTTACGTGAAAAAAGGGGCAGAGAAGTGCCTAGAGAGTACCGGGGGCCACCAGGCAGGCACACCACCTGGTGGCGTGGCCAGCACAGGGGCGCGCCTGGCCATGGTGTGGGCCACCCCTGTCCCTCCACTCACTCTCTCACTTGCCACTTCTCTCTCTCTCTCTCGATAAAACATCAGTTCATTGCTCGATATCGCGTTCTTGCTGTTCTTGTCCATGATTTTTCGATCTCCTTGCTCAGCCCATCTTTGCTGCTGAAATTTGGAGCATTTGTTCTCCGGTATGTGACTCTTCCGCTTGTCCAAGTAGATTTGTGTTTAGTGGTTTATATCTTGAGTATTTTGCTGCTGTAGGTGACATGTTATGAGAGCGTGTAAGCTTGTTAAATGCTTAGAGATATTGTTTTGATGCATGTTTAGGCCTCTTACAAGTCCCTTTGAGTAGTTCCCTTCTTTATGTATTCACCTTGCAATCACTTGTATAATGGATGTTTAAATTTCAGAATGTCAAAGATGAACAACCACACATTTGGAGAAATATTTGAGAGGGACACACCTAGAAGGTCGAGGCCCTCAAGATCAGCCTCTCAGTTTAGGCCTTCATACAATGAATATCTTATTGCACCACGCTTTGGAAATGAAGGAGATGAGGGATATGCTCACCCATCTACCTTCCCTTGTTTTACCTTTTTGCAAGCTGCAGGGATCCTCAATGATTTCTTACTACTGGTTCAGAGGGTTGGCCTAACCACGTACATGGAAGATGAGAGTAAGCAATATGCCATGCTCACCAAAACTTTCATTGAGAGTTTCGTTTTCACTAACACCCCTTATCAGTCAACTGTTTCTTTTAGAATTTATAATCATCCTATTACCATGTCATTCGAAAGATTTTGCAGCATTATAAGTATAGGCATGGTAGGGACAGTGAAGAAGATTCAAGGCCGACCCACTGACTTGCTAGAGCTCTATCGAAGTGTGACAAATGACGATGACTGCGTAGCTCAGCGCGGGAAGATAAGGAACATCCAACTCCCAGCTCTTAGATATTTTCCTTATTATCTTTCCACTAGCATTCTTGGTAGGGAGAACACTAGTAATATTTCTAATTATCATTTAGCATTCCTCGCTACTGCACTTAATAATGATACCAAGTACAATCTTGGCTCTCTCATTACTCGCCGCCTAGCTGCTAGGGGACCTATTTATGGGGGCATTATTGCCTCACGCATGGTTACTGCATTAGAACTTTCTGTGGATCCTAATGACACTTTGTTGGCACCGCAAAGGCTTGACTTGCTGCTATGAAAACACATCACTTCGTCACTGCTGACTCTGATACGGACAGTTTAGTATACAGGATGTTGTTTACTGACGGAGACAAGAGGGAAATTCCTTGCCACAATACACTTTTTCCAGTATTTACAGGAGGCCATGGTCGCGTGCTAAGGAGGAGGTGGATGAGCAGCTCCACTTTCTTGGTTTCCATAGGTAGCACCAGGAGGATGTGCCTTCTTACGACTACTCTGTGCACTACGGTGGAGCGTCCTCGAGCTCATATCAGGACGAGGGTACCTCCTCGCCGCACTACGGAGGCGCTCCATCTTGGCCATCTTGGGGTTGATACCCACTTAGGCCAAAAGCCTAAGCTTGGGGGGAGGTACACCGACATCACACTCATCTACTTATCATGTTTAGTCGGTACTTTGTATATTCATGTTTTGTTCTCTTTTTAGTTTTTGTTCTTTCTTTACTTTTGCTTTCTAAAACACAAAAAGACCAAAAAAATCTTTGTTTCTCTTTGTTTGCTTCTTTTTCTTTTTTCCTTGGTTTGATTTTTCCTTTTGGCTTTGTCTTAATTATTCAAAAAACCCAAAAATATTTTGCTTTGCTTGTTCTTCCTTTTGGTTCTTGCTTTAAAAAAAATCAAAAACACCAAAAATATTTGTTGTTCTTCTTTGGTTTTGTGAAGTTTGTTGCAGGGTTTGGCCGTCCTCACTGGAATTTGGTTTATGTTATTATTCAAGCTACACAAGTGAAGGGCAATAATGAGGATTAATGACAACTTGAGGTGTGGTAGAGGCTGGTAACGAACTCTATTTGTTTTCATTTTTGTACATATACTCATCATTGTGGGCATGCATAGTCTGTTCATGTAGGGTGTATGTTATTTATGGATGCTTAGTAGTTCTTGCTTTCTTTTGATTAGCTCCAGCTTGCTAATAGTTTGTAGCATTTCATATGAATGTTTCCTTGCATTGCTCTATTCATAACTTGGTTTGACACTGTGGTATCCTCCTCTGAATGTTTCACTTGAATTGACTTGGCACATGCTCACGCATGCATATGACTGAAACAATAATCAGTTAAGCCTTGATGAATTATTTTGCCTCAGGGGTCTTGAATCACATTCATACCATGATTAGTCTTGTTTTGTTGCAAGCATGATTATGGCAGTTATTGCTCTCTCGTTTGTCGCTCCCTTACTATTGCTAGCCTTCACTTGCACTGAGTATGAGTTCTACTCATGTTTCCAACTCCCCAAAACCAATATTTCCAAAAGTGTTGTAACATCCCAAAACTTTAATCCAAGTGATCAAGGTCAAATCTACCTAATTTAGGGTTAACAATAACTTTTTCTTTTTAAAAATCTTTAAGCATTCATATGTGCGTGCATTTAAAATAGGAGTTATTTGAATTGCCATGACTGAATGATCTATTGATTGTAAAATGACTCTAAGGTGAATTACACATCATCTAGATCATCCCCAAGCAAATCCCAAAGAAAAAGAAATAAAAAAGAATTAAATAAGCAAATGGTCACTTTTGCCATTTTAATCACCTAGCCAACTTTGGGCATTCCTAGCACTCAAATCCTAACAGAGACAATTGTGGATCTTTGCACCCCTTGCTAGTACAAGTAGTGATGTGCCAACGCCCACTTTGTTTCCTCCCAAAAACATTCAAACTCTAAATTTAAATGACATTTGAAAATTGAATCTAGTTCATATGTATAGATCACACTTTCTCAAAAACCATCCAAATGAGCTCCATTTCAAAATCCCAAGCAAACCTAGATGTTCAAGCATGAGATGAATCACTCCACCAAAAATCTTCCAAAAATTCAAATAAAAGTTTCATGCGGCCATTTGATCAAACAGTTGGCAGGCAGACAAAAAGTGGCCTAACTAATACTGTTTAGGAGCAAATCTTGTCGAGCCAATTGATGCAAATTGATCACCTTGGTCTCCCCAGGCCCAACCACACCAAAACCACCCCTATCCCTAGCCCATGGCTCTAGTGCAACGCCGCCCCGACGCCATGCTCACCGTCCAGACGTGCATAAACCACAGGCGACCACCAGCCCCTCTCCGCCGCTCCAGGGAGTGAGGCGTGACCTCACTACCGCCCACGGTCCACCCCACGGCCCCTGCTAGCCACTAGACCACCCCAGAGCTGGCAAGCCGTGCATAAATCACATTCCCATATGTTAGAATATGTGGTGATGACATGTGTCCACATGATTCCATATTTTAATTGGAGAATATTAAATCTTAGTTATTTTCAATGAGTAGAAATTACTTTTCTCAAATAAAATAAATGAAGCTAGTTCATTAAACCTTGTGATGCTTGTGATGATAATAGATCATCAAATGTATGCCTTAGTGTGCTAAGTAGACTAGTTAAGTATTTTTGGTGATTGTGTACTATGTATGTATTTATAGATGATAGTACCGACCAAGTCTACGAGGAGGAGGAGTTCTACCAAGAGGAGGAGGAAGAAAACTTCAACCACTTCACTACCCAAGGAAAGCTAGCACTATATAAGTTAACCCTTGCAAGATTTACTTGCAAGCCATCATTAACAATGCAAGCTAACCCTTGCAAGCTATATAACCTAAGCAAGATGCATCAGGCATGCTTTGGTTATACCATTTTAACTTATACCTACTCCAAGTTTTATTTACAAGCTTTACTTTCTTTACTTTACCAAAGTCCTTTAATTGTTTAAAGGTAGCATAAAGAGTATAAAACTTGACCTATCTAGTTAAGCTTAGATGTCATTCTATGACATGAGATAGACATTAGCATCCCACCTTAGTGAACACTCTTAACTTAGTAGTTTAGAGCTAAACCAAAACTTGATTCACTTTAGATGGGAATACTTGGTGAAAATGATTTGTGAAAACCTTGGAATGATGAGTCATTCTATTGAGATGTTTTGACATGTATTGAGAAACACAAATGATTTATGATGATGAAAATGTTGAGGCATGAGCCTTAGCCCTTTTACAAAACTGATGGTTGGGTTCGGATGCGATACCATTCCAATTTTATCGTAAAACCACAATACCTGAATTGGGTAAGGCTTAGCTGGAAGTTTATATGCATTAGTATTAGTTCCCTCGCGAGACAGGTTTGAGCTGAGGCTACCTCTCAATGTTGTCCACCTATGTAGTGCCCAAGATGACAGATGGTTATGGTTGGGAGGCCATGCTCATAGGAGAGGTGCTTATACTAGGGTGTGTAAAGGAAAGGTTATGTTTGATTATCTGCATACTAAGTATGATGATTCAGGGTTATGCCTGACAGATGTATCGCATCTTGTGGTGAAAGTGTACCACCTCTGCAGAGTGTCAAACTATTCTAATAGCCGCGGCCGCGATCATGGACAGTTGGAGTGGTCATACTGTTCTGTTGTCAGATGTTTTCAAAATGACTTATGAAATGAATTGTGACATGACTTGACCAAAACAGAGTTGTGACTATGACAACTAAGTTCCCACTTAGGTGTTTTCAAACTTCTTTTATCATTCTTTGCTTTTGAACTCAGCTTAGGTTTCAAACTTAACTTTACAAATAGACTTAGAGTTAGCATTCCTACTAGAACTATCTTACTTGTTAGTGGTAGTTTGCGAGTACTTAAAGAGTACTCATGGCTTTTGTCCCTGGCTATTCCTATGGCCAGACTATGAAGGAGATTACCAAGATGAAGGACAGCAGGACGACTATGATAACTAGGATCATCTCCCATCGTCAATATTGCATGTGACTCTGAAGATAGACCCCACCGCTACACTATTTATTCCGCTACTTGATTGTACTAAGACTGGATCATGAGATCCTTTATTTGTGTAAGACCTTATTATGGTTTGTAATGGATAATGTACTGTGATATCCAATCTGTTACGTCTCGAAAAAATGGTAATCCTGGGATTGCGATGTATGGCATAATAGGCATCTGGGATTAAAAATCAGGGTGTTGACAAGTTGGTATCAGAGCCATCCTGACCATAGGAGACCCTAGTTAGAATGGACGTCCGAACAAAAACTTAGTTTCAAAAACCAAACTGAGTATTTATGAAAACTATTTCCTCTCTTACCCTTGGGAATTCTTTCCCTCAAAAATTCATGTTCCTCCAAATTCTTACATTACTACATAAAACTTTGACACACTTGATCACTTCACTAACTTTCTCATCCTAAATTCTTATAGATGGAAGCCTAATACAACAAGTTCTACCAGTTGGGTAATGGAGGCCAACTGATCTTCGAGAGGGATCTTGATGCACTATCTGAGTTCTTGGAGTGTCCTCATCCGGAATTCCTTGGAGCTCAACTCCCGGGTCCACCAGGAGGAGATTTACAATGGCTAGTGACTGCTGATCTTCGAGGCAAGATAGAAGCACCAGTATCTAGGAGGATTCAGTTCTCCGTGAGAGAGAACAACTGGCTAGATGGATTAGCTAGGGCAATGCATGAAGCTCTCGCACGTCTATGTGCCCTAAGTGTCAACCTAATCCATGGAACCCGCTTTGTTCACTATGCAAGGCGTGATTCCATGGGAATGCCGCTAGAGATGCCAAATCACCCAATACTGAAGCGTCAAGTGGAGAACCTTGACTTCCTACTATACGACAGACAGAAGGAGTTGGACAATGCAAGAGAGCTCGCCAACAACAACCTCACCATTGCCGCCCAGAAGGCCCAGACTTTCTCACCGCTAGTCAAGGATCGTCAGTCTCTGCGCCGTAAACGCGCCAAGAAGGATCGCACCATCGACCGTCTTCGCAAGAAGGTGGCCGACCTCGAGAAGACCATCAAGGAGCACGAAGCTCATCTTTCCGTGAAGGAAGAAGAAGAAGAAGGTGAAGATATCCAAGGAGATATTGACTCCTACCTCAGCAATGATGATGACTTTCTAGAGGAAGATGTCGTGGAGTTCTACACCGACGATGATGAATCCGACTTCATCGATGATGAGTGATGCACTAGAGCATTGTCGTAGCATGAGGAGTATCAGTCCCATTGTATCGTACCTTGCAGAATGGTTCTTAAAACCATCTATATTCCTTTGTTGTGGTGTGTGTGTGTTTGTATCAGGTGCTTTGCTTGAATGAATGAAAAGAAGTTAGTTGCAAAACCTGAGTCAAACTCAAAGTTTTAGCTTTGAAATCAAAACCATGAACCTTAGAACTTTCCCTCTTACCCCTTTATCTACCTCAATCTTCAGATGACTCGTGGAAACCAAGGAGGGAGCAGCTCATCGCAAGACCCAATGTTGCAGATTCTGTAGACTCTCATAGCAGACCATGAAGCAAGCAGGGCAGAGCGCCAAGCTAATCTAGCAACACTACAGCAGATTGCCCAGATGGCTCACAACAACCAAAACCATGGAAATCATGATCATCATGGATCCAAACTCAAAAACTTCCAGAATACCAATCCCCAAATCTTTAGTACTTCATAAAACCCACTGGATGTTGATGACTGGTTATAGACAATGGAGAATAACTTAGAAGTAGCAGGAGTGGATGCCAACAAGAAAGTTCTTTTTGCCACCCACTATTTGGCAGGAGATGCAAGAGCATGGTGGAACAGCATCCGCACGATGAACCATGGTCAAGTGATGACATGGGAAGCCTTCAAAATCAAGTTCAGCAGCACCCACGTGCCGCGGGGTCTAGTCACCAGAATGAGGGATGAATTCCGAGAATTGAAACAAGGCAGAATGACTATAGAGGAGTACCGTGATAGATTCTTGTCCTTAGTAAGGTATGCACCTGATGAGATCAACACGGAGGCCAAGAAGAAGGAGAGATTCCTGAACGGATAGCATGATGAGATGAAGACTGTCCTCGTCAACATCCGTTTCTAGGATCTCGAAGAGCTAGTCGACTCTGCCATTCAGATGGAAGGGAAGATTAATCAGGCAAACGACAACCGCAAACGTCGTATGATGCACCAAGCTGGATCCAACAATCACCAGAAGTACCGTCCCAACCCTTCAGCGGGATATGCACCGAGGAGCAACCGACCCCCAATGTCTCGCCCAAGCTACCCCAACCGTAGCAGAGGAAATGTGAAGTCCGTAGGAAACAACAATCACTCCGGCAACACCAGCAATTTCAACCGTGCACCTCCCAAGAGCAACAACAACAACACTACACCGAGAACTGGAAGCAATGATGTGCCCGTGGCAGCGAAAGACAAGTCCCAGATTACTTGTTTCGAGTGTGGAGTGAAGGGTCACTACTCCAATGAGTGTTCCAAGAAGATTGCCGCCACTGCCAATGTGAATGCCCCAGCTCAACAGCAGCGTCGTGTTCAACCAGGAAGAAGATTCGCCCCAGGGAACCCTCACAACCGCAACCGTCTCTTCCACATGAACGCCGAAGAAGCCCAAGAAGCATCTAATGTAGTGCTGGGTATGTTTTCTGTCAACTCAGTTTTAGCAAGAGTGTTGTTTGATTCTGGAGCATCGCACTCATTTATCACCGAAGAATTTTCTTGCACTAGTAAGATTCACCCAACCAACTTGAAGCATGTCATGATAGTTCAAATCCCCGGTTCAACTACAAAAGCTAGAAAAGTTTGCAAAGTTGTGCCTATCAGAATACATGGGATAGATTTTTTATGCCAATCTAATAGTACTTGGAAACAAAGGTTTGGAAGTAGTACTAGGAATGGATTGGATGTCAAAGCATAAATGATTGATAGATTGTGCGAAGAAAGCCATCACCATGACCAGTAGCTCTGGAGTAACAGTAGAGCATGTATCAGAAACCTTGCCCCGTCAATTCAAGTGTAACAAGAGTCTAGCCCTACCCACCATTGACCAAGTCCGAGCAGTCTGTGAATACCCCGATGTATTCCCAGATGAATTGCCCGGTATGCCCCCGGATAGGGATATTGAGTTCATTATCGAACTAATCCCTAGAACCGGACCCATAGCCCAGAGACCCTATAGCATGAACCCCTCAGAGTTAGTAGAATTGAAGAAGCAGCTGGATGCTATGTTGGCAACATGCTTGATTCAACCAAGCGCATCGCCATGGAGATCGCCAGTGTTATTCGTCGACAAGAAAGATGGAGGCAACCGTTTGTGCACAGATTACAGGAAGCTGAATGATGTCACCATCAAAAAAAAGTACCCATTGCCAAAGATAGAGGATCTATTTGATAAGTTGACTGGAGCAAATGTGTTCTCTAAGATTGATCTTAGGACTGGTTATCACCAACTTAAGATTCGTGCAACGGATATTCCGAAGACCGCCTTTACTACTCATTATGGTTTATAGGAGTATACGGTTATGTCTTTTGGATTAACTAATGCCCCTGCTTATTTCATGAATCTCATGAATCTTTATGAATTTTCTGGATAAGTTTACGTTGTGTTTATTGATGATATCCTTATCTACCCCAAGTCAGAAGAAGAGCATGAGCAACATCTGAGAATCATCCTTGAAACCCTAAGAGAGCATCGGTTGTATGCCAAGTTCAGCAAATGTGAGTTTTGGCTGAAAGAAGTAGGATTCCTAGGACATATTGTGTCTGCTGGAGGAGTCGCTGTTGATCCCGCCAAGATCAAAGATGTCGAAGAATGGGAAGCCCCAACCACTCAAACCCAAGTCCGTGCATTTCTCGGATTAGCGGGATACTACCGCAAGTTCGTAGAAGGATTTTCTAGCATCGCCAGACCCATGACCCAATTGGTGAAGAAGGACAAGAAGTTTGAATGGACCGACAAATGTGAAGCCAGTTTCCAAGAGCTGAAGAAGATATTGATTTCAGCCCCAATATTGATCATGCCAGATATCAAGAAACTGTTTGATGTGTATTGTGATGCATCCAAGATTGGTCTCGGATGTGTATTGATGCAAGAAGGCAAAGTCATCGCTTATCTGTCTCGACAATTGAAGCAGCATGAGCAAAACTATCTGACCCATGATCTTGAGTTAGCAGCCGTAGTTTTGGCATTAAAGACATGTCGTCATTATCTTATGGGTAATCATTGTGAGATTTACTCAGATCACAAAAGATTGAAGTATATCTTCACTTAGAAGGAGCTAAATTATGAGGCAAAGGAGATGGATAGAGTCAATCAAGGATTATGACCTTGACATTCACTATCACCCCGGCAAAGCCAATGTGGTAGCAGATGCTCTTAGCAGATTGTCGTGTAGGCTAAACACCATGATCAAGGAGAAGCAACCAAGTTTGTATGAGGAGTTGGAGTAGTTTAGAACTGAGCTAGTTAGCAAAGGATTTCTAGCTAGCATTGAACTTCAACCCACTTTGATTAGCCAAATCAAGGAAGCCTAGAAGGGAAATGAAAGTATCGACGGAATCAAACATCGTATTGGTACAGGAAAGGTACCTGGATTCACTTAAGATGAAGAAGGAGTTCTGTGGTACAAAGGCCATATCTGTGTGGCAGCAGATTCGGAATTGAAGCAAGTTATCATGCAAGAAGCTCATGATAATCTTTATTCTATCCACCCCGGAGGAACAAAGATGTATCAGGATTTGAAAGAGAAATTTTGGTGGCACAAGATGAAGAGAGAAATCGGAAGCTACATCGACAAGTGTGATATCTGTCAAAGAGTCAAAGCAGAACATCAGAGACCCGCAGGACAGTTGCAACCATTTGCAGCTTCCGGAATGGAAATGGGATTCCGTCGGAATGGACTTTCACCAGTTTGCCTACTTCTAGTAGGGGAAATGACTCCATCTGGGTCATTGTTGATAGACTGTCCAAGGTAGCTCATTTTATACCTGTCAAGACAACCTACCAGAGTTCGAAGCTAGCAGAGTTGTACATTCCTAGAATTGTTAGTCTGCATGGAACCCCCAAGACCATAGTATCGGATCGAGGAACCCAATTTACCTCGAGATTTTGGCAGAAAGTCCAAGAAGGATTAGGAACCAAGTTGAATTTCAGCACAACTTATCACCCGCAAACCGATGGACAGACTGAAAGAGCCAACCAAATCCTAGAGGATATGTTGAGATTTTGTGTGTTAGAGTATGGATCAAAATGGGAAGATTGTCTGCCTTTCACAGAATTCTCATACAACAACGGTTATCAAGCCAGTCTGCAAATGGCACCATTTGAGTTCTTGTACGGAAGAAAGTGTCGTACCCCTTTGAATTGGTCGCAAGTATGAGAGAGTCAGATCTTCGGACCTGACATTCTCCGAGAAGACGAAGAGAAGGTTCACAAAGTCCGTGAGCACCTCAAGACCGCCCAATCTAGACAGAAGAGTTATGCAGACAAGAGAAGCAGAGACGTGACTTTCAATGTCGGAGATTTTGTAAAGCTAAAGGTTTCACCATTGAAGGGAATCCGACGTTTTAGTCTGAAATTAAAGTTAGCCCCCAGATATATCGGGCCTTTCAAAATTATGAATCACCGAGGAGAAGAATCGTATCAAATGGAACTGCCAGAACAGATGTCAGCCATACATAATGTGTTCCATATCTCGTTACTTTGCAAATGCCTAGAAGTACCAGAGAAGACCGAAGTTTTCAAAAACATCGATCACCGAGCTGTTGATATCAACAAGGATCTGACGTATCGTGAAGTGCCCATTGATGTCTACGCACTTCTATTCTTGTAGATAGTTGTTGGGCATCCAAGTGCAGAGGTTTGTAGAACATCAGCAAGTTTTCCCTTAAGTGGATTACCCAAGGTTTATCGAACTCAGGGAGGAAGTGGTCAAAGGTATCCCCTCTCAAGCAATCTTGCAATCAAGATACAAGAAGTCTCTTGTGTCCCCAACACACCCAATACACTTGTCAGATGTATAGGTGCACTAGTTCGGCGAAGAGATAGTGAAATACAAGTGGTATGGATAATTGTAAGTGGTAATGGTGCCAGAAAATAGCTTGTTGGCGTGTGGTTGACATGGGAGAAGACTAAAGGCAAACTGAAATAAAGATGGAAGCAAGCAGACATGTAACAGATCTAATTGTAAACAGTGTATCAATGCTTAGAAACAAGGCCTAGGGATCATACTTTCACTAATGAACACTCTCATATAAATATCTTCTCTTTATGATACTACTCTTAACTACTCTCCGGTTGAACACTCTAATCGATGGTAGGGCTATAACATCACACCTCAAAGTAAATCTTTCCCATCTAGATAACCCCACACTGTCGCCTTGAGCACTAGATGGTTCCAACTAACACCACAATTTCATAAATACATCCAACTCCAAATATAACTCATAACAAGTATTTGTAATATCTAGCCTAAGTGCCACCATGGTGTGCACGCTGTCACTTTCACACACATGGGGAGAGAAGAGATCTATTAAAGCACTTGAGTTGCAAGGTAGATCTACTTGATTACAAAGCTCGTGATCACAATATGGTCACGCATAGAGAGAGATGAACACATAGCTACCGGTAGAACCCTTAGCCTCGAGAGAGAACTACTCCCTCCTCATCGTGGGAATCAGCAATGGTGGTGGACATGGTGGTGGAGATCGATGGAGATGGCTCTGGGGGCACTTCCCCGTCCCGGCAGGGTGCCGGAACAGAGACTTTTTGTCCCCCAAATCTCCCTTCGGTGGCGGCGGCGCAGTGGAACTTTTTGTGGCTAGAGGCTTGACTCTTTAGGGTTTATGCATTGGGAGGCTTCTTATAGGCGAAGAGGCAAGGTCGGTGCAGGCCAGAGGGGCCCACACCACCTGGTGGCGCGGCCAGGGCTATCCCGCGCCACCACATGGTGTGGCCGCCCTGTGGCCCCTCTCCGACTCTCCTTCTGGCTCCGTGAGTCTTCCGGGAAAATATCAACTTTGGCTTTTGTCCGGTCCAATTCCGAGAATATTGATTTTCTTACTTTCCTGGAACCAAAAACAGCAAAAAATAGGCAGCTGGCACTGTGGATCTTGTTAATAGGTTAGTCTAAGAAATCACATGAAAAGTACTCCAAAGTGTGGACAAAACACAAGAAAGTAGATAAAACCAAGCATGGAACATCAAAAATTATAGATACATTTGCAATGTATCAACATCCCCAAGCTTAACTCCTGCTCGTCCTCGAGTAGGTAAGTGATAAAAAGAAAGAATAATTTTTTAGGTGACATGCACCATCATAAACTTGATAAAAGTATTTGTAAACATTCAAAGCTGGGATCATAGTACTTCAATCATAGCATGAAAGACAAAGTTCTAGCAATAAGACAAAGAAACTATGATGCAACATGAAAAGGCACAAACAAAAGATTCATGAATAACAATACTTTGCAAGACGTTTGTTTGTTTCACATAAAGAAAACATAGTATAATAGTATTCAGCTTGTCCCTCAATAGAGTAGCAAATATAAATGCATAGGACACCTTCAAGGTTCATAAGAGTGACTAGATACAATAGTTTAAAACAAGCAATATCAAGTTATGCATAAATTAACTAGTCTTGGGACAATGCACATAGAACTAAGAATGGCCACTATGATCTCAAAGTAGGTGCATAAAGATAGAAGGTGGAGACTCAATATAATGGTGGAAGAAAGGCCATTTGTAAAAGGAAGTAGGGATTCAAGTTTCATAAAGAGCTTCCAAAAATTAGGCTACTTATAGCTTTCAGCTCTCATTGCCCCTATCATAAGCATCTTGAAGGTGATTGCGGTTAAAGTGACACAACTAAGAGGATATGCTTGACAAGTTATAAACCGAAATCTCATGGCCCTTACTTACGAAGACCGATCCTCATGCTACTCAACTTTAGTCACGAGTAAGCTCTTGTCATTGTAAGTATATGTGTATCATTAAGAACCGCCAATGGGGTACCCCTTGCACATGATACGGGAGCTTTCCCATAATCAAAATGACAAGGCAAGCAGACAATGAGCATCTCAGCGATCTTTTTATTTGCTATTTGCATAGGTTTTTATTGAGGATGCTTCATAGAGTGCTCATTATGGTTATGCTGCAAGTTTCCACCATGATTAGGCATGGCTTAGGCTAGCGGCCCAGGCGTTTCTCTAACACACATACAAACTCCATGATCTTACAACTTCCACTTTTATTTCACACCGCCGGGATCCGTAAGCAAAAGAACATGATATCAACGGGGTACAAAGTACAAGTGCAATGTTGAAAGCGTTCCCCATGAAACATGGTTCTGCTAATTTCAACTTATAAAGCGCAAGCATATACGCAACAAAGAAGGACCCAATGGTTCAAGTTTATTAGATGCAAAAAAGTAAAGTGTGCCATCAAGTTTGTGAGAGCTTCAATCACTAGTTTTCTCATAAGAAGTTTAATTTGGAAGGTAAACAAAAGCATGAATATACTTGGAATAGCGTAAGCTAGTAGGTAGATATGGTGGACTCTTTGGAATAACTTGGTTTAGGGAGTTGGATGCATGAGTGGAACTCATACTTTGTTGTGGAGGTTAGCAAAAGACTGGGAGTGACAAACTAAGAGAGCAATAAGGGTCATAATCATGTAGAGCGACAAAACATCATTGATCAAAGCATAAAGTGATACTACAAGTTGAAAACTAAAGGATCATAAAGGCTATGGTGACTTTGGATAGTCATAACATGGTGTGAGCATGCGCCAAGTCAACCCAAATAAAGCATCAAAGGAGAATACCACTATACTATGCTTTAATATGCTAAAACAACGCATGATTCATCCAAGGCACATTAAGCAATCTCAATTGTTTATAACAAGTCATGCTACATAAAATAATACTAAGCATAAAGCCAAAAAAATATCAAGCATGGCATGACAAAGCATAGGCCACAGTCAAAAACAAGCTCTTTTTACCACATAAGTATGAACTTTCATACTCTTTTCCAAACCAAACCAAACTATTTGCAAACCAATGTATGAAAGAGGGGGTCCAACCAATTTATTCAAAAAAATAACCAAACCAAGCAAACTAAAAACCAAAACAAAAATGAAAAAGAAGACGCTCCAAGAAAAACACAACTGTGCATGAAACAATAAAAATGAAGCGTTTGGAAGAAACCTGGGATTTTTATTGATGAAGAAGGGGATGCCTTGGGCATCCCCAAGCTTTGACGCTTCTACTTCTTGGATATTTCTTGGGGTGACACGCGTGGAATCCCCAAGCTTGAGCTTTAGTCCATCCTTCATCTCATTACTCGTTCCTTCCATACACCTGAAATTTTTCCTTCATACAAAACTTCACACAATCTTTATTAGCAACATTAGTGCACTCAAGATAAATAAGTCTTAAGGTTCAGTTCTAACACCAAATAAACTTCCATTAGAACATTAGCTACTGTATCACTTCCCTCAAAAAGCTCAATTCCCCAAAAGAACTCAGAAAGGAACCAACAATAAGCAAATGCAGAAAATGGCAGAAATCTGTCAAAACAGACCAGCAGGTAAAGACGGATTTTTTCAAAGACCTTCTGGTGCTAAAATAAAAAAGTGTTGAACTAAAGAAAGTTAGATAACAACCTGGGTCAGAATCATAAAAAAATACAGCTCAATCCGACATACAGAGCTCTCTCACGAATTTTTACGGTGAAGCACAGAAATCTGTTTCGGGACAGCAACTTTCCCAATCATTACTTCTCTCTCATTAGAGGTTACTCTTGGAACAAAAGGCAAATAAAAAGGATAAGCAGCGGTTATTACAGAGGTAATAACTTCCAAGGCTCATCTAAAACTTTTGGGTTATCTCCCAATAAGTACTTTTCTTTAACGCCTTTAAGTTAGGCATGATAGTTTGAGAAGATGCTCACATAAGAAATATGAATTGAAGTAAAAGAGAGCATCAAGAAGCAAATTCAAAACACATTTAAGTCTAACCCACTTCCTATGCATAGGAATCTTGTAAAGAAACAATTCATGAAAGCACAAAGCAACAATCATTGGAAAGCAAAACAAGTGCAACTTCAAGACTTTCAACATAAAGAGGGGAAACTTAATATTATTGAGATGCATAAAACCATGTTTCCCACTCTCATAATAACTTTCAGTAGCATCATGAATAAAAGTAACAATATAACTATCAAAAGAAATATTCTTATCATGAGCCACATGCATAAAAGAATTAATACTCCCCACATAAACATAGTCATTCTTATTAATTATAGTGGGAGAAAATTCAACAAAATAGCTCTCATTATTATTCTCATCACCATAATCATCAAATATAGGAGGCATGTTGTAATCATAATTAATTTTCTCCTCAATAGTAGGTGGACTGAAAATATCATATTCACCATTGTAATCATCATATATTGGAGGTTTTGTATCATCATAAGCAATATAATAGCTATCTTCCAAAGCTGGGGAACTAAAAAGATCATTTTCATAAAAACTAGTGTCAGGCGGATGATCCCCAGGTACCCCAACCGGACAAGAAACCGAGCAGTCGGATTGCGTCCGGCTGACCAGATGCAGCCGGACAAGGCAAGACAGGCCGACCATCGCATGGTAGCCGGATCAGCAAGAAGTAGCCGGCTACGGCGACGTAGCCGGAACCAATCAGTGAGACAGGACGACGTGCGTATCAGTGCACGGTACGCCCTGTACGATGACAAGACCGACCACTACCCGGCCATACCGAAGACTTTGCGGGGATGACGCGGGAATAGTGGCCCGATGCTGACGATGGGCTCGCACGGCGTCCACTGTGCCCACGACAGCCATACCACTCATACTCCGACATGACATGCCATACTAGGTACTATAGATGACCAGTCGGCTGGGACCCGCCTATGGGGCCCGCTAGTCGGGCTGGCCAGTGAGACCGTTGCCTCTCTACCTTTATAAGGAGAGGCAAGGCCTCAGTAGAAAGGGTTGGTCTCATAGCATTTAAGGCAATAGCTAGTGAATACAGCTCGAGGAGCACTTGTAGTTCGTATATCCCACTTAGTCAGATCTGGCAGGAGTAGGAGTTTTACCTCATCATGAGGGCTCCGAACCTGGGTACTTCCTGCGTCCAGCTACGCTTGCTTGTATCCAATCCCGCCTGCGGACGCCGTCGATAGCTTCCCTGCTAGTCCCCGCACCTCTATCTAACCTCTTCAGGTACTGCCGTTCCCAATACAACGACAGTTGGCGCCCACCGTGGGGCTAGATGGCTTTGACCGGAGTCTTGTTCTGCACGGGACCCCGCACTCTAGCTGGTGAGCGCGTGGCCTCCGGCCTGGTGCTCACGCTCGGCAAATTCGACTTCGTCATCGACAACGCCTCCTGCTTCACTGGAACCTCCTTCCCGGCGAATGGCACCATCCTGCTATTCGGCGACCTCCTTGTCTACGTCGCCACCGTTCCGGAGTGTTTCCCTAGGGAAATCGTCTCTATCGCGGAGCTGCCGCGTCTAGGTGGTAGCGCCTCCGTCGCATCCTGCGGCGTGGAGGTCATGATGGCCGGCTCCAGCTCTCACCCTAGCCAGCCGCGGGAGCGAGGCGTGGACGAGGTCGGAACTTCTGCTCCTCCGCAGCCTCGGAACCCGGTGGAGGATGCCATTGATCGGCTCCTGACGCCGGTTAACCTCGGGGATAACCCAGCAGAGGCGGGGGCCAACTTCACCATGGAGAGACAAATCGTCCTCCAGGAGGCCATGGAGCTGGCGGCCGCCCGCAAGCAACTCGAGATCACCCGGCGTGAGTATCACCACGCGCACGGTTTCACTCCGGCTACCGCGGAGCCGAGCCGGCGCGGCCAGGTGCGGCGCCGGGGCGGTGAGCTAGGCGGTAGGATGGAAAAGGATGGGGAGCCGGACCCCGCCCTCCTCCGGCCCACCTACAGCACGCCCATCAAGAACCTGCGCGCGGCACGAGCCACGGCAGAAGAACTGCCCAGTCTGGAGGGCGAGGAGCAAGCTCACCAGCATGCTCGCGTGCAAGAGCTCCTCCGCATCGCGGACGAGCAGGCTGACGCCAACCGGCAGATGCAGGAGGACCCCAGCTACTCCAGGGGGAGCAAGCTGCCTACCAACAGCAGGGGCGTGCCGCGCGACACCCAGCTGGCGTCCTCCCCTCAGCCGGCTAAGGCCCGCAGCATGCGTCGCAGCTCTAGCAACAGGGGCCAGCCGCGCCAGGAGCAGACGGTTAACAGCAACCCGCCGCCTCCCCCTCCACCAACCGGACCGCCCAGACCAGCCGGTTCCCGTCTCTCGGGCCGGGTGGGAGCGCCCAACCGGATTGTCCGGATGCCCGTGACCGCATCGAGCTCCTCGCCCAAGCGCGCATCACGGAGGAGGAAGATTCTATCGGTCCGGTTTGTTTCGGACCCCGCATCCGGAACGAGCCGTTTCCGGATAAATTCTCCCTGCCCAGGGACACCCCCAAGTACGACAGCAGCATGAAACCAGATTGGCTGACCGACTATGCTACGGCAGTCGGCATCGCCCACGGGAACAAGCGCACAGCCGTGCGCTACGTCCCCCTCATGCTAACCGGGTCGGCAAGGACGTGGCTCAATAGCCTTGCGCCCAATAGCATTAATGCCTGGCCTGACTTCGAGAAGGTGTTCGTCTGCAACTTCAACGGCACGTACAAGCGTCCAGGGCGCCCGCGCGACCTGGCCTTGTGCGTCCAGGGTGACCGCGAGACCGACCGCGAGTACCTCGCCAAGTGGACGAAGCTGCGCAACACCTGTGAGGGCATCCTGGAGAGCTAGGCCATCAGTTTCTTCATCGAGGGTTGCCGAGAAGGCACCATGCTTCGCCACCGGCTACTGTGTGACGAGCCGAAAACCATGGCGGAGCTCATGACGGTTGCGGACCAGTACGCCATGGCGGATGCCGCCATGAAGAAGCCCCTCCGAGTAAACACGGACGGGCATCCGACTCCTACGGAACCGGCTCGCGACCGACCAAGCAATCCGGCTGGCGAAGCCGGATCCTCCAGACGCCACAGCAACAACAACGGTTCCATGGGGACCGCCAGGCTGGACAACAGAAGCCCCGCTACCACGCGCGGCAGGTCAATGCTGTGGAGGGCGCGCCCGACGCACCGGCTAACGATGCAAGGAGGTAGAAGCCACGGCTCACCTTCGACCAGATGTTTGATGGCCCATGCAAGTGGCATAGCGGTCCCTTCAAACCGTCTACACACACCACCCGGAATTGCAGCTGGACCCGCTAGCTAAAAGACCAGGGTACCCAACCTCGTCTCCCCCTCCCCCTCCTGGTGGACCTCCACCACCGGCTAGGGGAGCCGGCAATGATGGTAACGGCGGCAACGGTGGCAACAACAACGGCTACCCCCAGACGCACGCCGCTACGACATCTTCGAGACGGAGCAGGATGACAAGCACAGCCGCAGGCGACGCTCCAAGGAGGTCAATGTCGTCGTCTCTCCGATCCCCCAGTACCTGAACTGGTCAGAAACCCCCATCACCTGGAGTTGTGCAGACCAGCTAGAGCACATGCCGGCTCCCGGGAACTACGCCATGGTGCTCGACCCCCTCATCATCTCCAACGCACGCACCTGCCGATTCTCGTGCGTCCTCATCGACGGAGGCAGCAGCCTCAACCTCCTCTACCAGTCCTCGCTGGAGAAGCTGGGCATTCGCGAAAGCGACCTGCGCCCTGTTGGAGATATGCCCAAGAGGCAATAATAAAGTGGTTATTATTATATCTTTATGTTTATTATAAATGTTTACATCCCATGCTATAATTGTATTATTAGGAAACACTAATACATGTGTGTTTTGTAAACATAAAAGAGTCCCTAGTAAGCCTCTTGTTAAACTAGCTTGTTGATTAATGGATGATCATGGTTTCCTGATCATGGACATTGGATGTGATTAATAACAAAGTTATATCATTAGGAGAATGATGTGAATGGACACACACCCGTAGTAAGCGTAGCATAAGATCAAGTCATTTAAGTTCGTATTGCTATAAGTTTTAAAATACATAGTAACCTAATCCTTCGACCATGAGGTTATGTTAATCACCATCACCGGATGGGTACTTTGATGACATCAAACACCGTTTCGTAACTGGGTGGTCATAAAGGTGTCATTGGGTATTCTGAAAGTATGTGTTGAAGCGCATGGACCAAGATTGGGATTTTTCCATCCATATGACGGATAGATATGCTCTGGGCCCTCTCAGTGGAATGTCATCTAGTTAGCTTGCAAGCATGTGACAGGATCACAAGAGATGACATATCACGGAACGAGTAAAGAGTACTTATCAGTAACGAGGTAGAACTAGGTATGGAGATACCGACGATCAAACCTCGGATAAGTATAGTATCGTGTGACAAAGGGAATTGGTTTCGTATGTAAATGGTTCAATCGATCACGAAGTCATCGTTGAGTATGTGGGAGCCATTATGGATCTCCAGGTCCTGCTGATGGTTATTGATAGGAGATGTGTCTCTATCATGTCTACATATTCACGAACCGTAGGGTGACACACTTAAGGTTCGAAGTTGTTTTAAGTAGATATGGAATGTGCGTTGGAGACCGAATGTTGTTCGGAGTCTCGGATTGGATCCAAGACATCACGAGGAGATCCGGAATTGTCCGGAGAATAAGATTCATATATTGGGGATCATTTTCTGAGTTAGGAAATGTTCCAGAGTATTTGTATGAGGTTTCTAGAAGGTTTCGAAATGTTCCGGAAGGTTCTGGAAGATTTCTTGGAGTTTGCTTGAAAACCAAGAAAGGATCAAGGAGTCCTTGTGGGGTAAGACAAGGATTCGTGGGGGGGGAGGACTCCTCCCCCCACCTCCCAATCCGCCGGCCATAGGAGGGAGGGGAGTCCTACAAGGACTCCCCCTCCCATGGCGCCTCCCCCTTTAAATAGAGGGGTAGGGGCGCCCCCTCCAGGCGCTCCACTACAACACCCAATCTCCGCCGCCTCTCTCCTCCTCCTTTCTTCTGCACAGGCATAGGCGAAGCCCTGCAGAATTCTCTACTCCACCACCACCACCATGCCGGCGTGCTGCTGGGATTCCGTGGAGAAGATCTACTACCTTCGTTGCTCGCCGGAACGAGGAGAGGAAGGTCTGCTTCGACTCCGCACGTGTGACCGACTGCGGAAGCGCTGCCGAAACACGGCGCTAGAAGGATCGTCCACTTGACCGACTGCGGAAGCGCTGCCAGAACGCGACGCCGGAAGGATCGTCCACACGATCTTGAGATCGGCAAGTGATCGACTACATCAACCACGAGATCTAATCTCGTTAACGCTTTCGGATCTACGAGGGTTAGTTCCTATCTATCTCGTTGCACATGTCTAATAGATTAGATCTTGGCTTTTATCTAGATTAGATCTGGGTTTTGTTCGTTCTTGCGGTAGAAATTTTTTGTTTTCCATGCTACGAACCCATCAGTGGTATCAGAGCCGTATCTATGCGTAGATCTGTTGCACGAGTAGAACACAATGTTTTTGTAGGCGTTGATGCTTTTGTTGTCGGTGTCTTAGCGTGTACTTTGCATCTTGCGGCATGGTGGGATGAAGCGGCTCGGGCTAACATTACATGTCATCGCACATGAGACTTGCTCCACACTTGACGTGCAACTTGCTTTGCACAAGTGGCTTTGCGGGTGTCTGTCTCTCCCACCATAGTTAAGATTCAATTTACAATGAGCATCTGACAACACTTGTATCAATGTTGTGGTCCTTGTTCGTAGGTAAGATCGGTCTTATGCGAAAGCCCCAAACCACGTAAAACATGCAAAGAAAATTAGAGGCGTCTAACTTGTTTTTGCAGGGGTTTTGTGATGTGATATGGCCATCATGTGATTGTGATTGTATTTGATGTATGCAATGATCCTTGTTGTAATATGGCAACCGGCAGGAGCCTAATGGTTGTCTTTAATTTTGTTAAGACCTGCGTGTCTATTCATCTTGTAATAGCTTTATTCCAAGTAGTTGTAATAGTTGCTAGTGATGATGGACAACCATGAAGCGGCGCCACGGACCTTAACGCAATGCTGGTGATGATGGAGATCATGTCCGTGCTTTGGAGATGGAGATCAAAGGCGCAAGAGGAAAGGGCCATATCATATCACACTAATTATGAATTGCCTGTGATGTTAATCCTTTATGCATCTTGTATTGCTTAGATCGCGACGGTAGCATTATAAGATGATCCCTCTCACTAAATATCAAGTAATAAAGTGTTCGTCCTTAGTTGGCACCGTTGCTAAGACTCGTCGTTTCGAAGCATCTCGTGATGATCGGATGTGATAGATTCTACGTGTGCATACACTAAAAGATTACTAAAGAATGGAATTTTGAAAGAATGCCAAACATTTGATGAAGGTGATCCACTTCAAAGTGCAAGTCCAAAGGTATTGGTATTTGACTACACACACTTTGTACTATGTGTCATGTGAATGACACCACTATTGATGTTGATAGATTCTTTTAAAAATAAAAGGAATTGCTAAAAGAGAATCTATAAAATATTTGGCAGAAAAGAAAAGATTGGAGATGTCCAACTTAGGTATATAGAAGATACATGTTATGGCTGTATTCCTTGGTTGTTAAACAATGTGCTTTTGCGGTATTGGATACCGAATTGGTTGGTATGAAGTGTCATACAGGACAACACAATTCATGAACTACAATGGCCTAAGTAACTAGCAAGAGAATGAGTGATGATGTTCATCGAAAACAAATAAAGTGTTGTTGTGTTTTTCATTGACATCAAACCTAGCCTTCAAGATTTGTTTTAATAATTGTTATTTCGTTCCGGTATTACGAGAACAATGGTTGTTCAAATAATTACCATATTCCATAAAGGATGGATGAACTTTTACAAGTCTGGTGGGAGAAATCACATCCATAAACACTATTGCTAAAATGTCGCAAGACAAATGATTGAAAGATCACTTATGAAGTGACATCGTTGTTTAAATTATATTTGAAAGAAAACATGAAGAAACTCCATGTTGATGGAATTTTGGAGTCTTTGATTTTGATCAATTGACGCATGTGAGACTTTCCTCGAGATAATTGAAACTCCGTGCATAGGCCAGAGAGGAACGGATGACTAGCTTATTGTAAATTGTGCATGCTGATGTGCATAGTCCATTATGTGTAGCCATATGCGATGGATCTTTTTTGCTTCATATGCTTTCTCCGAAAATTTGAGTGAATATATCTGTATATTTACTTAATAAGGAGGAAGTATGAAACATTTGAAAGTTGTTCAAAGACTTTCAAGATGAAGTTAAAAATCATTGTAACAAGAAAATAAAGAGTTTATGATTCGATCATAAAGGAAGATATTTGAGTTACATGTTTAGCAAAAACACCTAAGACTTGAGGAATTGTTCTATGATTTGTGTTTCCCGATAAACCATAGGATTATGGCATATTCGAGAGATAAAATCAAACCATGTTTGAGATGGTAAGATCAAGGGTGTCATTTATAAAACTGCCATTATGTTTTTAAAGATTAAAGCTTTTGTGACTACCGCTTTTACACTAAAAAAAGGAGCTCCATCGTGATCCGTTGAAACGACACCATATAAGTCATGGTTTGGGATAAAACCCGAATTGTCTTTTCTTAAATTTTGGTATGTTATGCATAAGTAAAATGTTTACAACCAAAGTCGGATAAGCACGTCTTTGTAGGTTATCCCAAAGAATTTGTTGGGAATTTCTCCATAACACCGAGGACAAAAGAGTTTGTTACTTGGAACGTCAAGTTTCTTGAGAAGGAATTTTTCGTGTAAAGTTAAGTGGGAGGACAGTAGAACTTTGATAAGGTTGTTGAACCTTAGCTATATGTGCTAAGTAGCGCAGCGCCGGAAAGTGTCCCGGTGACGGCCACAATGCTCATGGCTCTCGTGATTACAAAAGGTGTGATCTCGGAGATTAGAGTTCCTATAGAACCATGTGGGTCGGTAAGAATCAAATAGTAAGATTTGATAAGCAAGTCGTTATTGTTTTGACAATGATGAACCGACTACATGCAAAGAAGCGATGATGGGCCCTGACTCCATAAAATGACTAGAAGTCATGGAATCCGTGATAGCATCCATACACGAGAAATCAAGGTTCTGAACTTTGAAGACCCTCCGGAAAGGCGTGAAGCCTATCGGTCGTGTTTGGATCTATAAAGAAATAGACATGGATGTTTCAAATCTATGAAATAGTCGACATGTCGGAAAGAGTTTACGACAATGTTCAAGGAATTGACTATGATAAGATTTGATCTTTCATAGCGATATTTAGTCTGGACGGATTAATGTAGCAACCACTACATATATTTTGGTATATGGTAGTTGAACAAACAAAACAAGTTCTTCTAATAGAATGGTTACCTAGGACGTGTAAATGACACGATCCAAAGGGTTTTGTTTATTCAAAGGATGCTAAAAGAGTATGCAAAACTTCAATGGTTGAAATAAGCATAGCGGAGTTGGAATCTTCACCATGATGAAACTGTTAAAAAAGTTTAAATTCATCGGAGATGATGAAGATGCTTGCATTTTGCAAGAAATTAAGTGGGAGCGCTGAGACATATTTCTAATACATTATGTAGAGGACATATTGTTGATTGGAAATGATGTATCTTGTATTGAGACAGGTTAAGAATTTCATTTTGATGAAAGACTTAGGCATAACCCAAGAATTAGCCATCAATGTCTATATGGATAGATTGAGGCGCTAATATGGTTTTGCCAAATGTACATAAATAAGACGTTGAATGAGTTCAATATGGAAACAACAAGAAAGGTTCTTGACGCACGGAAAGGACTGAATCAAGATTCGAGTGTGTTGACACGAGATTCAAGTGTTTTGACACTTGGTGAAATCACAAGAATATTTTGATCAATCATTCTTTGAGATGTACACATCCAGATATGTCCTATGCTCTAAATGTTATGAGCATATACCAGAATGATTCATAAGATGATCATTGGACAATAGTAAAGATATTCTTATGAGCTTTGGAAGAACTAAGAATATACCATGTATAAGTGACAAATAGTTAAAGGTAGTTCATTGTAAAGCATTACATTGATACTAATTTTGTCACAAGATACAAATTAAATTTATCTCAATTTGAACTATGGGTGGCACAATGTAATGGAAAGGAAGTTCCATAATGGATTTGGTTGAGTACCAAAGTTAAAACATTGTAACAGATACTACAACAAAAGGCTAAGTATATGACTACTATTGTAGCAGTAAATGAGGGCATTTGCATCAAGTAGTTTGTTATCAAACTAGGTGTGGTTCCTAGCGGGCTAATACTATGAAGATATATTGTGTGACAATAATATCAACATATTTTGAGCCGAAGGAACTAAAGGTCTCACCAAAGGACCAAATTTATACAATTCCATCTCATTGGAGAATGAGTAATGCGTAGAGACACAAGGACATGCAAATACACACGGACCTGGAAGTGTCAGATCCAAAGATTTCGTTTACCACTAGCAATAGTGTCTATACAACACCAGAAAGCCATAGGTGTTGAATGCACAAGTTTTTAACTAGATTATTGACTCTAGTGCAAGTGGGAGACTGTTGGAGATATGCCCAAGAGGCAATAATAAAGTGGTTATTATTATATCTTTATGTTTATGATAAATGTTTACATCCCATGCTATAATTGTATTATTAGGAAACACTAATACATGTGTGTTTTGTAAACATAAAAGAGTCCCTAGTAAGCCTCTTGTTAAACTAGCTTGTTGATTAATGGATGATCATGGTTTCCTGATCATGGACATTGGATGTGATTAATAACAAGGTTATATCATTAGGAGAATGATGTGAATGGACACACACCCGTAGTAAGCGTAGCATAAGATCAAGTCATTTAAGTTCTTATTACTATAAGCTTTAAAATACATAGTAACCTAATCCTTCGACCATGAGGTTATGTTAATCACCATCACCGGATGGGTACTTTGATGACATCAAACACCGCTTCGTAACTGGGTGGTCATAAAGGTGTCATTGGGTATTCTGAAAGTATGTGTTGAAGCGCATGGACCAAGATTGGGATTTGTCCATCCATATGACGGATAGATATGCTCTGGGCCCTCTCGGTGGAATGTCATCTAGTTAGCTTGCAAGCATGTGACTGGATCACAAGAGATGACATATCACGGAACAAGTAAAGAGTACTTATCAGTAACGAGGTAGAACTAGGTATGGAGATACGGACGATCAAACCTCGGATAAGTATAGTATCACGTGACAAAGGGAATTGGTTTCGTATGTAAATGGTTCAATCAATCACGAAGTCATCGTTGAGTATGTGGGAGCCATTATGGATCTCCAGGTCCCGCTGATGGTTATTGATAGGAGATGTGTCTCTATCATGTCTACATATTCACGAACCGTAGGGTGACACACTTAAGGTTCGAAGTTGTTTTAAGTAGATATGGAATGTGCGTTGGAGACCGAATGTTGTTCGGAGTCTCGGATTGGATCCGGGACATCACGAGGAGATCCGGAATTGTCCGGAGAATAAGATTCATATATTGGGGATCATTTTCTGAGTTAGGAAATGTTCTGGTGTATTTGTATGAGGTTTCTAGAAGGTTTCGGAATGTTCCGGAAGGTTTTGGAAGATTTCTTGGAGTTTGCTTGAAAACCAAGAAAGGATCAAGGAGTCCTTGTGGGGTAAGACAAGGATTCGTGGGGGGGGGGGAGAGGACTCCTCCCCCCACCTCCCAATCCGCCGGCCATAGGAGGGAGGGGAGTCCTACAAGGACTCCCCCTCCCATGGCGCCTCCCCCCTTTAAATAGAGGGGTAGGGGCGCCCCCTCCAGGCGCTCCACTACAACACCCAATCTCCGCCGCCTCTCTCCTCCTCCTTTCTTCTGCACAGGCATAGGCGAAGCCCTGCAGAATTCTCTACTCCACCACCACCACCATGCCGGCGTGCTGCTGGGATTCCGTGGAGAAGATCTACTACCTCCGCTGCTCGCTGGAACGAGGAGAGGAAGGTCTGCTTCGACTCCGCACGTGTGACCGACTACGGAAGCGCTGCCGAAACGCGGCGCCGGAAGGATCGTCCACTTGACCGACTGCGGAAGTGCTGCCGGAACGCGACGCCGGAAGGATCGTCCACACGATCTTGAGATCGGCAAGTGATCGACTACATCAACCACGAGATCTAATCTCGTTAAAGCTTTCGGATCTACGAGGGTTAGTTCCTATCTATCTCGTTGCACATGTCTAATAGATTAGATCTTGGCTTTTATCTAGATTAGATCTGGGTTTTGTTCGTTCTTGCGGTAGAAATTTTTTGTTTTCCATGCTACGAACCCATCACGCGCGACTACCACGACGTTCCACGGCGTACTGCCAGGGCCAGCCTGCGCCCCGCTGGGGAAAATCCAGCTGGACATTATCTTCGGGACCGAGGAGAACTTCCGCCGCGAACCAATCTGGTTCGAGGTGGTAAAACTGACGAGCTCCTACCATGCTCTCCTCGGGCGCCCCGCCCTCGCCAAGTTCATGGCCGTCCCCCACTACGCGTACCTCAAGACGAAGATGCCGGGACCTCACGGCGTGATCACCGTCGCCGGCTGCTTCAGGCGGTCGATGGAGTACGCCTCAGCCGGCTCCAAACTGGCAGAGGCCCTCATCATAGCCGAAGAAAAGCGCGTGATCATACGCAATGTGGCCATGGCCCAACAGGACATACCGGCTAGCAGCAAACCGGCTGAAGAAGGAGCTTTCCAGACGGCGAAGGAGACAAAGAGGATCCTGCTCGACCCCTCCGACCCGACTAGATTCGTCACCATTGGTGCCAGCTTGGACAGCAAATAGGAAGGCGCGCTCGTCGACTTCCTCCATGAGAATCGGGACATCTTTGCATGGTCCACCAAGGACATGCCGGGTGTGCCAAGGGAGTTCGCCGAGCACTCACTTCATGTGCGGCCGGATGCCAAGCCGGTCAAGTAACCTCTGCGCCAGTTCGCGGAGGAGAAGAGAAAGATAATCGGCGACGAGATCACCCGACTCCTTGCAGCAGGGTTCATCATGGAAGTATACCACCCGGACTAGTTGGCGAACCCAGTCTTGGTGCTGAAGAAGAACAAGACATGGCGCATGTGTATAGACTACACCAGCCTGAACAAGGCATGCCCGAAAGACCCCTTCGCCTTGCCCCGTATCGATCAAGTTATCGATTCCACGGCCGGCTATGATTTGTTGTCTTTCCTAGATTGCTATTCCGGGTACAATCAGATCCAGCTAAACCCGGGTGATCAGATTAAGACATCATTCATCACCCCCTACGGGGCTTTCTGCTACGTAACCATGCCTTTCGGTCTGAAAAATGCAGGCGCTACCTATCAGCGCTGCATGTAGAAGTGCTTGAACTCGTAGATAGGCCGAAACGTGCACGCTTATGTGGACGATGTGGTCATCAAGACTAAGGAGAAGCGCACCCTCCTCGAAGATCTGGGAGAAACATTTGGCAACCTCCGCCAGTACCAGATGAAGCTGAACCCGGAGAAGTGCGTCTTCGGAGTGCCATCCGGTCAGCTCCTCGGTTTCCTCGTATCACAATGAGGCATCGAGGCAAATCCGGAGAAGATCGCGGCCATCGAGAGGATGTAGCTGCCTAGGAGCCTTCTTGGAGTCCAAAAGTTCACCGGATGTCTGGCTTCCCTCAGCCGTTTCGTCAGCCGGCGGGGGGAGAAGGCACTCCCGCTGTACCAACTGATGAAGAAGACGTACAAGTTCTCCTGGACCTCGCAAGCCGACACCGCATTCCATGACCTCAAGCGCATGCTATCCACAACACCGGTTCTAGCCACGCCGGCTAGCAAGGAGCCGATGTTGCTCTATATAGCAGCCATCAGCCGGGTCGTCAGCGTCGTCCTGGTGGTGGAGCGCCCCGAGGAAGGCAAGGCTCAGCCGGTTCAGAGGCCCGTCTACTACCTCAGCGAGGTTCTCTCCCTCTCCAAGCAGAACTACCCCCACTACCAGAAGATGTGCTACGGCGTGTACCTAGCATGCAAGAAGCTCAAGCACTACTTCCAGGAGCATCCGATTAAGGTCGTGTGCACTGCACTCCTTTCGGAAATCATCGGCAACAAAGATGCCACTGACCGAGTCGCCAAATGGGCCATCGAGCTTGCCGCCTACTCCATCCAATACGAGCCCCGGCTCACGATCAAGTCGCAGGCATTGGCGGACTTCCTCGTCGACTGGGCTGAAACCCAGTACCTCCCGTGGGTTCCGGATTCGGACCACTGGAAGATGCACTTCGACGGGTTGAAGATGCTCGAGGGCTTGGGAGCCGGCATCGTGCTCACCTCACCCAAGGGGGACCGGCTGGAGTACGTGCTGCAGATCCACTTCAAGGCCTCCACCAACGTAGCCGAATACGAGGCACTGGCACACGGACTCCGGCTAGCCAGGGAGATCGGTGTCAACCGGATCCTATGCTTTGGTGATTCGGATCTGGTGGTGCAGCAAGTGTCCGGAGAGTGGGACGCCAGAGATGCAAACATGGCCCTCTACCGGTTCCACATCCAGAAGCTCAGCGCCTCCTTCGACGGATGCGAATTCCACCACATCCCTCGTGTCAACAACGAGGCAGCCGATTCGCTCTCCAAAATCGGATCCACCAGGCAGGCGATACCACCAGGGGTCTCCTTGGAGCACCTACGCAAGCCCTTCATCAACCCGTCACCAGAATCGGACTCCATCATCTGGGCAGGGAGCACTCCGGCTGACGGAGCGGCAGAAGCGGAGCCGGCAGAGCCACCAAAGAAGAAGACCTGCACCAACTCCAGCAACGCAGTGCCCTCCGGCTCGTAAGACCCGGGGGCTGCCGGTTCGTCAAGCAGCTCGGGCGCTGCCGTCCCGGGTACACCACCCGGACGACCCCCCGACATCCGCCAACCGGAGGATGGGAGTGTCCTCGTCATTCGGGAAGTGCCATCCTAGGCACAGCCCTTCATGATCTACATCGCCAATGGAGAACTTCCAGATGACGAGGTGGAGGCCAGGCAAATCCGGCGCCGCGCGCACACGTACACCATTATCAACGGCAAACTGTACAAGCGCAGCGTATCTGGCATTTTCCAAAGATGCGTCGATGTAGACACAGGCTACCGGTTACTCAAGGACATCCACCAGGGCGAGTGCGGGCATCACGCTTCGTCAAGGGCGATAGTCGCCAAGGCGTTCCGCCATGGTTTCTATTGGCCCACCGCCCTCGAGGACGCTGAGCAGCTGGTCCGCGCGTGCAACGGGTGCCAACGCTTCGGGCAGCTCAGGCACATGCCAACTTCGGTACTCAAGACCATAGCGATCACCTGGCCCTTCACGGTTTGGGGCCTCGACATGGTCGGTCCCTTCAAGCGAGCACGCGCGGGCATGGCGCACCTGCTGGTGGCGGTGGACAAGTTCACCAAGTGGATCGAGGCCAAGCCTATCCGAAAGCTGGATGGGGCGACAATCGTTACCTTCTTCACCGACACCATCAACCGCTTCGGCTACCCCAACAGCATCATCACTGACAACGGCACGAACTTCGCCAAGGGGGCCTTCGCCCGGTTCTGTAGCAACAAGGGCATCCGACTGGACCTCGCCTCCGTCGTGCACCCGCAGTCCAATGGGCAAGTCGAAAGGGCAAACAGCTTGGTGCTAGCCGGCATCAAGCCACGCCTCATCAAGCCGTTGGAGCGGTCACCCGGATGTTGGATCGAAGAACTTCCGGTTGTGCTGTGGAGCCTCCGCACCATGCCAAATAGATCAACCGGCTACACGTCGTTCTTCCTGGTCTACAGATCGGAAGCCGTCCTCTCCGCCGACATCGAGTTCGACTCTTCGCGCAAGCTCCTATACGACAAAAATCCAACCAGGAGGCGCGGGAGGATGGAGTGGATCTCCTGGAGGAGGCCCGTGAGCTGGCTCTGTCCAGGTCAGCCCTGTACCAGCAGCGACTACGTCGCTACCATTCAAGCCGGATCCGCCCAGTCGCATTCCGCGAGGGCGACCTGGTTCTCCAGCTGGTGCAAGACACGAAGGGCATGCACAACTTATCGCCACCCTGGGAGGGCCCCTTCATCATCAGCCAGGCACTACCCAACGACTCCTACTACCTCATCAACGCGCAGCAGCCACGCAAGAACAAGATGGACAAGTCAGACGAGGAGACCGAGCGTCCTGGAACGCGGCCCTGCTGCGCCCGTTTTACACCTAATCGCCAGACAGTGTATGTATGCCACGAACCCTATGAATGAAAAAGCAGACCCCTACAAAAATCCCCGGGGCTCCTTGCTAGAAATGTGTATGCACCTATTTTTCGGTTCTAATTTTCCGGCTCCGGCAACCCCTACTCGGGGGCTCGTCGGCTCGCCCAGCCTGCTAAGTCAACAAACCGACTGAGTAGTGTGCGACGATGTCGGAGGCCCACTCTCCGTCTTAGCTACAGACTGCAAACCGGCTGTCCGGCTAGCAAGAGCAAAAGCCCGAGGCATCCCACACGAAAAACGGGGAGGAGACGCGACATACCATACGTCCCGGCCTTGCAACTAGCTCAAGCCAATCCGGTTACGAGACCGTTAGTACCGTGCGCGATGTACTGTCAGCTCCCTTCGATTCTGGCCGCAGACCACAACCCGGCTACCTGACAAGGACGCAGCGAAAACAGCAGAGCACACGGGAAAGCGACCAAGTGTCTAGAGAGGCACAAGCCAGTTTTCAAAAAAAAAGTCGCTTTCCGGCTACAATTTGGCAGACTAACCTACTAACCTGTGAGGACATGTGTATGTGTATGTATATTCTTGTCCGACTACCTTGAGTCAGAATTCAGGAAGGAATGAAGGAGAAGATTCGAAGTCCTTGCCTTCATCAAGCGCTCCAAATCTCGGGGGCTACGCCCACTGGGTGCGCTCGCGCGCACCCAGTGGAATCTTGTAGTTCCTGACCGGCTAAAGGCGTTTAGCCGGCCGTTCGGAGTCCAGGTGAGGGCAAGGGCAGGTGAAGAGAGGGCAAGAAAGATTCGAAGCACCTGGCTACGTCAGCTACTCCGAATCTCGGGGGCTACATCCAGTGGGTGCGCTCGCGCGCCCCCACTGGAATGTTAGTTCCTCCGGCTGAAGGTGTTCAGCCAGTGAAAGTAGCCGACTAAGACGAGTCTAGCCGGATAAAGTTAGAAGACTCGGGAAAGACAAGGAAGATTCGAAGCACCTGGCTACGCCAGCTACTCCGAATCTCGCGGGCTACACCCAGTAGGTGCGCTAGCGCGCCCCCACTGGAGGTGTAGTTCTTCCGACTAAAGGAGTGTAGCCAGATGAAGTAAGCCGGATAAAATCAACTGGCAAAATATCGAAGGAAAATTCAAAGCACACAAGTTGAAGGAAACCTAGGCAAATTCAATATTAACGGGCAAAAAGGAGGCGAAGCTCCCACAAGTTACCTGGCATCAGAGATAACCGGTACAGACAGACAAGTTTCACATATATCTGAAGCAAGACAAATACACCCGGCATCCCGAGGCAGTGACTAGACGGCAGGACCCTTGCCGTGAAGAAGATCTTGGCCGGCAGAAGCTTCAGGCGGAGGAGGTGGCGTGGAGCTTGATCCGGTTCCGGCACCCGCGGGCGGCGGCATCGGGCCCTCCGCATCAGGAGTACCGACGGACTCTGAGTCGGTGAGCACCTCGTCGGGATCCACGTAGTTGGCGATCTTGATGGCGGATCCGCGGAGCTCCGGATGGGCTTGGCGGATGGCGGCAAGATCAGCGCCGGCACGGAAGCCTCCGTCGATCTTCTCGACGCGGGCGTCCTTGTACCAGGAGAGCATGAGGGCCAGGGCCATCTCCGCTCCGGCCCGCGCCGCCAAGTCCCGCAGCCGGTCCACCGTAGCCGGCACCTCCCCCACCTTCTCAGCCAGCTATGCCATAGTCTCCGGAACTGGAGCCTCCGGCCACACAAAGGAGAAGACGTCCCACGCCGCTTGGCGAAGCTTGGCAGCCTCTTTGCCAAGAAGGACGACGAGCTCCTGAGCCGTCGGCTGTGCTCCCGGCCAGTTCTCCTGCAGCCGGTTGTAGGCCAGCAGGTCTATGCCGGGATAAAATACTGTCAGAAAAAGGGGTCAGATCCGGCTGCCAGATCCGGAAAGAAAAGAAGGCAAAAAAAGGGGGGAACTTACCCTTAGCCGTGTGGCTGACCTGCATCAGCTCCTCCACCAGAGCCTTCTCCTTCATCGCCAATCATTTGATCTCCTTCTCTTGGTCCTTGTTCTGGGCCTCGAGAAGGTTGAAGGCTTCGGTCTGGCTGGCGAGCGAGGCATCGCGCTCCTTGATGGTGATCTCCAGACCGTCTACCCTCGCGTGCCAATCCTTATTCTGCAGCCGCAGAGTAGAGTTGGACTTGCTCAGCCGGTCGCTCACTTTCTTCAAGTGATTGATCTCGCGCTGAGCGCGAGGATGGCTGCAGCAAAACTGGCTATCAGTAAAAAAAGAGCAAGATGGATGAGGTGAACTTACTCTGGGAGGTCCCGTTGGCAGCAGCAAGCTTCTGCTCCAGGGTCCGGTTCCCGCTGACTACGGCCTCCAGCAGCCGGATCTCCTTCACCGCCAGCTCGAGTGTGGCGGCGAGGTCCGTCAGCGAGGCGGCGGAGGAAGCGTCGTCGTCCACGGTGTTGACGGCCAAGTACTCCTTCGCGGCAACCACCGCAGTCCTCCACTCCTCCCCTGGCTCCTCGTCGGAGTTGTCATCGCCGACAACTACGAGCTCCTTGCCGGCAGCCCCCCGCGCGCCCGCGGAAGAGCCACCCGGCTGCGGGGACTCTGTTTCCGGCTGAGGACCCTCCGGTCCGGCTGGGGTAGCCGGTTCAGCTCGAGGTGGAGGTGGAGGCGGCACCTCGGATGAAGGAGGGGCGCTGGCAGGCGCAGTCGGAGCGGCAGGCGGCGACTCGGTCGGCGCTCGTGTCGGGCTCGCGGCTCCAAAAGAAACCAACATGCTAAGAAAATAGAAGAAGAAAGGGAAGAAAGCAAAGCAAGTAAGCCAAATGCAGAAAGGCAGGGAAAAAGATAGACAGAAAAACGATGAAGGGGAGAAGAAGCGTACCCTGGCACAACTGGAGGCAGCCCCTTCTTCCGGCCAAGGCGGTTCGGCGGCAGGGTGCTAGTCCGGCTCCTCTTGGGAGCCGGCTCCTCCGTGGCAGACCGGCAGGAGCCGGAACGGCGGGAGACGCTCCCACCAGCTTCGCCGTCCGTCGTAGGGCGCGGCACCGGGTCGGTGGTCGGCGCGGCCTCCTCCTCCTCAACAACCTCCGGGTGAGGATTGGCAGCCGGCTCGTCGTTCCGGCTGGGGAAGGCATCCCCATCCCTGTCTGATTCCTCGCTGGACCGCCGAGCGTACGGCTCAGGCAAGTCGAGCGTGAACTCCTCGAGGGGAGCCTCGCCCTCCTCGCGAATGATGCAAGGGAACATCTGCCGAATGCAAGAAATCGGTCAGACGAAACAAGGAAGAAGTGCAAGAAATATAAAAGAAGCATCCGGCTAGAAGAACTTACCCGGGGTGCGCGGTTCTCCGGCTGTAAGGCGCCAGGCTGAACTTCTAGTTCTCCGGCAGTCGCTCCTTGGTGATCGTCCACACCCACTCCTTCAGGTTGTGGTAGCGGGGATCGCGGCGCGACAACCGGGTCGGGTCCAGCCGGCCGGAGTAATAGCACATCTTGTGCGCTCGCTGCTGCGACGGCATCATCAGCCGGGACATCCAGCTGAGGGTGACGTCCAGGCCGGTCAGCCGACAGTGGACGAGGGGGCGCATGCGCTTTAGCATCTCATCCGACTCCGCCTTGTCGCCGTGGAACTTCAAGTCCCAGTTCTGCCGGCTGGACTCGACGTTCTGGAAGGCCGGAAGATTGATTCGGTCGACGTTGGTGAGGTTCTTCACGTAGAAGTACGACTGCTGCCACAGTCGTACCGTGTTGTGCAGAAGGAATTTGGGTAGCCAGTCTGCGAGCGGGAGTAGATGGAGGCGCCGCCGTAGACGACTAGCGGCCCCTGCGTGAACTGCACCTGCGGCCGGACTCGGAAGAGCCGGCAGAAGAGCCCGAGATCCGGCTGGATCCCGAGGTAGCTCTCGCAGAAGGCCATGAAATGCGCCAACGTTCCGATTGCGTTGGCGCCGAGGTGGTGGAGGCGGAGATTGAAGAAGGCAAGGAAGGTCAAGAAGAAGGGGTGCACCGGCAAGGAAAACCCACGCGCCAGATGGGAGAGGAAGATGACGCGCTCCCCCTCCGCCGGGTGCGGCGACACCTCCCCCGCCGACGCCAACCGCACCGCCACCTCCTCCGCCGACGGGAGAACGCGGGTGGCGTGGTACTTCTCGATCTGGTCTTCAGTGACGGAGGAGCCGCACCAAGCCCCGTGGTCGGCGGCCATCTCCGGATGACAGGAGGGAGCGGCGATGGAAGAGTGGCGGTGGCCGGTAGCGACGACGACAACGAGCGAGCGTCGCAGCGGGCTACAACGCAGAGGGCAAGGGCGCAAAGGCAGGAGCTCGCGGGGGAAGAAGAAACTGCAGCGGGGGAGCGAAGGAAGGGAACTGCCTCCCCCGCGGCATCCCTTTAAAGGGCCGGAAGGGCAACCGTCAACAGAGCCACGTGGCGCGCATCCGGACGACCCTCACCCCAACCGCTGCCCAGATCCCGTGTGCCGAGGCAGGATGCGCAGAAGATCCCGGAGCAGGAACCGAAGCACCGGATAGCGGCTTCCCGAGGCAACGTGCGACGGGACGTTACGCTGCCCGCCGCAGTGCAATGATGGCGCGTGCGCGCGTGGCCAGCGTTAGCGCTGACATCACGGGTACCACAACCGCCAAGCACAGCCGGACACAAATTCAAAACCGGAGGGAGCGCGTGCACATTTCGCCTAAGGGAGGAATCCACACGCGCTCGGGGGCTAGTGTCAGGGGGATGATCCCTAGGTACCCCAACCGGACAAGAAACCGAGCAGTCGGATCGCGTCCGGCTGACCAGATGCAGCCGGACAAGGCAAGACAAGCCGGCTATCGCATGGTAGCCGGATCAGCAAGAAGTAGCTGGCTACGGTGACGTAGCTGGAACCAATCAGTGAGACAGGACGACGTGCGTATCAGTGCACGGTACGCCCTGTACGATGACAAGACCGGCAACTACCCGGCCATACCGAAGACTTTGCGGGGATGACACGGGAATAGTGGCCCGATGCTGACGACGGGCTCGCACGGCGTCCACTGTGCTCACGACAGCCATACCGCTCATACTCCAACGTGACATGCCATATTGGGTACTGTAGATGACCAGCTGGCTGGGACCCGCCTGTGGGGCCCGCCAGTCTGGCTGGCCAGTGAGACTGTTGCCTCTATGCCTTTATAAGGAGAGGCAAGGCCTCAGTAGAAAGGGTTGGTCTCATAGCATTTAAGGCAACAGCTAGTGAATACAGCTCGAGGAGCACTTGTAGTTCGTATATCCCACTTAGTCAGATCCGGCAGGAGTAGGAGTTTTACCTCATCACGAGGGCTCCGAACCTGGGTACTTCCTGCGTCCAGCTACGCTCGCTTGTATCCAATCCCGCCTGCGGATGCCGTCGATAGCTTCCCTGCTAGTCCCCACACCTCTATCTAACCTCTTCAGGTACTGCCGTTCCCAATACAACGACAACTAGCTTACCCAAGCTTAGACTTTTTCATAGCATTAGCAATAATGGTGTCCAAAGAATTCATACTAACAACATTGCTATTAGCATGCAAATAAAGTTCCATAGGTTTTTTAATTTTCTCTTCAAACACTTCATGTCCTAACTCGAGATAAATATTATAAAGCTCTCTAATTTTGTTGTTGTTTTCCATTAAGCCTAACTAGTGAAAACAAGAAACAAAAAGACAAAATTGTAGAATCTAAAGGAAATAACTTCGAGCACTCACACCGGAGGATGTAAGTACCTTTTACCTTACCTCCCCGGCAACGGCGCCAGAAAATAGCTTGATGTCTACGCACTTCTATTCTTGTAGACAGTTGTTGGGCCTCCAAGTGCAGAGGTTTGTAGAACAACAGCAAGTTTTCCCTTAAGTGGATTACCCAAGGTTTATCGAACTCAGGGAGGAAGTGGTCAAAGGTATCCCCTCTCAAGCAATCCTGCAATTAAGATACAAGAAGTCTCTTGTGTCCCCAACACATCCAATACACTTGTCAGGTGTATAGGTGCACTAGTTCGGCGAAGAGATATTGAAATACAAGTGGTATGGATAATTATAAGTGCTAACGGTGCCAGAAAATAGCTTGTTGACGTGTGGTTGACCTGGGAAAAGACTAAAGGCAAACTGAAATAAAGATGGAAGCAAGCAAACATGTAACAGATCTAATTGTAAACGGTGTATCAATGCTTAGAAACAAGGCCTAGGGATCATACTTTCACTAATGAACACTCTCATATAAATATCTTCTCTTTATGATACTACTCTTAACTACTCTCTGGTTGAACACTCTAATCGATGGTAGGGCTATAACATCAACCCTCAAAGTAAGTCTTTCCCATCTAGATAACCCCACACTATCACCTTGAGCACTAGATGGTTCCAACAAACACCACAATTTCATAAGGACATCCAACTCCAAATATAACTCATAACAAGTATTTGTAATATCTAGCCTAAGTGCCACCATGGTGTGCACGCTGTCACTTTCACACACATGGGGAGAGAAGAGATCTATTAAAGCACTTGAGTAGCAAGGTAGATCTACTTGATTACAAAGCTCATGATCACAATATGGTCACGCATAGAGAGAGATGAACACATAGCTACCGGTAGAACCCTTAGCCTCGAGAGAGAACTACTCCCTCCTCATCATGGGAATCAGCAATGGTGATGGAGATGGTGGTGGAGATCGATGGAGATGGCTCCAGGAGCACTTCCCCGTCCTAGCAGGGTTCTGGAACAGAGACTTTCTATCCCCCAAATCTCCCCTTCGGTGGCGGCAGCGCAACGGAACTTTTCGTGGCTAGAGGCTTGACTCTTTAGGGTTTATGCATCAGGAGGCTTCTTATAGGCGAAGAGGCAAGGTTGGTGGAGGCCAGAGGGGCCCACACCACCTGGTGGCGCGGCCAGGGCTATCCCGCGCCACCACATGGTGTGGCCGCCCTGTGGCCCCTCTCCGACTCTCCTTCTGGCTCCGTGAGTCTTCCGGGAAAATATCAACTTTGGCTTTTGTCCGGTCCAATTCCGAGAATATTGATTTTATGACTTTTCTAGAACCAAAAACAGCAGAAATCAGGCAGCTGGCACTTTGGCTCTTGTTAATAGGTTAGTCCAAGAAATCACATGAAAAGTACTCCAAAGTGTGGACAAAACACAAGAAAGTAGATAAAACCAAGCATGGAACATCAAAAATTATAGATACATTTGCAATGTATCACCCATCCGTATCTTGGAGGAAGCCTACAGAACCACCAGGACCAGGAGTATCAAATTTCTCAAGATTCAATGGAGCAACCATACTGAAGAAGAAGCCACTTGGGAGCGAGAAGATTATATTAAGACTGAGTTCCCAGATCTCTTTAGTTCCTAGTTTCTTTCTTAAATCTCGAGACGAGATTTTGTTTAAGGTGGGAAGGTTTGTAACATCCCAAAACTTTAATCCAAGTGATCAAGATCAAATCTACCCAATTTAGGGTTAACAAAAACTTTTTCTATTTAAAAATCTTTAAGCATTCATATGTGTGTGCATTTAAAATAGGAGTTGTTTGAATTGCCATGATTGAGTGATATATTATTGTAAAATGACTCTAAGGTGAATTACACATCATCTAGATCATCCCCAAGAAAATCCCAAAGAAAAAGAAATCAAAAAGAATTAAATAAGCAAATGGTCACTTTTGCCATTTTAACCACCTAGCCTACTTTGGGCATTCCTAGCACACAAATCCTAACAGAGACAATTGTGGATCTTTGCACCCCTTGCTAGTACAAGTAGTGATGTGCCAAGGCCCACTTTGTTTCATCCCAAAAACATTCAAACTCTAAATTTAAATGACATTCGAAAATTGAATCTAGTTCATATGTATAGATCACACTTTCTCAAAAACCATCCAAATGAACTACATTTCAAAATCCCAAGCAAACCTAGATGTTCAAGCATGAGATGAATCACTCCACCAAAAATCTTCCAAAAATTCAAATAACTCAAAAACCATCCAAATGAACTACATTTCAAAATCCCAAGCAAACCTAGATGTTCAAGCATGAGATGAATCACTCCACCAAAAATCTTTCAAAAATTCAAATAAAAGTTTCATGCGGCCATTTGATCAAACAGTTGGCAGGCAGACAAAAAGTGGCCTAACTAATACTGTTTAGGAGCAAATCTTGTCGAGACAATTGATTCACATTGATCACCTTGGTCTCCCTAGGCCCAACCAGACCAAAACCACCCCTATCCCTAGCCCCTGGCGCTAGTGCAACGCCGCCCCGACGCCATGCTCGCCGGCCAGACGTGCACAAACCACAGGCGACCACCAGCCCCTCTCCGCCGCTCTAGGGAGTGAGGCGTGACCTCACCGCCGCCCACGGTACACCCCACGGCCCCTACTAGCCACTGGACCACCCTAGTGCCGCGCCGCCCTTTCTATCTGCGTGCATCCAGAGCGCGCCAGAGCGTGATCGCTGCCAGCACGCCACAGACCATGCCTCGACACCAAATCATGCACACCGCTCCGCCTTGAACCCAGCAACCCACCAGACACGTCCGTGCACCGCCGCGCGACCCACAGTCGCCATGATCACCATCGAGCACCGCCTTTGTCTCTTAGAGCGCGGGAAGCCCCCGGCCGATTGCCACATCCCCTAGCGTCGCCATTACACCATAGAGGATCGCCAGTAGACCGCCCACCGTCCACCTATCTCGCCCACACCGGTAGCCCTCTGTATCACCGTCACCGACGAGCCGCGCCCATACCTCACTACCTCACCGTCGAGCCTATATAAGGAGGCCACCCAGCACCATTTCTTCACACCATCTCACTTCCCTCTCTCTACTGACCATTTCCCCTCTCTCACCGGAGCCGCTCGAGCCGTTGTTCGTCGGAACTCCACTGGAGGTAGCCGCTGTAGAGGAGGAGAAGTCCACGTCGATTTCGTCCACCTCATCCCCTGCCGCGACCTCACATGAGCCCGCCGTCGCCGTCCAGTTTGTTTGCCCACCTCGCCGCGCTAGATGGAGCCCTGGTACGTCCCCAGTAGACCCCCACTGGCCGTGTTAGGGTTCAGTCTCGTCGGCGACGAGTCCATCGTCGACGACGACCGTGAGCCGTCGATCTGTGTTCTAATCGTGTGGCCCAGATCGCCCCGTACCGCTTCAGGTTTTAAGTGCCGCTGATATGCGGGACCAGCCTGTCAGTCGCCCTCTACGCTGCTGAGCGTCACTGGGCCGGCCCATTTACTTTCCCGCGCTGACCCAGTAATTCAAATTAGGATTTTTTCTATTTTAGACTTAAATCAATTATGTCCCTTAGTTCAAAAATCAATTCAGAGAGTTTTACAAGTCCAAATTGAGTGATTCCAATTTTATTGGAAAGGTACTGAAAATCTCTATCCAAGCCCGTTAGATTTAAATCATTTAGAGTTAGAGACATCTCCTAGTAAAAATAACAAGACAGAAGCATTTGCACATTCAAACATTTTTATAAAATCAACCATAATAGCTTTTGAGTTGATTCCAACTCTCAAAAATCACATTTAACCATACCTATCTAAATATGTAATAATAAGGTTTGCATGCGGTGACTTTGGACTAATACCAAAATAATGCTATCTAGGCATTTGTAGTTACTTTAAATCATTAATTATTTAAATTGAACTTATTAAAATGTGATCCAACCCTTAAATCACATTCCCATATGTTAGAATATGTGGTGATGACATGTGTACACATGATCCCATATTTTAATTGGAGAATATTAAATCTTAGTTATTTTCAATGAGTAGAAATTACTTTTCTCAAATAAAATAAATGAAGCTAGTTCATTAAACCTTGTGATGCTTGTGATGATAATAGATCATCAAATGTATGCCTTCGTGTGCTAAGTAGACTAGTTAAGTATTGTTTGGTGATTGTGTACTACGTATGTATTTATAGACTATAGTACCGACCAAGTCTACGAGGAGGAGGAGTTCTACCAAGAGGAGGAGGAAGAAAACTTCAACCACTGCACTACCCAAGGCAAGCTAGCACTATACCAGTTAACCCTTGCAAGCTTTACTTGCAATCCATCATTAACAATGCAAGCTAACCCTTGCAAGCTAGATAACCTAAGCAAGATGCATTAGGCATGCTTTGGTTATACCATTTTAACTTATACCTACTCCAAGTTTTATTTACAAGCTTTACTTTCTTTACTTTACCAAAGTCCTTTAATTGTTTAAAGGTAGCATAAAGAGTATAAAACTTGACCTATCTAGTTAAGCTTAGATGTCATTCTATGACATGAGATTGACATTAGCATCCCACCTTAGTGAACACTCTTAACTTAGTAGTTTAGAGCTAAACCAAAACTTGATTCACTTTAGATGGGAATACTTGGTGAAAATGATTTGTGAAAACCTTGGAATGATGAGTCATTCTATTGAGATGTTTTGACATGTGTTGAGAAACACAAATGATTTATGATGATGAAAATGTTGAGGCATGAGCCTTAGCCCTTTTACAAAACTAATGGTTGGGTTCGGATGCGATACCATTCCAATTTTATCGTACAACCACAATACCTGAATTGGGTAAGGCTTAGCCGGAAGTTTATATGCATTAGTATTAGTTCCCTCATGGGAGAGGTTTGAGCTGAGGCTACCTCTCAATGTTGTCCACCTATGCAGTGCCAAAGATGACAGATGGTTAGGTTGGGAGGCCATGCTCATAGGAGAGGTGCTTATACTAGGGTGTGTAAAGGAAAGGTTATGTTTGATTATCTGCATACTAAGTATGATGATTCAGGGTTATCCCTGACAGATGTATCGAATCTTGTGGTGAAAGTGTACCACCTCTGTAGAGTGTCAAACTATTCGAATAGCCGCGTCCGTGGTCATGGACAGTTGGAGTGGCCATACTGTTCCGTTGTCAGATGTTTTTTTAAATGACTTATGAAATGAATTGTGACATGACTTGACCACAACAGAGTTGTGACTATGACAACTAAGTTCCCACTTAGGTGTTTTCAAACTTCTTTTATCTTTCTTTGCTTCTGAACTCAGCTTAGGTTTCAAACTTAACATTACAAATAGACTTAGAGTTAGCATTCCTACTAGAACTATCTTACTTGTTAGTGGTAGTTTGCGAGTACTTAAAGAGTACTCATGGCTTTTGTCCCTGGCTATTCCTATGGCCAGACTATGAAGGAGATTACCAAGATGAAGGATGGCAGGACGGCTATGATAACTAGGATCATCTCCCATCGTCAGCATTGCCTGTGACTCTGAAGATAGACCCCACTGCTACGCTATTTATTCCGCTACTTGATTGTACTAAGACTGGATCATGAGATCCTTTGTTTGTGTAAGACCTTATCATGGTTTGTAATGGATGATGTACTGTGATATCCAATTTGTTATGTCTCGCAAAAATGGTAATCCTGGGATTGCGATGTATGGCATAACATGCATTCTGGGATTAAAAATCTGGGTGTTGACAAGTGTCCACCATACCTACCTATTAGCATCATTTGCTAGTCCGTGCATATTCAGTATGCCTTGTTTTCTTCCGAATAAAATGTTTGCTTATTATGAGAAAGTTAGTTAGTAAAGCTCTCACGAACTTGATGGCACACTTTATTTTCTGGCACTTAATAAACTTGAAGCATTGTGTCCATCTCTGTTGCGTATATGCTTACGCTTTATAAGTTGAAGTTAGCAGAACCATGTATCATGGGGAACGCTTTCAACATTGCACTGGTACTTTGTAACTCGTTGATATCATGATTCTTTTGCTTATGGATCCCAGCGATGTGAAATAAAAGGGTAACTTGTAAGATCATGGAATTTGTATGTGTGTTACAGAAACGCCTAGGCCGCTAGCCTAAGGCATGCCTAATCATGGTGGAAACTTGCAGCATAACCATAATGAGCATTCTATGAAGCATCCTCAATAAAAACCTATGCAAATAGCAAATAAAAAGATCGCTGAGATGCTCATTGTCTGTTTGCCTTGTCATTTTGATTATGAGATAGCTCTTGTATCATGTGCAAGGGTTACCCCGTTGGCGGTTCTCTATGATACATATGCACTTACAATGACACGAGCTTACTTGTGACCGAAGTTCAGTAGCATGAGGTTCGGTACTCGTAAGTAAGGGGCATGAGATTTCAACTTATAACTTGTCAAGCATATCCTCTTAGTTGTGTCACTTTAACCTTAACCATTTAAAGATGCTTATGTTAGGGGCAATGAGAGCTCAAAGCTAATGAGTACCATACTTTCAGCATTTGGAAGCCTTTTAAACTTTTCAAAACCTTTTCACTTCCTTGTTGAGTCACAACATATTCTATGAGCACTTTCTTGAGAGCATAGTTGTCATTCTTAGTGTAATGTGCTTGTCTCAAAACTTGATTAATTGTGTTATGACCTTGATGCTTGTATCTTTGATATCTTTACTTCTAGTCTTCACTTGAACTTCAGAGGTACCTTGGTATTCACAATCAAAGGCAAGCGAGATACCACTTTATCATACCTTTTTATGAGCATTGCAATGCTGCTTATGTTTATGTTTCATGCTACTTACTATTTTTGAGTTAGAATCTCTTCATAGATTGCAATGATTATTGAGCAGCCTTATTTTCATATTCCTTATTATGAGTCGTCTAAGTACTTGATCATATGCTGAGAATATATACATCATATGAAGCAAATGTGTTTGTGAAAGTTTCTTTTATCGCACTCAGTTTTAAACTGAATTGCTTGAGGACAAGCAATAAGCTAAGCTTGGGGGAGCTGATACGTCCAAAACGTATCTACTTTTCCGAACACTTTTGCTATTGTTTCTCCTCTAAACTTGTGTGAATTGTATGCAACTAACACGGACTGACGCTGTTTTCAGCAGAATTACCTTGGTGTCTAGTTTTTGTGCAGAAAATCAACTATCAGGAAAAATCCTGGAAACTATGCCAAAAATCCTATATCACCAGAAGACTCACGGAGCCAGAAGACGAGACGGAGTAGGGCAACAAGGGGCCCACATCACCTAGCCGCGTAGGCCAGGCCAGGCCGCGCCTAGGGTGGTGTGGCCACCTCGGTCACCCTCTCAGCCTCCCTCTTCGCCTATAAGTTGAGTCTTGACCTAAAAACTAAGGGGGGTTCGATGTTTTTCCAAAAAGAGTTCCGTTGCGCCGCCATCACCAGATTCCGCGATTCGGACCCAGAAACTCTGTTCTGGCACCCTGTCGGGACGTGGAATTCGAGGAGATCATCGCCATCATCATCACCATCGCTTCTCCATCGACCATCCATGTTTCCCCCATCTATGAGTGAGTAATCCCCCGCTGTAGGCTATGGGGATAGTAGGGATTGGATGAGATCGTTCATGTAATGGCATCAGATTGTTAGGGCATGGTGCCTAGTATCTATTATTAGTGCTTTTTGACTTTGTTGCAGCTTGTTATGCTTAATGCTTGTCACTAGGGCCTGAGTGCCATGATTTTAGACCTGAACATGTTATTGATTCATTATGATAGTAGTGTTTATGGTCTTACCTGTAAGTTGTATACACATATTTTTGTCCGGAACCAAAGGCCCCGAAGTGACAACAATCGGGATAACCGGAGGGAATGGCTTTGATGTGAGGATCACATGTGTTCACAGAGTGTTAATGCTTTGCTCCGGTGCTCTATTAAAAGGATCACCTTAATTGCTAGTAGTTCCCTTGAGGCCCCGCTGCAAACGGGCTGGCAGGACAAAAGATGTTGTGCAAGTTCTCATTACGAGCACATATGACTATATATGGAACACATGCCTATGATTATTTAGTAGTTGGACGCTTTATCTTATCTATCTGCAAATGCCCTTTGTCTTGATTGCTATATGAATTGTCTTGTCCATGCAACGTCTGTCCATCCATCCCTATGCTTACCGCGCTTTAATTCTACTATTTACTGTAATTGTTACTACTGTCTTTACTTTTACTACTGTTGTTACTTTGTTATTGCTATTACATAACTGTTGCTACTGATAAACTGCCGTGAGCAAGATTGTTTCTAGGTGCAACTGAATTAACAACTTAGTTGTTAAGGCTTATAAATATTCTTTGGCTCCCCTTGTGTCGAATCAATAAATTACGTTTCACTTCCCTCGAAAATACTGCGTTACACCCCCTATACTTGTGGGTCATCACCTGCACAGTCCAGCCACCGTACGTATCTGGCAGTAAAAAAACTACCGATCAAAGACCTAGACGCCTAGAGCATGCGCGCATCTAGCGACCGACCAACGCCGCCAACATGCGTCCGTGCCATCGCCTTAGAGCATCTCCACTCGTTGGCCGTTCCTAGGCCGAAATCCGGACCTAAATAGCACCGGACGGACGAAGGTTTCGGCCTGGGAATGGCCGATTTCCCACTCGTGTTCCCATGCCGAGTTCCTAGGTCGGCGTATTTTCACCCAAATTTGGCTCAAATTCGTCTAGTTTTCGGCATATTTCGTTATACTTCGAATACAGAGCAATGTTCGGCATAGTTCTGGATGAAATCAACCACAATTCGGCATAAATTGAAACATAGTTTGACAAACAATGAAAATACAACATATTTCGGCCTTGTTCGGCCAGATTCATGCTAGGCATCTATGTGTTTCCCCTGCGTATCCATAGGTGCTCAACCAGATCATCCTACAGCTGTTGATGCACTACCGGGTCTTGAATCTCCTGACGCATGGCGATGAAGGCAACCCAGGTTGGCGGCACCTGGTGATCAGGTTGTGCAAGCGGTCCCTGTCTGTAGTATGGCTCATTCTGCTCGACCAAACTCACTGGGTCCTTCCTCTCATCCTCAATGATCATGTTGTGCAAGGTCACACAACAGTTCATCACTTCCCATATCTGATCTTTCGACCAGGTCATTGCAGGAAACCGGACAAATGCAAACTTCTGTTGGAGCACACCAAATGCCCGCTCCACATCCTTCCTGCAAGCTTCCTGTTCCTTGGCATACTGAGCATGCTTGGGAAGTATTGGGTTTGAGATAGTCTTCACAAATGCTGGCCATCTTAGATAGATGCCATCTACAAGATAGTATCCCTTATTGTAGTGGTGCCCATTGATCTCAGAGTCCATGGGTGGAGCATGACCCTCACTTGGCAAAGACATTTGAGAAGTTGAGAACGTTGATGTCGTTATTCGATCCTGCCATGCCAAAGAAGGAGTGCCAGATCCAAAGATCATGTGTAGCAATTACCTCAAAGATAGTCTTCCTGCAACGTCCTTTGTGGCCTTTGTACATCCTCTGCCATGCAAATGGACAGTTCTTCCAGTGCCAATGCATACAGTCTATGCTTCCACTCATCCCAGGGAATCCTCTTTTTTCATTGACTGCGAGGATCCGACTGCTGTTGGAAAAATGGGATGTCTCGCCGACAGGGCTGGCCCACCCTTATTTTCTCTCCATCCGGTGTTCCCAGGCCGTTCCCGACGCCTCGGGTTCGGCCTGGGAACGCCGGACCAATTTTGGGCCAAGTCCAGACGAAACTGGCGTCCTGGGAACGCGATTGGGCGAAAAAACGCCGTCCGGACCAAAATTACGCCCTGGGAACGACGTCCTAGGAACGCGAGTGGAGATGCTCTAAGCCTTTGATGGAGACTGCAACCAGTAGATTTGGCCGAAGCCGGATGACCAGGACCCGGAAGACCGACACACTGCAGGCCGCAAGGTTGAAGTGACTCGCCCTTCGTCGGTCGCGACGAACCCACGCCTGGAGCGCACCACCAGGGGATCAGGGTGATCGACGCCGTCTGGCTGCATCCGGCCGCACGTTGCCATAGGGTGATTTTCCAAGTAGCCCTTTTTCTATTTTAATTCTAGAATCACATATATCATTTGGGATAAATAGTTAAATACAAATCAATTGTGTATATAGAGATTGACTCTATTTATACTTTTGTAAATAGGGTATCGTCTAGGAATGAAGTACTCTCTCCGATCCAAATTAGTTGACTCAAATTTATTAAGATACATTCATATCTAGTGCTAAATCATGTCTAGATATAATCGAATTTAGACAAATCTAAGATAAATAATTTGGGTCAGAGGGAGTATGATTCTATGATGGGAAGTTTTGTCACGGGGCATACATATTGCCTATTGCATCCCTTTTTTAGAATAAGCCTACTGCTTCCAATCCATCTCCAGTTAAAACTCGGAGGAAGATCCCATACAAGAGGAGGATATTTTCTTCGATGTGGACCAGGATGATATAATCGAGACTTTCATGTCTTTAAAGAAGCATAGGCCAAACAAGTGAAACACATAAAATTGTAAGTATTTTTGCATAGTTTACTATTAGTATGGTGTTTGAATCATTGTATGGTAACTTATAAGACTTTCCAACTTTATATTTCAATTGCATATTATTTGTTCCTTGTATACCTATTACAATGCAAATATATAGTTGTCAAAATTTTAGCGCGGCATACCCATTGGTAAATCCTAGGTCCGCCACTGGACGTCCTTACATCTATTTGCAATTTTTGTTACCTGTAGACATTGTTGTAGTAGCGTTGATGATTATTAACAGGTGGGCGGAATTTTCCAAAAAGAATAGCCTTTTTTATATCTAATAATGGCGTGTTTGCTTATCATTTATTTTCTTGTAATAATTAATTAAAGTTCCTTTTGTAGGAAGAAAACAAAAACAAATGACCGGGTGCACTGACCGTCACGGTCACGACGCGTCGTTGCGCTCGACGCGGTTCCTTGCAGTAGTACAGCTTTTCTCCACCAGACCATGCAATGCAACCAACCCAAAGAAAAGAAAGAAGCCTTTTTCCTTCCTTTCATGCGGATGAATGAATAAAATAAAAAGCTCCTCATGCCCTTTGGTTTGAATATTTTTGGGCTCGTCTCTTCCTCTCCCATGTGAAACTGAAAGAGGTGCCGTGCCGTCCGGCCGTGTCTCTTCCTCTCACACTCTACTCCAGCAGCACTAGGAGTAGTACCAGTTCCTCGCTCGCTCCCCTTCCTGCCAGCTGCGGCTGCCTCCTTCCTGCGGACTTCGTCTTCCCCAATCCAGCCCCCTACTAGTACCAGCCTCCCCGCCAATCCACCCCATCGTTCATCTCCCCCCACCTTCTATTCACGCCACCGCCGAGTACGCGCGGCCGCCATTACTCAGTCGGACGAGCTACGCTTCCGTGGACTGACCGTCCTCTGCCCTCACCGGGTCCTTTGCTGGGAACTCGAATGGTAAGGATCCCCTAATTTTCAGCTCTTTATCTCCCGAATCCGTGCAAACTTCCATCTTCTTGCTTTCGATTGTGTGGCGGCGGCGGCGGCGGCTACTTAGTCGATCCAGCGTGCCGTGTTCCTGTGGCCTGCTTGGGCCCCGGCCGGGATTCCAGGCCCATGTCCCGGGCTCTGCTTTGACTATGGAAAGTGCCGCCGGCTGAAATCTTACCATTTATAATCCCACGGATTTCCACCCCCCTCCTCTCCAGCTTCCATCCTGATTTGTGATTTCGATCTCTCTCCTCTCCTCCGCAGATCGGGACCTGACCGCGATCCATCCACAGCAACACAACACCCCCCATGGCTTCCAACGGCGGCGGCGGCGTGCTGCGCCACAGCAACAGCAGCCGCCTCTCGCGCATGTCCTACTCGGGCGACGACGCGCGCAACGACCGGGCCTCCGCGCCCGTCGGGGACCGCCCCATGGTCACCTTCGCGCGCCGCACCCACTCGGGCCGCTACGTCAGCTACTCGCGCGACGACCTCGACAGCGAGCTCGCGCACGCCGACCTCGGGGCCGGCGCCTTCTCGCCCGACCGCGACCGGGACACCGACTTCCTCAGCTACCACGTCCACATCCCGGTCACGCCCGACAACCAGCCCATGGACCCGGCCATCTCCGCGCGCGTCGAGGAGCAGTACGTCTCCAACTCCCTCTTCACGGGCGGATTCAACAGCGTCACGCGCGCGCACCTCATGGACAAGGTCATCGACTCCGAGGCCAGCCACCCGCAGATGGCAGGCTCCAAGGGCTCCTCCTGCGCCGTCGAAGGATGCGACGCCAAGGTCATGAGCGACGAGCGCGGGCAGGACATCCTGCCCTGCGAGTGCGACTTCAAGATCTGCGCCGAGTGCTTCGGGGACGCCGTCAAGAGCTCCGGCGCGCTCTGCCCCGGGTGCAAGGAGCCCTACAAGTCCACCGAGATGGAGGACCTCGTCGGCCCCGGCCACCCCACGCTCTCCCTGCCGCCGCCGCCTGGAGCTGGCGCCGGCTGCGCTCCAGCATCCAGGATGGAGAGGCGGCTCTCCATCGTGCGCTCGCAGAAGGCCCTGACCAGGAGCCACACCGGCGACTGGGATCACAACCGATGGCTCTTTGAGACCAAGGGCACCTATGGCTACGGGAATGCCATCTGGCCAAAGGAGAATGACGGCCAAGGGGACAACAACAACGGATCTAGTGGTGCTGGCCTGGGTGCTGGACCCAATGGACAGCCCGCTGAGTTCACCAGCAAGCCATGGAGGCCGCTCACTCGGAAGCTCAAGATCCCCGCTGCAATCCTCAGTCCGTACAGGTATGCATCTGCCTAGCTTTTCATCTTCTCACTCATGTTAAGTTGGCCATATTAAACTTATTAGTTAGTCCAACATTACCCACATGGCAATTGCACTGTTTCATGATACATATATGATTTGATTACTCCTAAAAATGCTTCGAAAGCCAGATTCTGCTTCAACCCTGATCTGTAGATTAGTCCTAGTTGTGATTTCAGTCATTGTATGCACATGTCTTTGCACTTGCCTATCTGTTCCATGTTCTGATTCATGTTGCCCGTACTAGACTTGTTTGGTCACATGGCTAATTTACTGTTTCGTGATACAGTTGATTTGATTAATCTTAATAATAATGCTTCTAAAGTCAGATTTTGGTTCAACCCTGATCTGTACATTAGTCCCTGTTTTGATTCAGTCCCCATTCAATAATAAACAAGGAGGTTAGGTGGGTTGTTAGATCTGCAATACATCTTCTGATCTCTTGAACCAAACATGATGTTATCATATCGTGAAAACATGCTGGCACACAAACACTTTTCTATGATATGTATGTACACTTATTAACATACTAGCTCAGTTTCATGCTGTTTAGATGACATCTACATTGGAGCAAATCTCAACTATTGTCTCATTATCCTTCGAGTTTGCCGATATAAGACTTGATTCTGCAATTTCTGTAACGGTGATGTGCTGTTCATTAACTTTGGTCGCTCCCATGCTCATCAGGCTTCTTGTTCTTATCCGCATGGGTGTTCTTGGCCTGTTCCTTCACTGGAGAATTACACACACGAATCCAGATGCAATGTGGCTTTGGGGCATGTCCGTTGTCTGTGAAATCTGGTTTGGATTTTCTTGGATCTTGGACCAGCTTCCAAAGTTGTGCCCTATCAACAGAGCAACTGACCTCGCTGTCCTGAAAGACAAATTTGAGACCCCAACACCGTCAAACCCCAATGGAAGATCTGATCTGCCTGGGCTTGATTTATTTGTGTCCACTGCTGATCCAGAGAAAGAACCTCCATTAGTCACCGCAAACACCATCCTGTCCATCCTTGCTGCTGACTATCCTGTGGAGAAGCTTGCTTGCTATGTATCTGATGATGGAGGCGCTCTCCTCACTTTTGAAGCAATGGCTGAAGCTGCTAGCTTTGCTAACATGTGGGTTCCGTTTTGCCGCAAACACGGCATTGAGCCTCGCAATCCTGATAGCTACTTTGCTCTGAAGAAGGACCCATACAAGAACAAGGTACGCTCAGACTTTGTCAAGGACAGGAGGAGGATCAAGAGGGAGTATGACGAGTTCAAGGTCAGGATCAATGGGTTGCCTGACTCAATTCGTCGCCGCTCTGATGCTTACCATGCCAGAGAAGAAATCAAGGCCATGAAGAGACAGCGTGAAGCTGCTCTTGATGACGCAGTGGATGCTGTTAAAATTGCTAAAGCTACCTGGATGGCTGATGGCACACATTGGCCTGGTACCTGGATTCAACCCTCTGCGGAGCATATGAAAGGTGACCATGCTGGAATCATTCAGGTAAACATTCTCAGGCAATCTTTCTTCTATTTGCTATTCTGTAGTCGTTGCAGTGTGCCTCTATACCTAAAAAGAATTCATATGCACCAGTATGTTGATCATTCATTATCTTGGTTCTTCAGGTAATGCTGAAACCTCCCAGTGATGATCCCTTGTATGGCAGCAATGGTGATGAAGGCACACCCCTTGACTTCACTGACATCGACATCCGTCTGCCCATGTTGGTCTATGTGTCCCGAGAAAAGCGCCCAGGCTATGACCACAACAAGAAGGCTGGTGCAATGAATGCTCTAGTCCGTTCATCTGCTGTGATGTCAAATGGACCTTTCATCCTCAACCTGGACTGTGATCATTATGTCTACAACTCCCAAGCATTCCGTGAAGGCATGTGTTTCATGATGGACCGGGGTGGTGACCGTCTTGCCTATGTCCAGTTCCCGCAACGGTTCGAGGGCATTGATCCATCCGATCGCTATGCCAACCACAACACTGTCTTCTTTGATGTCAACATGCGTGCACTGGATGGCCTCATGGGACCAGTGTACGTCGGCACTGGTTGTCTGTTCCGCCGTGTTGCTCTGTATGGATTTGACCCTCCACGCTCCACAGAACATGGTGGCTGCTGCAGCTGTTGCTTCCCGCAGAAGCGCAAGATCAAGAGCAAGAGCAGTAACGCTGAAGAGACACAGGCTTTGCGTATGGCAGATTTTGATGATGAGGAAATGAACATGTCAACGTTTCCCAAGCGGTTTGGCAACTCAAACTTCCTGATCAACTCTATTCCAATTGCCGAGTTCCAAGGGCGTCCGCTTGCTGATCACCCTGGTGTCAAGAATGGCCGTCCTCCCGGTGCCCTCACTGTGCCCCGTGACCTTCTTGATGCCTCCACAGTTGCCGAGGCTATCAGCGTCATCTCATGCTGGTACGAAGACAAGACAGAGTGGGGTCAGCGTGTCGGATGGATCTATGGTTCAGTTACAGAGGATGTTGTCACTGGTTACCGGATGCACAACCGTGGATGGAAGTCAGTCTACTGTGTCACCAAGCGTGACGCCTTCCGTGGCACTGCACCCATCAACCTCACCGACCGTCTCCACCAGGTGCTCCGGTGGGCTACTGGCTCAGTGGAGATCTTCTTCTCCCGGAACAACGCGTTGCTCGCGAGTCGGAGGATGAAGCTGCTTCAGAGGATCGCGTATCTCAATGTCGGCATCTACCCGTTCACGTCCATCTTCCTCATCGTCTACTGCTTCCTGCCGGCGCTGTCCCTCTTCTCTGGGCAGTTCATCGTGCAGACGCTGGACGTGACCTTCCTCGCCTACCTGCTCGTCATCACCCTGACTCTCATTATGCTGGCTGTGCTGGAGATCAAGTGGTCAGGCATCAACCTTGAGGAGTGGTGGAGGAACGAGCAGTTCTGGCTCATTGGAGGGACCAGCGCCCACCTCGCCGCTGTGCTCCAGGGTCTCCTCAAGGTCATCGCCGGCATCGAGATCTCCTTCACACTCACGTCCAAGTCCGGCGGAGACGACGAGAACGACGAGTACGCGGACCTCTACATCGTCAAGTGGACCTCGCTCATGCTCCCGCCCATCGTGATCATGATGGTCAACCTCATCGCCATCGCCGTCGCCTTCAGCCGCACCATCTACAGCGAGATCCCGCAGTGGAGCAAGCTCGTGGGTGGTGTGTTCTTCAGCTTCTGGGTGCTGGCTCACCTGTACCCGTTTGCCAAGGGCCTCATGGGGAGACGCGGCCGGACGCCAACCATAGTCTTCGTCTGGTCCGGCCTCGTCGCCATCACCATCTCCCTCCTGTGGGTCGCCATCGCCCCGCCGGGCGGCCAGAACTCGCAGATCGGAGGATCCTTCACCTTCCCCTGATAGCCACCGGAGCTTATACTATATCATATGCATTATATACCATTTGTTCCAGCAAGCAACGTTCCATCAGGGAGAGCTTGCTGATGGGAAGTAAATTCTGACTGTTCCCATATGTGGTTAAACTAGGTAATTTTTTGTGTTGTTGGAAAACCGGTGGATCATACTAGTAGTTCGTTTGTTCTTTTTTTGATTATATATGTCTTCGGGATGAGGTGTAGTTCTGCTTGGGCCTGGACAACATCAATTACACTAGAACAAAAATTCACAAGTTTTACCAAGCCCTTCAGAGCTCCAGTCGTCGCGTTTATACGTCGAAACTTGTGGTGAGTTTTTTTTTTATGATTCTCTTGTCGCCGTGAAAAATTAGTTTTTTGATCTGATCTTCCAGGCACCTGGTATTTCTCTGACCAGGTTGTTGTGTGCTTTGGGACGAGGTCAGAGTTTGTGCTTTGTGACGGGTTCAGATCAGTTCAGTTTTGGGTTGTTATACATCGTTATCGTTGATAGCGACTGATGGATGATTCTTTGATTTATATTTTGTTTCTGTCTGTGTTTGATCTGGTTTCTTTGATCATGTTTACAGCTGTGCTCTGATTTTCGTGTTGGCCTTTTATGAACATGTAAAGATGTTATTTTCACGAAGGGTATCTGTATGAGCAGTGTATGACCAGTTCAGAGCTTGTGCATGACCAGTTCAGTTCACATCTTGGCCAACATCCCAACAGTTCTGCCTCTGCGTTCTGCTCACATCAGGTGAAATCTGCCAAAAGAACTTACATCCATATGTGCAGAAAAACAATGAAAAACCAGCTAATCCATAAACTGACTAATGTATCTTTTCTCTCGATTTGTAAAATTTAAATATAATTTTTTATAAAAGATAGATTCCTCAAAAATTTCGATTTAGAGTTTGGGTTACTTGTAGCTCGTATTTTTTAATTTTTTTTGAAAACGATATCTTAAACTTACTAAAATTTCAGAATTATATCCTAGATATATACAATAATGTATTCCCTCACCGTGAAAATCTGAACGCATAATACTCTATATTCAGACAACACAAAAGTGATAAAATCTGACCAATTTTGGAGGTTTCAAAATCTGCACTTTTCACTATTTCAGATCTTCAGTTTTGTCATGTTTGCTTAGACCAAAGTATAAGCTATTTCCATTTAAAATTCCGCATGTCCCTAGAATACAATATTGTCTACAAAGTATTTTTTAAATAATTGTTTGAAACTTTGAAAAAATGTTTTTGACTTTTTTTTTCATTCGAAAAACGGCCAGTTAGCTAGTTGGGCCAATTATAGTTGGGAGGAGGAATGTGGCCTCTTGGATTTAACAGCCAAATACTCTGTCTCCTTTTAAAGTTTCCTATTTTTTTTCCACATATACACCTGTTTTATACTACATGTGACTACTTTTTTTCAAGTTTTTTGGTATTCATTCGAATATCTTGAATTGAACTGGGCCCTCCCCTTGCACGTTTATTTTTCTTAACTTCAAGAATATCTTTTTGTCACATGTAGCTATCATGCTCGATCTGTATGAATCTATAAAAGGAATTTCAACTTCATGGCTTGTAGATTTCACTGAGCACGTGTTGCATCAGTATGTCATGACGAGGTCAGAGCTTGTGACTATTTTAGTTTATTTCAGGCTCTGGTTGTTGACACCAACTGATGGATGAAGGAACTATGAAGCAAGAAGCCTAGCAGGCTTAGTCGTTTTACTTTCACTTTTGTCATATTTGGGGCAGCTCAAAGTATAAGCTATTTTTAAAGGAATGCGGTAGGGGAAGCCCTACATCTATGTTTTGTTTTTGAAATAGTAAAAACCTAAATCCGTGTCTGTGATGACTTGAACCTAGTTGGTTGGGTTGTACATCCACTTCTCTAACCAAATGCGCTACGCTCAATTCTTAAGTATAAGCTATTTCAATTTTAAATTTTGCACGTAGTAGAATACAATATTGTTTACAAAGTATTTTACGTAATTGTTTGAAACTTTGAAATACCATTTTTGACTTTTTCCAAAAACAGGCCCCATGGTGCCCAAGACCCAAAACGTTGGTTTATTGTTCATATTTATTTTGGATTCTTTGATCGGTCGCCATATCTTATCACATCCTCAATTTGCAGTTATGAAATTGTGACGTGGTTAATTTAAGAAGAGACTGCCAGGATAGGGGCTTACGGTCTTTTTTTTTTGCGAATAGACTTGTATTACTAACATCAGGTATTACAGTAGTATGGAAGGTATCAGCTAAACCCTCAGGACCTAAAGATAGCCAGCCACACAGCCGTGCGGGAGCTACTTCTAGTACACAAATCAATAACATGAAATAAATGAAAAAGTATTAATGATCCAACAACCTCTAACCGTAGTCGTCAGTTATGTTTGTATACTATATATAACGCTTGTTCATTAGCCAAGTATCAACACTGTGTTTAGCCAAGTAGGAGTAATGGTCTAGAATTTGGATAGACAGACAAGAAAGAGCTTAACTCAATGTGAAAAAGCATTAGGGAATAGGAGGCCTCATGAACTATCTGATCGACGAGGGTGGAAAGTAATCTGATAGATTTCACAAGAACTCATGCTAGATATCAATAGAGATTCCAAGAAGTATAGGTCAAGTCGCCGCGTCTGATAAAACATCCACAGTGAGGCAAGGACATCTGATTTGTTTCTGAACCATGCATGCTGTCCACAATGAGACAAAGCCCCTAACGATCGACGCATACCCCCGATCGTATATCTTTGAGGTTTTTCGGCATTGGCCTCTGGCTCTCCAAGCCCAAATGGCTATGCAATGAACCAGATTTCCATGATGGGAAAATCAGGTTTTTGACTCATTTTGCCCGCCACACAAACTGTGTGACTAACATAATTCCCCCAATAGATGGATCATACAGTTTGATATTATACACCAGGCGATCAAACTGTTTCCTATATTTTGCCACTGTGCCAGTTTGCCGCGATTGTAATAGCTCTTTTCATTTTGACTCGATGAGTATCAGTGTCAAACTCTAGAAGAACAGCTTGACGAAACTGTTCCCATGATAAACGCTGTTGATTATGCTTGAACACATGATACCAGTGGGCAGCAGAATCAGTCAAATACATCGTTGCAGCAGAAACCTGAAATCCTGGGAGTCGACCCATATGCTGGCATCAGTACCATCAAAGAGTGGAAAGTACATGCGTGGCATCCAAGGTCGTCACTGATGGTGTTCCTCTGCTTCCTCAGGTAACCTTGGAATGTGTCTATTGCGGGAGCCTTCAGGTAGTTTTTAGAGAGGTGGGGCGAAACGAAGCTACCTAAAAGTCCAGTGCACTCGCTGGTTGAGCCCCCATGTTGCTCGCTCCGGGCGTGGTCGGAGTACTTTCCCCTGGTGGCCGCGGCGAAGGAGCCGTAGCTTTTCCTTGAACATCTTGCACCATGGTGCACTGGTCCTCCTCGAGCTTGCCCAGCTTGTTCATGGATAGATCCACCTTCATTTCCATCTTATTAAGGCAAGATGCTTGTCGATCCAACTTGGTGTCGATGGAGGTGAAGCGGTCCTCAATGTTGTCAAGATTGGCCAGCTTCTCTACGATGCGCGCCTCCATGGCCACGTCTGTATGGCGAACATGAGCGCACGGTTTAAACGGAGCCGTCGCATCGTACTTTATAAATCAACCAAACACTGTTGTGGTCGTACACAGAATCGCTCGAGAGCAATTCCACAATCTTAGAAGTCGAATTACTGGTACGATATCGAGGATTGACGCGCATCAGATCGAAAATAGCTGTTGATACCAATTGTTATGCCCAGGTGTACGATTTGAGATTTCAACTAGCCCAAAGGGATAACATGTTCCGATACAGAGAGAAGACTTGGGGAGGAGGGAAGAACCAGACATGGGGAGGAGAGACAATTCTAATTTCCTTTCTACCGATCCACTATTGTCTGTTCTCTTTTAATCCTCGCCAATCGCAGCTAGCATCCTCTAGTACCGACCACATGTCGGTCACACATTCTCATTCTCCGTCTTCCTCTACTGAAGGCGCCTTCTCACTTGTTGGCACAACCAGGTCCGCACCTGGCGTGATGTTGATGGGTACACGTACACGGGTGGACCTAGACTTCTAAAGTTATCAAAATGTTTGGTGATAGTCCCTCACCAAACATCTGTCTTGGAATCAAATATTGATGATAATGCGTGTACGCACACACGTGGATATATAATGCTCCATGATCAATCATATGGAATCATTCCACAAAAAATAAAAAATCAGATCGAATCGAGCTTTACTAGTTCAAAGTCAAGAAACACTTCTCCGACGTTGCTACTAAATAGTTCTTGAATGAGAAATGCAACAAAGCCAGCTAGATATAGACTGAAAGAAGAATGTTCGAGATCAGTTGGGAATAGTGGGAACCGGGAATGGGAGAAACATTGCTCAGCAGACCGAGTAGCTTTCCGTATTGGGGATGGGCGCTCAGTTGGTTGATTGTAGCTCGAGTGTGTCAACATCTCGTGACCACATTGTTGCCTCGACCATTGTGAGGCCCAAACATGTGTCTAGGCCACAGCATACAACGTGTTACTGATCGATGTTTTGGCACCTGATGGACGGCCAAATGGCTGGTGTAGAATAACCACTACTACAAATTCGCTTGTTGTTTCTCTTTTGTGCATCACGACCACGTGCTCATATCATCATGCGAAAAAGCTAGAAAAATGACGCTTTCCTAGGAGGCTACGCCGCGTCCCTGCTGTTGCTTGCACGCGGGAGGCGCGGAGTGCCTCACGCGCTGTCCCGGCCTTCTCCCATGCGACACGTGGCAGATGCTGAGAAGGCCGCGGGTCCTTTTTCCTTTTCTTTTTGTAGATTTGAACACGAAAACTACGATATCTTTCAAACGAAGAGTCCAAATCGATATCCGTTTTTATAGTCCTGCTAGTCACGTCCAGATCTTTAAAACTAGATCCATTATTGATATGTTTTGATATAATTTTTTCTCATACTGCCTTTGATGCGTAGGTTGCACCGCCTTTTTGGTCCAGTGCATGGTGCCTTCGGTTCCAATGCACGACACGTTGTCCTGGCAGTGCACTGCCTTGTTATACTGTGTTGCATTGACTAAGGTCGCAGTGCACTGCACGATGTCCTGGTAGTATACCGTCCATGCACTACCTTGTTGTACTGCGCTGCACTGCATAAGGTCGCAGTGCACTACATGATGTTCTGGCACTGCCTTGTTATTCTGTGTTGCACTGCCTTCGCCGCAGTGCACTGCGCGGTGTCCAGGCAGTGCACTGCGCACTGTCCAGGCATTGCACCGTCCATGCACTGCCTTATTGTTCTATGTTGCACTGCGTGTTGTCCTGGCAGTGTACTACCTTGCACTGCCTTCTATCGCAGTGCACCGCGCGGTGTTCTTGCAGTGCACGGTCCATGCACTGTATTGTTGTACTGCGTTACACTGCTTATGGTCAACAGTACACGAGTTGCACCGCTCGTGCACTGCCTCATTGCACTGCGTTGAACTAGCTTTGGTCGCATGCACAGCATGAGAAGCTAGCCACGTGTCAGGCTGCCGTGCGGCCGGGAATACGCACGCTGCTGAGTGGCCAGAAATACGCGCGCTGCCGAGCGGCCCAAATACGCGCAGGTGAACTTCCACACGCCACGTGTCGAGCTGCCGTGCGGCCGGAAATACGCGCGCTGCCGAGCGGCGAAAACGTGCGCGCTGTAGCCAAATCGTGCACTTCTTGGAGAGCGCGCTCCCGCTAGTCGTCCTCGTCATCATGTCACATTGTATTTGAGCATCTTTATGTCATCATGCATATTTGTGCCCAAAACTATTTTCTAAAAGCCTATCTTTGTTTCCTAAATATCCCTCGTTTATATTTCAAATCAAAACCTGGTCTCTTCCGGATATTTCGTTTGTCTAAGATATTTACAGAAGTGTGTAAAATAAATAAATCAAAACCTGTTTTAGCGGGGGAGGCCGCCAACCTGCCGGGCCAAAAGCCCAGCAAGTCAGCAGCCTACTACCTAGTGCACCGCAGAAACCCTAACCCTAATCCCCTCACCCCGCCTACCACCTACTCCTAGCTGCCGCCGCCACACCCCAGCGTGCAGTGCACGCACACATTACCGCACTACACGCCGCAACGCACCGCACCTCCCCTGTCACGTTGCACGCCTCATACACAAACCCACCCCTCCATGACCGACAACCACCCAATGACCCAGCCCCACCACGACCGCTCTCTCGTCCCGCGATCCCCACCCTCCTCCTCCTCGCGATTCCCCATCGCCCTCTTTGGCCCCGCTTGGCGCCGCCGCCCCACCGCTCTCCTTCCCGAGCCACCGTCGTCTGGTCCCCTGCGCCTCGCCGCCCCTCGTTCTTCCCCAGTTGCCGGAGCCTCTCCTGCGGATCCCCACCGCCGCCTGTGCCCACGGGGACCCCTGCCCCTCCTCGTCGAACCGCCGTCAGCATCCTGTCATCGTCGACCCCGAACCCTCGCGCCGCTGCCAGACCCTCCGCGCAACGGTTCTTCCAAGGCCGCCAGTGCCTCTAGCTCCGCTGAGCCCGCGCCTCTGCCATACAGCACGCCGGCCGCCGCGTCACTGGGTCCGCCATTCGAGCCTGCCGTTCGAGCCCGGCCGCCACTTCGTCCGCAGTACCCCTCGGGCCGACCTCGCCGAGCCCTCTCCATCGACCTCCGCCGTCCTTGTTCGCCGCAGCCCCTGTCCTGGAGCGCCGTCGAGGTCCCCGCCATCCTCTGTATCTCCCGGCCGTGCGACCCCATGTGCCTCTCTGGTGCATTGTCGGCCGCCCTCCTCCCTTCCTTGTCGGCCACCATCGCCAGCGGTCGCCTGCTCCAGCCTGCAGCCACGCGCGAGCCCGCCTCCGCCTCGACCTTCTCTGCCCCCGTTCCAGACCTTGCTCCCCTGCCGCATGTGTAGGGCAATGTGCTACTACTGCTGTGGTACTACTATCGTGCGACTGCGTCGAGCCCTTCATGTTCTGTCGTCCGAAACCCATCGTCCAAGACCAAGCTCATCAAGATCTTGCTGTGTAGCTGTGTACTCGAGAGGTGACAAGTTACCACAAGATCTTCTCGTCGGCCGGTACCTCGGAAGAATGAACGTGCTGACACTCGAGGGGCCATCGACAAGATCCCCGACCCTAGAATCAAAGAGCGGGCCCGAAGACGAGACCCGGACCTCCTGGATCGCCAAGACCTTCCTCGGAACCCCGAAGCCCTGAACTGAAGACCGAACCGAACCCCTCCGAGACCCCAAGATATTCGATCCGAGATGTGTGACCCTATCTAACCCACCCTATTTTGTAATATGACATATCTCTTGTTGCATTTAAATTGAACATGATTGCATTCATAACATGTGGTTTGGGGGCATTACACCGATTCACCTAATGATTAAATATGTAGACCATATGCGGGGTATTCTAGTTTTATATTGGCTCCATTTAAATTTGTGTAGCAAACCGATGCCATGTTTTGCCTTGTTAATACAACATTTAAATTGCGGGGTAGCTAAACAACATTAATCTATTATTTAATTGTCGGGACCCCGGTTCCGCTTAATATTGCCTAATTGCATCGCATCTTTGCCATGTCATGCACCATACATGCATCATGCCCAGTCTTTTGTCGTATTATTAAATAGTGCATCCGGTGTTTCTTTTAGTGTTTTGCTTCCTCACAGATTAGGATGTTGAGTGGATGCGAGTATCGACAAGTTATTCGGTGTATCTTCAACAATGTTTTTCAGGCGAGCATTCTCCCCCTTTCTACCTATTTTGTATTTACAGTCTTTACTTCCTTCTGTTAATCTATTTCTATCCGTGTTGCGATGCTTTAGTTTTCATGCACCGCTTATACTCCTTGCAGCCTCTATATTGCCTTGGACACATCCTATTGCATGTTGATTGATAGACAGTTGGCCTTGCGAGTCGTAGTTGCTTGATCGGGTGCTGCTTCGCGTCGTAGTTGTTCCACCGTTGTTGGGAGGTTGGCACATAACTAATGGTGGATATGATCATGGTTTTAACTATAACTTGTCAATTAAAATGCTAGAAATAGGTATAATGCAGAGACACTGGTGGGTAATAGATGTTATTTGGCTTTTACCCGCCCACTGGTGTCCACCTAGGACCCGAGTTCTTGACACCTGTTCTGAGACTGAGCGCGCTAACCACATGTACGGTGTCTGAGCACCCCTATGGCTTACTACCTGATTTCAAAGTACTGTATTGGGTCCATAAAACTAGTTCGGGCTTTATACATTACCTACTGTACCTATGCCATGTATTCCATATTTATTACCTGTTGCTCGATGAGCGTTTATTATTGTTGCGTAGGATCGCGACACTCTGTCACGTGAATATATTGTCTATGGCCTCTGCTCGCATGATAAGTGCATGTAACCTCAGGGTCCGTACGAGGAGGATTAGCTATACCTCGTACGGGTAGCTCTTTCGGGTGGCCCCCATGTACCGGGCTTGTTCGTCTATGGTACCAAAATTTGGTAGGCCAGCGCATGGCGGTACCTAAGTTGCCTGAAATTACCGCGTTTCGAAAAGTTGGGCCGCTAACTACTGAGAAGGGCCATTTCGAGGCAAACTCATCTCACCCCTGCCAAATACAAACATTCCGTTAAACCGCCCCGTGAAGTAGACGGTCGGGACCCACATGTCGGTTATCTATCCGTGACGCGGGCGCCAACGCGGCAACCTCTTAGGCAAATCGAGCAGCTAAGTGGATTGGATGCGTTGACCAATTTCACAAATCCATTCCCAGCTTTCCCCTAGCACCGACGGCATCAGAATCCACCCTCCAGGCAGGACGATCCCTTCGGACATTTGACTTCCGGGGCCAAGTTGTTGCGCCCAGTTGCTGCGCCCAGTTGCTGATATCGAGCTCCAATGGCGCATGCCGTAGCCGCTGTTGCGAGGCTCTAGCCCGCCTCCGCCGCTGACGAGCCGAGCAGTTCGGAGGATGGCAGATCCTACTATCAAGGAAGAAGAAGTTCTGCCTACAAGCGGGTGAGCTACCCTTCTCTTTGCTATTCGCACTAATTACAACTGTTAGCTGGCTACTGAACCTCAAATTGTTCGTTAGCCCAACGCTGACAAACATATTTTGTCCACAGTTTTCTGTCAAGTGGGATCTGCGCGGACCCCCTTACCTGGTTACGGTAGTCCTCTACAGGTACGACTCCAAGGGCAAGTGGTATGGAAGCCATTGTTTCACGATGGAAGAAGCGCCTGCGCAGATCTGCACTATATCTGGTATGATTGCTACTCTGCGTAATCATGTTGAAGTATGGCCGAAGCAGACTGCAAAGTTCAGCTTCATGGATGAACGTGGCATCATGGTTTCTATAACGTGTGACAGTCAGCTAATTAGGTTGATGAAAAGGTATGCTTCGGATCGCATGTTTGAGCTGAATTGTGATGTACTGGATGTGGAAGCTGTTGTAACTGGGAGTCGCCCTTCTATTCTTGGATAGGGTGGTTGCTTGAACCCAATTAGCTCCTGGTAAGCAAAGGTCGCTTGGGGTTCGCATGTTTGTGCTGAATTGTAAATTTTGTTTTATTTACTCTGTAGATATTGGGAAGTTATGCAACAGTCTTGTTTCTTTGACAGGAAGCGCCACAAGGTTAGAAACATGACTGCCGGGTCAGTCATTTTGCTGCCCGAAGAAATTAAAAACGAGTGGAAAGATGATGCTGGACACGATTCTGGTGCCCATTGTCCCGGCGATGCAGAGTATGTGAAGCTAAGAAAATTGGCACCGAGGAAGACGAAGAAGGCAGGAAATGAAGAAGCCAGTGGACGTGAAGGCTTAGCACCCAGGCTGCGGAAGAAGGCTGCTGGCAATAAAGATGCATAGTAGTGTGTTGAACTTGAACCTATATATGTAATTCTGTTAAATTCTAGAGCTCTGTGTGTGGCACGTTGCTGGGCGAAACAATCTACCCACGTTCTCTGAGTAAAATGTAGCACGACTTAGGGTTTGGAAATGCCCGAGTCACTAGTTGAATCCGAAATTGTGATTGTGCCACTGCTATTTGAAAACAAGGATCCACGCTTGCTCCATGATTGCTGAGGGGAAGGAGGTCTCCAAATACGACGGAATGTAAGTGGTACAGAAATAAATAATTTAAGCTGCCACACTCCACGAAGCAGCAACTTATTTCAGATGCTGCACAACGACGTGGCAACATAAACAACAATGTTCTCATCGATAATGCCCAAATGAGGAGGAAATAGGTACCACTTTCTGGCCTAATCTTGAGCCCGTCTATCTCACCGCCTCTCTGCTCCTGCATCCCCTGCATTTGGCGAAGCTCCCGGATCTCCAGTAACCGGGTGTACGTGCTTCCAATTTATAAATTGTGGTTGTGTGATACATTGCAAAGGTATCTATAATTTTTGATGTTCCATGCTTGGTTTTATCCACTTTCTTGTGTTTTGTTCCAACTTTGGAGTACTTTTCATATGATTTCTTGGACTAACCTATTAAAAAGAGCCACAGTGCTAGTTGCCTGTTTTCTGCTGTTTTTGGTTCCAGGAAAGTCAGAAAATGAATATTCTCGGAATTGGACGGGACAAAAGCCAAAGTGCCTATTTTTACGAAAGTCATCAAGTGCCGGAATACGAGATGGAGAGGGGCCAGAGGGCGGCCACACCACCTGGCCGCGTGGCCAGGCCTGGCCCGCGCCAGGGGGTGGTGTGGCTAGCCCTGGCACCCCTCGCCTCCCCTTCCGACTATAAGATGCCGTCGGGACGTAAACCCTAAGTGCCTGATCAAAAATCCACGAAAGAGTCTATAGCTGCCGTCATCTCCATCCCTAGATCAGGAGGGATCTGAAGCTCTTCCCGGCACCCTGCTGGAGAGGGGAATTCACCCTGGAGGCCTTCTTCATCACCATGCAAGCCTCCGGTGTGATGCGTGAGTAGTTCATCCTTGGACTACGGATCCATGTAGTAGCTAGATGGCTGGTTCTCCTCCTTTGTGCTTTCATGTTTAGATCTTGTGAGCTCCGTTCATGATCAAGATCATCTATTTGTAATTCTGCATGTTGTGTTTGTGGGGATCCGATGGATATTGAGATGCTATTTCAGATTGATTATTGATTCTATCATGTCTTTGTTATTTGTGATCTTGCATGCTTTCTGTTGTTAGTAGCAATCTTGGCCAAGTAGATGCTAGCAACTCCAAGAGTTAGTATTTATGCTCGATAGTGGGTTCATGCCTCTGGTAATCTGGGGAAGTGACAGAAATCTCTAAGGTACTAGATGTGCTGTTGCTACTAGGGAGAAAACAACAATCCTTTTTTCATAGAACAATCGTGTTGTTTAATTTACACGCAGTTCGTAAAGCAATAATCTGTTGCTTGCAACTTAATACTGGAGGGGGTTCGGATGATAACCTGAAGGTGGATTATTCGTCATAGATGCAGTTGGATGGCGGTCTATGTATAATGTTGTAATGCCCAATCAAGTCTCAAAGGAGTCAAGATGATTAGTATATGCATGTATTGCTTTCTCGGTGTTTGTCAATTGCCCCGCTGTAATTTGTTCACCCAGCATGTTATCTATCTTAAGGAGAGCCACCTCTAGTGAACTATGGATCCCAGTCCCTTTCTTTACATACAATTTACAATCTTTTACTGCTTTGTGTTTACTTTCTGCAAACTTTCACTTCTTTCCATTCGATACGTTTAATCCTTTATTTTCCGCAAAACACGGTGAGATTGACAACCTCATCGCAAGTTGGAGACAAAGTTCGGTGGTTGTGTTGTGCAGGTCTCCACGTTGCTACTAGCACCGGTAGTGCGCCCTGCCAAAGCTCAGCTAGTAACACCTTTGGGGTGTTTCCTTGCTCCTACTGGTTCGATTAAACCTTGGTTTCATAACTGAGGGAAACTTGCTGCTGTGCTCATCATACCTTCCTCTTGGGGTTCCCAACGAGCTCTACATCAACCACGCACCAGCACTTTTCTGGGCGCCGTGCATTGAGCCATCAAGCATTTTTCTGGCGCCGTTGCCGGGGAATCGAAGAAGAAGAAGAAACTCCCATGTCAACTACACGCCATCAAAAGACATTTTTCTAGCGCCGTTGCCAGGGAGTCAAGGACATCTTCACAAGGGGAGTCCCTCATAACCAATCTCTTTACTTTGTTGTTTTTGTTTGCTTAGTTTCTTTTTGCTTTGTTTGCTTTTTTTTATATTCAAAACACAAAAAATTAGTTTTACAAGTTTGCTTTCTTATTTGAAAACACAAAAAATGACTACTCTTGAAAACACTAAGTTGTGTGACTTCACTAGCACCAACAACAATTATTTTATGAGCACACCTATTGCTCCACCCGTGGCTGAAAATACTTTCTTTGAGATAAAACCTGCTTTGCTCAATCTTGTTATGAGAGAACAATTTTCTAGTATTGGTAATGAAGATGCTGCTTCGCATCTAAATAACTTTGTTGAACTTTGTGAGATGCTAAAGCATAGGGATATAGATGGTGATATTATTAAGCTGAAATTGTTTCCTTTCTCTTTGAGAGGAAAAGCTAAAGAATGGTTGAATTCCTTAACTAGGAATAGTATTGATTCTTGGACTAAGTGCAAAGATGCTTTTATTAGAAAATACTATCCTCCTGCTAAGATTATATCCATGAGAAGTGAAATAATGAAGTTTAAACAACTTGATAATGAGCATGTTGCTCAAGCTTGGGAAAGAATGAAATCTTTGGTAAATAATTTTCCCACTCATGGACTGACTGCTTGGATGATCATCCAAACTTTTTATGCAGGATTGAACTATTCTTCAAGGAACCTATTGGATTCTGCTGCTAGAGGAACCTTTATGACCATCACTTTTGGTGCTGCAACAAAACTTCTAGACAATATGATGGTTAACTATTCTAAATGGCATACTGAGAGAGCTCTACAAGGTAAGAAGGTAAATTCTATTGAGGAAACCTCCTCCTTGAGTGATAAAATTGATATTATTATGTCTATGCTTGTTAATGGGAAAGCCCATATTGATCCAAATAATATTCCTCTAGCCTCTTTGGTTGCTCAAGAAGAGCAAGTTGATGTGAACTTCATAAGAAATAACAATTTTGGCAACAATGCTTATGGTAATAATGCTTATAGGAACAATTTTGATAACAACAATTATAAGCCATATCCTCCCAACAATGGTAATGCTTATGGAAATTCTTACAACAATAATAAGAGTGCTCCCTCCGAACTTGAATTTATGCTTAAAGAGTTTATTAGCAAACAAACTGCTTTCAATAAAACTATTTAGGAAAAACTCTCTAATGCTGAAAGAAATATAGCATCTTTGGCTGAAGCTCAATCTTCTTTGAATAAAATGGCTGCTAAACCTGAAACTAATGATAACCCCTTTGAAGCTACTAATGCCATACAAGTGAGAATTGATGAAAATGTTAGACTATTAGCTAAATTACATGCTAAGTGGGAAAGAGAAGATGAAATTGCTAGAAACATTAGTGTTTCTACTATTACCACCACTAGTGTTGAGGCTAGTAATAGTTCTTGATGGTTGAAATATCTTGATGGTTGCAATATCTCTGAAGTTATTAAGTTCCTACAAAAGCTTGCTAAATGTCCTAATGCTAGTGCTATGAACATGGCTTTTACAAAACACATTACTGATGCTCTCATAAAGATTAAAGAAGAAAAGATAAAACATAAAGCTTCTATTCCTATAAAACAAGAAGATGGTAGGGAACCCATCATTAATATGAAAGTGAATGACTTTGATTTCAAAGCTTTATGTGATCTTGATAGTAGTGTCTCTATTATGCCTAGAAGGATTTATGATATGCTTGATTTGCCTCCTCTTGAAGATTGTTATTTGAATGTCCCACTTGATGATAATGCTAAAAAGAAACTCATGGGGAGTCTTAATGATGTTCTTATTATGGTTAACAATGCCTATGTCCCCGTTTATTTCTATGTTTTGGATGTTGAATACAATGCTTCTTATCCTATTACTTTGGGAAGACCTTTTCTTAGAACTGTTGGTGCCATCATTGATATGAAAGAAGGCACCATTAAATATCAACTCCCACTCAAGAAAGGTATAGAACACTTCCCCAAAAAGAGAGAAAAGATTTATTTTGCTTCTACTATGAAAACAAAATTTGGTCTTAATGATTCTTCATTTGAAAATACTTGATCATTTTTCTTGCTTCTTATGCCTAACTTAAAGGCGTTAAAGAAAAGTATTTATTGGGAGATAACCCAAAAGTTTTAGAAGATTATTGGAAGTTATTACCTCTATAATAACCTCTCCTTATCCTTTTTATTTGCTTTTTGTGCCAAGAGTAACCTCTAATGAGAGAGAAGTAATGATTGGGAAAGTTGCTGTCCCAAAACAGATTTCTGTGCTTCACCGTAAAAATTTGTGAGTGATCTCTGTATGTCCGATTGAGCTGTAATTTTTTTTCTTCTGCCCCAGGTTGTTATATAACTTTCGTTAGTTCAACACTTTTTGATTTGAGCAACAGAGGGTCTTAGAAAAAATTCATCTTTACCTGCTGGTCTGTTTTGACAGATTTCTGCCATTTTCTGCATTTGCTTCTTGTTGGTTCCTTATTGAGTTCTTTTGGGGAATTGAGCTTTTTGAGGGAAGTGCTACAGTAGCTAGTGTTCTAATGGAAGTTTATTTGGTGTTATAACTGAACCTTAAGACTTATTTATCTTGAGTGCACTAATGTTGCTAATAAAGATTGTGTGAACTTTTGTATGAAGGAAAAATTTCAGGTGTATGGAAGGAATGAGTAATGAGATGAAGGATGGACTAAAGCTCAAGATTGGGGATGCCACGCGTGTCACCCCAAGAAATATCCAAGAAGTACAAGCATCAAAGCTTGGGGATGCCCAAGGCATCCCCTTCTTCATCAATAAAAATCCCAGGTTTCTTCCAAACGCTTCATTTTTATTGTTTCATGCACAGTTGTGTTTTTCTTGGAGCGTCTTCTTTTTCGTTTTCATTTTGGTTTTTCATTTGCTTTGGTTTGCTTAGTTTTCTGAATAAATTGGTTGGACCCCCTCTTTCATACATTGGTTTGCAAATAGTTTGGTTTGGTTTGGAAAAGAGTAGGAACGTTCATGCTTATGTGGTAAAAAGAGCTTGTTTTTGACTGTGGCCTATGCTTTGTCATGCCATGCTTGATATTGTTTTGGCTTTATGCTTAGTATTCTTTGCTGTATCATGACTTGTTATAAACAATTGAGATTGCTTAATGTGCCTTGAATGAATCATGCGTTGTTTTAGCATATTAAAGCATAGTATAGTGGTATTCTCCTTTGATGCTTTATTTGGGTTGACTTGGCGCATGCTCACACCATGTTATGACTATCTCAAGTCACCATAGCCTTTATGATCCTTTGGTTTTCAACTTGTAGTATCACTTTATGCTTTGATCAATGATGTTTTCTCGCTCTGCATGATTATGGCCATTATTGCTCTCTTAGTTTGTCGCTCCCAGTCTTTTGCTAGCGTCCACAACAAAGTATGAGTTCCACTCATGCATCCAACTCCCTAAACCAAGTTATTCCAAAGAGTCCACCATACCTACCTACTAGCTTATGCTATTCCAAGTATATTCATGCTTTTGTTTACCTTCCAAATTAAACTTGTTATGAGAAAACTAGTGATTAAAGCTCTCACGAACTTGATGGCACACTTTACTTTACTTGCCCTTAATAAACTTGAACCATTGTGTCTTCTATGTTGTATATGCTTGCACTTATTTGTCGGGAATGAGCAGAACCATGCTTTCATGGGGAACACTTTCAACATTGCACTTGGTACTTGTACCCAGTTGATATCATGCTCTTTTGTGTATGGATGTCGTCAGTGTGAAATGAAAGGGGAGCTTGTAAGTCCATGGAGTTATGTATATGTGTTAGAGAAATGCCTGGGCCACTGGTCTAATCCATGCTGACATGGTGGAAACCTTCAGCGTAACCATAATGAGCTGTCTATGAAGCATTCTTCTTATAAAAAAAAGAGTCCTATATTGAGAAAAAAAAGAGAAAAGAAAAAAAGAGATTATGAAAAGAGGAAAGAGAGAAAAACAGACCATATTCCCATGGTAAATAAGAAGAATGCTGAGATGCTCGTTGTTTGCTTGCCTTTTCATTTTGATATGGGGATTCTTCCGTATCATCGGGCAAGGGGTACCCCGTTGGCGGTTCTCAATGATACACATGTACTTACGATGACAAGAACTTCCGGTGGCTAAACTTGAGTAGCATGAGGAGCGGCCCTCGTATACAAGGGACATGAGATTTCTGACTTATACTTCGTCAAGCATGTACACCATAGTTTGTTCACTTTAACCTTAATCACTTCAAGATGCTTATGATAGGGGCAATGAGAGATGAAAGCTATAAGTACAATAATTTTTGGAAGCTCTTTATGAGACTTGAATCCCTACTTCCTTTTACAAAGGCCTTTCTTCTACCATTATATTGAGTCTCCACCTTCTATCTTTATGCACCTACTTTGAGAGCATAGTGGCCATTCTTAGTTCTATGTGCATTGTCCCAAGACTAGTTGATTGATGCATAACTTGTTATTGCTTGTTTTAAACTATTGTATCTAGTCACTCTTATGAACTTTGAAGGTGTCCTATGCATTTACATTTGCTACTTTATTGAGGGATAAGCTGAATACTATTATGCCATGTTTTCTTTATGTGAAACAAATAAACGTCTTGCAAAGCATTGTTATTCATGAATCTTTTGTTTGTACCTTTTCATGTTGCATCATAGTTTCTTTGTCCTATTGCTAGAACTTTGTCTTTCATGTTATGATTGAAGTACTATGATCCCAGCTTTGAATGTTTTGCAAATACTTTGATCAAGTCTTTGATGGTGCATGTCACCTCAAAAAATTATTCTTTCTTTTTATCACTTACCTACTCGAGGACGAGCAAGAGTTAAGCTTGGGGATGTTGATACATTGCAAATGTATCTATAATTTTTGATGTTCCATGCTTGGTTTTATCCACTTTCTTGTATTTTGTTCCAACTTTGGAGTACTTTTCATATGATTTCTTAGACTAACCTATTAACAAGAGCCACAGTGCCAACTGCCTGTTTTCTGCTGTTTTTGGTTCCAGGAAAGTCAGAAAATGAATATTCTCGGAATTGGACGGGACAAAAGCCAAAGTGCCTATTTTTCCGGAAGTCATCAAGTGCCAGAATACGAGACGGAGAGGGGCTAGAGGGCGGCCACACCACCTGGCCACGCGGCCAGGCCTGGCCCGCGCCAGGGGGTGGTGTGGCCAGCCCTGGCACCCCCTCGGCCTCCCATTCCGACTATAAGATGCCCTCGGGACGTAAACCCTAAGTGCCCGATCAAAAATCCACGAAAGAGTCTGTAGCCGCTATCACCTCCATCCCTAGATCGGGAGGGATCTGAAGCTCTTCCCGGCACCCTGCGAGAGGGGAATTCACCCTAGAGGCCTTCTTCATCACCATGCAAGCCTCCGGTGTGATGCGTGAGTAGTTCATCCTTGGACTACGGATCCATGTAGTAGCTAGATGGCTGGTTCTCCTCCTTTGTGCTTTCATGTTTAGATCTTGTGAGCTCCGTTCATGATCAAGATCATCTATTTGTAATTCTGCATGTTGTGTTTGTGGGGATCCGATGGATATTGAGATGCTATTTCAGATTGATTATTGATTCTATCATGTCTTTGTTATTTGTGATCTTGCATTCTTTCTGTTGTTAGTAGCAATCTTGGCCAAGTAGATGCTAGCAACTCCAAGAGTTAGTATTTATGCTCGATAGTAGGTTCATGCCTCTGGTAATCTGGGGAAGTGACAGAAATCTCTAAGGTACTAGATGTGTTGTTGCTACTAGGGAGAAAACAACAATCCTTTGTTCATAGAGCAATCGTGTTGTTTACTTTACACGCAGTTCGTAAAGCAATAATCTGTTGCTTGTAACTTAATACTGGAGGGGGTTCGGATGATAACCTGAAGGTGGATTATTCGTCATAGATGCAGTTGGATGGCGGTCTATGTATAATGTTGTAATGCCCAATCAAGTCTCAAAGGAGTCAAGATGATTAGTATATGCATGTATTGCTTTCTTGGTGTTTGTCAATTGTCCCGCTGTAATTTGTTCACCCAACATGTTATCTATCTTAAGGAGAGCCACCTCTAGTGAACTATGGATCCCGGTCCTTTTCTTTACATACAATTTACAATCTTTTACTGCTTTGTGTTTACTTTCTGCAAACTTTCACTTCTTTCCATTCGATACGTTTAATCCTTTGTTTTCCGCAAAACACGGTGAGATTGACAACCTCATCGCAAGTTGGGGACAAAGTTCTATGGTTGTGTTGTGTAGGTCTCCACGTTGCTACTAGCACCGGTAGTGCGCCCTGCCAAAGCTCAGCTAGTAACACCTTTGGGGTGTTTCCTTGCTCCTACTGGTTTGATTAAACCTGTGTTTTATAACTGAGGGAAACTTGCTGCTGTGCTCATCATACCTTCCTCTTGGGGTTCCCAACGAGCTCTACATCAAACATGCACCAACACTTTTCTGGGCGCCGTGCATGGAGCCATCAACATGCGGCCAAATCCACGTAGATTACGTTTAAACAAACCACCAATGTCAGAATACACTAGTAGAAAAGGGGTCTTTGGTCCACGGTCACGTACCCAATCCGGGACAGAGATCTAAATCGAGGCAGAAATTGATCTAAATCACAAATTAATCGAGACAGAGATCTAAATCGAGGCATTTCATTAATTCAACCACAAATTCTTCTAAACAAAGGTGCGATTTCACATCCTACATTAATTCAACCACTGCTCAATAATTTCACTTCCGCTGCCGCTGTCCTCTGAGCCGTCGGCTTCCTCATCTTCGTCAGACGGAACCTCCACGATTTCCGCATTGTATGCGAGACGGAGCACCTCTTCGCGGCGATGATGACGGTGAACTTGGTCCATCCAGGGACGGCCTAGAACCTCTCCCGCCCTTCTTGGCTACGGAGATCCCGGTGCACCACGCGCCTGTAAACGATGCGGTTGCGAATCTTGGCCTTCCGCTCCTTCTTGAATAGCACCGGCCAGTACGGGCTGGCCGCCGCGTACTGGGGCAGCGCCCTCTTCCACGCGGGCATCTGGCGGCAGCGCGCCGCGATTTCGCTCTCCATCACGACTCCGCCGGAGACGAGGAGCGGAGCCACCGGCACCCCCGCATAGCTGATGTGCCATCCGTGGGGCACCGTCGCGGCCGGCTGCGCGAGGATGTCGAAGTGCGCGAACATCACCGCCTCGTAGAAGTTCAGCGAGGGCATCTCCATGGCGACGCGGTAGAGATTGGAGAGGGAGCGAGGGGGTGGACGACGTGGTGGATATTGGAGAGGGCGAGGGGATGGGCGATGAAGCGACGAGCTGTGGCGCCTCCTATTTGTACACGAGGACGACGAAGCGACGGGCGGAATATCCAAGGGGCATTGGTTAGACAAAAGGAAGTAACGCAGGGTTAAGACAGATTAATGGGCGACCAATTTTTTTTACTCCCAGGACTCTGGGGCCAATAGTTCAGACCGCTAGGTCAACAAGTACAACTATTACAACTTAAAAAAGGCACGGAGCTTAAGCTAAATAGAACTAGTTATCACACATCTCCTTGATCTTCCTAATCTTAGCCCTATGCGCATCTTCCTGCGAGAGCAAGGATCGAATCGTCTGCTCCTTCCTTTTAGAATCTTCCTTACACAGCTTCAATTGTTTCTCTGCATCTTTCCTCATGCACTTGTCAATACTCGTAGTTGTGAACTGCAGGACTTTGGCCTGGTGAAGATTCTTCCTTGCTTGAGTCAGTTCTTGCTCTGCTTTAGCCTTTAGGGCCAACGCCGCGTCCCTCTCCTTCTCGACTTTGCTAACCTTGTCTTCCACCCCATGAGATCTCGCTTATGCTTGGTTGTGTCAACTGGTTCCCATAGCTTCATCTCAACACTGTCAAGAAGTGAGCTGAATGCGGATTCTTTCAACTCAACAGTCATTTCCCATAGTTTGTCCAGCGTTTTCTGCATCGATTTGGGCCACTCTGGATCTACCCATTTGACAACACCGCAACTTCCACCTCGCATCATTGCACGATGTCCTTGACACCGTAGAAACCTCCTGCATGCGTTTCGTCCTTCGAACGCTACAAATTTAGCGGGCACATATCCATGTTTACATAGCAGAGGACTGTCTTCATCCGCTAAACTATGATAGTCGACGTCATACATCGTCTGGTTGGCCTAACACATCATACGCGCATGAGTAAAGGGAGTAGATCTGGCTCAAAAAATAGATAACTGGCCACGAATGATAGAGATAGAGATGAGACGACTCACATCGAAATCACCGTCCCTATCGTCACGACGCATTTCCTCGCCGTCTCCCCTTGAACCCATGGCAAGAGGGGGGGTGGCTGCCGGAGAGGGGATTGGGATGGAGGCGCAGTCGGCTTGCGACTATGGAAGGATGGGAGTGAAGTGGGGAATGTGGCTTCGAGGGGAAGGAAGAGAAGTACGGGGAGGAAGAGAAGTAATGGGTACGTGACACTGGGATATGGCCCGCTCAACTCCTGAGTCATGACACTCGCAACAGGGGAGCCCCCGGTGTTGCCAGTTTGTCCAGACCAAGCGTGACCAATCATGCCGCAGAACAGACTACTCGCGGATCGATCTCACGAAAACCATCCCAATCGTCCAAGCGCCCCGATCGAACGATACGTAACAATCGTCAAGCAGAACAACTATGTTAGGGCATGCCTTCTAGAAGACTCGGTCTAACGCTAAGGTTAGGGCTCTCCTAAGGTTAATTAGTATCCATATGCGGTTTATGAAAAGAACATGCATCCAATGACACTGGTGGATCTAGCTGTGGTTAATGAGAAGAGCAGACATGCAATGACACTGGTGGATCCATGTGTGGTTAATGAGAATAACACACATGCAATGACACTGGGTGTGGTTCATGATATGGTTTGTGAGAAGAACACACATGCAATAACTCTAGCTATGGTTCATGAAAAGAGCAGACATGCGATGACTCTAACTGTGGTTCATGAAAAGAGCAGACATGCGATGCCACCGGTGGATCCATGTGTGGTCTATGAGAGGAACACACATGCAATGACACCGGTGGATCCTTACGTGGTTTGTGAGAATAACACACATGCAATGACACTGGTGGATCCATGTGTGCTTCATGGGAAGAACACAAATGCAATGACACTGGGTGGATCCATGTGTGGTTCATGGGAAGAAAACACATGCAATGACTCTAGCTGTGGTATCAATGTGTGGTCTGTGGGAAGAACACACATGCAATGACACTGGTGACATGTGTTCTATGAGAAGAACACACATGCAATGACTCTAGCTGTGGTTCACGAAAAGAGCAGACATGCGATGACACTGGTGGATCCATGTGTGGTTCATGGGAAGAACACACATGCAATGACACTGGGTGTGGTTCATGATATGGTCTGTGGGAAGAACACACATGCAATGACTCTGGTGATATGTGGTTTGTGAAAAGAACAGACATGCAATGACTCTAGCTTGGGTTAATGAGAAGAGCAGACATGCAATGACACTAGTGGATCCATCTGTGGTTAATGAGAAGAACACACATGCAATGACACTAGGTGTGGTTCATGATATGGTTTGTGAGAAGAACACACATGCAATGACTCTAGCTGTGGTTCATGAAAAGAGCAGACATGCGATGACTCTAACTGTGGTTCATCAAAAGAGTAGACATGCGATGCCACCGGTGGATCCATGTGTGGTCTATGAGAGGAACACACATGCAATGACACCGGTGGATCCTTACGTGGTTTGTGAGAATACCACACATGCAATGACACTGGTGGATCCATGTGTGGTTCATGGGAAGAACACACATGCAATGACACTGGGTGGATCCATGTGTGGTTCATGGGAAGAACACACATGCAATGACACTGGGTGGATCCATGTGTGGTTCATGGGAAGAACACACATGCAATGACTCTAGCTGTGGTTCATGAAAAGAGCAGACATGCAATGACACTGGTGGATCCATGTGTGGTTCGTGGGAAGAACACACATGCAATGACACTGGTGGATCCATGTGTGGTCTGTGGGAAGAACACACATGCAATGACACTGGTGACATGTGTTCTGTGAGAAGAACACACATGCAATGACTCTAGCTGTGGTTCACGAAAAGAGCAGACATGCGATGACACTGGTGGATCCATGTGTGGTTCATGGGAAGAACACACATGCAATGACACTGGGTGTGGTTCATGATATGGTCTGTGGGAAGAACACACATGCAATGACTCTGGTGATATGTGGTTTGTGAAAAGAACAGACATGCAATGAATCTAGCTTGGGTTAATGAGAAGAGCAGACATGCAATGACACTGGTGGATCCATGTGTGGTTAATGAGAAGAACACACATGCAATGACACTAGGTGTGGTTCATGATATGGTTTGTGAGAAGAACACACATGAAATGACTCTAGCTGTGGTTCATGAAAAGAGCAGACATGCGATGACTCTAACTGTGGTTCATCAAAAGAGCAGACATGCGATGCCACCGGTGGATCCATGTGTGGTCTATGAGAGGAACACACATGCAATGACACCGGTGGATCCTTACGTGGTTTGTGAGAATACCACACATGCAATGACACTGGTGGATCCATGTGTGGTTCATGGGAAGAACACACATGCAATGACACTGGGTGGATCCATGTGTGGTTCATGGGAAGAACACACATGCAATGACACTGGGTGGATCCATGTGTGGTTCATGGGAAGAACACACATGCAATGACTCTAGCTGTGGTTCATGAAAAGAGCAGACATGCAATGACACTAGTGGATCCATGTGTGTTTCGTGGGAAGAACACACATGCAATGACACTAGTGGATCCATGTGTGGTCTGTGGGAAGAAGACACATGCAATGACACTGGTGACATGTGTTCTGTGAGAAGAACACACATGCAATGACTCTAGCTGTGGTTCACGAAAAGAGCAGACATGCGATGACACTGGTGGATCCATGTGTGGTTCATGGGAAGAACACACATGCAATGACACTGGGTGTGGTTCATGATATGGTCTATGGGAAGAACGCACATGCAATGACTCTAGTGATATGTGGTTTGTGAAAAGAACAGACATGCAATGACTCTAGCTGTGGTTAATGAGAAGAGCAGACATGCAATAACACTGGTGGATCCATGTGTGTTTAATGAGAAGAACACACATGCAATGACACTGGGTGTGGTTCATGATATGGTTTGTGAGAAGCACAAGCATGCAATGACTCTAGCTGTGGTTCATGAGAAGAGCAGACATATGATGACTCTAACTGTGGTTCATGAAAAGAGCAGACATGTGATGCCACCGGTGGATCCATGTGTGGTCTATGAGATGAACACACATGCAATGACACCGGTGTATCCTTACGTGGTTTATGAGAATAACACACATGCAATGACACTGGTGGATCCATGTATGGTTCATGGGAAGAACACACATGCAATGACACTGGGTGGATCCATGTGTGGTTCATGGGAAGAACACACATGCAATGACTCTAGCTGTGGTTCATGAAAAGAGTAGACATGCAATGACACTGGTGGATCCATGTGTGGTTCATGGGAAGAACACACATGCAATGACACTGGTGGATCCATGTGTGGTCTGTGGGAAGAACACACATGCAATGACACTAGTGATATATGGTTTTTGAGAAGAATAGACATGCAATGACTCTAACTGTGGTTAATGAGAAGAGCAGACATGCAATGACACCGGTGGATCCATGTGTGGTTAATGAGAAGAACACACATGCAATGACACTGGGTGTGGTTCATGATATGGTTTGTGATTAGAACACACATGCAATGACTCTAGCCGTGATTCATGAAAAGAGCAGACATGCGATGAATCTAACTGTGGTTCATGAAAAGAGCAGAGATGCGATGCCACCGGTGGATCTATGTGTGGTCTATGAGAGGAACACACATGAAATGACACTGGTGGATCCTTACGTGGTTTGTGAGAATAACACACAGGCAATGACACTGGTGGATCCATATGTGGTCTATGTAAAGAACACAGATGCAATGACACCGGTGGATCCATGTGTGGTTCATGGGAAGATCTATCTTGGCATAATTTGATGTATGCCACAATGTATTTCATTGTACAAGACACTCACTTTCCATTTTTATACTACTCAGTATCGCCCTTGATTTTACGTGGTACTACTCAGTTTTGCCCCCGCTCTCTATCTTTTGTAGAAGCACAAACATGTGCTCACCCTGTCTGCTACTCCCTGATTGGTTAGCACAGTTGTCACGCGGATCGTGCGCACCAACCGTTGATTCTGTGCGATCCAACGATGATCGTTGCACACGTCGTGCCCTTCACAGTACAACGTGGCCCCAGTGTGAGACATCACGGACGTCTCCCTCAGCGAGACTTCTACAAGAAGGAACACGATGCCGTCCATGGAAAAAGTCGTCGAGCGGTCATGTCATGTTTAATCAAGTCTGAAAAGCCTACTACTGCTACTACTTCGCCACAACGCATGCGTCATCGAGTGCACGGTCGTCGATGGACAGCCGCAATTTATTGCCACTTGATTTTAATAAGACATATCCCATTTTTTACGCAGCGGCTCTCAATCTCACTTCCAACTAGACCCGACCGTAAGAAGCTTGCACGCGCTAGCCGGAGACCGAAGAGCTGAGCTCGACGAGACCTAATGTCTCCGCCTTCATCAACACATCCCTCTACCGGATCTAGCACAACCCCACAAATCTCGCCATACAGCCACCTACCTTCCCCTCTACATTTCCACTTTTAACTATTGCCAATTTTAGGGCCGTGTCAAACTTCGTACATAGAAATTGTGTATGCGCCCTTTGCATGTGGCTCAATACAGAACTGCCATGCAGGGCCTGGGAAAAAACGTGACGTACCGTGCGCGTGTCGCGGTGCACGGTGGTGCAACGAAACGTGCCTTGCTTCCATCCACCTTAACTATAGAGCCCCTCTCCACACACCCACTCCCACTCTCGCTCACTCTCCCCACACAACCCTCTCCACTATCCCACCAGCATCCGCAAACTCCCGAGAATACCCCGTCCGCACCGGTGATGACCGAGGAGGATAAGGTGGCCATCGTCGCCTCCGAGGCCGCCAGCAAGGAGGCCCCTGTCTCCTCGCCGGCCCCCCTCGACGCATTGAAAGCAACCGCCGTCCCTGTACAGGCCCCAGGCGAGGCATCGATAGCAGCCACCGTTCCCATCCAAGCCCCCTCCCCGCTACCGACGGAGCCGCCGAAGCGGAGCCCCCCGCCGGTCACAAGCGGATCAAGCACTTCTGGGGCACCTACGATCTAGATAAGTACATCGCTCCGCTGAACCCTTACGACACCGGCATCGACGACCCATGGTCGGAGGTAACTAGGGTTTGCTCCCCTCCCCTGGTTCTTCTACCGTTCCCATCATTGGATGCTAGATGTTGGTTTATTAAGATTCGCTTGTTCGCATTTCGATTGCTTGATCTTCTTACATCATCTACTCCCCCATTTTCCTTTTCTTCCAATAGGTTTCCGGCAGCGACATCTGCAGTGATGACGAGTCCATACACACCAAGACTCGCCAGGTGCTGAGGAGGCTGCGGGTCGGCAAGTACGCCTTCTTCTTTAGGGGTGGCCCCTGGCGCTGCCTGTTTTGCAAGGGGATCGCCTACAGTTGTGCGAGTGGCCCCGACCACACCGACTTCCTCTCCTTAATGAAGCATGCAGAGGCCACGGGCTCCGACATCCACAAAGGCGGCGAGCACGAGACCGTGAACATCAACGCCTACATCGCTGAACACCGGGCTCTCGGCATTCACCTCCGAAACCTCCAGCGGGTAGCCATCAAAGAGGGTCACATCGCTCCAATCAGGCCCAAGGTCCCCAAGATCAAGGGACTGGGCAGCAAGAACTGGAGAAAGCGTCGGATGGAGGAGGCGGAGGCGCGGGTGCGTGCAGGATGTGCCTGCAGCTGCGGCGGCTACCGCTGCTGCTAAGCAGCTTCTTTCTAGCTATATCCTATTTCTGGCTGAATGCATCAAACCTCGTTAAGCAACCTACTTTCTATCGCTATATCCTATTTAGCTACGCACAACTATATCTACATTTGTTTTGTTTTCTGAATGAATGTATTCTGCCTGGTGTGATTTGCTGCTTTAGATTTGCTACCTGATCGGAGGCAAAAAGAGGTCAAAAGGGAACGAATTATCGAAGATAGAATCTTCTCTAGATTTGCTACCAATTTGGGCAAATTTGAACATATCTGTTTAGCGAGAGAGGAAAAGGGTACTCTTTCAAACTGCCAGTTAACGAGCTACCATCTTGATGTCTCCCTCTACAAGAAGGAACACGATGCCGTCTATGGAAAAAGTCGTCGAGCGGTCATGTCACGTTTAATCAAGTCTGAAAAGTCTGCTACTGCTACTACTACGCCACAACACATGCGCCATCGAGTGCACGGTCGTCGATGGACAGCTGCAATTTATGGCCTCTTGATTTTAATAAGACACATCCCATTTTTTACGCAACGGCTTTCAATCTCACTTCCAACTGGGGCCCACCGTAAGAAGCTTGCACGCGCTAGCCGGAGGCCGAACAACTGAGCTCGACGAGACCTAACGTCTCCGGTTCATCGAGTCACTCGCAGTCATCAACACATCCCTGTAGCGAATCTAGCACAACCCCACAAATCTCGCCGTACAACCACCTACCTCCCCCTCTACATTTCTACTTTTAACTATCGCCAATTTTAGGGCCGTGTCAAACTTCGTACATAGAAATTGTGTGTGCACCCTTTATATGCGGCTCAATACAGAATTGCCATGCATGGCTCGGGAAAAAAACTTGACGTACCGTGCGCGTGTCGCGGTGCACAGTGTAGTAGAATGCGTGGCGTGTTGCACGGTGGTGCAACGAAACGTGTCTTGCTTCTATCCACCTTAACTGTTGAGCTCAGTGACCCCACGCAACCCTCTCCACTGTGCCACCAGGATCCGCAAACTCCCGAGAATACCCCGTCCACGCCAGAGATGGCCGAGGATGATAAGGTGGCCATCGTCGCCTCCGTGGCCGCCGGCGAGGAGGCCCCTATCTCCTGGCTATATCCTATTTCTGGCTAAATGCATCAAACCTCGTTAAGCAACCTACTTTCTATCGCTATATCCTATTTAGCTGCGCACAACTATATCTACATTTGTTTTGTTTTCTAAATGAATGTATTTTGCCTGGTGTGATTTGCTGCTCTAGATTTGCTACCTGATCGGAGGCAAAAAGAGGTCCAAAAGGGAACAAAATATCGAAGTGAGAATCTTCTCTAGATTTGCTACCAATTTGGGCAAAATGAAACATATCTGTTTAGCGAGAGAGGAAAATGGCACTCTTTCAAACTGCCAGTTAAGAAGCTACAATCTTGGCAAGCTACAAGACACATACATAAACATAACACAACGGGGGTTAAATTTATTTTACTAGTTTCACTTGAGGCGCTAGACATCTTGGCAAGCTAACTGAGTTCCACAAAACAGAAACATAACACTGACAAGTAAAATTTAGTTCACTCCTCATCAGACCACTTGAGGCGCTTGCCATCGTTCCTAGGCGACGAACTGCGACCATTCCAGGTATTCCACATCTCACGAACTGCTTTGTCCCACTTGACATCTGACTTGGCTTCCCTATCTTCAGCGTCCTGCGACACAATTAGCGGTGCATCATAGGCCTGATTGTTGCCGCTAGAAGATGCTGCCTCTCTGTTTGCCGCTTCAGCTGCAACCTCTCTGTCAGCTGCTTCTTCAGCTCCAAGCTCTCTTTCAGCTACTTCTGCAACCTCTCTGTCAGGTGCTTTAGATCCAGCCAATTTCTTTGCATATGCAGCTTCAAACTCAGCAATTCCGCATTTTCAACAAAGGGCTCCCCTAAGCTCGTCTTCCCTCTTGCAAATAGGGCAAAACACGAGGTAATGTAGAAAAAAATGGATCTTCTTGTACAGCTGGTAGGTCACGTAAGCATATATGGCTGCATACTTCAGGTTTATATCAGACAACAACCACTCGTCCCAGAAATCGTGCCTATTCGTAGGGAAATCTTCCTTCATTTTGTCGTACGACTCATCGAGGATTCTAGTTGCGAGTGATGCCATTCCATCCTTCCTCGAGCCCCCTAGGATCTTGACAAGACTCTGAATATCGATCCACTTGTGCGCAGGAATTATAATTTCCTCTTGATACAATTTCGAAAAATCAGTTCTTTTATCGACAGTGCAGAAAACAATTCCCCTTTCTACAAGGAACTAGCGCAGCGCCGGACATTTCCTGTCAGTCCTGAAAGTATGTAGTTTGTCATCACCAAAATTTGTAACTACAAATATTTTGTCAATGCAAGATCATCATATCAATATAATTTTGAAAAGTTTAGTAAATACAAGATCAAGACTCTCAACATTGTATTGTCATAATTTATTCGGTTTTGCTATTTCTCAGTCGAGTGAACGAGTTGCACATTTTTTTAACTACGATTGCACTTTTCTTAGGTGATTGAGACTAAAGAAAATCTCAGTCGATTGAGACATAGGCAAACCCTAATTTATTTGGTCCTAAATAAAATCCAGTAGTTGCAAGATGAGCAAGTGGATAAAGAACAAGAGGAGAAAACCCTAAAAGCTGTTAGCTACAGAGAGCAGATCTACAAACCGGGAGAGGTGGTGGACGAGGACGTGTTTCCGCATGGCCAGTTGAACGACAGCGACTTCACTCCCTTCATATGGGTGCTCCGGGGTGTACTCGAGGTCCAATCCCACAAACTTGTCCTCGTCTATCCCAAGCCAACACTCGTACATCCTCAGGACACGCACCACTGTCTCCTCCTCGTTGGTGTAGACAACGTCTATCTTCTTGTTGTCATGGGTAGTGAACCTTATCTCTAGAGTGCGTAGATCTTCCATGGCGGCAAGGAGAAGACGGGAAGAAGATAGTAGATGACAGGAAGAAGAGTGGTTTCTGCGAGGCAGGGGAACGGTGGAACCGTCAATGCACTTTTATGGTAGGGGTTAACGATTGGGACGGAAGTCCAAGGAGAGACGTGTGGCGGTGGCCGTTCCAGCTTCTGAGTAAACAAAAAATAATTATAACGCCGATACATGTGCCCTGTTTTTTCACGTCAATACACTGGGTAGGGGGTGTTGTCCTATCCACTGTGCCAACGCTGCAAGCCTACGTGACAGCCATCCCGCCTAAGCGACGGGAGCGACATAACGGCGAGAACTAACAGGGGGGGGGGGGCAACTTGACGCCCGTTAGCCTGATTTTTTGTATTGAAACATAAAGTTAAATTCGTGCCGAAAAAGACCCTCTGAGTATTTGGCACACCAACTATAGTCACCCCGGCTGATTTCAGGGAACTTGGGTACCGCGTTGCCTGTACACCCCAACTTTCGGGCCGCAAAATGATATTCTCCCATGTACCTGCTTTGGGTCTGGGAAAGCGTCGTATCCGAGGCCCCGCCGACATACCGATGGAGGTATGTTAATTGATCTGGCAAAAAAGGTTGAAGTGCGTGTGGAAACTTTGGTGCATCCCTGCAGGGTTAAATCTTTTCGAAAAGCCATGTCCGTGGTTATGGATGACTTGGAGCACAGTTTCTCGATCATAGACAACTAAAACTAAAGTTTACTGTTATAATTTGACTTGTACCTGATATGACTAGTAAGTTGGATAACCACCATGGAAAGGATGAATAAAACTGCCAACCGTATGAGTTTCCTCGGCAGGACTTCCTCGATTGATTTTGAGGGGGAAATACCAGGATGGGAATGTTTGGTGTAGTATCAGGTTGGTTCCGCATAGGTCTTTCTTATCTCTCTCTAATAGCCGACAGTTGTATTGGGTCTCTATAGGTTGTGTAGTGCATGCTTCGCTGCCGCTTCAGTCCACCATACCTATATAGGCGAGAGCCGCCGAATTGTAGACTCGCCGTGTACTCACCTCAGTACTGACCGCTCTCTTTTTCCATTGCCCTTTGTCGGCACCCCTTTTGTTTTAGCAGGTTTGAGTTCGACGTCGTTAGCAGGGTTACCCTTCCGGCTTGGCCTGGCAGGATTATGGACACCATTGGTTATTCTTCAGGGCTCTCTTCGCCCCATTTGTATCTTATCCGTACTCGGATGTTGTATCGTTTTCAAGGTGATTTGGATCTTTGTACTATATATCTATATTCTTGACTGGAGTTGTGTCATATATTTTTGTTCTGTGGGTTCCATCGTGGACTAATATGTAATGGTATTACTTCGTTTTCCACCAGTACGAAAGTGACTGGTGGGCAGCTTTGAATCGTTTCTATGAGGGTTTGGCGGGATTCGCTAAAATTTGCATAGGGCCGATCCGAGGGTGTTACACCTCGCCAGGTAGGGATGCTTGGTTTGCAACAGACTTGCATTTCCAGATTTCCCGCTGTTCTACACATTTTTGAGTAACGGAATGGGTGCACGGGGTGGAGCTGTAGAATTGGAAGTGGGCCTTTCCTCTGGAAAAATAGTAGAGCTTTTTCAAAAAAAAAACTATTTTATAGCTACTATGACTATTACGCATGGACAACTCGTTTATTTTGGATAAAATGGTGGGTGTACATTTGGCACCCAAATGTACTGCACAGGCTCATCTATTGATTTGCTAATTTGTTTTTTGAATTTTCACATGCAAGAACGATCATTCCATCTTAAATTGCAAAAAATTCAATTGTACGAATACACAGAATTGTGTTTGGAAGTAAAAACGTCTATATGAGTAATATGACTATGCAGATGTAGTACATCTAGAAAGGTAATTTGGCTAACCTAAAAGAGCTCACTACACTAGTAGAAAATGGGCATTTGGTTCGGGCCATTAGTCCCGGCCGTGGCTGGGGCCGGGACTAATGGTTCGAACCAGATGGCCCGAGGAGGCCGAGACACTATGTCCCGGTCCGTAAGGAACCATTAGTCCCGGTTTGAGATACAAACCGGGACAAATGGGTCTGGGCCGCGCGCGTGCTCCTGACAGAACCTTTAGTCCCGGTTTGTATCTCAAACCGAGACTAATGGCCTGGCCCTATATATATGCACCCAGCCCTCCACTCTCTCTTTTTTTTCCTATGTGAGAGGTGGGTATAACTTTGTGCTAACTTTTTTTCTTCATATGCACTAGAGGTGTTCGGTGAAATGCCTACTAGAGCGATGCCACTTGAGTTCACACAAGACAAAATATGATATGAGGTGCCAGAGTGACACTTAAGGTTTCTCCTCTTTGTTTTGAAGTGTCCTAAAAGGTTAGCAACTATTTTCTCGTTTTCACTGCGCGGTACTAATTTAAGCATCGTGATTGCGTTTGATATATATGCATGGTTGTATGATGCAGATGAGCCACCCATGGATGTATGTTGACCGACGCTCTGACGCTTACAGAGAAGGCGTGCATTCTTTTCGCCTTGTGGCCGAGGCGAATAAGCGGCGGGATGGTTTTATGTGTTGTCCATGTGTTGAATGTCGGAATGAGCAGGCTCACACTTCCTCAAGAGTCATTCAGAGCCACCTGCTTCGGTCCGGTTTCATGTCCGGCTATAATGTTTAGACCAAGCACGGAGAAAGAGGGGTTATGATGGAAGACGGCGATGAAGAAGAGAACGATGATGACAACTACCGATCTATGTTCCCTGAATACGATGATACCGCAGTTGAAGATAATGAAAAAGAAGGGGGTGAAGAACGGGAACCAGATGAGCCCGTTGATGATTTTGGTCGGGTCATTAGTGATGCAAGGCAAGACTGCGACACAGAAAAGGAGAGGTTGCAGTTCGAGCAGATGTTACAGGACCACAACACATTGCTGTATCCAACTTGTGAAGATGGCCAGAAGAAGCTGGGTAGCACACTTGAATTATTGAAGTGGAAGGCAGAGACCGGTATGACTGACTCGGGATTTGAAAAGTTGCTGGTAATAATGAAAGCTGCTTCCAAGAAATAACCAATTGCCCTCCAGTACGTACGAAGCAAAGAAACTTGTCTGCCCTCTAGGATTAGACGTGCAGAAGATACATGCATGCCCTAATGACTGCATCCTCTACCACGGTGAGAAGTACGAGAATATGGATAAATGCCCGGTATGCACTGCATTGCGGTATAAGATCAGAAAAGATGACCTTGGTGATGTTGAGGGCGAGCAACCCAGGAAGAGGGTTCCTTCCAAGGAGATGTGGTATGCTCCTATAATACCACGGTTGAAACGTTTGTTCAGAAATAAAGAGCATGCCAAGTTGTTGTGATGGCACATGGAAGACCGTAAGAAAGACGGGATGTTGAGGCACCCTGCTGATGGTCGGTAGTGGAGAAAAATCGAGAGAGACTTCCCGGACTTTGCTGGTGACGCAAGGAACTTATGGTTTGGTCTAAGTACCGATGGCATGAATCCTTTTGGGGAGAAGAACTACAGTCACAGCACCTGGCCCGTGACTCTATGTATCTACAACCTTCCTCCTTGGTTGTGCATGAAGCGGAAGTTCATTATGATGCCAGTGCTCATCCAAGGCCCGAAGCAACCCGGCAATGACATTGATGTGTACCTAAGGCCATTAGTTGATGAACTTCTACAGTTGTGGGCCAAACCAGGTATACGTGTGTGGGATGAGCACAAACAGCAGATATTTGACCTACAAGTGTTGCTATTCATAACCATCAATGATTGGCCTGCTCTTAGTAACATTTCAGGACAGACGAACAAAGGATACAATGCATGCACGCACTATTTAGATGAGACTGAAAGTATATATCTGGATAAATGTAGAAAGAATGTGTACCCGTACAATCGTCGTTTTCTTCCACCTAGTCATCCCTTAAAAAAGAAAGGCAAGCATTTCAATGGCAAGGCAGAAACCCGGACGAAGCCTGTCCCCCGTAGTGGTGCTGATGTATTTGGTATGGTCAAGGATTTGGATGTAATCTTTGGAAAGGGTCCTAGAGGACAACCTGTTCCGAAAGACCCCATTACCGGACACGCACCCATGTGGAAGAAGAAATCTATATTTTGGGAGCTACCCTATTGGAAAGTGCATGAGGTCCGCTCTGCAATCGACGTGATGCACCTGACGAAGAATCTTTGCGTGAATATTCTAGGCTTCCTGGGCTTGTATGGGAAGTCAAAAGATACCCCGGCAGCACGGGAGGACCAGGAATATCATAAAGGACGAGACGGCAAGCATCCAGGGCAGTTTCAAGGGCTTGCCAGCTACGCTCTTACCAAAGAAGAGAAGGAAATCTTTTTTGAAGTCCTTTTCAGTATCAAGGTCCCGTCTGGCTTCTCGTCGAATATAAAGGGAATAGTAAATATGAAAGAGAAAAAATTTCAAAACCTAAAGTCTCATGACTGCCATGTGCTTATGACGCAATTGCTTCCGGTTGCATTGAGGGGAATTCTACCAGAAAATGTTCGACTAGCCATTGTGAAGGTATGTGCATTCCTCAATGCAATTTCTCAGAAGGTAATCGATCGAGAAAGTCTATCAGGATTACAGATTCATGTGGTCCAATGTCTGGTCACCCTTCGAGTTGTTGTTCCCGCCATCCTTCTTCAATATTATGACGAACCTCCTAGTTCACCTAGTCGAAGAGATTAGAATTCTCGGTCCTGTGTTTCTACACAATATGTTCCCCTTCGAGAGGTTCATGGGAGTCTTAAAGAAATATGTTCATAACCATGCTAGGCCAGAAGGAAGCATCTCCAAGGGCTATGGAACAGAGGAGGTCATTGAGTTTTGTGTTGACTTTCTTCCCGACCTTAAGCCGATTGGTGTTCCTTAATCTTGGTATGAGGGGAGGATGACTGGAAAAGGCACACTAGGAAGGAAATCAATGGTATGTAGAGACGGGCATTCTTTCACTCAAGCACACTACACAGTTCTACACAATTCCACTGTGGTGGCTCCGTATATCGAGAAACACAAGAATATTCTATGCTCCGAAAACCCGGGGAAGCCTGAAACCTTGATTAAAGGGGAACACGAGAAGTATTTTGGCAATTGCTTGCAGACACATCTCATGAATAACACCACTGTTGGAGATGAGTTGTACTCGTTGGCCAGGTTACCATCTTCGACTATATGTACTTTCCAAGGCTACGAGATAAATGGGAATACATTTTACACGACCGCCCAAGATAAAAAGAGCACCAACCAAAACAGTGGTGTCCACTTTGATGCAACAGATGACAATGGGCAGATTGACACATATTATGGGTACATAGAGGAGATATGGGAACTTGACTATGGACCTACTTTTAAGGTCCCTTTGTTTCGGTGCAAATGGGTCAAGCTGACAGGAGGCAGGGTACATGTAGACGAAAAGTACGGCATGACAACAGTGGATCTCAACAATATTGCGTACATGGATGAACCATTCCTCCTAGCCAACGATGTGGCTCAGGTTTTCTATGTGAAGGACATGTCTACCAAACCGAGAAAAAGGAAAGATAAGCAAAAGAGTACAGAATACGATGAGCCAAAGCGCCACATAGTTCTTTTAGGAAAAAGAAACATCGTGGGAGTGGATGATAAGACAGACATGTCAGAAGATTACAATAAGTTTCATGAAATTCCGCCCTTCAAAGTAAAAATTGACCCAAGCATCCTGTTAAATGATGAAGATTCTCCATGGCTACGGTGCAGAAGAAAACCACAACACTAGATGTTGGTGATGTGTAATAATGTATTAAACCTTTTATTTGAGACATAAATATATGTAATTAAACCTTTTATTTGAGATATAAATCTATGTAATGTATTAATCCTTTTATTTGAGCCGCGGTAGGTGATCACACAAAGAGAAGGAACCATCACAAGAGAAGGAACCCACAAACACTAAGGATACATAACACAACTGAAAAAATGGCGGGAACACAGAGGTGGGAACCGGTGGAAAGCGCGGGAACACAGTGGCGCGGGAAACTTTCATCCCGGGTGGGGGCTCAAACCAGGACAAAAGATGGGGGGGGGGGCCTTATCCGGGGGAGGCTTATCTGGGAGGGCCTTATCTGGGGGGTGGATAACCTTTAGTACCGGCTGGTGGGTGCAACCGGGACTAAAGGTGGTTTTTGTGTCATCTAACAAAACTGTCGGTGGGATAAGGACACGTGGGTAACCTTTAGTACCGGGTGGGGGCTCAAACCGGGACTAAAGCTGTTGGTAGGATAAGGACGCGTGGGTGGATGCACTGCTCGATGAGATAAAACATGTAGCGCACGACGCCCTGTCGGAGGAAGAAGACAAAGTAGAAGCGGCGCCGTGCCTATAAAAGGAGCATCGATACGCCATGGCAAGCAACTCAACAAGCCAACATGGATGGAGAGTTTCATCCCCATGGATGGAGGAAAGGGTTGGGAAATCTCCCGTGGCGAAACTTCTCGAAGATGCCCTTGGTGCACACACCCTATGGCATCTTCGGAAGTTCCGCCTCGAAAAATATTTTCCTGCTAGCCTATGAAAGACTCCATCTCCGCCTCCCTGGGGTTAGAGGTATGGTGGAAGCCATGGGATAGAGTGGAGAGAGGCGGCATATATGAGTCTAGATGTGCTATGGCAACGACCAAGCCAACATGGATGGAGAGTTTCATCCCCATGGATGGAGGAAAGGGTTGGGAAATCTCCCGTGGCGGAATTTCTCGAAGATGCCCTTAGTGCACACGCCCTATGGCATCTTCGGAAGTTCTGCCTTGGAAAATATTTTCCTGCTAGCCCGTGAAAGACTCCATCTCCGCCTCCCTGGGGTTAGAGGTATGGTGAAAGCCATGGGATAGAGTGGAGAGAGGCGACATATATGAGTCTAGATGTGCTATGGCAACGACCAAGCCTAAACACTAAACCCTAAACCCTAAAGGGGCTACCCTCGTACGGAGAAAGCTATAGGGGTAGACGATCCGAGGCCCCTGCTCTAGGGTTTCACCGGAGGAAGACCACCGGAGCGTCGGAATCACATGAAAATGGCAAAATGGTTAATAGTTTGACTAGTTAGAATAATTATTTTATAAAACAAAAAATGGATTTGAATCTCTGATTCAAATTCAAGCACTTTTTATGTTAAAAATATGAAAAATATAATAGTTAATGCATTTTTAAATTGGAAATGGCAAAATGGTTATTAGTTTCACTAGTTAGAATAATTATTTTATAAAACAGAAAATAAATTTGGATTACTTATTCAAATTCAAATACTTTTTATGTTAAAAATATGCAAAATATAATAGTTAATGCATTTTTAAATTGGAAATGGCAAAATAGTTATTAGTTTCACTAGTTAGAATATTATTTTATAAAACAGAAAATAGATTTGGATTACTTATTCAAATTCAAAAAAATTTCATGTTGAAAATTTTCTCAAATTCATAAGTATGCAAAAACTGTATAATTCAAATGTTTAAAAAATCTCATAGCTACAAATTGTGATATTTGAAAAAACAGGCGCCAACTTAGGCCCAGCGCGCGTAAATTTGGGCCTTTAGTCCCGGCCCAGAACACCATCTGGGACTAAAGGCTCTGCATGCGAAAAGGCACCCAAAGCCTTTTGTCCCGGTGCGTGGCTGGAACCGGGACTAAAGACCCCCCTTTAGTCCCGGTTCTAGCCACGCACCGGGACTAAAGGGTGGGGGGTACTTAATGCGCCGCTTCTTCCCCGGTCGAATCCATCGACCGAAGGAAGCACATCGCGAGGAGCTGCGTTACGCCGCCAGGCTGCCAAATCTCCGGCGCTGTCCTCGGCCGCGCCTCCCCGGCTGACCTCCCCGCGTCGCGCCTCCCCTCGCCGCCACAAGCTCCTCCCCGCGTCGCGCCTCCCCGGCTGACCGCCCCGACCACCATACCTCCCCACGCCGCCACGGCCACCCACGCCGCCACGAGCTCCACCACAGCCCCGGCCTCGCCCCTCCCCTCGCTGGTCGCCACCGCTTGTATAGAAAAATATTTGTATATAGGAAATTTATTTTTATATATAGAAATATTTGTATATATGAAATATTTGTATATAGGAAATATTTTGTGTATAGGAAATATTTGTATATAGAATTTTTTTGTATATATAAATATTTGTATATAGGAATTATTTGTATATAGGAAATTTTTTGTATATAGAAATATTTGTATATAGGAATTATTTGTATATAGAAAATATTTGTATATAGGAAATCTTTGTATATAGAAATTTTTTGTATATAGAAATATTTGTATATAGGAATTATTTGTATATAGGAATTATTTGTATATAGAAAATATTTGTATATAGGAAATATTTGTATATAGAATTTTTTTGTATATAGAAATATTTGTATATAGGAATTATTTGTATATAGGAAATATTTTGTATATAGAAATATTTGTATATAGGAATTATTTGTATATAGGAATTATTTGTATATAGAAATATTTGTATATAGGAATTATTTGTATATAGGAATTATTTGTATATAGAAATATTTGTATATAGGAATTATTTGTATATAGGAAATATTTTGTGTATAGAAATATTTGTATATAGGAATTATTTGTATATAGGAATTATTTGTATATAGGAAATATTTTTATATAGGAAATCTTTGTATATAGAAATTTTTTGTATATAGAAATATTTGTATATAGGAATTATTTGTATATAGAAAATATTTGTATATAGGAAATATTTGTATATAGAAATTTTTTGTATATAGGAATTATTTGTATATAGGAAATATTTTGTATATAGAAATATTTGTATATAGGAATTATTTGTATATAGGAATTATTTGTATATAGAAAATATTTGTATATAGGAAATCTTTGTATATAGAATTTTTTGTATATAGAAATATTTGTACATAGGAATTATTTGTATATAGGAATTATTTGTATATAGAAATATTTGTATATAGGAATTATTTGTATATAGGATATATATTTTTAAGCATTTTTTATAAAACACCGAAGCGTTGGAATCACATGGAAATGGCAAAATGGTTAATAGTTTGACTATTTAGAATAATTATTTTATAAAATAGAAAATAGATTTGGATTACTTATTCAAATTCAAAAACTTTTCAGGTTATTGTTTAGTGTTATTTTATGCAGCAATATTGAATGAAAAATGTTATTGTGTGCATTTTATAGAAAACTATGGATCCAATCCAGAGAGACCTAGCACAGGAAGAAATTCTCGAGGATATGATCAACGACACCCCCCATGTTGATCCACCCGAATCTCCGTCGATTTATCTGAACCCCTCCGATGAGGGAGAGGAGGTCGACCGAAATGATCAAGGAGAAGCCGACGGCTCCGGTGGTGGAGAAGCCGACGGCTCCGATGGTGGAGAAGCCGACGGCGAGGTATATATATGAAGTCTGGTGATCAGTAGATGCATTAATTGAGTTGTATATATATATATAAATTGACGAATGTTTCTTCTCTTAGGCCTCCACATCGAGCAAAAAATATTCCAAACGAGGCCCGGCCAAAAAGTTGGACGCATCTACGCGTTATACAATTACGCGGGTATCACCACGGGGTGAACCGGTGGAACCCGAAAAGGCTAAAATTATATTTAAACAACAATGCGGAGTTATGGTTAGGGATCGCATCCCGATCACCGTTCGAGAGTGGAATAAGACCAAAGGGGCGAAAGATGGTGAGTATGTCTCTGACAGGTGCAAAGAGGGTCTTTGGAATGACCTCGTGACACATTTCACCCTGCCAGAATGTGAGGATGATGCCGACATAGCTGCACTGAGGAAGAAAGTCAAGCAGTGGACTCTTACGAAGATGGCCGAACTATTCAAGGACTGGAAGAAAGCATTATGGCAAAAGTATCAGAAGACGAAGAAGACTCCTAAATTTGAAGGCTGTCTAACGAAGCAACAGGCTAACTGGGATGCATTTGTGAAGTACAAGGAGTCACAACCTGCTATGGAAATGTCAGAAAAAAACAAGAAAAATGCCGCGATGAAGAAATATCACCATCACCTGGGGCCAGGGAGCTACGCGGCTGCCATGCCAAAGTGGGATGCTAAAGAGAATGAGCTGCTTGCTAAAAGGATCACTCCAGAACCAATACACGAAGAATGGGATCTGAGGGCAAGGAATTGGTTCCTTGGGCATGGGAGTGAGTATGAAGAAAGTATAGGGGACCTTATTTGCAGTGACGGGATTAGGATACCCCGAGATACATGGCAGAAAGTGGTGAAGGAGATTAAAGTGGGGACAACAAAGTTCCGTCCCAATAGAGAGAAAGACTTGCTGACAAAGGTCCTCGGGAATGACGAACGCGGAGGACGTGTACGAGGCCTTGGCCCTAGTAATATGTGGGAGATGGGGTTTCCCAAAGACAGAGATACTTATAGGAGCCGAGAGAGAGCAAAGAGGCGACGGTAGGAGGAGGAGGGAGACAAGTTCACCGAGTTGATAGGAACACTTCGAATGCATCAACAACAGATTGACAAACTTCGAGGAGCAGCGCGCCTGCAAGATCCTGTACTCAATATTACCGCCGTCCCATCTCAGCGGAAAAGCAGCGTGGCTGAATCGGAGGTCCCTTCTGATGATGCACGTATGGTAGATGGCGGTCCCGACTACCCCGTGGATGGAATCAAGGAGCAGGCATCTTGTGAGCTCCATCAGAAGGTGAAGAACCTATCCATCAAGGTGGCGGTCGGATGTGCTTTACCTTGTCCACCTGGCGCACGCTGGCATGGCCGTGAGATTCCAGCTGGCTATGCTAAAGTTGGTGTGGATGAAATCGCAATGGGGTGGGACTCAATGGAGCTTGACATCCCTAGACCTGAAGGTGAGAGGACACTCGGAGAAGTACTGGGTGGTATCATTCTATGGGACAAGAACAACATCAAGGTTCCAGGCTGGACACCAAAGCCAACACCGCCTCCGAGTGGTCGCATGTCACCTTCACCTCCATCACCTCCAAGAAGCCCACCCCATGACTACGACCACCACAGCCCGAGTCCATCTCGATCTCCGCCGTAGCCTCCGATTAGTACTAAACGACGCAGGAGCCCAAAACGACAAATGTCGCCCCTCCCAAGAGTACCTCATAAGAATCTTTCTACCAGACCTTACGATCGTACTGACGAGGAAACCGACATGATCGTAAAGGCTGAATGTGTTGCGCAGCTTCAAAAGAAGAAACCCGAGCCCACCCCGGTATACACCGAGAAGCAAAAAGCGTATGCACTTCTTTTCTGAACACAAAATCGCAATATGACTTGCACCATAAGCCAGATGACTATCGACGCACACTTCAGAAGGAAGTGAAGAAGAGCAAATCAAGTAGAAGTACAAGCGGGAGCAAATCATCAAGTCAAAGTGCAACTAGGAAAAGGAAGGACGTCCCCCAGCTCGGGGAACAGGCCAAAAAATCGACCCCACCCCTCAAGGTGGTATCCTATGACACTCCCCAGCAGGATATGGAAGAAGCTAAGAAGCTTGCGGCCGCTATGAATGTGACTGTTGAGGAATTGCTAGGTTCCCAGGACGACAAGTTACCCAAGGCTCAGGTAGTCCCTACATATGTCCCAGGGAAGCCTCTGGTCAGCTTTGAGCAGTTCCAACAACTGCCAACACAAATGCGGAGTTTACATAAATGGTACTTGAAAGCCGTAAAGGAGGAGAGAATAATGATCGTGGCGAAAGTCCCACATGACTACTACTTCCGAGAAGAAGAGGTCCATGTTGAGTTTCCAGAACTCTTCCAGTTATACACTTTCGACGCCCTCGACAAAAGTCTCATGAGTTGCTATTGTCTGTAAGTTGTTGAATTCATTGTCTATATATAAGCTGTTCATTTTTTTTCAGTTGTTCAGTTCATTGCATGTAATTATCCTAATTATATCCTTTTGTACTCTATTATTATGCAGAATGAAGATCATGGAATGTAAAAGAAGGTCAATCTTCAGTGTTGGGTTCATTGACCCAGATAAAATACATTGTCGGACGCTAAAGGAAAAACCCGAGGACACACAGGAAAACCTTCTAAGGTTTCTAACCGAGCAAAATTTCTGTGACCACATACTGTTTCCTTACAATTTCGCGTGAGTGTCTTACTCTATTGTACACATTCTATTTTGCTTACTCGATGTTAAGTGTAATTGATGAGTTACTGATGTATATATAAACGTGTACAGTTTCCACTGGATTCTCATGGACATTCAACTTGATAAGGGAAGAGTTGAAGTCATGGACCCATTAAAGAGACCCCTGGAACAGTTTAGTGACATGCAGGACATGCTCCAGAGGTAATTTTCGCGCTATAGCGGTCTCTTTCGTTGATTTCCTGAGATATCACGTAATAAATAACTCATTCATTTTCTTTACCGGGTAGGGTTTGGAACCAGTTCAAGAGTGTGGTTACGGGTGACTTTACTGAGAAGCTGACGTTTAAGCCGGTCTCGGTAAGTAGTAGGCGCATATCTTTACTTCTAGTTTCAATACAATTATGATGCTGGATTATTATTTTGATTGAATTCTATTCTCGTAAAGTGCGCGAGGCAGCCACAGAGGACGAATCTATGTGGATTCTACGTTTGCGAGTTCATTCGCACGTTTACTAGTGAGCTGAATGATTATAGAGTCGATGTAAGCAATACATTCAAAATGTTATTTTTATTACCGTCACTTTTTGTTATCATGATTGATATTCATATTGATCTCCTTTTCTTATATAGTTCGAGAAAATGCGGGATCAGCTCCTACCACAGCAACGCGTAGTAGCAATTTCTGAAGAACTGTCAGGATTCTTGATGAACGAGATGATAGATGACGCCGGAGAATTTAGTGTGAATAGGCGCCGATGATCCCCGACCGTGTAATTGAATAGACGGGCTCTAGTCTCGATAATTGTGATCTCCATGTGTAACTATCATGTATATATTTGTATGCTCGATCTTAAGAGAAGTTATCTTATATATGCACGAACATGTACGGTATGTGGTAGCGTAGAAAACTATTTTGAAATGAAAAAAAAGAATACAAATTAAATTCTCTGCCGCGGCAGAGAAAGTGCCGAAAATTCCGGCGCGGCAGAGAACCATTTGTCCCGGTTCGTAATACGAACCGGGACTAATGGGGGGCACCCAGCGCCCGCAGAGACAACCACGTGGATGCCCATTGGTCCCGGCTGGTAAAAGGGCCGGGACTAATGGGTGGGCCTTTAGTCCCGCCCCTCCAGTCCCGGTTACCAGGACCGGGACTAAAGCCCCTTACGGGCCGAGACTGGAGGCCCGTTTTCCACTAGTGCTAGTAAAATCATCAGTGCGAGATATGTGTTTAAATGCTAGATGAATTTATTAGTGGAGACAATGGCTTATCTAGAATCGTTGGCAAGTGCAATTTCTTATGCATACCAAGTCATATAAATGGAAAAACATGTTATACAATATGTTATCTCATTCAATAAATATTCTTTTGTCTGCTCGGAAATCCATATGTGATGATCCCACTTAAACTAGATGGCCTTTCTCTCTCATTTCATACACCATTTTTTTTTTGACAAATTTGCGTGCCTGAATTTACACTGAAATTTTCAATAACCAGAAAATGAAACAACCTCTCCGGATCAAGTCATAAACATAATGACACATTGGATTCTATTGCACATGCCGAAAGGCATTATGTAAGAAGGTTCGCCAGAAGAATCTACCATTACACTTCTATTGATAGTAACTCTAATCATTCATTATGTTAGCTCACTAAAATAGTTCCCAATGAAATTCTAAAATCACATGATAATACTAATTTACCGTTGACGGCGCCAAAGTCTCCTTTCCCAAGTTTGTTTTCTATAGAGAAATTATTTATAGCCTCTAGTAGCTATTTAAAGTCAAACATAGAGAACTCTGAATTTTTGCCTTACAAATCTAGTTGTTCATCTCCTTGTAAATACGGATGCCTAGATCCTTGTAAGCTCATCAGAACTTACCTGCTCATATTTTCAAGGGCATATGTAATCTGTCTTGAACTTTTACATTATCTTATTAGCAATAGAATTTATGGAGCTAGTTTCATTTCTAACACTAATTATTAGTATACATTTTCTTTGATTTGTGATCCACCTTTACTTTGATTTGTGATCCGATGAGCGTATAAGAAGGACATAAATGTTGTTCCAACTACAACAACTGCAAATAATTGTAAAATTTGCATCGTATTATTGATATGAAGCAGTAAATAATATGGAATTGAGAGGTTAAATTGGAAAGTTGAATAAACAATATTATTTTCTGCTTGTTGTTTTTGAAAAAGCTCTTTATGACGAAACAATTCGGAAAAATATAAGTACGATAATTAGCATGATGTACAACAAGATAAACAAAACTTGCATGCGACGATAGAATCATAGTTGATGTATTACCATGTATAGCCTTGCGATGATAGAATCATAGTCGTTGACACATCGATTATCCTAGCCTCGGTGATGATAGAATCACAAATCGATTATCTCGGCTTGCGAAGGATGAAAACTTCAAAGGCCACACTAGCGCCTGATCCTAGGTCCTGGCCGGGCGTTATGCGGCAATAATGACCAGCGTTTTGGCAGATTGTTTTGTCCCGGCTCCTTGGTCTCGGCGAGCCGCTGCGCCCCATGCCGGCGTGACCACTGTCGATGATCGGCTTCTGCTCCTGGATGGGCTGCCTGGGCGCCGCTGGTTGCTCGCGGCCTGGTGTCGACTGGATCGAGCTATCTGGGTGCGGCGGCGTGGCCGCCGGGCGCTCGTGACCTAGCGTGAGTTTGTAGATCGATCATGGACAAGATCTATACGAGTAATTGGGCTTGATCACTACTTCCCATCCTTGGGATAAAACGATTGTTGGTTGCCTAATTAGCTATGTGCCTACAGCTTAACTAACAATACTGCTACGCACGGCTCGCCTGCAGGTTATGCCGTGGTATACCTGGCATACCATGTAGGTCTACCACTGGCGTGCGTGGTCTGGGTCGATTGACCCAGGGCACCGCGGTGGGCTTAGCCCAACCCACTAGGCCGAACTGGGGCTGGGCCGGTCCATGGGCCAGGCCCGGGTTTAAAAGTAGAAAATGGACCTTTGGTCCAGGGGTATTAGTCCCGGTTCTGCTACAAACCGGGACTAATGCCCCGGTCCCAACGGCACTATCTGGCCGTAGAGGGCGGTAGACACTAGTCCTGGTTCGAACGGAACCTTTAGTCCCGGTTCGTATAACTAACCAGGACTAAAGGGTTTCAGGCTGGCTAGGTCAGGCTCTAGACCCTTTAGTGCCCTTTAGTCCCGGCTCGTATAACAAACCAGGACTAAAGGCCTGACTATATCTTCTTCCCCCACCTGCCTGAGCCACCATTTCAAGCTGGTGGCTCCTCTCTCTTTCTTGGTTCAAGCTCGAGTTCATGCCCAATTTTTTATCAAGATTAGTCAACATTTTGTGGTGCTCCATCTATCCAAAGGTTCTAAAAGGTGAGCAACTTCATTCTTCCAACTCTCATTGCTATATTAGCTCATTTCATGCTCTATCTTGTAGATGGATTTGTCGATTTAGTTTGGTAGTAATTTTTGCAATGATAACATCAGATCGATGTTTAGATTCTATCTATCTTGTATTAATGTAATGAACTCCAAGGTAAATATCATTTTCAATATGTGGATTCTATCTATATATCGTGTTTTGGCACATAGTCTCGAAATTTGATTCATAGAAGCACACACATGCATGAGTTTATCATTCTAACTAGCTGGTAACAAAGATAGGGTTAATTCATAAAATCTTGATAAGAAGACATCACAGTACATCTTCGAGAAGCTCCTCTATGGCGAGCTCCTCGAAGATGTCTGATGATAGGATCCTAAGACATCTTCGAGAAGCTCCGCCGTAGTGGTGTCCCTCTCGCACCATCTTGGAGTTTATAACTTCTCTAGCTATAGATTAATACGCCGGGTAACTAAAACAATTCACATATTAGGGAGTGCCTCTATGGCGAGCTCCTCGAAGATGTCTGAGAACGAGATCCTAAGACATCTTTGAGAAGCTACGCCGTAGTGGTGTACCTGCTCTCGCACACCACATAGTGTCGGGCACTGAAGACATAATGTCGACAGTCACCCCTGGCATAGTGCTGCCACCCACCCAAAATAGTGTCATCATTTACTGGCTTAGTGCTGCCCATTGAGGACATAGTGTCGACATGTTGTCGCCACATCCACATTTAGTCCCATTGGTGCCTCCAACCGGGACTAAAGGTTCATCATGTCTTTAGTCCTGTTTGTTGGCTTTAATTTTGTTTTTTAGACCCGTACTAATTTTATCATCATGATTCTGTTTGATGTACTTAATTATATAATGCAGATGAGCCGGCAATGGATGTATGTTGACCGAATCTCTAGCGAGTTCATTAAAGGCGTGCATTCTTTTCTCCTTGTGGCCAAGGCAAACAAGCGGAATGGTTTTATGTCTTGTCCATGTGGTGTCTGTCGGAATCATAAGAAATACTCTTCCTCAAGAGTCATTCAGAACCATCTGTTTCGGTCCGATTTCATGATCGGCTAGAATTGTTGGACCAAGCACGGAGAAAGAGGGGTTATGATGTAAGACAACAAAGAAGAAGAGAATGTTAACGACTACCCTAATATGTCTCCTGAATACGATGGTACTACAATGGAAGGCAAAGATGAAGAAGAAGATGAAAAAGGGCATCAAATCTTCCTGATGATGATCTTAATCGGGCCATTGTTGGTGCAAAGGAAGAATGTGTAACTGAAAGGGAGAGGTTGAAGTTCAAGCAGATGTTAGAGGATCACTACAAATTGTTGTACCCAAATTGTGAAGATGGGCACAAAAAGCTGGGTAGCACACTGGAATTGCTGCAATGGAAGGCAGAGAACAGTGTGACTAACAAAGGATTTGAAAAGTGGCTGAAAATAATGAAGAAGTTGCTTCCAAAGGATAACAAACTGCCCGGCAGTACCTACGAAGCAAAGAAGGTTGTCTGCCCTCTAGGATTAGAGGTGCAGAAGATACATGCATGCATTAATGACTGCATCCTCTACCGCGGCAAGGAGAATGGGAATTTGGATGCATGCTTAGTAAGCACTACATTGTGGTATAAGATAAGACGAGATGATCCTGGTGATGTTGAGGGAGAGCGCCGCATGAAGAGGGTTCCTGTCAAGGTGATGTGGTATGCTTCTATAACACCACATTTGAAACGTTTGTTCAGGAACAAAGAGCATGCTAAGTTGTTGCGATGGCACATGGAAGACTGTAAGAAAGACGAGATGTTGAGACGCACCGCTGATGGGTCGTAGTGGAGAAAAATCGAGAGAGAGTTCCCGGACTTTGCAGGTGATGCGATAAACTTATGGTTTGGTCTAAGTACAGATGGCATGAAAACTTTTGGGGAGCAGAGTTGTAGTCATAGCACCTAGCCTGTGACTGTGTATCTATAACCTTCCTCCTTGGTTGTGCATGAAACGGAAGTTCATTATGATGCCAGTGCTCATCCAAGGCCTGAAGCAACCTGGCAATGACATTGATGTGTACCTAAGGTCATTAGTTGAAGAACTCTTACAGTTGTGGCACAGACAAGGTGTACATGTGTGGAATGAGAATAAGCAGGAGGAATTTGACCTACGAGCGTTGTTGTTCATAATAATCAATGATTGGCCTGCTCTTAGTAACATTTTAGGATAGACAAACAAGGGGTACACTGCATGCACACACTGTTTAGGTGACACTGAAAGTATATATTTGGATAAATTTAAGAAGAATGTGTACCCGAGGAATCGTCATTTTCTTCCGCCCATGCACACCCTAAGAAAGAAAGGTAAGCATTTCAATGGTGAGGCAGACAGCCGGTGTAAGACTATCCGCCGTACTGGTGATGATGTATTTGATATGGTGAAGGATTTAAAAGTAATCTTTAGAAAGGGTACTGGTAGATAATCTATTCAGAAGGACGATGTCGGACACACACCCATGTGGAAAAAGAAATATATATTTTGGGAGCTACCCTATTGGAAAGTCCTTGAGGTCCGCTCTACAATTGACGTGATGCACCTGACGAAGAATCTTTGCGTGACGCTGGTAGACTTCTTGGGCGTGTATGGGAAGAATAAAAATGCACCAGAAGCACGACAAGACCAACAACGTATGAAAGACCGAGATGGCATGCATCCAGAGGTGTTTGAAGGTACTGCCAGCTACGCTCTTACCAAAGAAGAGATGGAAATCTTTTTTGAAGTCCTTACAGTATCAAGGTCCCGTCTAGTTTCTCGTCGAACATAAAGGGAATAATAAATATGGTAGAGAAAAAAATTCAAAACCTGAAGTCTCATGACTGCCACGTGCTTATGACACAGCTGCTTTTGATTGCATTGAGGGGACTCCTGCCGGAAAATGTTTGAGTACCCATTGTGAAGCTATGTGTGTTTCTCAATGCAATTTCTCACAAGGTAATCAGTCTAGATAGTCTACCAAGGTTACAGAAAGATGTGGTCCAATGTCTTGTCAGCTTCGAGTTGGTGTTCCCACCATCCTTCTTCAATATTATGACGCACCTCCTAGTTCACCTAGTCGAAGAGATTAACATTCTCGGTCCTGTATTTCTACACAATATGTTCCCATTTGAGAGGTTCATGGGAGTCTTAAAGAAATATGTCCATAAGCGGGCTAGGCCAGACGGAAGCATCTCAAAGGGATATGGAACAGAGGAGGTCATTGAGTTTTGTGTTGACTTTATTCCTGACCTTAAGCCCATCGGTGTTCTTGAATCACGACATGAGGGTAGACTGAGTGGAAAAGGCATGCTAGGAAAGAAAGCAAGGATATGTATGGATGGATATTCTCTCACTAAAGCACATTACACAGTTCTACAAAGTTCCACCTTGGTGGCTCCGTATATTGAGGAACACAAGAATATTGTACACTCCAACAACCCGGGGAAGCCTGGCTCCTGGATTAGATATGAACACATGAAGACTTTTGGCGGTTGGTTGCAGACACATCTCATGAATGACATCACTATTGGAGAGCAGTTTTACTTGTTGGCCAGGTCACCATCTTCGACTATATTGACTTTCCAAGGGTACGAGATAAATGGGAATACATTTTACACGATCGCCCAACATAAAAAGAGCACCAACCAAAACAGTGGTGTCCGATTTGATGCAACAGACGAGAATGCGCAAGAGGATACATATTATGGTTACATAGAGGAGATATTGGAACTTTACTATGGACTTATTTTAAGGTCCCTTTGTTTCGGTGCAAATGGGTCAAGCTGACAGGAGGCGGGGTTGAGGTAGACAAGAAATATGGAATGACAATAGTGGATCTCAACAACCTTGCGTATAGAGATGAACCATTCGTCCTAGCCAATGATGTGGCTTAGGTATTTTATGTGAAGGACATGTCTACCAAACCGAGAAAAAGGAAAGATAAGCAAAATAAAACATCATACGATGAGCCAAAGTGCCACATAGTTCTTTTAGGGAAAAGAAAAATCGTGGGGGTTGAGGATAAGACGGACATGTCAGAAGACTATGATAAGTTTCATGAAATTCAACCATTCGCAGTGAAGGATGACCCAAGCATCCCGTTAAGTAAGGAAGATGCTCCCTGGTTACGGATTAGAAGAAAACCCTAACAAAGAGATGTGTGGATGTTGGTGATGTACAATATTATATCTTTTTATTGATCTGCTTATATATATGGATATGAATTGTCTCGATCTCAACATGTAGTATTGCAACTTGCTGTGGCCAACACCAAAGACATTTATTAATATTAAAACGTAAAAATTAGTCATAATCATATCTAGCCCTATGGTACACACATTAAGGGTCGTCTTCGGAATCATCATCATCATCGTCATCGTCGTCGCTCGTAGCACGCAACTGGATCCTCAGCCCTTCCTCGACTTGTGCACGTGGGAACGGGGGAGGGCAACCTGCCACTCTGGCCTCGGATTCACGAAGCGCGGGGGAGGGAGCTCCCAGATGATGATGCCGGTACACCCTCGGCCTTCACCACCGCCATCATTCTTGTGGCTCTGTGGCTGGTGAAAGTGCGGGTACCTCAGGTGAGGATGATCTCCCATGGCGGTAAGCGGGGGGAAATGGCGGGAAAAGCATATCTTGACGGGTCTGAAAATCTAGCGGGAAATATCTTTAGTCCCGGTTAGTGGCTCCAACCGGGACTAAAGGCCCCCAAAATATCTTTTAGTCCCAATTACTAGTTTTAGTATGAAATATTATATTTCTAATGAGTATATTATTTTTTGTGAATAGTTTGGTATATTATATGTATTTTTCTATTTTTAAATAATAAACTATATTTTTCCAACATTTGTACTAAATATAATACTTGTTAAACAATAAATAATTTCATTTAAGTTGTATAATAGAGTATGATGATAGATTTAAATTATAGATCTTCTTTTTCTGAAATTTTTGATATATAATACATAATTTTTAGAAAAATATACACCATTTTTTTGGCAACAAAAACCCCCTTTAGCCCCGGTTTGACTAAAGGTTACCCCGTGCGCTCGGTTTGTATCACAAACCAGAGCTAAAGGGGTGTGCACGCGCGGGAATAGCGTTGGTCGAAAACACCATTAGCCCCGGTTTGTAATACAAACCGGTTCTAAAGGGTATAGTCCCGGTTTGTATTACAAACCGGGGCTAAACGTGGGGGGTATAAATATCCCTACCTCCACCCCGGGTCTAGCCACGACCCGGAGAGCTAGATTCCACACGATCGAACTGCGCGCCACCGTCCGTGTCGCGCGCCGTGGAGGAGGCCGCCACCCGCCGCGCCGCCCCCGAGGAGAAACCGCGCCACCTCCCGCCGCGCCGCCCCCGAGGAGAAACCGCGCCTCCGCCCGTCGCGCTGCCACCTGCCATGCCGAGGGGAGATTGCGCCACCACCGTCCGTCCTTCTCGCCGGCCGGCGCGCCGCCCCTGCAGGTGAGGGATCGATCGATCGTCTATTAATTTTAGTTATTATAGGTTAATTAGTATTAAGTTTAGTTATAGTATTAGGTTTATAGTTAGTATTAGGTTAATTAGTATAGGTTAATTAGTTTTAGGTTTATATTTAGTATTAGGTTAATTTAGTTAGAGGCATATACATTTTTACTCCCACAACTTGCACCCCTCGAGCACTTTAGTCCCACATCTTGCCAAGTGAGTAAAACTAGTCCCACAACTTACAACAGGGAGAAAATTAGTCCAATTCGATCGAATTTCAGTGAATTTGAACAAATTCGGCCACACATGCACCGTCATGATCATAGGCTTTAGCGTTTTAGTCCAGAAAAGAGTTATGGCGTCGTTCACGCGGGGTCAGTTAAAATTCTTTCAAAAACCATGGACGAGCCGTGTGCTACGCGGCGCGGCTGTGCCACTCCAACGTCGTCTTGGCCACGACTGAAAAGCTTGCCTGGTCCAACGACCTCTTCTTAGCGTTCTACGCGGTGCGGCTGTGCCCCTCCACTGTCTTGGCCACTTTATATACCTCATTTAGTTAGTATTAGTTTATATAGTTAGTTTAGGTTAGGGCATGTATTAGTATAGGTTTAATTGTTTATGTTATGTGGGAGTTTATAATTGCTTATGTTATGTTATAATTGAGTTTAGTTCTGCCGCGTCCTCGTTGTCCACTCGGCGGCAACGACGAAGTACTGGACTCCATCGGGCCCGGGGATGTCCGAGCCTGGTCTCCGCCGGGCTGGCACTAAGAGGTGCTACCTACCGGGACTCGTACCTTGGTGACGAATCCGGGTATCGTCGTCGACCTGGAGTTTCTTTAGGGGCGTCCAAGAGGTCCAGGAGAAGTGCAGAGGGAGCTAGCTCCCGAGGAGGTGGTATGTCGTCGTATCAGGGAGGAGGACGAGGACATCCGCCGGTATATATATATTTTGGAGACCAGGTTCTCCAATCTCTGGCAGGTTCTTCACAGATCTCATCCGAGCTATTCTCTGGTGATGGTTCCCGTTCTTTGGGTGTACATCTCCCGTGGCACAGAACACGGTAACCGAGTTCGCTAGTTTTATATGAGCGATTGTTTATCTTAATGCAAAATTATTATTGTACTTTATCTTAAGATAAAACAGGGATCTTATATTATTGTGCTTTATCTTAATGCAAAATTGTTTCATTATTAGTACGTAATATTTTTTCTGTATCCGAGTCATCGCAATTGTAATATTCTTTTACTTAAGGCAAAAATTGTTTTATCTTTTTCTATATTAGTTAAGCTATGGATGATAGACATAATTAAGAGGAAATTCTCAACATGATAGATGAGGGTACTGGAGGTTCTTATTACGATGATGGCTCCTAATATCTTAATTTGTCTGGAGGAGACGATAGTCGAGACGATGGTGCTGACCATGGTGGAGACCATGGTGAAGACACCTTAATAACAAAGTCTGGCAGGGTATATAAAGCCTCTACTGATCGATCACTAGTATAGATGCACTAATTGATTCGTATCTATGTACATACGAATCTTTCTTCTCTTAGACCTCTGCATCGGGCCAATCTTCTACAAGAAAAAGAAGCCCGGCCCAAAAGTTGCCCACTGATGTTCGTTTCAGCATTGACTTAGTCTCTGCACTGGGTCAACTGTTGGAGCCCATACAATCTGTGAATGCATTTGTACATCAATGCGGAGTGATTGCTAGAGACACCGTCCCGATTACCACGTGAGAGTGGAATAAGTCAGGAAAGAAAAGGGATCCAGCTGGGGCTAGTTTTGTCAACGACAAAGCAAAAGATGCAATGTGGAATTCTCTCATGACACATTTTTGGAGACTGATGAGCTCACACAGCAAATGAGGAGGAAAGTCAAGGAGTGGGCTCTTAAGAAGATGGGCAAACTATTCAAGGACTGGAAGAAAACATTATACCGCAACTATTTGTTGAAGAAAAAACTCCTGCATTCACTGGCCCACTAGAGAAGCAGCAGGATAACCGGGCCGCACTTGTGCAATACAAGACCTCTGCACCAGCTGTGGCAATGTCAGAAAAGAATAAGCTAAATGCAGCCAAAAGGAAATAGCACCATCATATGGGCACATGTGGCTACAAGAGTGCCATGCCTACGTGGGATAAAGTTAAGGCCAACCTGGCGGCTAAAGGGGTCACTCCATCTATGTCTGGTTGACCCTTGAGGTGAAGAAATTGGTTACTCGGGCATGGGGCATTGTATGACCCAGAAACAGGCGAGATTGTTGCAAAAAAAGAAGTTGCTGGACCTAAGGATGATCTTATTAAAGTGATAAAAGAGGTTCAAGAGGGAAAGTTAGTTCCTGATAGAGAGAACGATGAGCTGACAAAGGCCCTCGGGAATCCTGAAAAGGTTGGACGAACACAAGGCTTCAGACCTTCTTGTCCATGGGCTATCGGGTTTCCCGAGGACTTTGACACCTGCAGAAGCTGATCAAGAAAAACAAAGCAGCGACAAGAGGAGGATGCAGAGCGGTTCGCGAGGTTTGAAGCCATGTTGCAGGAGCATCAGGAGGAGGTCAATGAACTTAAGGGACTCTGACAGTAAGATCCTGCACTAGAGAGTACGATCAGCCCATCTCAACGGAGAAGCAGCGTGGCTTCCATGGAGGGCCACACTAATGATGCAATGATGGATGTGTACCCCATGGATGCAATTAAGGAGAAGACTAGTTGTGAGCTGCATGTTAAGCTGAAGAACATATCCATGAAGTTGGCGGTCGGCTTTGCTTTACCTTCTACATCGGGAGCGACCTACCATTGCAATCCGATTCCAGCTGGCTATGCTCGTGTCGGTGTGGATGAAGTTCAACCGCTGTGTCAGTCACTACAGCTTGACATCTTGGAGGTGAAGGGGAGACGACACTGGGAGAAGTCATGAGTGGCTTAATTCTTTGGAAAAAGGAATACATCAAGTTTCCAGGCTCGGCACCAAGGCCACCTTCTCCACCGAGAAACAATCCATGACCTCCAAGGCCACCATCTCCTCCAAGTAAAAGTCCACCACCTCCAAGTCCACCGTCTCCTCCTAGTAAAATTCGACCACCTCCAAGGCCACCGTCTCCTCCTAGTAAAAGTCCACCACCTCCAAGTCCAATCCATGACCTCAAACTGAGTCCATCTCAATCTACGCAGCCGCCTCCACCCACTAAGGGCCAAAAGTGGAATAATAACACCGCTCCATCGAGGGATAACCGACACTGAAAGCCACAGTTGTCGCCCCTCCCAAGAGTACCGCCGGTTCCTCCTAAGAGGGCTTACGACCTGAACAATGAGGATCAAGCTGGGGTCGTACGTGCCGAAGTGGATGCCCATTTTAAAAAGAAACATCCTGAGCCGGAGGTCCAAATAAAACCGGAAATCAAGGAGCACTTTAGGAGATTACTAACGCAGCCATCCCAAGCTCAGTTAAATGCGCCAGAAGACACTAAAACATAAGAGATCAAGTGGTAGAGGAAGCATCACAAAAGAAGTTCCCCAGCAGGGGGAACAAGCAAAACTATCAAGTGGTGGTGGAAGAATAAAAAAAGTCATTCCCCAGCTGAGGAAACAAGCAAAACAATCGACCCCGCACGTCCAGGTGTTACCCGAACCTCAAGTATATGGGGGAGAACCTTTGCATATGGAACCGGCTAAGATACTGGCCAAGCAATGTAATATGTCTATTCATGGCATTATTTACGGTGATGATATCACTAGCGCCGATGTAGCACAACAATATGTTCACGGGGAGCCTCTGGTCAGTTCTGAGAGGCTCCGGGATATGCCAACAAATATGCGACAATTGCATGAATGGTACATTGAAGCAGCAAAAAAGAGCTATATTGGCTCATAGCGGAAGTTCTAAAAGAGCATTACTTCACTAAAGACGAGGTCCCTATTGAATTTACAGAACTCTTCTAGTTATTCAATCAAGGGAACTCGACAAATCTATCCTCAGTTGCTATTGTCTGTAAGTGATTACTTTATTTATGTAAGTAAGTCTCTAGCTCATCTTGTTCAATTCATTGCCGGTAAGTATACTCTCTATATTATTTTGTATGCTATAATAATGCAGAATGAAGATTCTCGAATGTAAAAAAAGCCTATCCACGGATTTGAGTTCATTGACCCACATCGAGTTAATGGAGCTGTGCTAAAGGATAATCCACTTGAGACCGAGCATAACTTGCTCCGGTTTATCACGAACCATCATTTCTATAATGAAATACTATTTCCTTACCACTTCGAGTGAGTGTATTATTGTCTTGTACACATTAACTTTTTCTTACTCGATTTTAAGTGTAAATGATGAGTTATTGACGTATGTAACCCTTGCATAGCTATCACTAGATTCTTCTAAGCATTTCTGTTGACTTGGGCAGAGTTCAAATCATGGACTCATTAAAAAAAGACATGGAAGATTACCGCATCATTATCAATATGCTCTAGAAGTAATTTCAACCATTATCGCACTATATCGGTTTCCTACGTTCATTTTCTGAGATATCAAGTAGTTATTAACTCATTCATTAATTTTCTTTGTCGGGTAATGTTTGGACACGGTTCAAGAACAAGGTCCGCGGTCAAGGGCATGAGGAGATGATTTTTAAACCGACCCCGGTAAGTAGTACGAGCTAGGTCTGCGCATCTCTTTAATTCTAGTTTCTGTACATTTATCATTATAGAGTCATTTTATGATTGAATTCTATTCTTGTAAAGTGCGCGAGGCAGCCACAGGGGACTAATCTATGCGGATTCTACGTTTGCGAGTTCATTCGCATCACTACAGAGAAGCCCTTGGAAACTCTTCGAGTAAGTAAACAATATATTCACTCTTTATTTTTATTACAATAAGTTGTGTTGAGTCTAATTCATATGATCTCCTTCTTTATAGTTGGACGCGATGCGGGACAAGCTCCTACCACATGACCGCCTATTAGCAATCCAAGAGGAATTGGCTGGATTTTTGGTCGAGGAGGTCATATACCCACACGGAGAATACTCTCTAAATAGACCCTAAAGCATCCATATAATGATCTCCATGTAATCAAATAGACAGGCTCTGGACCAGGTTGTGACTCCATGTAATGACCTCCATGCATGTATGCTTGTAAGAGAAATTGTATTATATATGCATCAACGTGTACAAGTGCTATGTAGTTGCGTTGTGTATGTATACGAAAACTTGTTTGTAATGAAAAACAGAATGAAAAATAATTGAACACAAAACACAGAATGAAAAGAAAAACACAAAACTCTAAAACTCCATCTCCTGCCACGGCAGCCAAATGGCCCAAAACGCTGCCGCAGCAGGGAACCTTTAGTCCCGGTTCGTAACAGGAACCGGGACTAAATGTCCTCCAGCCTAGCACGGCTCGCGGGACCACGTGGTGGACCTCTAGTCCCGGTTCGTAACAGAACATGGACTAAAGGCCGGACCTTTAGTCCCGATCTGTGTCCCGGTTTGCAATCCGGGACTAAAGGTCCTTACGAAGCGGGTCTAAAGACCTGGTTTCTACTAGTGTGGGTTCGTCAGAAGAATCTACTATTACACTTCTGTTGATAGTAACTCTAATCATTCAATCATGTTAACTCACTAAAATAGTTCCCAATGAAATTCTAAAATCACATGAAAATACTAATTTACTGTTGACAGCTCCAGAGTCTCCGTTCCCTAGTTTGTTTTCTACAGAGAAATTATATATAGCCTCTAGTAGCTATTTAAAGTCAAACATGGAGAACTCTGAATTTTTGCCTTACAAATCTAGTTGTTCATCTCCTTGTAAATACGGAAGCCTAGATCCTTGTAAGCTCATCAGAACTTACCTGCTCATATTTTCAAGGGCATATGTAATCTGTCTTGAACTTTCACATTATCTTATTAGCAATAGAATTTATGGAGCTAGTTTCATTTCTAAAACTAATTATTAGTATACCTTTTATTTGATTTGTGATCCACCTTTTCTTTGATTTGTGATCCGATGAGCGTATAAGAAGGACATAAATGTTGTTCCAGCTACAACAACTGCAACTATGGGAATTACCACAGCTTGCTCATGCACACTGATATATATGCCATGTAAGCGTGTAAAAATCAAAGAGAACTCAATATGCTAATATGTTTTCCGTGCTGGACTTACTCTTGTCCTTAGTCGGAATTGAAGCTGGCAATATCGACCAAACACTTAGTATGGCTGCCCCTTAGATCCAGTGGCGGACCTAGGATTTTACCAATGGGTATGTCACACCAAAAATTTAATAACCATTCCGAAAACATGTATTTAACGATTCTACAAATAATTGTAAAAGTTGCATCGTATTATTGATATGAAGCAGTAAATAATACGGAATTGAGAGGTTAAATTGGAAAGTTGAATAAACAATATTATTTTCTGCTTGTTGTTTTTGAAAAAGCTCTTTATGACGAAACAATTCGGAAAAATATAAGTACGATAATTAGCATGGTGTACAACAAGTTCAACAAAACATGCATGCGATGATAGAATCATAGTTGATGTATTACCGTGTATAGCCTTGCAATGATAGAATCATAGTCATTGACACATCGATTATCCTAGCCTCGGTGATGATAGAATCACAAATCCATTATCTCGGCTTGAGAAGGATGAAAACTTCAAAGGCCACACTGGCGCCTGATCCTAGGTCCTGCTCGGGCGTGACGCGGCAATAATGACCAGTGTTTTGGCAGATTGTTTCGTCCCGGATCCTTGGTCTCGGCGAGCCGCTGCGCCCCATGCCGACGTGATCACTGTCGATGATCGGCCTATGCTCCTGGATGGGCTGCCTGGGCGCCGCTGGGTGCTCGCGACCTGGTGTCCACTGGATCGAGCTCTCTAGGCTCGGCGGCGTGGCCGCCGGGCGCTCGCGACCTGGCAAGAGTTTGTAGATCAATCATGGACGAGATTGAGACGAGTAGTTAGGATTGATCACTATTGCCCATCCTTTTTTTCTCGGGATAAAACGATTGTTGGTTTCCTGATTAGCTATGTGCCTACGACTTAACTAACAATACTGCTACGCACGGCTCACCTGCAGGGTATGCCGCGGTATACCTGGCATACCCTGTAGGTCCGCCACTGGCGTGCGTTGTCTGGGTCGATTGACCCAGGGCACCGTGGTGGGCTTAGCCCAACCCACTAGGCCAAACTCAGGCTGGGCCGGTCCATGGGCCAGGCCCAAGTTTAAAAGTAGAAACGGATGTTTGGTCCAGGGGTATTAGTCCCGGTTCTGCTACAAACTGGGACTAATGCCCCGGTCCCAACGGCTCTATCTGGCCGCAGGGGGCGGATACACTAGTCCCAGTTCGAACGGACCCTTTAGTCCCGGTTCGTATAACAAATCGGGACTAACGGGTTTCAGGCTGGCCAGGTCGGGCTCCAGACCCTTTAGTACCGGTTTGTTATACGAACCGGGACTAAAGGTGGGACTAAAGGCCTGGTTATATGATATGGGGTGGCCCGATCTTCTCAGCAAGCTCTTGTCGATGGTGATGGTGGATGATAGATAACTAGTGCGTAGCTATGATCTCTCCCGCTCGATCCCTGATGCCAATGCAACAGCTCTCGAACCTTGTAGGATATTCACAACACCACACTCTTGCGCACGCAGCCGTGACCACGAACGGTAGTATGCAATCTACTAATTCCCAATGGAACAACAGATCACACTCAATTATAGTTGGCAGATTCGAACACAGGGTAATTCCAGAGGTTCTATGAAAGAAACAACTCCAAAATATTTTAACGTGGTCTAAAAAACCTAACTTGTGACGGCTACGGAGGTTTATATGAGGGCTGGGGCGTCCTCCCCTCTAAACGGGCCTAAAAACAGCCATAACTTGGCCCAAACTGACTCGGTTCGACTCAAACTGATACATACCGACCCATATATGGGTTCGGCCTTCTTGGCACGCAGTCCAAACGTCGTGGAACACCTCAAACATGTAATTCTTGGTGCGCCATCTCTCTCTCTTGCTCATACGTGATTTCCTCATTGCGTCCTAGTGCGCCTGCCTCCCGCTCCTCCCTCGCGCACTTGTTGATATTGGAAATCAGCGCTTGTCCTTCCTTCTGCAACTCTCCTCCTCCTCGCGCAACGTTTGTATTATCAATAAACCTGATCATACAAATATGCATAGACTTAGGTAGTATAAAGTTCTCATTAAGTAAAACATCAGGTTCAATTAGGAATGAATTCACCTGATAGTCATTATTGATTTGACTCAGTATTTCCTTCCAGTTCAGGCAGTCAGAATCATCATAATCCCTGTAGATATCCTCATCATCCTCCCTTTCTTCATGAAAAGCCGTCCTCGGCTTTAGGTAAGCTGAAAGTGGGAGAAACAAAAAGAACAACGTGTACGCAAAGTATATGTATATATAACATGCTGTATTATTGTTGTTCACATGAAAAGGATGTCCAGTATACATCAAGCAACTTAAATTGCAGGTATAAGTGAAGTACAAAGAATCATGATCATGGTAAAAAACAACTAAATAGATAGTCATGTTCTTCAATATTAAATTCAGTTTTCTCAAAGAAGATCTATGATCAAATTTGTGAACAAGATCAAACCAATTTAATATGTCTGAAAACCAAATTGAATCATGCCATGCTTCAACTGCGCTACTCTGATTATTATGAACATGATCATGTTGTCCAGTATGTAAAATGCAACTCAATTTGCAAATATAAGTGAAGTATAAAGCATTAGCACAACTAGACAACGAATTTTGGGATAAACACAACGAATATGAAAACTGGGGTTCTATTCTAGCAAGATTACAACGATCCAACATAGGTAAAATTACTTGTGTTGGCTGCATTATATCAACTAGACCTGACTTTAGTTTCATATTATCACAAATTTTAGTATATATCTCACAACACAAAATCGTCGACACACAACATGTATGGCTGAAAACAGCATGTTTCAGTTCAGCGATTCGATCACAAGTAATGCATATGTGATCCACAAGAAAATTTTCATGCATGCTATATTCACCAATCAAATTGAAAGTGAAACAAGGAGAATATGTGCTAGAATTCAGAAATGAAATTTCAGAAATCTTATCCATAGCACAACTCATACTCATAGGTTCATTTAGCATGATGGAATACACAATATCAGCAGGTGGTATTCGAGCAAGTATTTCCTTATATGTTATCAGTACCACATGATCAAAATTTGAATTTGGTAAACTATCACATGGTGCTGAAACAGTAGTGCAAGGCAAATCAGAAGGAGGCTTCAGTAAAGGAATAGACTCACAATATGTCGCACATGTTGGCTGAAGCTCCAAATCAGTACCAATGTCATTAACAAACTTCTCAGCTGTAGTAGGTACTACGACATCCTCCTCAAGTAACAATACCAGATCGTGTGATGCAGGTTGTAAAATAGGCGGCTCCCTTTCTTCAAAAGCAACCTGCATAGCACAAGAAACAATACCAGGAGTAGAGATGATTACATTAGTAGAAATATCCTCACATGTATTAGCATCTACTGCACTGATGTTTTCTTTTTCTCTCATACTCTTAGAATGGATGCTCTCAACCTCACGTTTAGTGGAATCACACAGCTCACTTTTGATAACACTCTCACTCAGCTTGGCTATGTGGCTCTCATTCTCACATGGGTTGTAATGCACACCATGTTCAAGATGACAAATAATAGAATTGTCACCGTTCATCATGACCTTGTACTTAGCAGACAAACTGAACTCTTTTGTCCTCTCCTTGCGAAGAAGATGATACTCATGAAATTTGTCGGCTGAAATCCTGAGCATAACACGCCTCTTCATGTTCCATTTGAAAGAAATCCTTCCAACAACAGGACATATTTGAGCGTCAAACCTTCTGCTCCAAGGTTCTCCCAATAGTATGTGACAAGAATCAAGTGGTATAGGAGATACATCACAGCGCACAATCTCAGTATGCTCTTTAAAAGTCATAGGAACATCAGCGGTGTGTGAAATCAGCAATGTGCCATATGATGAATGCAAGAGATATGGCACCGCACGGGCACATGTGGGTAGCTGCAACTTTTGTACAACTTCAACGCTGATCAAATTAATAGTAGATTTACTATCAATGGTAATGGAAGCACATCGCTCACCAATCATCACACTATGGTGGAAAAGACCATCACCATCAAAAATACCGCGTTCTTCCTTCCAAAAAGTTCCACTACAACGCCAATTGTCGATGAATTTGTAACTATACGTCTCCGCATTATTTGTAACATCACCTGCCTCCATTTTCTGCATCACATCAACACTACTAGAAGACATGATTAGTACATTAGTGGACAAATCAAAATCAGTATGGTGCAAACTCTCACAACTCACTCACAACTGTTAAGAAAGAAGATCTTACCGTTCCAAAGTGAATAGAGATGCTCTACCAAACGTAATCAAGGACTGATGCACTGAAGTGATGAAGTGAATATCAAAGGTATAGAGAACGATCACAGGGCACACAGGTTATTTATGGTGGAGCTATAGGTATGGTATCCTAACTACACCGCAAACAAGTCCTAGTGCCGATCGTATGACAAAGACCCACGAAAACACACACGGTGGAGATAAATGGGGCAATTGCAACTATGAAAATGAGCTCAAAAAGTAAGGTATGTCGGAGGAATGCTCGTGTTGCAATGCACAAGGAGAGACGCTAGCAATGTCTCAACGAAACAGCCACAAGATTGCTAACTGAGCAGCCCGTAGAGCACTAAGCACGCTAGTCTCGTAGGATAGTTATAGACACAAAGAAAGGCTTACTAAGGCTCACAAGGATAGGTACGCTATGTGGACTCAGTAAAAAAAATAAACAAAAAAAGAAAAAAAATTTGACCTGAGAATTGGTCTCTGCCACGGCAGAAAAACGGCCTAAAATCCTGCCGCGGCAGGATGCCGGCAGAATTTTTTTTTCCTCTCGTACTAGCACAGACTGGTCTGTGGTAAGGCGACGATTCGATTTTTTTTTTCGGAATTTTTTTTTGGGTCATGCTAGAGCACAGACTTGTCTGCGGTCAGGCGTGAGGCAGCGAGCCGATTTTTTTTTTGCTCGCCAAGTAGTACACAACTAGGACTCTTTACTTGGATCGGATCTGACTTGATGGTAGCGGAAAAAGATGGTGGAAAACAACTAGAACACTAGAAAATAAATCTACGAAGAACAGATCTAGATCTAATCTAATAGAGGAACGCGATCATCAACTATTACTCGAATACGATGTAATCTAGGCTATGGCAACTCTTTTTGTGGGGCTTTTTCTGTATAGGATGAAAAACACTCTCTAATCTATGGATGGATTGTGGATTGCTTACCAAGGCAACGGGGAAATCTGATACCAAGATGATATGGGGTGGCCCGATCTTCTCAGCAAGCTCTTGTCGATGGTGATGGTGGATGATAGATAACTAGTGCGTAGCTATGATCTCTCCCGCTCGATCCCTGATGCCAATGCAACAGCTCTCGAACCTTGTAGGATATTCACAACACCACACTCTTGCGCACGCAGCCGTGACCACGAACGGTAGTATGCAATCTACTAATTCCCAATGGAACAACAGATCACACTCAATTATAGTTGGCAGATTCGAACACAGGGTAATTCCAGAGGTTCTATGAAAGAAACAACTCCAAAATATTTTAACGTGGTCTAAAAAACCTAACTTGTGACGGCTACGGAGGTTTATATGAGGGCTGGGGCGTCCTCCCCTCTAAACGGGCCTAAAAACAGCCATAACTTGGCCCAAACTAACTCGGTTCGACTCAAACTGATACATACCGACCCATATATGGGTTCGGCCTTATTGGCACGCAGTCCAAACGTCGTGGAACACCTCAAACATGTAATTCTTGGTGCGCCATCTCTCTCTCTTGCTCATACGTGATTTCTTCATTGCGTCCTAGTGCGCCTGCCTCCCGCTCCTCCCTCGCGCACTTGTTGATATTGGAAATCAGCGCTTGTCCTTCCTTCTGCAACTCTCCTCCTCCTCGCGCAACGCTTGTATTATCAATAAACCTGATCATACAAATATGCATAGACTTAGGTAGTATAAAGTTCTCATTAAGTAAAACATCAGGTTCAATTAGGAATGAATTCACCTGATAGTCATTATTGATTTGACTCAGTATTTCCTTCCAGTTCAGGCAGTCAGAATCATCATAATCCCTGTAGATATCCTCATCACTATATCTTCTTCCCCCACCTGCCCGAGCCACCATTTCAAGCTGGTGGCTCCTCTCTCTTTCTTGCTTCAAGCTCGAGTTCATGCCCAATTTTTTATAGAGATTTGTCAACATTTTGTGGTGCTCCATCTATCCAAAGGTTCTAAAAGGTGAGCAACTTCATTCTTCCAACTCTCATTGCTATATTAGCTCATTTCATGCTCTATCTTGTAGATGGATTTGTGGATTTAGTTTGGTAGTAATTTTTGCAATGATAACATCAGATCGATGTTTAGATTCTATCTATCTTGTATTAATGTAATGAACTCCAAGGTAAATATCATTTTCAATATGTGCATTCTATCTATATATCGTGTTTTGGCACATAGTCTCGAAATTTGATACATAGAAGCACACACATGCATGAGTTCATCATTCTAACTAGCTGGGAAAAATACCCTTCTTCGTTTTCTACCTTCCTTCAGCAAACTAAAAAAATGGTAACAAAGATAGGGTTAATTCATAAAAGCTTGATAATAAGACATCACAGTACATCTTCGAGAAGCTCCTCTATGGCGAGCTAATCCTAGGACATCTTCGAGAAGATCCACCGTAGTGGTGTCCCGCTCCCACCATCTTGGAGTTAATAACTTATCTAGCTATAGATTAATACGCCGAGTAACTAAAACAATTCACATATTAGGGAGTGCCTCTATGGCAAGCTCCTCGAAGATGTATGAGGACAGGATCCTAAGACATCTTCGGGAAGCTCCGCCGTAGTGGTGTCCCTGCTCTCGCACACAATCTTGCAGTTCTTCACAAGAATGCATACATATTTATAGATTAAGCAACACCACATAGAGTCGGGCACTAAAGACATAATGTCGACAGTCACCCCTGGCATAGTACTGTCACCAACCCAAAATAGTGTCGTCATTTACTGGCTTAGTGCTGCCCACTGAGGACATAGTGTCGACATGTTGTCGCCACATCCACATTTGGTCCTAGTTGGTGCCTCCAACCGGGACTAAAGGTTCATCATGTCTTTAGTCCCGGTTGTTGGCTTTAATTTTGTCTTTTAGACCAGTACTAATTTTATCATCATGATTCTATTTGATGTACTTAATTATATAATGCAGATGAGCCGACAATGGATGTACGCTGACCAACTCTCTAGCGAGTTCATTAAAGGCGTGCATTCTTTTCTCCTTGTGGCCGAGGCAAACAAGCGGAATGGTTTTATGTTTTGTCCATGTGGTGTCTATCGAAATCATAAGGAAAACTCTTCCTCAAGAGTCCTTCACAGCCACCTGTTTCGGTCCGGTTTCATGACCGGCTATAATTGTTGGACCAAGCACGGAGAAAGAGGGGTTATGATGTAAGAAGAAGAGAATGATAACGACTACCCTAATATGTCCCCTGAATACGATGGTACTACAATGGAAGACAATGATGAAGAACGGGCATCAAATCTGCCCGATGATGATCTTAGTCAGGCCATTGCTGATGTAAAGGAAGAATGCGTAACTGAAAGGGAGAGGTTGAAGTTTAAGCAGATGTTAGAGGATCACAACAAATTATTGTACCCAAATTGTGAAGATGGGCACAAAAAACTGGGTAGCACACTGGAATTGCTGCAATGGAAGACAGAGAATGGTGTGACTGACAAAGGATTTGAAAAGTTGCTGAAAATAATGAAGAAGTTGCTTCCACAGGATAACGAACTGCCCACCAGTACCTAAAAAGCAAAGAAGGTTGTCTGCCCTCTAGGATTAGAGGTGCAGAAGATACATGCATGCATTAACGACTGCATCCTTTACCGCGGCGAGGAGTACGAGAATTTGGATGCATGCCTAGTGCACTACATTGCGGTATAAAATAAGATGAGATGACCCTGGTGATGTTGAGGGCGAGGGCCACATGAAGAGGGTTCCTGTCAAGGTGATGTGGTATGCTCCTAGAATACCACATTTGAAACGTTTGTTCAGGAACAATAAGCGTGCCAAGTTGTTGCGATGGCACATGGAAAACCGTAAGAAAGACGAGATGTTGAGACACCCTGCTGATGGGTTGCAGTGGAGAAAAATTGAGAGAGAGTTCCTGTACTTTGCAGGTGATGCGAGGAACTTATGGTCTGGTCTAAGTACAAATGGCATGAATCCTTTTGGGGAGCAGAGCTATAGTCATAGCACCTGGCCTATGACTGTGTATCTATAACCTTCCTCCTTGTTTGTGCATGAAGCAGAAGTTCATTATGATGGCAGTGCTCATCCAAGGCCCAAAGCAACCCGGCAATGACATTGATCTGTACCTAAGGTCATTAGTTGAAGAACTCTTACAGTTGTGGCATGAACAAGGTGTACGTGTGTGGGATGAGAACAACCAGGAGGAATTTGACCTACGAGCGTTGTTGTTCATAATAATCAATGATTGACCTGCTCTTAGTAACATTTCAGGACTGCCAAACAAGGGGTACAATGCATGCACACACTGTTTAGGTGAGACTGAAAGTATATATTTGGATAAATGTAAGAAGAATGTGTACCCAGGGAATCGTTGTTTTCGCACACCCTAAGAAAGAAAGGTAAGCATTTCAATGGTAAGGCAGACAGCCGGTGTAAGCCTATCCGCCGTACTGGTGATGATGTATTTGATATGGTGAAGGATTTAAAAGTAATCTTTGGAAAGGGTCCTGGTAGACAATCTATTCCGAAGGACGATGTTGGACACGCACCCATGTGGAAAAAGAAATCTATATTTTGGGAGCTACCCTATTGGAAAGTCCTAGAGGTACGCTCTGCAATTGACGTGATACACCTGACGAAGAATATTTGCGTGACGCTGGTAGGCTTCTTGGGTGTATATGGGAAGAATAAAGATACACCGGAAGCACGACAGGACCGACAACATATGAAAGATCGAGACGACATGCATCTAGAGTTGTTTGAAGGTACTGCCAGCTATGCTCTTTCCAAAGAAGAGAAGAAAATCTTTTTTGAAGTCCTTTACACTATCAAGGCCCCGTCTGGTTTCTCGTCGAACATAAAGGGAATACTAAATATGGCAGAGAAAAAAAATTCAAAACCTAAAGTCTCATGACTGCCACGTGCTTATGACACATATGCTTCCGATTGTATTGAGGGGACTCCTGCCGGAAATTGTTCGAGTGCCCATTGTGAAGCTATGTGCGTTTCTCAATGCAATTTCTCAGATGGCAATCAGTCTAGATAGTTTACCAAGGTTACAGAAAGATGTGGTCCAATGTCTTGTCAGCTTCGAGTTGGTGTACCCACCATCCTTCTTCAATATTATGATGCACCTCCTAGTTCACCTAGTCGAAGATATTAACATTCTCGGTCCTGTATTTCTACACAATATGTTCCCCTTTGAGAGGTTCATGGGAGTCTTAAGGAAATATGTTCATAAGCGTGCTAGGCCAGAAGGAATCATCTCAAAGGGATATGGAACAGAGGAGGTCATTGAGTTTTGTGTTGACTTTATTCCTGACCTTAAGCCCATCGGTGTTCCTAAATCACAGCATGAGGGTAGACTAAGTGGAAAAGGCACGCTAGGAAATAAAGCAAGGATATGCATGGATGGAAATTCTCTCACTAAAGCACACTACACAGTTCTGCAAAGTTCCAGCTTGGTGGCTCCGTATATCGAGGAACACAAGAATATTGTACACTCTAACAACCCGGGGAAGCCTGGCTCCTGGATTAGAGATGAACACATGAAGACTTTTGGTGGTTGGTTGCAGACACATCTCATGAATGACATCACTGTTGGAGAGCAGTTTTACTTGTTAGCCAGGTCACCATTTTCGACTATATTGACTTTCCAAGGGTATAAGATAAATGGGAATACATTTTACATGATCGCCCAACATAAAAAGAGCACCAACCAAAACAGTGATGTCTGATTTGATGCAACAGACGAGAATGGGTGATGTCTACGCACTTCTATCCTTGTAGACAGTTGTTGGGCCTCCAAGTGCAGAGGATTGTAGAACTGTAGCAAGTTTCCCTTAAGTGGATTACCCAAGGTTTATCGAACTCAGAGAGGAAGTGTTCAAAGGTATCCCTCTAAAGCAACCATGCAATCAAGATACAAGGAGTCTCTTGTGTCCCCGACAGATCCAATACACTTGTCAGGTGTATAGGTGCACTAGTTCGGCGAAGAGATAGTGAAATACAAGTGGTATGGATATAAGACAACGGTGCCAGAAAAGAGCTTGACGGGAGGAAAAGACAAAAGGCAAAAAGATGGAAGCAAGCAAACATGTAATACATCTAGTTGCCAATGGTGTTTCAATGTTTAGAAACAAGGCCTAGGGATCATACTTTCGCTAGTGAACACTCCAATATAAATATCTTCTCTTCATGATACTACTCTGAACTTGGTTGGACACTCTAATCCATGTAAGGGCTATAACAACACTCCTCAAAGTCCGTTTTCCCCATCTAGATAACCCCTTACTATCACCTTGAGTGCTAGATGGTTCCAACAAACACCACAATTTCATAGAGACATCCAACTCAAAATATAACTCATAACAAGTATTTATGTAACCTTAGCCAAAGTGCCACATGGTGTGCACACTGTCAACTTCACACATGTGGGGATAAGCAGGGATTCATTAAAACACTTGAGTAGCAGAATAGATCTATAGATTACAAAGATCATGATCTCAATAAGAGAGAGATGGTGGTGGAGATTGATGCATAGAGAGAGAGAGATAAACACATAGCTACCGGTAGAGCCTGAGCCTAGAGAGAGAACTACTCCCTCCTCATCATGGGAATCGGCAATGATGATGGAGATGGTGGTGGAGATCGATGGAGATGGCTCCGGGGGCACTTCTCTGTCCCGGCAGGGTGCCAAAACAGAGACTTTCTGTCCCCCGAATCTCCCCTTTGGTGGCAGCGGCGCTGTGGAGGTTTTTGTGGCTTTCTCCCCGATTATTTAGTGTTTCTGCATCAGAGGCTTCTTATAGGCGAAAGGGAAGTCTGAGGGGGTGCCCGAGGCGGCTACACCCCCCAGGCACGGGCCTGGCCAGGCCACGCGGCCAGGGGGTGTGCCCTCTCGAGGCCCTTATCTGTCTCGTCTCCTGGCTCCATGTTCCCCTCAATGAAATATTGACTTTGGCTTTTGTCCCGTCCAATTCCGAGAATATTCATTTTCTGGCTTTTCTGGAACCAAAAACAGAAGAAAACAAGCAATTGGCACTGTGGCATCTTGTTAATAGGTTAGTCCCAGAAAACATAAAATACTCCAAAGTGTGGACAAAACATAAGAAAGTAGATATAAAACAAGCATGGAACATCAAAAATTCTAGATACGTTTATGACGTATCAATGGGAAAAAGGATACATATTATGGTTACATAGAGGAGATATGGGAACTTGACTATGGACCTTATTTTAAGGTCCCTTTGTTTCGGTGCAAATGGGTCAAGCTGACAGGAGGCAGGGTTGACAACAGTGGATCTCAACAACCTTGCATATAGAGATGAACCATTCGTCCTAGCCAATGATGTGGCTCAGGTTTTTTATGTGAAGGACATGTCTACCAAACCAAGAAAAAGGAAATATAAGCAAAAGAAAACAGCATACGATGAGCCAAAGCGCCACATAGTTCTTTCAGGGAAAAGAAACATCGTGGGGGTGGAGGATAAGATAGATATGTCAGAAGATTATGATAAGTTTCATGAAATTCTGCCCTTCGTAGTGAAGGATGACCCAAGCATCCCGTTAAGTGACGAAGATGCTCCATGGTTACAGGTTAGAAGAAAACCCTAACAATAGAGATGTGTGGATGTTGGTGATGTACAATATTGAATCTTTATTTTTAATGACCTGCTTATATATATGGATATGATCTGTCTCGATCTCAACATGTAGTATTGCAACTTGTTGTGGCCAACACCAAAGACATTTATTAATATTAAAATGTACAAATTAGTCATAATCATATCTAGCCCTATAGTACACAGATTCAGGGTCGTCTTCGAAATCATCATCATCATCGTCATCGTCGTTGCTCGTAGCACGCAGCTGGATCCTCAACCATTTCCCCGACTTGTGCACGGGGGAACAGGGGAGGGGAACCTGCCACTCCGGCCTCGGATTCACGACGCGCGGGGGAGGGAGCTTCCGGATGACGACACCGATACACCCTTGGCCTTCACCACCACCACCATTCTTGTGGCTCTGCGGCTGGTGAAAGTGCGGGTACCTCGGGCGAGGATGGTCTCCCATGGCGATGTAGCGCATCACACCGGCGATAGTTCGGCTCGCCCACCATAGGCAGCGACTAACCTCGTTGTGGTTCACTGGGGGCGGGCCGTCACCCTCGTACCTGGTGAGCTCCCTTTCCCACCGGTTTGTGAAGAAGGCATTCTAGGTGTCGAGGTTGCCAGGATCCCAATGGGGATCCATCCGCTGCTGCGACGTGAGCTTGAGGTAGAAGTGGTTCGTGATGACCGCCTAGCGGCCCTAACCTTGAGGCACAGGAGGAACATGAACCCCTCCAGCGCCCAGCATCCAGCCGGAGGGCAGCCAGTACCCTGATGGGCATGGGTAGCTGGAGGCACACACCGCCTCGGTCTCCTCGAGCATCAGAAAGGCCCAGTAAGCGGTGTCCATTGTTGTGAGAGAGAACGTGTGGATGTGTGGATGGACATAGAGGTCGACCTAGATATAGAGGGAAATGGCGGGAAAACATGGCGGGAAGCGAGGGGAAATGGCGGGAAGCGGGGGAAATGGCGGGAAGCGGGGGGAATGGCGGGAAAGTATATCTTGACGGCTCTGAAAATGTGGCGGGAAATATCTTTAGTCCCAGTTAGTGGCTCCAACCGGGACTAAAGGCCCCCGAAATATCTTTTAGTCCCAGTTACTAGTTTTAGTATGAAATATTATGTTTCTAATGGGTATATATTCTTTTTTGTGAATAGTTTGATATATTATATGTATTTCTATTTTTTAAATAATAAACTATATTTTTCCAACATTTATACTAAATATAATACTTGCTAAACAATAAATAATTTTATTTAAGTTGTTTAATAGAGTATGATAATAGATTTAAATTATAGATCTTCTTTCTCTGAAAATTTTGATATATAATACACAATTTTCTGAAAACTATACACCATTTTTCTTTTTGGCACCCAAAACCCCCTTTAGCCCCGGTTTGTAATACAAACCGGGACTAAAGGGGTGTGCGCGCGCAGGAATAGCGGCGGCCGAAAACACCTTTAGCCCCACTTTGTAATACAAACCGGGACTAAAGGGTAGTCCCGATTTGTATTACAAACCGGGGCTAAAGGTGGGGGGTATAAATACCCCCACCTCCACCCTGGGTCTAGCCATGACCCAGAGAGCCAGATTCCACACGATCGAACCACGCACCGCCGTCCGTGGAGGAGCTCGCCGTGGAGGAGGCCGCCGCCCGCCGCGCCACCCCCGAGGAGAAACCGCGCCGCCGCCCGCCGCGCCGTCCCCGAGGATAAACCACGCCTCCGCCCGCCACAACGCCGCCCTCCGTGCCGAGGAGAGATCGCGTCGCCGTCGTCCGTCCTTCCCGCCACCCGCCACCCCCGCCCCTGCAGGTGAGGGATCGATCAATCGTCTGTTAATTTTAGTTAGGATTAGTTAGTATAGGTTAATTAGTATTAGGTTTAGTTATAGTATTAGGTTTATAGTTAGTATTAGGTTAATTAGTATAGGTTAATTAGTATTAGGTTTATAGTTAGTATTAGGTTAATTTAGTTAGAGGCATATATATTTTTAGTCCCACAACTTGCACCCCTCGAGCACTTTAGTCCAACATCTTGCCAAGTGAGTAAAACTAGTCCCACAACTCACAACAGGGAGCAAATTAGTCCAATTCGATCGAATTTCAGTGATTTTGAACAAATTCGGCCGCGCATGCACTGTCACGATCGTAGGCTTTAGAGTTTTAGTCCAAAAAAGAGTTATGGTGTCGTTCACGCAGGGTCGGTAAAAATTCTTACAAAAACCATGGACGAGTTGTGTGCTAGGTGGCGCGGCTGTGTCATGACCCACAAGTATAGGGGTGTATCGCAGTATTTTCGATAAGTAAGAGTATCGAACCCAACGAGGAGCAGTAGGTGTTAACGAGTGGCTTGGAGCAGGAATTCTCTATAAATAAATAGGAAACGGATTTTTAGGGGTTTTTGATAATGCAGATAAATAATGTACGAGTAAATAAAAGACTAATAATAAATGCAGCAAGTGGATCAATCCTTTATTTAGCAAAGGACAAGCCGGTTGTATTACTTAATATGACCAAATGTTCTCGAGGACACATGGAAATATTGTCAAGTGCTTTCGCTTCATATAGTTAATTAATCTTCTTTAGTTTGATAAGTGTTGTGTGGGTGAACCTATGCTAATGTACCGACCTTCCTAGGACTAATACATACTTGTGATTATACCCCTTGCAAGCATCCGCAAGTACAAGAAAGTAATTAAGATAGAAACCTAACCATAGCTTTAAACTCTGAGATCCTAACCTCCCTTGTGCAAAGGTTTCCTAACGGGGGTTCAGGTTTCTATCACTCCGTCAACCCCTATGAATAGTAGCCAAATACACAATGCATTCCCCTAGGCCCATAAAGGTGAAGTGTCACGTAGTCGACATTCACATGACAGCACTAGAAGAATAACACCCCAACTTAAATATCAAACCATTAAATCTTTCTCAACAGAACTCCACTACTAACAACATGACTTCTCCCATGTCCTCAAGAACTAAACGAACTACTCACAAGACATCATATGGATCAAGATCAGAGATGGAATAATGACAAGTAACAATCTGAACATAAACGATAATTCAATGGTTCCACACAATAGCATCAACTACAACAAGTAATCAACACCAGGAAAGTTTCCCCTAAGAACTATGCAAGATTCTACCCAATTGTTACATCAATATGGAGTGGTGATGATGGTGCTGGTGGAGATGATGATGATGATGATGATGATCCCGATGAAGTTCAGGTTGATGGTGGTGTTGATGGCGATGATCTCCCCTCTCCGGGAAGGAATTTCCCCGGCAAATTTCTGCCTGCTGGAGAGCTCTTTCTCTCTCTGCAATTTTCCGCCCCGCAGAGGCGGCATAATCTTTCTGTGGTCGCTCCCCAAGGCTTAGGGTTTCATGGGGAAAATATACGCCAAAGCGGAGAGCTGGAGGTGGGCCAGGGTGGCCACACCACCTGGTGGCGCGACCAGGGGTGGCCCGCGCCAGGGGTGGTGTGGGCCCCCTATGGCCCAACCCCTCTCCCCTTTATGGCATCCTTCGTCTTCTTGAAAAATAGAATTTTCCATGTATTTTCTCGGATTTTCTGATCTTCGAGAATTTTTCCTCCAAACAGTGCTTCATCAGATTCCTGACTTCAACAGTCCATCCTCCAAAAGTCATCAAACATGCAAAAACAGATGAAATAACATAAGTATCATCTCTTAATATGTAATATACCAATGAAAAATAGTAAATTATGATAAAGAATAGTGATGCAAAATGGACGTATCACTGTGCCCCTTCAACGCCGTCTTGGCCACAGCTGAAAAGCTTTCCTGGTCCACAGAACTCTCCTCAGCGTTCTATGCGGCGCGGCTGTGCCCCTCCACAGTCTTGGCCACCGTATATACCTCATTTAGTTAGTATTAGTTTATATAGTTAGTTTAGGTTAGGGCATGTATTAGTATAGGTTTAATTGTTTATGTTATGACGGAGTTTATAATTGCTTATGTGATACGTCCATTTTGCATCACTATTCTATGTCTTAATTCACTATTATTCATTGATGTATTTCGTATTGAGAGGTGATACTTATGTTATTTCATCTATTTTTGCATGGTTGATGACTTTTGGAGCATGGACCGCTGCAGTCAGGATTCTGATGGAAAAAGTGCTGTTTGGAGGCAAAATTCGTGAAGATCAGAAAATCCAGGAAAATATACGGAAAATCCTATTTTTCCAAAAGACTCAGGATGCCAGAAGATGGAGTGGAGGTGGGCCATAGGGGGCCCACACCACCCCATGGCGCGGGCAGGCCTAGGCCGCGCCTGGGAGTGGTGTGGTCGCCCTGGCCCACTCCAGCCTCTCTCCTCTGGCGTATATCATCCCCACGAAACCCTAAGACTCGGGGAGCGACCACAGAAAGATTCCGCCGCCTCTATGGGGTGGAAAACACCAAGAGAGAAAGATCTCTCCGACAGACAGATTTCTGCTGGGGGAATTCCTTCCCGGAGAGGGGAGATCATCGCCATCAACACCACCATCAAGCTGGACTTCATCGGGATCATCATCATCATCATCACCACCATCATCACCATCAGCACCCTCATCACCATCTCCATATTGCTGTAACAATTGGTTGAATCTTGCTATAGTTCATAGGGGAAACTTTCCCAGTGTTGATTACTCTTTGTAGTTGATGCTATTGAGTGAACCATTGAATTATTGTTTATGTTCAGATTGTTATACATCATTATTCCATCTCTGATCATGATCCATATGATGTCTTGTGAGTAGTTTGTTTAGTTTTTGAGGACATGGGAGAAGTCTTGTTGTTAGTAGTGGAGTTGCGTTGAGAAAGATTCAATAGATTGTTATTTAAGTTGTGGTGTACTTCTTCTAGTGGTATCATGTGAACGTCGAATACATGACACTTCACCTATATGGGCCTAGGGGAATGCATTGTGTATTTGGCTACTAATCGTAGGGGTTGCCGGAGTGACAGAAACATAAACCCCCGTTAGGAAACCATTGCACAAGGGACGTAAGGGTCTTAGAGTTTAAAGCTGTGGTTAGGTTTCTACCTTAATTACTTTCTTGTACTTACGGATGTTTGCAAGGGGGTTTAATCACAAGTATGTATTTAGTCTTGGATGGGGCAGTACATTAGCACAGGTTCACCCACACAACACTAAGCAAGCTAAAGAAGATTAATCGACTATATGAAGCGAAAGCACTTGACAATCTTCCCATGTGTCCTCGAGAATGTTTGGCCATCTATAGAAATACAACCGGCTTGTCCTTTGCTGCATAAAGGATTGGGCCACATGCTGCATTCGTTCTTACTGTCTTTTATTTACTCGTACTTTGTTTACTTGCTTTATCGAAAACCCCTAAAAATCCGTTTACTAAGTATTTGCAGAGAATTCCTGATCCATACCACTAGCCAGCACCTTGTGCTCCTCGTTGGGTTCGACACCCTTACTTATCAAAAATACTTCAATACACCCCCTATACTTGTGGGTCATCAAAACTATTTTCTGGCGCCGTTGCCAGGGAGGGAAGCGCTATTGGAGAGTGGAACTGGTAAATGAAACTTCTACTGTGAGTATTGTTTACTTCTGCTAGTTACTTTATTTTCGTTATGGATAATTCGCTGAGTTTATTATTTGGTAATACTACTACCATTGCTAAGGTAGTAGATAAGCCACCACCTGCTGACAAAGATGTTTTCAAAATACCTAGAAGAATTATTGATCGTGTTATGGCTAACTACTATGTTGGGGATGGAACTGTCCATCCCGGTGATCATTTACTCATTATACACGAATTATGCGGGTTGTTCAAGTGTGCAGGTATTACTACAGAGCAAGTTCAGAAGAAGTTATTCTCATTATCACTAAAAGGAAGAGCTGAGGAATGGTATAAGCTGCTGAAGAATGGTCAAGCTCTGGAATGGGAGGAAATAGTGCCTCTCTTTTATTCAAAGTTTTATCCTCCTAGTGAGTTTCATAAAGATCGGAATCAAATATACAACTTTTGGCCTCTTGATGGAGAGAGTACAACTCAAGCTTGGGGGAGATTGAAGTTACTAAAGCTCAAATGTCCCATTCATGAGCTCCCCAACAATATTATTATCAACAACTTTTATGCAAGGCTCCCTCTACATGACAAGGATTTATTGGATGCTTTTTGTGCTGGATCATTCACTCGTATGGAAGAAGAAGCTAAATGGGATCTTCTGGACCGTATTCAAGACAATGCTGAAGTTTGGGAGAATGACAAAGGTAGAAAGTCAGGTATAAATTATGATTATGAATGCATTGAATCTTTTATGGGAACTGATGACTTTCAAAATATAAAAAATGCTTATGGCCTAGATTCTCAAGCTATTGCTTCTTATTTTAAGGCTTTTACTTCCTACATTGAAGTGCCTAAAAAGAAGTGGAATAAGGATCATGAGCCTTATAAGGATGTTGCTAAGAGTGTTCCTGCAAGAAATACTGAAGTTTATACTGCTAATCATGTTTTCCCTGAACCTTACATTGAGAAAATCCCTTTCCCAGCTAAGGTAAAGGAACATTCTATGATGGCTAGCATGGTAGATGAAAGTATGAATAAGGCTGTTGAACCTGGTAAACAAATGGGTGATGAACCTATAATAGCAAATGTGAAATACTTTGTCACTAAGTATGAGGAAGTGGGACATACTATCCTTTGTAAGGATACCTCTAATATTGTTTCACATAGTAGTGTTATGAGAGCTAGTATTCCTGTGTTTTCTGTTAGAATAAGTGATCATTGCTATGATGGTACTTGTGATAGCTATATTGTTAAGTTTATGCATGATACTGAAAGTTATTATGAGAGAGGGAAAAGTGTTCGTATGCATCTCAATAATATCAAGTTTCCTCGTTTTATGCTAAAAGTTTTTATGTTGCACATCTTTTGCCGTCATATGCAAGTTGCCTTTGGTTTCAATAACTTGTTTTTTTACAAAATCCCCTTGCATAGGAAGTGGGTTAGACTTAAACGGGTGTGTGTTTTTCCTTCTTAATGCTCTCTTTCACTTATATTCATATCCCTATGAGAGCTTCTTCAAAATTATCATGCCCATCTTAATAGCTATAAAGAAAGAGCTTTATGGGAGACAACCCAATTTGTTTTTGCTTTTAGTTTGTTTTTGTTTCTTCGAGTCTTGGAAGTTATTACTTCGGTAATAACCACTCCTTATCCGTTTTTTTGGTTTTTGTGTCAAGATCAACCTCTAATGAGAGAGAAGTAATATTTGGGGAAGTTGTTGTCCCGAAACAGATTTTTGTGCTTCACCGTAAAAATTCGTGAGAGATCTCTGTATGTCGGATTGAGCTGTAATTTTTTGTGCTTCTGCCCCAGGTTGTTATCTAACTTTCTTTAGTTTTGCACATTTTGATTTTAGCAACAGAAGATTTTCGAAAAATTTGATCTTTGCCTGCTGGTCTGTTTTGACAGATTCTGCCAATCTTGCATTTGCTTCTTTATTCGATTCCCTTTTTGAATTCTTTTTGGGTTTTCGGAAGGAGTTGCTACAGTAGCTTTTGTTTTGATGATTTTCAGTTGAAGTTGGACTCAAAAGGTTTTATCACTTCACTTATACTAATGTTGCTAATCAGAACTGTGTGAAGTTTTGTGTGAAAGAAATTTCGAGGAAGTGGAGATAATGGTGTAATAAGGAAGAGAAGGGTTTTATGACTCAAGTAATAAGTATATGAAGATGAAGATATTGATGTTATTCAAGTGGTGACTCCGGAAGGATCCACTAAAATACCAAATTCAGAGACCTGCAGAGTCCGTTTCCAACTAGGTAATAGTTCTGGTAAGAAAAGTTCCGCGAAAATACAATCCAACTATATTTTTGCAGTTTTCAGTCGATAAGGAAAGCTACGAAGTGAAAAAGAGACGGAACCAGAGCCAGGGTGGCCCCAACCACCCCATGGCGCGGTCCCACACCTGGCCGCGCCACCAGGTGGTGAGGCCACCCAGGACTCTGCCTCCGGCTCGTTTTCTCCCAGTACTTTCCTTTTGATATGAAACTTCATAATATATAACCCCCGGATCCCCCGAGGTTCGTATATCGTGTTTTCGTCGTGTTTTTGTTTCGATCTGTTTCTGCCAGGACATACTCTTTGAAAGTTTAGAAGCACAATGGTGTCTTCCAAGGATAAAGGAAAGGAGCCCATGGAGGAAGACCTCCAAGACCCCGGGAAGGAGAAGGAGATCAAGAGTGAAGGGGAAGAGGAACAAGGCCAATGTCCGCACACCGACACTACTGTTGCAAGCATTGGAGTGGTGGCGAACCCTGCCAGGATCAGAAGGACTGCACGGATGTCAACTAGAGGGAAGCCTCCGCGTCACTGCTTGGCACCATGGACAACTTCTCCACGCACCAAGAATCCTTTCCATACCCTTATCCATGAGCATCAATACCAGAATAAGCCCAAGGAGAAATTACCCTCCAATTGGGATTTGCCTCGTTCTAGCCATGCAGGAAAAGAAGACTTCAAGGAGGAAGAGTGGGGAAAGAATAGCAAGAGCTGGAATTCTCAACACGACATGATCATGAGCCGCATTGAGCAAAACTCGGAGCTTATTCGTAATCTCACCTTTGAGATTGAGGACTTGGGGAAACTTCTCAGAAAGCTCATTGAGAGGATACCACCTCCACCGAAGGAGTAATTCGTCATCAGGTTTGGCATCCCCTTGGTTTGTTCCAAGCTTGGGGGAGTGCCACGGTATCACATCACTATCTTCTATCTTTTTACCTTTTTAGTAGAGTCATATCATGAATAGAGGAGTTATTTTGTAGTATGGTTTGCATTATGGAAGTGTCCCCTCTCTCGTTAGATTTGTATCCCTTGGTGTGAGTTTTCGTTATGGAATATTAAGGAGAACTTCTATCATTCACTCTTTTGCATAGCTTATGTTAGTTTTCAATTCGTGGTTATATGATTGATCTTGTTGTTAGTATTGGTATCACTTTGGGATCATTGAGTTAATTTAGTTGGTTTTGGAAAACCTGGATCGGTCAGTAGCAACACCTTTTTGAGAGTTGAAAAGAAAAAGATAGAAGTACTCTAAAGAAAAATAATTTCATCATCTTTCTTTCTTGATTTGCTCATAAGTCTAGTATTCTCTAGTTAAGATCTTTTGTGCTTCCAAGGAAGATTGCATGTTTTTTTATCATTTGTATGTTTGGTTGTTTCCTTCAACTCTTGTACTTGCTACCCAGCCTTGCTAGCCAAAAACCTGTACTGAGAGGGTATTCTTCTCATGCATCCACCTCCTTTAAACCAAAACCTTTGCCATTTGTGTCCACCATACCTACCTAGTAGCATTATTGCTATTTCAAGTAAATTCTTGTATTGTCTACCTCCCAAATTAAACTTGTTATGTGAAAAATTAGTGATTAAAGCTCTCACGAACTTGATGGCACACTTTATTTTCCGCACTTAATAAACCTGAACCATTGTGAACTCTCCATGATAGTTATATGCTTGCAAATTATAGGCTGGGGATTAGAAGAACCGTGCTGTCACGGGGAACGCTTTCAACACTTGTAAATATATACCTAGTTGATACCTTGCTCTTTTGTTTGCGGATGTCGTCGGTGTGAAATAAAAGGGGAGCTTGTAAGTCCATGGAGTTATGTATGTGTGTTAGAGAAACGCCTGGGCCGCTGGTCTAATCCATGCTGACATGGTGGAAACCTGCAGCATAACCATAATGATATCTATGAAGCATTCTTCTTATAAAAAAAGAGAGAGATAGCTATTGAGAAAAAGAAAAGAAAAAAAGAGATACTATGAAAAGAGAAAAGAGAGAAAAAGGCACCATTTTCCCATGGTAAATAAGAAGATTGTTGACATATTCATTGTCTGCTTGCCTTGTCATTTTGATATGGGGATTCTTCCGTATCATCGGGTAAGGGGTACCCCGTTGGCGGTTCTCAATGATACGCACATACTTACGATGACAAGAACTTACCGGTAACTAAAGTTGAGTAGCATGAGGAGCGGCCCTCGTACTCAAGGGACTTGGGATTTTCAGTTTATAGTCTGTCAAGCATATAACTCATATTGGACCTCACTTTCACCTTAATCACCTAAAGATGCCTATGATAGGGGCAATGAGAGCTGAAAGCTAGTAAGTATCATAATTTTTGGGAGCTCTTTATGAGACTTGCAATCCCTGCTTCCCTCTTTGAAGGGCCTTTCTTTTACTTTGTAGTTGAGTCAGTAAACCTACTCCCCTCTATCTCAGCAAGTATTTTGAGTTGATGTGTTTCATTCATTCATATGATGATTTATTCAATCTTGTCTCTTGTGTTCCTTGTTTTGCACATTGCTCTTATCCTGAAGTTTACTACTTTGAAAGCTTTCTTTGAAAACCAGCTATTTGTGAACTCCAGCAAATTATCAACTATTCTTCGACCAAAAGCTAAGTTTGCCATTACCAATTATGATTCACTTTATGTATCTTTATTGTGTTTCCTTTACTCATTACAAGTTGAGTTATATAATAGTGAGTTGTCTTCTATTATGATATATGTATTTGATGAATGTGATGCTTCTTGTCCGTATCCTTTTATTGACTCTTCACTCCATAAACCTGAGTGTTTATTGAGCTCAGTTTCGCTTGGGGACAAGCGAAGTCTAAGCTTGGGGGGAGTTGATACGTCCATTTTGCATCACTATTCTATGTCTTAATTCACTATTATTCATTGGTATATTTCGTATTGAGAGGTGATACTTATGTTATTTCATCTATTTTTTCATGGTTGATGACTTTTGGAGCATGGACCGCTGCAGTCAGGATTCTGATGGAAAAAGTGCTGTTTGGAGGCAAAATTCGTGAAGATCAGAAAATCCAGGAAAATATACGGAAAATCCTATTTTTCCAAAAGACTCAGGATGCCAGAAGATGGAGTGGAGGTGGGCCATAGGGGGCCCACACCACCCCATGGCGCGGGCAGGCCTAGGCCGCGCCTGGGAGTGGTGTGGTCGCCCTGGCCCACTCCAGCCTCTCTCCTCTGGCGTATATCATCCCCACGAAACCCTAAGACTCGGGGAGCGACCACAGAAAGATTCCGCCGCCTCTATGGGGCGGAAAACACCAAGAGAGAAAGATCTCTCCGACAGACAGATTTCTGCCGGGGGAATTCCTTCCCGGAGAGGGGAGATCGTCGCCATCAACACCACCATCAAGCTGGACTTCATCGGGATCATCATCGTCATCATCACCACCATCATCACCATCAGCACTCTCATCACCATCTCCATATTTTTGTAACAATTGGTTGAATCTTGCTATAGTTCATAGGGGAAACTTTCCCGGTGTTGATTACTCTTTGTAGTTGATGCTATTGAGTGAACCATTGAATTATTGTTTATGTTCAGATTGTTATACATCATTATTCCATCTCTGATCATGATCCATATGATGTCTTGTGAGTAGTTCGTTTAGTTCTTGAGGACATGGGAGAAGTCCTGTTGTTAGTAGTGGAGTTGCGTTGAGAAAGATTCAATAGATTGTTATTTAAGTTGTGGTGTACTTCTTCTATGGTGTCATGTGAACGTCGACTACATGACACTTCACCTATATGGGCCTAGGGGAATGCATTGTGTATTTGGCTACTAATTGTAGCGGTTGCCGGAGTGACAGAAACATGAACCCCCGTTAGGAAACCATTGCACAAGGGACGTAAGGGTCTTAGAGTTTAAAGCCGTGGTTAGGTTTCTACCTTAATTACTTTCTTGTACTTACGGATGTTTGCAAGGGGGTTTAATCACAAGTATGTATTTAGTCTTGGATGGGGCGGTAGATTAGCACAGGTTCACCCACACAACACTTAGCAAGATAAAGAATATTAGTCGACTATATGAAGCGAAAGCACTTGACAGTCTTCCCATGTATCCTCGAGAACGTTTGGTCATCTATAGAAATACAACCGGCTTGTCCTTTGCTGCATAAAGCATTGGGCCACTTCCTGCATTCATTCTTACTGTCTTTTATTTACTCGTACTTTGTTTACTTGCTTTATCGAAAACCCCTAAAAATCCGTTTACTAAGTATTTGCAGAGAATTCCTGATCCATACCACTAGCCAGCACCTTCTGCTCCTCGTTGGGTTCGACACTCTTACTTATCGAAAATACTATACTTGTGGGTCATCATTATGTTATGTTATAATTGAGTTTAGTTATGCCGCGTCCTCGTCATCCACTCAGAGGCAACGACAGAGTACTGGACTCCGTCGGGTCCGGGGATGTCCGAGCCTGGGCTCCGCCGGGCTAGCACTAGGAGGTGCTACCTGCCGGGACTCGTACCTTGGTGAGGAATCCGACCCGGAGCTTCTTTGGTGGCGTCCACGAGGTCTAGGAGCGGTGCAGAGGGAGCCGGCCCCCGAGGAGGTGGTACGTCGTCGTATCAGGGAGGAGGACGAGAACGTCCGCTGGTATATGTATCTTTTGGACACTAGGTTCTCCAATCTCTAGCAGGTTCTTCACGGATCTCACCCGAGCTATTCTCCGGTGATGGTTCCTGTTCCCTGGGTGTACAGCTCCCGTGGCACAGAACGCGGCAGCCGAGTTCGCTAGTTTGATATGAGCGAGATATGAGCGATTGTTTATCTTAGTGCAAAATTATTGTTGTACTTTATTATTGTACTTTATCTTAAGATAAAACACGAATCTTATATTATTGTGCTTTATCTTAATGCAAATTTTTTTCATTATTAGTACGCAATATTTTTTCTGTATTCGAGTCGTCGCAATGTAATATTCTTTTACTTAAGGAAAAATTGTTTTATCTTTTTCTGTATTAGTTAAGCTATGGACGATAGACAGAATGAAGAGGAGCTTCTCAACATGATAGATGAGGGTACTGGAGGTTCTTATTACGATGATGGCTCCCAATATCTTAATTTGTCTGGAGGAGATGATAGTGGAGACGATGGTGCTGACCATGGTGGAGACCATGGTGAAGACACCTTAATAACAAAGTTCGGCGAGGTATATAAAGCCTCTACCGATCGATCACTAGTATAGATACACTAATTGATTCGTATATATGTACTGACGAATGTTTCTTCTCTTAGACTTCCGCATCGGGCCAATCTTCTACAAGGAAAAGAGGCCCGGCCCAAAAGTTACCCGCTGATGTCCGTTTCAGCATTGACTTGGTCTCTGCGCTGGGTCAACCGTTGGAGCCCATACAATTTGTGAATGCATTTGTACATCAATGCGGAGTGATTGCTAGAGACACCGTCCCGATAACCACGCGAGAGTGGAATAATCCAGGAAAGAAAAGGGATCCAGCTGGGGCTAGTTTTGTCAACGACAGAGTGAAAGATGCGATGTGGAATTCTCTCATGACACATTTCACCCTACTAGTCTTGGAGACTGATGAGCTCACACATCAAATGAGGAGGAAAGTCAAGGAGTGGACTCTTAAGAAGATGGGCGAACTATTCAAGGACTGGAAGAAAAGATTGTACCACAACTATGTGTTGAAGAAAAGAACTCCTGCATTCACTGGCCCACTAGAGAAGCAGCGGGATAACTGGGCCGCATTTGTGCAATACAAGACCTTTGCACCAGCTGTGGCAATGTCAGAAAAGAATAAGCTAAATGCAACCAAAAAGAAATATCACCATCATATGGGCACAGGTGGCTACAAGAGTGCCATGCCTAAGTGGGATAAAGCTGAGGCCGACCTGGCGGCTAAAGGGGTCACTCCAGCTATGTCTGGTTGGACCTTGAGGTCAAGAAATTGGTTACTCGGGCATGGGGCGTCGTATGACCTAGAAACAGGCGAGATTGTTGCAAAAAAAGAAGTTGCTGGACCTAAGGATGATCTTATTAAATTGATAAAAGAGGTTCAAGAGGGAAAGTTTGTTCCCGACAGAGAGAGCGATGAGCTGACAAAGGACCTCGGGAATCCTGAAAAGGTTGGACGAACACGAGGCTTCGGACCTTCTTGTCAATGGGTTATCGGGTTTCCCGAGGACTTTGACACCTACAGAAGCCGATCGAGAAAAATAAAGCAGCGACAAGAGGAGGATGCAGAGCGGTTCGCGAGGTTTGAAGCCATGTTGCAGGAGCATCGGGAGGAGCTTAATGAACTTAAAGGACTCCGACAGCAAGATCCTGCACTAGAGAGTACGGTCGGCCTATCTCAACGGAAAAGCAGCGTGGCTTCCACGGAGGGCCACGCCAATGATGCAACGATGGATGTGTACCCCGTGGATGCAATTAAGGAGAAGACTAGTTGTGAGCTGCATGTTGAACTGAAGAACATATCCATGAAGGTGGTGGTCGGCTTTGCTTTACCTTCTGCACCGGGAGCAACCTACCATTGCAATCCGATTCCAGCTGGCTATGCTCGTGTCGATGTGGATGAAGTTCAACCGCTGTGTAAGTCACTACAGCTTGACATCCCTGGAGGTGAAGGGGAGACGACACTGGGAGAAGTAGTGGCTTCATTCTTTGGAAAAAGGAATACATCAATTTTCTAGGCTCGGCACCAAGGCCACCTTCTCCACCGAGAAACAGTCCATCACCTCCAAGGCCACTGTCTCCTCCAAGTAAAAGTCCACCACCTCCAAGTCCACCTCCAAGGCCACTGTCTCCTCCTAGTAAAAGTCCACCACCTCCAAGTCCACCTCCAAGGCCACCGTCTCCTCCAAGTAAAAGTCCACCACCTCCAACCATGACCTCAGTATGAGTCCATCTCAATCTACGCAGCCGCCTCCACCCACTAAGGGCCAAAAGAACCACTCCGTCGAGGGATAACCGATGCTGAAAGTGATAGTTGTCGCCCCTCCCAAGAGTACCGCCGGTTCCTCCCAAGAGGCCTTACGACCTGAACGATGAGGAGCGAGCTGCGGTTGTACGTGCCGAAGTGGATTCCCATTTTTAAAAAAACAACCTAAGCCAGAGGTCCAAATAAAACTGGAAACCAAGGAGCACTTTAGTAGATTACTAACGCAACCATCCCAAGCTCAGTTAAATGCGCCAGATAACTATACACGCTGTCTTCAGAAGACACTGAAACATAAGAGATCAAGTGGTAGAGGAAGCATCACAAAAGACGTTCCCCGGTAGGGGGAACAAGCAAAACTATCAAGTGGTAGGGGAAGAATCAAAAAAGACGTTCCCAACTGGGGAAAGAAGCAAAACAATTGACCCCCACCCCAGCTCTAGGTGTTACCTGAACCTGAACTATATGGGGGAGAACCTTTGCATATGGAAACGGCTAAGATATTGGCCAAGCAATGTAATATGTCTATTCATGACATTATTTATGGCGATGATATCACTAGGGCTGATGTAGCACAACAATATGTTCTCGGGGAGCCTCTGGTCAGTTCTGAGAGGCTCCGGGATATGCCAACAAATATGCGACAATTGCATGAATGGTACATTGAAGCAGCAAAAAAAGAGCAATATTGGCTCATAGCGAAAGTTCGAAAAGAGCATTACTTCACTAAAGACGAGGTCCCTATTGAATTTACATAACTCTTTCAGTTATTCAATCTAAGGGAACTCGACAAATCTATCCTCAGTTGCTATTGTCTGTAAGTGATTACTTTATTTATGTAAGTAAGTCTCAAGCTGAGCTTGTTCAATTCATTGCCTGTAAATATATACTCACTATATTCTTTTGTACGCTATAATAATGCAGAATAAAGATTCTCGAATGTAAAAAAAGCATATCCACGGATTTGGGTTCATTGACCCACATCGAGTTAATGGAGCTGTGCTAAAGGATAAGTCACTAGAGGCCGAGCATAACTTGCTCCGGTTTATCATGAACCAGCATTTCTGTAATGAAATACTTTTTCCTTACCACTTCGAGTGAGTGTGTTATTGTCTTGTCCATATTAACTTTTGTTTACTTAATGTTCAGTGTAAATAATGAGTTATTGACGTACGTAAACCTTGCATAGCTATCACTGGATTCTTCTAAGCATTTCTGTTGACTTGGGAAGAGTTTAAATCATGGACTCATTAAAAAAAGACATGGAAGAGTTCCGCAGCATTATCAATATGCTCCAGAGGTAATTTCAACCATTATAGCACTATATCGGTTTCTGCCGTTCATTTTCTGAGATATCAACTAGCTATTAACTCTTTCATTAATTTTCTTTGTCGGGTAGTGTTTGGACACAGTTCAAGAACAAGGTCCACGGTCAATGGCGTGAGGAGCAGATTTTTAAACCGATCCCGGTAAGTAGTACGAGCTAGGTCCGCGCATCTCTTTAATTCTAGTTTCTGTACATTTATCATGCTAGAGTCATTATTTGATTGAATTCTATTCTTGTAAAGTGCACGAGGCAGCCAAAGGGGACTAATCTATGTGGATTCTACGTTTGCGAGTTCATTCGCATCACTACTGAGAAGCTCTTGGAAACTCTTCGAGTAAGTAAACAATATGTTCACCCTTTATTTTTATTACAATAAGTTGTGTTGAGTCTAATTCATATGATCTCCTTCTTTATAGTTGGACGCGATGCGGGACAAGTTCCTACCACGGGACCGCCTACTAGGAATCCAAGAGGAATTGGCTGGATTTTTGGTCGACGAGGTCATATACCCACACGGAGAATACTCTCTAGATAGACCCTAAAGCATCCATGTAATGATCTCCATGTAATCAAATAGACAGGCTCTGGACCAGGTTGGGACTCCATGTAATGACCTCCATGCATGTATGCTTGTAAGAGAAACTATATTATATATGCATCAATGTGTACAAGTACTATATAGTAGCATTCTGTATGTATACGAAAACTTGTTTGTAATGAAAACACAGAATGAAAAATAATTGAACACAAAATCCAAAATGAAAAGAAAAACACAAAACCCTAAAACCCCATCTCCCGCCGCGGTAGCCAAATGGCCCAAAACGCTGCCGCGACAGAGAACGTTTAGTCCCGGTTCGTAACAGGAACCGGGACTAAATATCCTCCAGCTTGGCGCGGCTCGCGGGACCACGTGGTGGACCTATAGTCCCGGTTCGTAACAGAACCAGGACTAAAGGCCGGACCTTTAGTCCCGATCTGTCAGTCCCGGTTTGCAATCTGGGACTAAAGGTCCTTACGAACCGGGTCTAAAGGCCTGGTTTCTACTAGTGTGGGTTCGTCAGAAGAATCTACTATTACACTTCTGTTGATAGTAACTCTAATCATTCAATCATGTTAAAATAGTTCCCAATGAAATTCTAAAATCACATGAAAATACTAATTTACCGTTGACAGCGCCAAAGTCTCCTTTCCCAAGTTTGTTTTCTACAGAGAAATTATTTATAGCCTCTAGTAGCTATTTAAAGTCAAATATGGAGAACTCTGAATTTTTGCCTTACAAATCTAGTTGTTCATCTCCTTGTAAATACGGATGCCTAGATCCTTGTAAGCTCATCAGAACTTACCTGCTCAAGGGCATATGTAATCTTTCTTGAACTTTTACATTACCTTATTAGCAATAGAATTTATGGAGCTAGTTTCATTTCTAAAACTAATTATTAGTATACCTTTTCTTTGGTTTGTGATCCACCTTTTCTTTGATTTGTGATCCGACGAGCGTATAAGAAGGACATAAATGTTGTTCCAACTGCAACAACTGCAACTATGGGAATTACCCACAGCTTGCTTATACACACTGATATATATGCTTATGATAACATGCCATGGAAGCGTGTAAAAACCAAAGAGAACTCAATATGCTAATATGTTTTCCGTGCTGGACTTACTCTTGTGCTTAGTCGGAATTGAAGCTCGCAATGTCGACCTAACACTTAGTATGGATTTGGCCCCTTAGATCCAGTGGCGGACCTAGCATTTTATCAATGGGTATGCCACACCAAAAATTTAACAACCATTCCGAAAACATGTATTTAACGATTCAACAAATAATTGTAAAATTTGCATCGTATTATTGATATGAAGCAGTAAATAATATGGAATTGAGAGGTTAAATTGGAAAGTTGAATAAACAATATTATTTTCTGCTTGTTGTTTTTGAAAAAGCTCTTTATGACGAAACAACTCGGAAAAATATAAGTACGATAAGTAGCATGATGTACAACAAGTTAAATAAAACTTGCATGCGATGATAGAATGATAGTTGATGTATTACCGTGTATAGCCTTGACACATTGATTATCCTAGCCTCGGTGATGATAGAATCACAAATCGATTATCTCGGTTTGCGAAGGATGAAAACTTCAAAGGCCACACAGGCGCCTGATCCTAGGTCTTGGCCAGGCGTGACGCGGCAATAATGACCAGTGTTTGGGCAGATTGTTTCGTCCCGGATCCTTGGTCTCGGCAAGCCGCTGCGCCGCATGCCGGCGTGACCACTGACGATGATCGGCTTCTGCTCCTGGATGGGCTGCCTGGGCGCCGTTGGCTGCTCGCGGCCTGGTGTCGACTGGATCGAGCTATCTGGGCGCGGCGGCGTGGCTGCCGAGCGCTCGCGACCTGGCGTGAGTTTGTAGATCGATCATGGACGAGATCGAGACGAGTAGTTGGGCTTGATCACTACTGCCCATCCTTTTTTTCTCGGGATAAAACGATTGTTGGTTGCCTGATTAGCTATGTGCCTACGGCTTAACTAACAATATTGCTACGCACGGCTCGCCTGCAGGGTATGCCACGGTATACATGGCATACCCTGTAGGTTCGCCACTAGCGTGCGTGGTCTAGGTCGATTGACCCAGGGCACCGCAGTGGACTTAGCCCAACCCACTAGGCCGAACTGAGGCTAGGCCGGTCCATGGGCCAGGCCCAGGTTTAAAAGAAGAAATAGTTAAAATCATAAAATACCAAATTACAAATATACCCTTGTGAGTATTTTAGCTCTAGAAATAAAGAAAAACCATAAAAATACAAATAATATTTCTAAATGTTCATAAAGATATAAACTATCCAATAAAAATACTATAGTGAATTTTTGGATGATAAAACTTAATTTAATTATTTTAAGGCAATAATTACTTGATGAAATTTTCTAAAAATAAGGATAATATTTAAAAATAAATAAAATTCATTTTTAAGATCTTAAATAAATATTTTATGAAATAAAAAACTAGTTTGTATTTTGACCTGATAAATTCGAAATGAATATTTGAAAACACTTATTCCTTCATGGGATTTTATAAAGATTAAGATTAGACTTAAAAATAAACGAAATCAATTTTTAAGGCCTTGACTAGTTACATTTTATTAGAAAAATACAAAATATATTATTTCAAGAGATTTTAATTTTATACTTATCTTAATTAAAAAATTTAAGGCCTTGACTAGGATTCTTAATTAAAATACAAATCTTTCATAAATCACCAAACTCAATCCATACTTAAACATGGCGATTCACTTTGGGATTTAAACAAACTGCATATCATAATCTATGCATAATAGCATGTTGCTTCTTTAAACATTAATCCTTATCAGACCAATGATGTTATTTTCAGATATTGGAGTTTATATCGACTAGAAGACCATGGCTACATAATCTTGTAGTCAAAAAGGCAAGTTCACACTTGCTCATGTCTTTTGATTATTTTCTAACAAAAACGTATTCTAGTTTTAAGAAAAGCGAGGTTTCAATGGCTTGGAAGGGAATCTATCATCTGTCGGTCTAACGGTCTAACGGGGGTTATAAGATGGATAATCTCACCAATTCAAGTATTTGCAAACTGTTACTATTCACACATGCATTTCAAAAAGGACGATAGAAAACACTATTTTTATGATTAACATGAACTATTGGTTGCTGATCCAGGGTGATTAGTTAATCTATTATGACTGGCAATGGAACCACTATTTCTCGGGAATGTATGACCTAGGATTTAACAACAAATATCGCCAGTGATTCTTGTGTCGTATATTCGTGTTAACCATGAGATCTATATAAGATCTAGGGAAGTCAGCTAGATCTTCTTCCTTTCATGTGCCAACAGACGACCTTATCGTGAGGCTGTAGTAGATTCCTTATAAGGATCCATCACATGGGTGAGACCCCTTAGTGCTCCACGATACTGGTGTCTAGATTATCCGTGAGGGGATGTCGGAGGTAGACCTGCCATTTTAGCGGGGGTTGCCAGGGAGATGATCTGCTTATAGAGTCTTCGAGGGGATACCAGAGTTATATCTGCCTGTAAGGGAGTTAGCAGAGGTAGATCCACTTGGAGGGTCATGTTATCACATGGGGTCGTGGAGGAGGGAAATGATCGGCTTGGATTCTTATATTGGGCCTCACACTAAAGGAAGCATGAACAGGAAAGTATGCCCGGTTGTGCAACATAAATAACAATCTCTCATGGGTAAGGCAATGCATCTCTGCAGAGTGTAAAGAAGTGTGACATGTTACTCCATATTCCCTGAAGGACCCGTGGACGCTATAGGAAAGAAACTTCACGAAGTTCTAATCAACCTGTGAAGGCTAGCAGACATAGCTTTTCAGAATAAAAGCAACATTTGAAGAAATGTTTAGCAAAACCTGCATAACCTACGACCTGTTGGTCTGTGGTTGTAGCTAGTGCATCAAACACGTCTTTTTAGTGAACTTGCTGAGTACGCTCGTACTCAATCATACCTTGTTAACCCTTGCAAGATTATGGAGAAATGAATGGTGAACCTAGGACATGTTGTTGAGTCAATCACAAATCCAATATTGTTTCTTAGTTTTTGACACATAACACTCTCATTACATCAAAAGGGTTATGTGACCGTGCTAGACGCGCCACGGTCACAGGCATATAAAACCAATCTTATTTCAATCACAACAAAACTCAGACAGATCATAATAAGGACATCATCTCGACCTCACAGGCAACTACCAAAGCAGATGTACGTACACCCACGCACGTAGCATCAAACCAACGTATCACTTGGCAAGCAAACACACGATCACAATTCTTTGGAAGCAAACACTCATCACTTGAATCATCGTGGCCGAAAAAACGCAGCAGTCGAAAGCAGCTGGACTCTAATAAGTCATCTCAGTCATCCGTCTTGCCAGCACCGAACCTACACAGCACAAGTAATGATCTATGATACGACTGCGATTACTGGAAGCAAGTACAAATGCATGGGTCATTGAATTGACTGCATAAATAACTAGATCAAGCAATTTTTTCCACATAGAGGACGACTAAGTTTGTTGTTATCGTAAGTATATGCATGTACTACCGTGTTTTAAGCTCTTATATGTATTAAAAGCAAGATACAGTAGAAAACAAGAATTTAAACAAGGTAGAAAACGAGAATGGGCGCTTGTTTGCGTACCTAGACGGCGAGGTCAGTTCACCGGAGCACCGAGACCCTGGACAGGGGCTTATTGTAGTACGACGAGTGGTGTGGCTCGAAGAGGAAAGGGTGGTGGCCGGCCTCCATCCCGTCCCACTCCAGCTTCTCCCACCAGCCCTTCTCGCACTCTATGACGGGACGTCGTCGGTTGTCTCGGCTAGGGCCGACGGATGGAAGGCGCCTGAGGCCCCAGCAGCCCCTGAGCCTGATGGTCTCAAGCTCGGGAGCAAACATATTGGCTTCACATATATGCTGCAGCTTATAGAGCTCGTGCAGGTAGATGTGCCTCAAGTTTGGGAACCACGGCCCACCTTTTATGTACTTGTTAGATACTTTTGTAAGAAGCAAAGGTTCCGAGGGGAACACTTCCTTGAGATCACCACAGTTGATGATGTGGAGGGTCTCTAAGTTTGGAAGATATGAATCTGGAGCAGCCCAAGATAATGGAAGCACATATGTTAGCCTCGGGCAGGAATATAGACGTATGCTCCGGAGTTCCGCGAATGATCTCGTGTCTCTAGTATCAACGGTCCTTCCTTTGGTCCAAATGCAATGCACCATCAGTAGATTAGAAGCACAAAAGGTCTCCAATTCATTAAAACAGAAATAATCATAGTTGGTGGTGAAGACCGTGTGCATCTTAGGGCATCTCACCACACAACACTGTTGCAGAGATTTCCATGTAAGTCCATTATCTCCTACAAGTATCATGTTTTCAGGGATCACAGTGGTTATGGAAGAATTATCGTGCACATGCAGCGACACTACATTGTCCATCACAAACACAATAGCCTTTATTCCTTCTAGACTCTCCACTCTTGTGCTGTAAATGCCATCACCAATCTCAACATGGCAGTCCGATGGCTGAAGCTGTGGTGAACTATGGTAGTAGTCCTGTTTTGTCGTCATGGTTTCAATATAGACATCACTGTAGGTGCTACAGTTATTGGGGATTAACAACTTGGGTCGAGGACGACCAATTACTTGCCCACTACTACCATGATCAGTCATCTTCTTATCGCTATCGCCAATTTTTTTGGTACAAGGAATACCAAGATTTAGATGGAACCTAGTACTACTATCCCAGCAGAACTCAAGATTACTTTTTAATACCAAGGTCTGAAAAAACCTCATGTCAAATATTGTACCATATGCTTGACCAAGTTCTAAACGAACACGACATGCCAAAGAATCAATGTATAAAACAATCAGTTCTGGCAAACCATTTTCTGGCCATAGAATGGCATGGAGCTGCAAGCACCCCAAAAGAGTTATTTGTTGGAGACTTGGTGCCTGCACCACCTGATCCTTGAGGTCAAGTGTTTTGACCAATGTGCCTGAGAGATCTAGCTCCTCAAGGTTTGGAATGAATCCGCCCAATCGGAACTTCACCAATCTTGCACAACCAGCCAAGGAGATAAGAGAGATTTTGGCTTCCTTATTCTGACCTTCTCCTGTTTGTGCATCTAAGCTAAATGATTCAAGCAATGGAGGTAGGCCATCAGGGCCAACATGCTCCAACCCTACACAACCATCTAGAATCATAGTGGTCAGGCTTATTGCCCCTGATAGACTTGGCAAAAATTCTATTTTGCTATTCCAAGATAGGTTAAGGAACTCTATGTTCACCATATTTGTGAATTCATCCTGTTGTCCCATCTCCCAAGTGCATGTAGGTGCAATTACTCGAAGTTTGCGAAGGTTCTGTAGTTTTCTCCAAGAAAAACCACTAGTACTCCATATTCTTCCATTCTTTATATGTACCTCTCTAATGTTTTTGGCCATCTGATTTATTATCTCTGCTGATGCAAACAAATCACAGTCTGTGTCAGATATATCTAGCACCCATAGGCTATCACAAAATAACATTGGTGGTCTATCTTGCATCTTATCTTCTTCTCGCTGATCCTTGCAATCATCAAATCCGAGGAACCTTAACCTACGGCAACAACGGAAAGGCGGCGAAGAAAAATTGAAGGAGCAGCGGAATAACTTGAGCACACGAAGTTGGTCGGATTGATGAAACATGCCATCATGTAGAGGTATTAATGGAGGCTTAGATATGCTTGGCACTGCAGCGAGGAAGCATGACGTTGCCTCTGGATGCAAAGCAGAGTTGTCCCTAGCCAATATCCATCGTCTTGGGGGAATTTTCAGTCGATTTCCAATATAGGGTGGTAAATTAGATGAGTAATCCTCTATATGAATATGTTGATGCAGAGCAACTGCAACCTCCCATACTTTGTCATCCTGACCTCTCTCTATGATACCATCACAGACCCAATAGTTGGAAGCATGGGTAGCCCAGTCATAGTTTAAGATGTTGCCACCCTGAGAGTTCAATGACAGCAGATACATACAACACTGTTCAACTTCTTCAGCAAGCATATCTATGTACCCAGCAAATTCTCTAGCCTCTATTTGCAGCAAAAAGTCCCACCCGTGATTACTATACTCATCAAAAAGGTAAAGATGTGAATTATCCACCTTCTCACTGATTTCTGAGTTGAGCTGAAGCCTTCCTCGAAAGGTCCATAATACCTTAATATCAAAAAATTCTACTTGTGGAATGCCAAAAGCACTTAAATTGACCATATCATTGCTTCCGTTATGAAATACCACTAAACATCTGTGCCCTGTAACAACTTGAAAGATCTCTCTCCCAACAAATCCTATTTCAACTCTGGAGCTTTCATCTACCCCTTTGAAATCATCTTCTTCATCTTGCCTATCAATAACATCTATTACCTGATGAGGAAGCTTCAGTTCTCGTGCGATTTTCCTCTGGAGTTCTCTTCGGCTTTTCCACCTCGAGCAGTCCACGTGGATGATCTTGTTGAATATCTTCAGCAGAGAGGGTGGTGGGTCATTAGCTACTGCTCTAAGCACCGCCGAAGCGGCCAATCCACGCCAGCCATCAAAATAGATGGCCTTGTGGGCATTATTGCTTGTATCCTCCAGATAAGGGATTATGTATTCAATAGCTTCTTCGAAGGTTCCCGCATTCAAAATCTGCATGATTAGTTTATGCCAATTAGTAGGTGCCACAGTGCTGTGGTTACAGGCTTAGATAGTTGCAACTGTGGGAAGACAGAACATAAGCTGGTTGCGGTTGGACGATATATGTTCTCTCTTCCCTTAGGCTGGCTCTCGAAATATTAAAAGAGTTTCAACTGGAATCACATCCTCAATTTGAAGTGGTCTGTTTGGTTACTGCAGCTAGGCAACTTAATGTTTAGTATTTTAAATTATCATTGTCGATCAGATTAACTCTGTATTTACCCCCCGTAGAAAAGGATTTATTATATATAAACACTATACTGTTGATGTTTAACTGTGGGTCAGACTAGGAATAGTATATACAAGCACAAGTTTGCATGGTTGTGTAGGTAGTGCATGCAATCAAGTTTGCGGCTAATTAATCGTGTATATATGTTTACATGACTTGGTTGAGCACGGTTCTTATAAAATCTTCGACCTACTTTTGAGGATATCCTTAACTGGTTATCAGCTAGCTGAAAAACAGTGATTTCAGCGTATCAGCCGATAAATCCGGAAATCGCCATATCGGATACGCCCGAGAAGCGATATACTGGCCGATCAACCGGTATATGGGCTGATTTTTTGAACACTGCTTCAACCTAACATTTGTATTCAAGATCCAACTCGATGGATACATGTGTGAAATTAAAGTATACTACCGCAGAGTGCGAGAATGGATAGCATGCACGTGTATGTACGCAGATAAATACCTCTCGAGGCATGATGAATACTATCTCAAGGAAGGCCCGGCAGAGATAGGAAGCTCCAGATATCTAACCCATTGATGTGCACGCCCAGACGAATTATTTCTGCTACTTGTTGTAGTAGTACCTTGCTCGGCAAATCTCAAGGAAAGCCCGGCAGAGATAGGATAGGAAGCTCCAGATATCTAACCCATTGATGTGCATGAAGAAACATTGTGTCAGTGGATGGAAACAAACAAAACTGCGGAGAATTACAGAAAAAAGATTTAGAATCATATAGCAGCAGTTGTAGTACCTTAAGCTTGTTCGGCAAATCGATCTTGTGCGATGCTGATGATCTTGGTTAATTGCTGAAGATGAAAAATGTTCACATCAGCAGGATGATATGAATGAAGTGTGAGGAATGGGAGAATCGAGTGGGGAGAAATTGTTTGTGTCTCACTAGTTATGGTATGCGGTTCAGAAGGTCTAGTGTTTGGATGTTGCTTTTGCCAAAGAAAGCATCCGTGTATAGCTGGTAATTCTTTGCTTGAGGCTGGAGCAAAGTGAAGAACAAAAAAGGTGGACGGAACCTGTCACCATGGCTTTGCTTCTTCCTCTTTTCCCCCTCCTTTTTCTTTAAATAAAGCAAAGCCATAGACAGTGGCGGACCTAGAAAGTTATCAATAGGTATACCACATCAAAAATTTAACAACCATTCCGAAAACATGTATTTACCGATTCAACAGATAATTGTAAAATTTGCACCGTGTTATTGATATGAAGCACTAAATAATATGAAATTGAGAGGTTAAATTGGAAAGTTTCATAAACACCATTATTTTCTCCTTGTTGTTTTTGAAAAAGCTCTTTATGACTGTTAGAGTATTAGGTATATACGGTTGTTATGGTAGTTTAGATAGAGTTAGGATATATTTACGTACAGTCTTAACTTAACTCGTACTCCAATATAATCCTCTGTACGCCTATATATACTCGCCCATGAGGCTCAATAATATATCCATCATATTCCGCCAAACTCATACTCTTTCATGGTATCAGCATAATCGGTCCAAACCCTAGCCGCACGCTTCCGCCGCGCCGCCCCCGGGGGATCGATCTCCATGATCTCTGTCGTGGGCCACGCGATCCGTACGCAGGGTTCGTCCGCCGATCCATGATCAGCTGCCATGTAAGTCCTTTTTTCCGATCTCTTGATCGGTTTTATTTTTTGGTTTATCGATCTTTATGGGATTGAGTCGTCCACCGCCGTCGTCATCGCCGTGCCTCTACTCCGACCATCGGTATCGAGGATCTACACCGCGTCCGTGCGCCTGCCTCCTCCGCTGTTGCGCCTGCCTCGGCAGGCTGTCGCGGGCTCAAGACAGGCTGCCACGCATAGCGGACGGCTGCTACGCCTTCCATTGGAAGGCTGCCGCGGCTGCCCCCCGCGGATCGTCTTTGCCGTCATCGTCCGAGACTTCACCGACTACGCCGCCATCGACTACAATCTACGCGTCGTCCACACCCTAGCGCATACAGCGCACTGTCGGTCTGATCAACCGATCACGTGCCTGTCTACGCCAAGCACGTCCCCGTGCACGCGCCTACCACCGATCGAGCTACGGGCTGCCGCTGTGTCGCCCCGTCGGGCCACAACGCCGCTGCCTTTGGTCCATGCTACTGGCTTCCAACACGCCTTTCTTGCGTGTACGTCGCTGCTGGTCTCCCAGCCGCTGCACCGACTTGCGCCCTACAGCTATGCCGCCCCTTCGTGTCGTAGCGTGGGTGCACGCAGTCTAGTTCGCCGTCCTCGTGTATTGACGGCATCGGCTTTCACCGCGCCATCTCCTACGACACGGATCGCCGTCATCTGCACATGGTCTTCGTCACGTCGCCGGGTCTTCCTCGCCTACTTCGAGCACCACCGCCGCGCTTCACAAGGTAACTTGCAGGGCACCCTCTCGCCATCGCAGGTCCCGCCGACTACCACATCGCCACTCTAGGCATCCAACATGACTAACCCAGGTCGTCGCTGATTTCGCCGCCTTCTATGTCTTTGTCCACTACAACTTCGCCGCCAGCGTCATCACCTCATCCCCGACTACACCACCTGCTACTCTACTCCGACAACCGCGGACAGCGCCGTCATCTCTCCCTTCGCCGCTCTGCATGTCGCAACCGCTTTGGAGGCTTCCTATGCTAGTCTTTCTAACATGGCGGCAAGTTCATGATGGTCCCTACTCCCGCACGCTTCGTACTGGCAACACCGGGAGTGCCTTCGTCCCCGACGCGTTCCCGAGTCTGGCAAGCTCGGATCGGCGCCTCGTCTTCATCGGCTTCGACAACGTCTTCTTCGGCATCGACCCCTCTACGACTGTCTCGACCGCGTCACCGACGAGTTCTTCTTTGCATACTAGGTTCTGGCAAAAACGGAGTGTACGTTCATCTCCGACGTGCGTCCAGTTCTGACAAAACTATGGCCGCACCTCGTCCTCGACGGCTCGGACTACATCGACTTCGGTATCGACACCCTCAACGACTGCCTCGACGCAGCTCCGTCATCCTCCTCGCGCGCTATGCGCATGCGGCTACCTCGACACCGGCATCCCCGACCACGATATCGACCACGGCGACCCATCGCACGGCTACCTCGACCATGGCACCGCCTCACTCTCTCGGCTCCCTCGACATCGGCACAAGGGCTACCACCTCGCTTGAGCATCATCAGCTTCTTCTACAGTCCAAGCTACCGCGCTACGACACCGTCCACGACGTTCCCGCTCAGACTGTAGGGGGATGTCAGCCTACTGGATGCTACTTCGATTATCTCTAGTCTGACTATCCGCGATGTTCCAGTTGTTCACAACGCTACTACTACGACTGCGAGGGAGTGTTAGACTATTAGGTATATACGGTTGTTATGGTAGTTTAGATAGAGTTAGGATCTTTTTACGTACAGTCCTAATTTGACTCGTACTTCAAGATAATACCCTGTACGCCTATATATACTCGCCCATGAGGCTCAATAATATATCCATCATATTCTGCCAAACTCATACTCTTTCAATGATGAAACAATTCGGAAAAATATAAGTACCATAATTAGCATGATGTACAACAAGTTAAACAAAACTTGCATGCAATGATAGAACCATAGTAGATGTATTACCGTGTATAGCCTTGCGATGATAGAATCATAGTCGTGCAGACATCGATTATCCTAGCCTCGGTGATGATAGAATCACAAATCGATTATCCCGGCTGGCGAAGGATGAAAACTTCAAAGGCCACACTGCCACCTGATCCTAGGTCCTGGCCGGGTGTGACGCGGCAATAATGACCAGCGTTTTGACAGATTGTTTCGTCCCGGATCCTTGGTCTCGGCGAGCCGCTGTGCCGCATGCCGGCGTGACAACTGTCGACGATCAGCTTCTGCTCCTCGATGGGCTGCCTGGGCGCCGCTGGGCGCTCGCGGCCTGGTGTCGACTGGATCGAGCTATCTGGGCCTCCGGTGGCAGCAGGCACCAAGTCGGCAGGTGAGATACAAATTGAGGAGGCACGGGATAATTAGCGGTAATCCTGCCGGGCCAAAGCGGGATATTACAAACGGAAGACGTGGGATTTTCTGGAGGGACTGGAGGCGGATATGGCGGGCAGACCCGTCCCACTTACATCCTCACTACTTGGAATAAGCATGGCCACGTTCTCCACGGTTTGCGCCCTACAGTGGCACACTACTAGTATTTTTTTTCTTGTAGCATGTTGTGTGGGCCTCACTAGTAACTCTGTTACTGATTGCGTGTTTTGGGCACTCCACTAGTAACACTCAGTAATTGTGCCACATTATATTAGTCCCATACCACAAACACACACACTAGTGATTTCATCACGCCACTACTAGTAAATTCTACACTAGTGAGGATACTTGGTGCATATACAAATCGGCATGGATACAATAAATTTCCGAATCAATAAAAAATGAAACACCTACTTGTGACTAGGTCATAAACACAAGGACGTGTTGAGATCTACTAGAAAAGATTACACATTCTGTCGTATGTTCAACTTGATCAAACAACATAGCACATCAAATGGCCGGTAGTTCCAAGTCTCGTATATCTCTAGGTGAGTTGATGATGCATGGTCAAGTATGGTTTCGATATTCGGACAAAATGTTGCGTAAAGCATATTACAAGTAAATTAACACCCTCAACATGATGAATGTTTTATATTGTACAATGACCTAGTATAATCGTGATGATATAAAGGAATAAACTATCTAGCACTTGCCATACAAAAAGGTTAAATGTTAATATGTCACAGTAGAAGTAGCTGTTCCAGATGTATCTTCGTTGCCTACCCTTAGATTGAAATATGGTGGGTGCTTAGGCTCTCGTTGGATCATTGTCTCGTTGTTAAGCATTGTAATCACATCCAACATAGGTGGTCGATCTGATGCATTCTCTTGTACACATAGAAGCGCAATGTTAATGCACCTCATCATTTCCGCCAAGTCACACTTGGGAAGCAAGGATGCCTCAATGAGTTCGATCCATCTCCCCTCTTCCCATAACTGCCAAGCCTATTTAAAATTTCAACACACACACTTAGATACATGATATGTGACAAAAAAACCATGTTATATGGATTTCTATGCACTCACATATCCAATGAAATTGATGAACCCTCCACATTGGTTGCTCCCAGAATTCCTTTTCCCGCTAATGATCTCGAGAATTAATACGCCAAAGCTAAATACATCAGATTTGATAGAGAAGAGGCCCTCTGATGCATACTCAGGAGCCATGTAGCCACTAAAAATGGTGTAATGTCAAATTCTCAGTTAATATTTGGTTATATTGCAGTAAATATGTTCATATGTAAACCAAATAATATGACACTTACTATGTACCAACAACTCTTCTTGTAGTATTTTGTTCAACATTATTTGATGTGAAAATTTTGGCCAGTCCAAAATCTGAAATTTTAGGATTCATTTCATTGTCCAAGAGTACGTTGCTTGGTTTAAGATCTCGATGTATTACACGTAACCGAGAGTGCTTATGTAGGTAAAGAAGTCCTTCTGCTATTCCTTCAATTATTGCAAGACGTTTGTTCCAGTCTATTAAACCTTTTTGCTTTTGGTCTGCAGATGATCTAATAGTTAATTAGTATGACAAAAAATATGAAGAACTGAGAAGTACAAAGATACATGTAAGGCCGATGAAAACAATATTCTAAGATAATTGCAACTGAATCCAAAAGTGCAAATATATACCAAATATGAAGAAATCAAGGCTTTTGTTTGGCAAGTATTCATAGACCAATATTTTCTCTTCTCCTTGAGAGCAACATCCCAAGAGCCTAACCAGATTCCGGTGCTGAAGCTTTGCTATGAGCTCAACTTCATTTTTGAACTCTATGAAACCTTGTCCTGAATTTGAAGAAAGTCTCTTAACTGCTATCTCCGTTCTATCCGGAAAGTATCCCTAAGAGAAAACATTGAAAATATCCGTTAAAGATATTAGGGCGCAAACCAGCTTCTATATGTTGCACAACATGATTCATATGCACTAATTTTTTAGTGAATTTACTCACATTGGATCGCTAGTTTCCCACATAATTAATGTACTATGCAATGAGGAGGCTATATTGAGATTATATTTTCCTCTAATGAAATGCTGAACAAAACATAATTTGACAGACATAACCTTTAGATTTATATTTGTTGTAGAAGTAGGATTATAGAGTAGAGTATGTACCTTATACACGGGGCCAAATCCACCTTGTCCAAGTTTGTTTTCCTCGGAAAAATTATTGGTGGCCTCCAATATCTCACGGAAGTCGTAAACAGAAAACTCTGCTCCCATTTCCCAAACAAGTTCATGATCTCCACCTTGCGAATTGTGAGAACTCTTTTCTCCTAATCTTACTGTTCCTGACAATTCAATAATTCACGCAATTGATCAATCTCTTTAATTATGAATATTTATGTAATTGGAATTCATATATTGTGGTGAGGATTTCAGCAAGTAATTTACCCACCCTTTTTGTATCTTCTTCCGAGACGACGACGGTAAAGGATGAAGCAAATAGCTACTAGTGCTATAGGAGCAGCTACACATATGGCAATTACCCATGGCTTGACTCCACGTCCTTTAAAATTAAACATCCATGTAAGAATTATCACAATCCATTGATAATAGAATATAGATGGTTTAGGTTTAGGCACGTAAGCATGGATAGTGAAACAAGTAATAAAATTTCTTGACAGCTCAGATATGTACATACTTTTGCTTGCCGGCGCCGGAGCGATGGAGGATGGGCTGATCCGCCGTGTGGGTTGGTCGAAGAACATAAACTGCTCGAACCTGATGTTGCAGCGCAGCACGAAGATCCGTCCACCCAGGCGCATGGACATGGTGTCGTTGACCATGCCGATGAGCCGCTGGAGGCACGCGAGGCAGTCGTCGGCGGACAGGTCCGGCGTGCACTGCGCCAGGGAGTAGAGCGTGGGGACGGAGTCCATGACCGTGGTGGCGTACCGCCTCGCCGTGTCGGCGGCCGCGTCCTGGGCCGTCACGGTCAGTAGGTTGCGGACGTCGGCCGGAACAACATCGCCGGAGATGTTGTTCGGATTCCACGCATCGAAGAGGGTGGCGTTGTCGGCGATACCGTTGGCTGGGCTGAGGAATCCGTCGTCGCCGGAGAAGCCGACGACGCACCCTGGCTGCTGGGCGTTGTCCACCTCGTAGTAGACGGTGGCGGCCTTGCGGTTCGGGCACGCCTGCTGCGCGTCCTGGAACGCGGCGGCGACGCAGACTCTGCATGCCGTGTCGTTGGCGAAGTCTCCCCGGCAGAGCGCGAGCGCGTAGACCGCATCGGGGGACTGGCCGGTGCTGGCGGCGGCGAAGAGCTGTGAGGAGGAGGAGGCGTTGCTCGCGAGTGTGGTGGCCATGGAGGCAAGGTTGGACTGGTAGGTGCTGTTGGCCGTGTAGTTGCCACCGCTGTCGCAGATCTCCGCCGTTGCCGCTGCCGACAACGGCATCAGGAGGAGGAGGAGCAGTACGCCCACCATGTTAGCTAGCTGACCGCGGCCGGCCGTGCTTGCTCCTCGTTGCTTTCCATTGGAAAAACGAGAACGAGACGAATGTTTAGTATTTTCATGTTCCTTTCATCAGTCAGCTGGACAGTCCAAAAAATAGTGAAACCGTCAATCACGGAGTTACCTATATTCTTATATAATGAAGCAATCGTCCAACGGCCGGCAGGATCGAATGAGACCTCTATTAAATTTCCGTTTGAATATTACAAAGTCAAGTCGATTTTGTGTAGTTCTGTGTCATCAAAGAACTGAAAAAAAGTACCAAAACAACTAAGGTACGTACTAACCATGGTATATACTTGGTCAACATAGTTTGGAAAAAATGTACTCCCTCCGGCCCATTTTAATTGAGATGAACTACATTTTTCAAAGTACTGCCGTACCGATCCTACTTGGCCGACGGGTGGGACAAGTGGGTTCTGACTTTTACCTACTTATACCAATTTTAGACTAAGTGGGATAGATGGGATAAATTGGATACGTGTTATGTCACTTATCCCACTTGTCCCACTTAATCTAGAAGTAGTAGTGGGTAAAAGGGGGAACCCATTTATCCCATTTGTCCCACTTCTACATCCCTACACACATCAACGTTGTCAGGGTAATGATGTACAAGATGGTGGCCTCGGTGGCGTCCTTAAACACACACGCTAACATGATCACTGGAGGCCCTTCTACAGTCACCCATGGTCAATGCCAAAGGCAATCATGCACAAGTTGTCGAACATGAGGCGGAGGGGCACATGTTGACGGTCGATCCAAGCCCTGGCCTCGGTCTCGGCCACCACGGGGAGCAGCCGATGGTGCACGAGCTTTACCACTTCCCACTATGCGAGGCCTAGTGAGCGTCGCTGCCACATCGAATGGATCACCATAAGGATGATGCAGATGCGCCCGCGAGGATAATGACATAGTGGTGGATCCTAGGTGGGAATGTGTGCTCCATGGACAGCATTGGGGATGGTTCCTGCATGCGTGACTACACAAAGGTCACAGCGGCGCCAACGCCTCTGAAGGTCGAACCACCAACATCGACTTAATAAATTCGTTAATTTTGACCTATTATTCGTCAGTGACCATGGTACTCCTAATTACGGAAGGGTACAGTGCAATCTCATCCCATAACGTGTTTATGTTTGGGGAAGGGGGTAGTACTATAGAAAAAGCCAAAAGTTAGTTGTTAACCTGAATCAGGAATATCGTGAGATCCATTGGAGCTAGAGAAAAAGGAAGAAAGGTACTCACCTTGAGCCAAAAAATATATATCATGAGGAAAAGGAATGTTGAATACAATGCATTGTTAAGGTTTGCCAACTGACTTTATGAGCATGCCTTGCTAGGTGCCACTATCATGTATCGCGAAATCACTAGTTGAACAGTAGACTCTGAAGTTGAAATCACTGCTTGCTAGGAAAAAGCTTATTGGTGGCGTTCAGAAAATGAGGGTTAGTAACGTTGAACCGGCACACCACTAACTTGACGACACTGGTAGAAGCTAGTGGTGGCGTGTGACCTAAACACTACTACTACTTTTTTTTTGGAAAGGAGCATATATTAATATCACAAGATATTAATTACACCCAACCTCTGCAACAACGCATTGCCCTAGCGACCACACGGATGCACACAGCCAAAAAAGAAAGAAGAATTACAAAAAAGAAAAATCTCACTACAGTGACCCATTCGTTGAAACAGCGGTACTACCACCACCAAGACAACACCAGAAGTCTAGCTTCTACAAAAGCGACGCGAATGGTGCACAAAGACCGTCATCGCTCGATCATAGATCTTAGGTTTTCACCTTGAAGAAAGTCCACACTCTTAAAACAATACCTTCAATGAGGCTATTGCCAGACACAACCAATTAAGGCTAGACCCTGGGTTTTCACCCTAAAAGGCAGGACTGTGAACCTCTCTTGTTCAATCGACCCCACTTGCATGCCACTGCTCCAAGTCACGAGTTACCAAGCAAATTCCTCATCACCACCCAAACTCGAACCACCATTGTCCGTCCTCAGAACCTGGTCTCCATGACATTCCCCGTCAGCATCATGGAACGAGAATATTCCCCATGATATTAACAACCAACAGAGCTTCGAAGCGCTCCCTCTGAACCCAAACGGTCGGAGTAAAACATGGGTGCGCACGACCGAATCCCTCCAATTCGACAATCTCCAGGTATTGATCGCCCATGGGAGTTCACCGGAGAAGTCTTCTGGAACTCGCCACTCCGACCAGATCAGAGAGGGCAAGCAACAAGTAGATCCTCATCTTGGCATGAGTGGAATCCAAGGACCGCCGCCTTTATTCAGCAGATGAGCAGGCCCCCACGCCGCCCGCCGTTTCCGTGCAACACCAACAAAGGAGGAGAGGGAAACAACCGGAGGAGATCGACGTGGCTAGGACATAGCCTCACCCCGGAGGTGGCAAGCCTCCAACTCCTCGTCGGCCGCCGGAGAACCTTAGGCCTCGACCAAGAGGGCCGCGCCGCACCAAGCCCACAGCCAGCGCCGCAACTCCCCCATATGAATGCCGCCACATACCCCTCTCCTTCCCCCCATCTTAGATGGACGACGCGCCGCCACCGCCGCCTGAGCCGGCAGCGGTGACTGCCTGATGTGGAGAGGCCGAGGAGAGTTCTTAGGGGAGGATGGAGAGGAAGCCCCCCGGAGCCGCTGGAGTCGCCTGGTGCGGCTCGGGAGAGGGCGGCTAGGGAGGGTTAGGATATAATGAACGCTACTAGTTAGGTACTAGTGGCGTGTCTCTGAACGCCACCAGAAGAAGAGGGAAGATCGATAATTAAGTATTTATGCGTGCGGGTGGTCCGTACCCATGCCGCTCAAATGAATCCAGCGCCACCACTAGAGTTCATATTTGTGGCGTCCTTTTACAGCGAACGCCACTATTACCTTTGTCTCAACGGTGTATGGGGGATCCTCCTATTTGTGGAGTTTATTTATTCGCGGACGCCACTATTTGGTTTTACTGGTGGCGTTTAGAATTATTTCAATGCTATTACTATTTCGTCTGCAAGTGGTGGCGTTCATTATATTTGAGAAATCACTAGGGAAATGACTGCTATAAGGGATTTTCTACTAGTCTGAGTAAGAACTCGGCTACTACCAGTCATGTCCTAGTACTCCTGAACTTATAAGTTGCATGCTTAAGGGATTGGAAACAACTCAGATTGAATGTGAGTTCATATGTTTATATAATCATGTTTGGCAGTGATTGTCGAGGCCCATATGAGGAAACTGGTACAAGTAGGAGATGTGGTCATAATCTGGGTTTAGCCAATTGAACGATTCAAGCTGTTTGGGAATCTTAGACACCACCCTATCCACTCCCGAGTGTTCAGTGAGCAAATCATATGATCAACCGCACGTCATTCATCCATGCATGTACATGTAGAGATGTTGGGGACTTTGCGCATCGAATGCTTTGATGAACTCTTCGACTGAAGTTATGCCCAGACTCTAGTTCTCTTTGCGATTTTGTGTGTGGTATATAATTTTTAAACTTTTTCTAGTCATATCCTACATGTTCTCCTACAGAATCTAGATACAACTACGCCTCAGAGAGTACTTCTCTTTCTTGGTGGTGCCATCATCGAATAGTTAGATTCGTATTTAATTCCTTGCTGGATTATTATGGTCAATCAGAACTAAGATCTTATGGTTGTTGATAGCAGGCCCAAGTATTTTATTGAGCCTCGACCAGGATGTGGGTGTGGTGCTTTGGGAAAAATATTGAACTAACTCCATTGAGAACTATGTTTATGGTGCTTTGGGTGAAACTCTTGAACTGATGAAAGTGATCCAACAATCCCCATGAAAGAGCTAGTTTTACACCCAAGACCCAACCCATGTTGGTGGACGCGACTGTGGTTAAAGCTGGCTTTGTGGACCGGTGATTCCAGCTTCGAGTGATATAGGACAATTTGCTTGGTTGTTCTCCCTTCCGTGAAATGGTTTGTGTTGTTACTCTTATTGAAATTGATCACTTACCATACAAAATTTGGTGCTAATTAATGAATTGTTTAAATATGATTATAATAAGATAACTATAAACACAAAACCAACACAAAATTCAAGCTAGCTGAAAAAATGAATTAAAAGTAAAAGTAGACCTGAAGTGTGAGGTCAGGTTAAAACAACATAAAGTATGTACTTGAAATAGGAAGGCGGCTAACAATTAAACTTTTACGCGAATCTATATTAGGAAATTAGAAACAACATTATAAGAGTAAAACTCTATCTCCCAAATATAACTGATATAGACATATCATTAATACTACATGAGTCACTAGTGGTGGCTGCCTCTTCATTTCCAACCCTGACATTGAAATAAGCCGGTTGCATAGGCTTAGCAAGAATAATAGTGTCACTGCTGAGCATTGCTATAACTTCTGCCATGGTTGGTCGATCTGCTGCATTCTCTTGCACACACAACAATGCTATGTTAATGTACCTCATCATCTTCACCGAGTGACTTTTGGCAAGCAACGTTGCGTCAACAATGTCAATCCACTTTCCTTCTTCCCATAATTGCCATGCCTGTTCGCAAATTTGATGTGGTATTATATCTTCAGGTATGTAAAAATTTATATTGTATCAGAATTGAAATGAATTTTTAAATGCTTATGTTCGTGTGCATAAATCTCACATATCCAAGTAGATTTATGAAATGTCCACATTGTTTGCTTCCAGAATTCCGTATTCCGCTAAGAATCTCAAAGATAATAACACCAAAGCTGAAGACATCAGATTTAATAGAGAAGATTCCCTCAGAAGCATACTCAGGGGCCATGTAGCCACTGAAATGGTATAGAATACATGTCAAAATTATTTTATATGGTCAAATTTGAATGAAAATACTCGTGAGTGGAAATTACTAAAACTTACTATGTACCAACCACTCTTCTTGTGGTGTTTCCTTCACCGTTATTTGTGGTGGATATTTTTGCTAGCCCAAAATCAGAAATCTTTGGATTTATTTCGCTGTCCAAAAGAATGTTACTTGGCTTAAGATCACGATGTATGACACGCAACCGGGAGTGCTTATGAAGGTAAAGAAGTCCATGCACTATTCCTTCAACCACGGCTATAATATTGGACCAATCTAGTAAAGCCCTTCTTTTTTCATCTACACATCACTTAAATATTATTGTAACTGGAGAGAAACGGTAGGAAACTTTATGAAGTACCCCTCGGTTCCCCAGACAGTGGACTATACTAAGCGATCAAATAGAAATTAAATAATTATCTAAACCCAGTTAAGAAATGTAAATGCATACCAAAGATGAAGAAGTCCAAGCTTTTGTTTGGCAGGTATTCATACACCAATATATTCTCCTCTTCCTGAGAACAACATCCCAAGAGCCTAACCAAATTACTATGCTGGAGTTTAGCTATGAGTTGGACTTCATTTTTGAACTCTGTGAAACCTTGTCCTGAATGTGCAGCAAGTCTCTTCACTGCTATATCCAGTCCATCATGAAGCTTTCCCTATGAAAAATAGGTATTCACAAGTTAGACTGTTACATTTTGCCCTATGAAAAATACTATCAGCTTGTTGTTAATTATTTCGGTTGATAACAAATCGAATCTACTATTCAATCGTGTTAGCATCCTAAAATAGTTAGCAGTAAAATTTGAGAATCATATGCACATATTCATGTACCTTGTAGACAGCGCCAAAGCCGCCTTGCCCAAGCTTGTTTTCTTCTGAGAAATTATTTGTAGCCTCTAGGAGTTGTTCAAAGTCAAACAGAGCAAACTCGGAATTGTTCCCTTGCCAAACTAGTTGCTCCTCTCCTTCTACATCATGATGCCTGGATCCTTCTAATCTCACGTCTTTACCTGAATATATGATTTTAGGGCATGTGCAATATCTCTTGAATGGTGTTTACAATATCTTAATAGCACTAGAATTTATGGAGCTAGATTCATTTCTGAAACTAATTTGTTTCGAAATGGGAAACATATCCCGGCCTCTGCATCAATCGATGCACACAGCTTATTTATAGCAAAGTTTTAGATATTCAAAGATTACAACTCATGGGTCACATAGAGTGTACATAAAAATCAACCAGCGGAAAAAAAGAAAAAAGTGTCGGCTATTGATCATTGGAGACGATTAGAAAGCCGCCATCCACCCAGGTTGTAGATATCCCGTGCGACCGTCTCCAGACGTGTGCATCCAGAATCCATAGGCGCACGTTGCACTTCTGGTAGCAGAAAGGACCACTTGTGGATCCAGTGGGTAGCCATACGAATAACCTGTAAAAAACGAGCAGTTCTATGCTTGTTAAAAATAACATCATTTCGACAATTCCATATGGCCCAAACTAAAGCACAAGCTCCCACTCGGATTTGTGCTTTTGTTTTCTTATCTACTCCATTCAACCAGTTTCCGAACATATTTGAGACATTTGTTGGAGGAGTAATAGCAAAAGTAAACTGAACCACTCTCCAAACAAGACGAGCAAAGGGACAATCAAAAAACAAGTGATTTATAGATTCCTCAGAATCACAAAAAGCACATTTCTTACAACCTTTCCATTGACGCTTCATTAGATTATCTTTTGTTAGAATAACTTTCTTATATAAGAATCACATGAAGATCTTTATCTTCAATGGTACCCTTAATTTCCAAATATATTTTCGCAAGAACACCGTGTGGTCATTTAACAAATCAGCATACATAGATCTGACGGTAAAACTCCCTGATTGAGTTAACTTCCATCTGAATCTGTCTTCCTCATTTGTTAAGTTTATGGCCATTAAACGCTGAACTAGAAGTATCCACGCATCCCATTTAGCTCCTGTTAAAGCCCTTCTAAATTCTATATTTAAAGGATTTTGAGATAAGATGTCGGCAACCAAAACGTTTTTTCGGCGCACCACATTATATAGGAGTGGGTACTGATTTGCCAACGGTTCTTCCCCCAACCATGTGTCTTCCCAAAAACGTGTTAATTGCCCATTACCAATAACAAAAGACCCTCTTTCAAAAAAATCATTTTTAACCCTCATCAAACCCTTCCAAAATTGAGAATCGGTGGATTTTGCTGTCACTTGTGACAACGTTTTGTTTTTGAGATACTTATTATGCACTAGTTCATGCCATACACCCTCTTCGTTGAGGATCTTAAAAAGCCATTTGCTTAAAAGGCATCTATTTTTTATATCAAGTACCTCAATTCCTAAACCCCCCTGATCTTTTGGTCTACAAATGATATTCCACTTTGTTAGACGGTATTTTGGTTTATGTTGATCACTCTGCCAAAACAAGTGTGACCGATAGAAATCTAACCTTTTCAATACCCCTTTGGGTATTGCTAAAAAGGACAACATAAACATTAGTAGACTCGTAAGAACAGAGTTAATAAGGATTAGCCTATCTCTGTATGAGAGAAGCTTCCCTTGCCAACATCCAAGTTTCTTTTCAAACCGGTTTTCTACTGGGTTCCATTCTTTATTTAATAATTTGCTATAGTGGATTGGGATACCTAAGTATCGAAAAGGTAAAGAACCAGCCTCACAGCCGAAAATCTGTTTGTACTGCTCCTCTCTCTCCTCTGCCTTTCCAAAACAGAAAATTTCACTTTTGTGAAAGTTTATTTTCAGACCAGATAGTTGCTCAAAGATGGATAATATTAATTTCATGTTAACTGACTTCTCTAGGTCATGTTCCATAAAAAGAATAGTATCATCGGCATACTGCAAAATGGATACACCTCCCTCAACTAAATGAGGGATCAGGCCTCCCACTTGACCATCCTCTTTTGCCCTCGCAATAAGAACGGCTAACATATGTGCAACAATATTGAAAAACAACGGAGATAGAGGATCTCCTTGTGGGAGACCCTTTCTTGTTTGGAAATAGTATCCAATGTCGTCATTAACACGTATTCCAACGGACCCTCCCTGAACATAATTTGTAATAAGATCGCACCACTTTTGATCAAATCCTTTCATTCGAAGAGTTGCCTGCAAAAATGTCCATTTTATTTTGTCATACGCTTTCTCAAAGTCGATTTTAAACAGAACTCCATCCATTTTTTTCCTATGAAGCTCATGGATGGTCTCATGCAAGACCACTACACCCTCTAGGATATGCCGACCTGGCATAAATGCCGTTTGTGTGGGTCTAATGACTTTGTGCGCTATCTCCATGATGCGGTTTGCTCCAACTTTCGTAAAAAGTTTAAAACTCACATTTAGAAGACATATGGGTCTATATTGTTGTATTTGAATGGCGTTCTCTTTTTTTGGTAGTAAGGTTATCACGCCAAAATTAATTTTGTACAACGGTAATTCACCTCGTTGCAGTTGTTGGAACATAGCCATAAGATCACTTCTGATCACCGGCCAAAAGGTTTTATAGAACTCAGCTGGGAACCTGTCTGACCCCGGCGCCTTATTATGTTCCATTTGAGAAATAGCCTCATAGACCTCCTTCTCTGTGAAGTTTTCTATGAGGATGCTATTCTCAAAGGTCTAAATCTGTGGAATATCCGAATTTAAATGTTCTCTCATCGAGAAATTATTATGAGCCGGTGCTCCAAATAATTTCTTATAATACTCTGTTATATAAACTTTCAAATTCTCGTCCCCAACTACAGTCCCCTCGTCTTGTTGTAATTGGAAGATTTTCTTTTTCCTATGCTTCCCATTTGCAAAGAGGTGGAAGTACTTCGTATTATTTCCCCCTTCTTGCACATGCTTAACTTTAGCCCTCTGTGCCCACTTTGATTCTTCTTCTCGTCTAAGTTTTGACAACTTGTCATTTGCCTCCCGCAACACCCCCCTCTCGGAAGTATTGAGAGGACAAATCTCAGCTTTGATATCCAAGCTATCTATAATTGCAACTAATCTATCCTTTTCTTTTTTCTAAACTCCACTTCTATTGCGAGCCCATCCTCTAAGAAAACGTCTCAAATGCCTTAATTTATTCTGCCATATGTCTATGGGACATTTTCCCACGACATAAGAGTTCCATTCTTTTGTGATCATATCAATAAACCCATCCTCCCTCAACGAGGACAATTCAAAAGAGAACGATGATTTATTCCCCAGGTCAGCTTGTTCACCTGAATCAATAAAAAGCGGAGTATGATCCGACCCTGTCCTCGACAAAGTTCTAGCAGTCACCAATGGGAATTTTTGTTCCCACTCGACATTCACTAGAACACGATCAAGCTTCTCAAAAGTCGGCACATCCCGACGACTGGCCCAAGTGTATTGTCTACCAGAGAGATCTATTTCTCTTAGGTTTAGACTCTCAATTATGGCATTAAACACAAACGGCCATCGTGCGTTAAAATTATCATTATTTTTCTCTTCAGGGCCCCGAATAATATTAAAATCTCGCCCTACCATTATAGGGAGAGTATCTCCGTCACAAATTCTAACTAGTTCTGCGAGAAAAGGGTGTTTATTTTCCTCCTGAGCAGCCCCATAAACTGCCACAAAATTCCATTCAAAACCATCTTTCGATCTCAAATGAAACTTAACACAAAAATCTCCCGAGACAACGTTTTTGACAGCGAGAGTTTCTATGTTAATCCCCACTAAAATCCCACCTGACCTCCCTTGTGGAGGTAGACAAAACCAAGAAAAGTCACGGCCAGCCGCTAGGTTTCTTAAAAAAGGTGTGGAGAAGTTAGACCTTCCTGTTTCTAACAAAGCTACCACATCCAATTTCAGTTCACGGATTGACTCTTGAACAAAGAAGTGTTTAGCTGTATCTCTAAAACCTTCACTATTCCAAATAAAAACCCTCATTCTTAATAACTTTTTTTGTTTTGGTTCTTTTTAATTCTTGAGCTCCTTCTAACCTGTATCTTCTCTAAAGACTTTTTTTTACACCCACATTTAACTTTAGTATTCTGACGTGGTGGATCCGTATGATCGACCAAGGCAGTATTGTCCTCCTCAATTAAGTCTTCACATAGACCAGAAACTTTCGAGAGAAATAAATTATGTGGATCATCATCATTATGTGCCATATTATTTTTTAGTAACAAGAACCTATCCTTTTCAACATCTTTAATATTCTGAACCGAACATGCAATCTCAGACGGTGACTTTCCTAGAGAAACACCCAACTTACTAGCCCTATGAACAATGGCACTATCAGGGAAGTCAAAAATTTAACTTGGGAGTTGATAAAATACCTGGAGTGAAGTCTCGAGATTTAGCCAACTCCATGGCTCTCTCAAGCTGAGTAGCGTCTGCATTTGGCTGTGTCTCGAATGCGTTCACTCGAACGTAGGCCAATAGCCGAAGCCTCGGGGACGCCTCCATAAGCTATGATGTCCTCCCTTGATGGTGTGCTGCTCACGATCCCACTGTATGCTCCTCGCGAGGGTAAAAGAACAGGAGACGAAGAAGACGCTGGGCGACCGTGGTGTCGTCATGATCGACGTCGTTGTCTCTAAAACTTTGCCGGCCACTTTAGCTGCATGTTCTTGCAACCTAGGCCTACATGCCTCGCCCTTGTTAGAAGTAGGTGTGCATCGTCCCTTCTCACACATGACAGGAGACCGTGGTGTCATCACCGCATGCTGCTGTTGCGCTGGTCTTATTCGGTTTCATGGGGGATCCCTCTGTCTCGCCCACTGCAGGAACATTTGTCGTTGTATCATTTAGAATACGAACAGTATCAAGAACTGTTGCTGCCGTCATGGTAGCAGTTACTACTGAAGCGATTTCATGTTTGCCTTTAGAACATTCCTCCAAGGTGCCTCGGTCCTTAGCTGAAGTGAACAAAACTCGTGAAGTTCCTTTTAACATCGAATGACAATAGAGCTCCTCATCTTCCTCCACCATCTTGCACCACCGATCTGAAAAACACCCAAACCGTATGCTTGGTTCAATAGCTACTATTTTAGTGATCAATGATGGAAGAATAACTCCAGCTTTCGGAGTTCTAACCGATTTATGTTTGTCCTGCTTGGGTAACTCATTATCTCCATCATTGTTTGTACCCTCTTGCTCTTCACTCTTTCCCTCATCACCATGGTCGCCACCACCCTCATTAGATCCATCTTGAGTTTGAATCATGTCAACATCCTGATCATCCGTCTCAATGTCAAAAGAGATCTTATAGCCCTCACCTTTATACATTATAATTTTCTGTTAAGGGATGTGGCATATGGATGTGACACGAATATGAGATCGCACCACCCCATGCCTTCTTGTATATGCCATGTCAACAGCAATGGTCATCCCAAGCATACCATCGAGTCCCCATAGAGCTAAATAGTCTCGTAGTAGACCATCTGGAACCCCGGAAATAAGAACCCAAACCTCAGACAGCTGCAATGATGGCTTCACTTCAGACTTCCACTCTGTGAACTTAATAAAACAGGAGCTGTTCTCCTTTGCCTCAAAAGTTCCAAAACGAGTTGCATGAATAAGTTTCATCTTATTAGGAAACTGTGTCCTATACACATTATTACCTTGTGGTTGAACATCCCATGGAAAATCATCATCCATCACCACCCAGCGAAGAACACCTATGATCTCCTCCAAGCATAGTGACCCTCCCGACACCGTTATTTTACCAAATCTACCACTGTCAGATCTATGTCGGTATGATTCAGAATTCTGAACATCAACGAACATCAACTCCTCATGGGCGTAGCCAAAAAGTTTCAAGGTTGGTTTGGGAGCTGCATGCAAATGACAATCAATGTTGGCATGGTTCGATGCCTCGCAGAAATCACACAAAACAGGAGTGCAATCAATGGATTTGTGGCCAACAACATCACAACGAAAACACTTGATCTTGTCCACATTCTTCTCCTTCTTCTTTGTAGCCTGAGCTCCAGCTTGATCAGTGGGACGTATGATAGATATTGTAGCTACAGTTGTAGGAGGTACCTCAGATGACAACGCCAGCACTTGTGGTACTGTCGGTAAAACTACAGTTGCAGCTTCGTTGCTTGCCGCATCCTGCTGAACTGCCACCGCTGAGATGGACCGAGATACAGCAGCCGTCACCGCTGCATCAGTCACCACTCCAGAACTACCACCAACCCCTTCTTTCTCCTTATTCACTTCAGCAAATCTTTCTCTACCCCGACCACACCCGTGGCCAAAATAGCGACCTCCGCCACCACGGCCTGCATGGAACTCATTCCGTCTCCTGTTTCGATATCCGAGACTGTCATAAAACTCATCCCCCGCACCCGGATGGAACTCACCGTTGAATCCCTCCTGCCCAAACTGCTGAAAATTATCTTGACCGGAATTACCATCATAATTGGCAAAACCCCGGCCACCGCCATTATACCGCCCACGGCCAGGTGCAACACCACGACCTCGACCGTTGCCATAGTCATAGCCCACCTCATTATAGCCACCTCCATTGTTATAGTTACCACGACCCTGCCAGTTACTAGGACCTGCTCCAACTCCGCCTCCCTGCCAATTAGTAGGGCCATGACCAGTCCAGTCCTGCTGCCCTGCCAGTTGCTCTGTCCAGCAGGTACGCCGCCTTGCCAATGGCCTTTACTAGCGCCCTGCAAGTTGCTAGGTCCAGCACCAACGTCACCTCCACCTTGCGACATGCCAGAACCGCGGTCAAGGTTGCCGCGCCTAGCGAAGCGCTGATGAATTTCCACCACCACCGCGGCCAAAGTTGCCACCGCCATTGACTCCAAAGCCACCAGTATTCCCGCCGCCAGAGTTACCACCACCACGATTTGCCATGGCGGCAGTAGATCGTACACGCGGCGCCGGCACAAACTCACTCGTCCAGAAAAACCCTAAGATTTTCTGGAACGATGATCCGGCCTTAGGTTGGTCAACCCGTGCATTCCTTGGGCCCGTATGGTCCTTAGGATTTGCACATGGGCCAGTCCGTGAACCCGTTTGGTCCACCAAGTGTTGACCCACATCAGAAACATAATGTTCAGAAGATTCAAAATTCCCGAGATTTACGTGATCCGGAGAAAACGGTGATGACCGGCGGCGAGCCATCCTTCTCAATTCCGGTGAACTCCTAGAGCCAGCGCTCAGCGTCGGCTTGGACCTTCTTCTCGCCTTGTATTGTCTTCTCCTTCTCTGTACCGTTATCCACTCAGCCGCATTGAAATCCTAAAGGAGGAAGACCGATGGAGACATCACTGGTGAGCGCCGACTCTTCGATGACGACCTGCGTGACAGCCGAAAACCATTGTCAGAGCTCACCTGTGGAGAAGGGACGGAAACCAACTCCATCGCTGCCATCCTTTGTAGTCTCCTCTTCTCGATCCGTTTAGACGCCCTCCAGCTCTCGTGCAGAACGATGGATTCCGCCGGCGGTCGGCAGAGGTAAGCGCTCGGAGACGTAGGAGAAGATGTGACCGAATCTGCCGTTCCTTCATCCTCGCTTTCCGACGTAGAGAGAAGCCAGAACTTGCCGCCGGGCATGGAGAGCCGAGGAACACCTTAGACGTCTTCGTTTATTTCCACGCCTTGCTTTCTCTCTCATGTCAACCTAGCTGAGAAACACCTCATCATCCCTTCTCCTCCATTATCAGTACACACGTGCATGCATCAGATCAACAGCTTGCTCATACGTCCTGATATGTAAACATAACAAGATGGTAACGAAGCGTGCAAATAATAATCGTAACTGACAAATTCTAAGCAGACTTACTCTTGTGTTCAGTCGGAGTTGGAGCTGGCGATGGTGGCCCAAGACTCAGCATGGGTTGGCCTTGGTAGAACTGAGACGCATCGTATCTAAAATAACACCTTACAACGCCCATTTGCGCTCCCATTCGCAGCGCCATGGTGGAGTTTATCATGCCGATGAGACGATTCAGGCACGCCAGACAGTCAGCAGTGGAGAGGTCCGGCGTGCACTGCGCCAAGGAATAGAACCTGGGGAAGGTGGTGCCGCTATCAACCACACCCGTGGCGAATCGCCTCGGCAACGCGCTGGCCGCCTTCTCCACTGTCCGTACCAGCATGTCATGTATGAGGCCGGTGATGAGGGGAACTTCGTCGCCAGTGACGTTCTTAATGTTCCACCTCACGAAAGGTGGATCGCCGTCGCTGGTTTGCCCCACAGTATTTGAGGGCATCGTGAGGATGTCGTCGGTGTTGTACACGAGGATGCACTCGTCATAGTAGGAGGCGATCGGGTAGCACTCATAGCCTAGCGGCGGATCCTTGGAGATCATTTGGAAGGTGTTGGCGATGCAATTGGCACATGTGGAGTCATCGAGGATGTCGCCGCGGCAGAGGGCGAGCGCGTAGACAATGTCGGGGGCTTTGCCGAAACTGGTGGTGGCGAAGTGTACCGGCGATGCAGAGGTTTTGTTGGGGAGGGTAGCGGCGACGGCCTTGACATTATCACAGTATACTGTGGACTGGGCGGTCGGCTGGAAGGGCATGAGGCTGCTCAGTAGGAGCAGCAGGAGGATCGCCATAGGTCCAGAAGTGCTTCTTGTTGTTCTTCTTCTCGCAGTCAAGATTATCAACCTGGCCACTGCCCTTATTTATCACCAGTTCGTAGAAAGTTTTTTCTTCCAGATGATTTCCGTCCCGGTCAACACCAAATTATTTGAAACCGTCAAGGCAAAAAAATCTTGCTAAATTCCGTGAATCATACGTTCACCAGGGTGTTGGGTAGGTCGCATGACACCTTCCTAGAATAGAAGAGATCAGTGGTTTCTCCTTCATTTTTCTATCGACTCAAGAGAAATCAAGCTTCAGTTTTGCCATGATCTTAGATTTTTTTTTGAAATGGATGATCTTAGAATTTTCTCCTTGAGAATTGTTGCTATCTGGTCTGCACAGGATTTTCCGTATCTCCCTTTGTAAGTATATATATCTGTCATCGTTACGTGTCACTTTTCTGTGAACAACACATATACCAGAAAGAAATAATTTCCACACATTACACAACGTCTTGACCGGGGCACTCGAGAGTTATAAATTAAGAGTCAAGGCCTTGTAAGAATCTTAACAAGGCATTACTTTGATGTCCTGGTTGATACTAGATCGTGTTCTTCAATACTCCGAATGGTCCATATTAAATTTTTTTCTTTTCGAAAAGGGGAATAAAACCCCGGCCTCTGCATCGGTTGATGCACACAACCTTTATTAAAACATCATCCAACATTCATCATTCTATAGCAGTTACAATTCACGGGTCGCTTAAAGTTGATACATGGATCAAACAGCGAAACAAAAGCATTTAATGGATTTAACTTTATCTAGATAAGTATTTATACTACTGTCGCCGCCGGGCCTCCCGCCCCCTTCCGCTCCTCCCTCCTCGCCGCCGCCGGGATGCGCCAGCGGCAAAGCCGCTCGGCGTCAGTGGCGGCGGGGCCCCTATTCTCCCCCGGTTCGCCAGATCTAGGCGCAGGCCAAGATCGACGACCGGCGGCGGCGCGCGTGCGCGGGGCAGCGGTGTCCGGCTAGGTGGCGCGGCTCGGCGGGATAGCGTCACCCTGCGGTGGCGAGGAGGGCTGCATGGAGTGGTGGTTTCGTGCTCGGGGCCGGCGGCTGCTGGACCAGGGCGGCGAGGGTCGTGGGCGGTGTTGGCCGAGATCTGGGGGAAGCGGTGGATGGTGCTGCAGGATGGAGGCGACGTCGCGCCCTTAGTGGTGGTGCTAAGCCTACATGCTCATCGGCACCGATGGTCCGCCTGCTCGATCCGTTCTCCAGAAACCGGCCGGCGGTGTGGGGATCGTTGTGTCAGATCTAATAAAGGAGGTGGTCCTTTGGTTTCCTTCGCACGAAGACGAAGATCTGCTTGATGTCTGCCCTTGTTTATCTGGTCTGGGGAGGCGGGTTCCGGAAGGCTCCGCTGGCGAACTCCCATGGGCGTATCATGCCTAGAGATTGCTGGATCGGAAGGTATTCGATCGTGCGCACCTTGTTTTTCTGGCCGTTTGGTTTCAGCGGGAGCGTTGCGGAGCTCTATTGTTTGTTCCCACCAAGTGCCATTCTTAGAGCCATGGTGAAGTCAAATGCGGAGAATGTCAGGAAAACGGAAATATGAGGGTAGCGATGGTGATTTTAGTTCTTGTGGCGACGGAGAACTGGCTGCGTGATCTGGGACTCGTTGCAGCGACTGCTGGTGCGGGAAGACAACACAGGGGGAGTTCCCAGTCTTATCTTGCAAGGTGAAAATCCAAGGTCTGGACTTAACTGGTTGTGTCTGGCAATGACCTTGTTGAAGGCATTGTTTTGTGAGCGAGGACTTTCTCTAGGGTGAAAACCTATGATTTTTGATCGGGCAACGACGGCGTTTGGGCACTGTTTCCTTCTTGAAGACGTTGTTATTGGAGTGGAGAACTACTGGTGTTGTTCTGATGGTGTCAGTGTCGTTACTTTCAGGATTAGTACTCTGTAACGGGACTTTTCTTTTTTGTAATTCTTTTTTCTTTTTTCTGGGTTGCGTGCATCCGTATGGCCGCTAGGGCATGCGTTGTTGCAGAGGCTGGGTGTAATTGGTATCTCTGTGATATTAATATATGCTCTTTTCAAAAAAAAATAGACTAAATGTGCTTGAGAACCAAGCGCTGGCTTGGTGGCAAGGGGACCGAATTAAACTAGGTGTTAGAGCATCTTCACTCGTTGGCCATTCTCAGGTCGAAATCCGGAGGTAAATAGCGTCAGATGAAGAAAGTTTTCGGCCTAGGAATGGCGGTTTTCCAGTCGCGTTCCCAGACCAAGCTCCCGAGTATGGACAAATTTTAACAAAAATCGGCAACCTTTGGGCAAATATAGGCGGATTTTATTAATAGATAGGCGATTAAATATTACATCAAATTCGGGTGGGCTCCCGAATTCTGACTACGCTTAGGCTAAGAAAATAAAAAAAAATAAAAAAGGCCGATGCCGATGCCGGTGGACGCCGTCTACATGCCGAAGTTGGGGTAGAAGTTGGTGTAGTCCGGGTCCGCCGTGCCGTCGTCGCCGCCGTCATCGTCGTCGTCATCGCTCGGCGTCTGCGGTGGGCGCAAGCTGCCCTGGCCTACGTCGCCGTACCTCCACGGCTGGTACGATGGGCCGACGTCATCGCCGTCATCGAGGACGACGAGAGGCACGCCCTAGTAGGCGGGATCGTGGTGCGCGCTAGCCTGGCGCTCGGCCTCCTGCTGACGGCGTTGCACGCGATGTGCTTCCTCCTGCTCCCAGTCTGCCCTGGACCAGGCAAGGATGTCCAGCTCCATTATCGGCGGCGGCGGCACGGCGTCCTGCGGAGAGCGCTCCATCGCCATTTTGATGGTGAAGGAGTCCTATTCCACAGGCATGGCCCAGTCCACAGGCCACGGCTTTAGCTCTCACAGGCGAAGCCGTCCTGTCTGCGGGGATGTCGGTGTGCGGGGCTCGTTGATGACGATCCCCCGCGCACGTGTTCTCGGCAGTGAGCCCCTGGGCGTGTTGGTCTCGCGTTTGGGAGGCCGGGAAACTCGTTGCTGCTTTGCAGCGATTGCACACGCGCTGTCCCGGATGAGCGCGACGCGACGGAGGAGGGGAGGGTGCCCATCCTCCTAGGCACCCAGTTTGCCGGAGGTTGGCGCCTGGCTCTCGCCACGGGTGCATGAGGGAAGCCAAGTCAGGGGTTGTTGCCGGCGTGGATGTGCTCGAGGACGTAGTTGAGGGTGCGTCCCGACGCGCTCCACCATCGGGGGCGGCTCGCCTGAAGGTCCCTGGTGGGAGGCGAGTTCAGCGAGCCGGTGCTCGGCGAAAAACTGCTCCCAGTGCGCGAAGTTGCCGGGGTCCTCGGCGAGCTCGGGATACGACATCTCCGTGATGGCGGCCTGGATCTCCTCCACCATCTCGTCGTCCTCCGGCACCGACGGCACGATATGCCGCTGGCGCTGAGATTCCAGTCGGGCGGGCAGCAGAAGTCCGGCGGCGCCATCTACCCGGCTTCGTGGAGTGTCCGCCGGGCGAAGCCGTTCGCCGCTGCGGGGTCACCGGGGTACCACTCCGCCATCGTCTACACCGAGTGCTTCTTTCCTTCGAAGTTCGTGTTAGTGTGGGGTGGAGGGGGCAGTATGCTGCGAATCGGCGATGTGGCCGTGTTTTATAGGCCGAGGCGGGCGACGAAGGCGGGAGGGGTATAGCGGCGTGGCAGGAAAAGGGGAAACGACGGGAAGCCGAGGCGACGGTGGCGCGCCATTACGCCGACACATGATCGATGAGACGGGCAGTTATTGTCTGGCGGTCCGTCGCGGGAGCCGAGGCGGAAGGATGATGACGATCGGCCCCCAGTCGCTGACTGGGCGGGTCCACATGCCTGATCTTTTTTCCCATCGAATTCGCTTCGTCCGGCGTTCCCAGCGCGTTCCCGGTGCCCCGGGAACAGCCTGGGATCTCCGGACGAATTTTGGGCCAAATCTAGACAGAACCGACGTCATGGGAAGAAGGCTGGGTCAGTTTTCAGCATCCGGACAAAAAAAAACGCTCTAGGAACGGCCTTTTGGGAACCCGAGTGAAGATGCTCTTATCCAAACGCGTATAATCCGCTAGATGCACTTGAATACTGACAAAGTTGAGGTAAATATAGGAACCATCCATATAGGCCAATCCAATGGTTAAAAGATAGGTAATACCATGAGGAAGTATTGGAAAGTACTTAAATGTAAAAAAAATTACTTCCTCTGTTTTAAAATATAAGATGTTTTATCTTTGTGAAGTGAATGTATCTAGCCTCTTTTAGTGTTTAGATTCACTCCGAACTATATACTAAAAATATTTACATATATTTACTTCACAAAGCTAAAACATCTTATATTTTGAAACGGATGGAGTAATTTTAATTCATTAAAGGTAATATTGGTACTAGATGACCCACCGTTCACACGAACTAGATTTAGGGGTGCGCCTTGCTGCACGACCCGTGTCTCTTGCACCAATTTCTTTTTTCTTGTTTCTATTCTATTTAACACTAATAAATATGTGGGAAAATGATAATATGTTGATACGCTGTAGTTTTCTGTCTGTTTACCTAATAAAAGTAATCCAAATCCACCTGCCGGTCGGCAAGTTCCTGCATAAAAAAAATTATATTAAAAGCTGAGAGAAAACAAAGATAACAGTGTAGGCATAATTATTGGAACATCCATCCAACAATTTACACACAGATCAGTCTAACCTATCAGTCAGGGGTGATAACACAAAAGCGACAAAGTAGCTGAACTGGAGAGGTTATACACAACCTTATGGCTACTTCCAAAGTGCAGAACTTTGGCTACTTCCACCGTTCACACTAATGCACTGGGACGACGCCCACCGGAGATTTGTAGCACACAGCGGACGTGGAATTTGGGGCTCCGGCTGCCGCTCCGGAGCTGATCGTCGCAATGTAAGAATCTTAACCAGTCATTACTGCGATGTACCGGTTGATACTTGATCGTGGTTTTCAAATGGTCGATTTGCACTGTCCAGACATGTCTAGAATTTTAGTACTTCCTCTGTTCCCTTTTATAGCACATTTTGGAAAGCTTAATTATCTTACAAAACGTCTTATATAAGGTAATTGGGTATTCTGGTGTATTGTATTGATCAAGGATCTGGCTCCCTGGTCGCGAGGGTCCAGGCTAAGACGGAACACTAGTGAGCTAGACACACGTCTAAGGGAAGTAAGACGACCCTCATCAACTCCTGTCTGGCTAGCTTCACCATGTATCAGATGGAGCTCTGCCATTTACCTCAGGAGACCCATGCAGACTTTACCAAAGAGTTGTCCAGATTCTTTTGGGCGGCGAGTGGCGAGAGATGGTCACCAAAAATACCATATAGTGAAGTTGACCAACATTTGCGTCCCCAAGATTCTTGGGGAGGCGTAGGGATCATGAACTCGCGTCGCTTCAATGTAGCCTTGATATTTAAATGGGTATGGCGTATTCTCCAGGATGTTGGGGGTTGTGGCTTCAACTTGTGAAAGCCAAATATATCTGGGGTCACCCCTGCTGGCATGTTACCGTCGGGAGGGTTCCCAGTTTTGGCAAGCCAGCCAGGACATAAAACATGTCATCCGGCGGGGGGCACTTTTCGCCGTGGGCAATGGACGGGAAGTCCTATTTTGGTTGGACCCCTAGTTAGCGGCCACCCCCTATGCCAGGAGTTTCCAGCCCTTTTCGCTATTTGTGACAGTTACATCGATGTTAGTGGCCGAGGCGTTAAAGGGAGGCAACTGGAACATCTCATTTCAGAAGACCTTTAGTGATGCCGAGCCCACCGATTTCTTGAGACTGCGGGGCGCCCCGCCACCCGCGTCCCTCTCGGATGAGAGGGATAGGGTAACTTGGCGCTAGTCTCCTAGGGTAGTTTGTATAGAAAACTGATTGAAATTCTATCACAAGTACACATAGGAGTAGTTGGTTAGGTCATCCTTACAAGCCTCTTGATCACAATATCAAGTGATGCTCCCTGCACCATTTATTTTTTGTTTTTTCTTCAAACTTTTACTGTGAATACTCATTGTGAAATTCCCGAGCCCTGCACCGTGCGGTGTCCCCCTATTACCCGAATTTATGAAACTGAAAACATAAGGACGGCTAGGATGATACCTTTTCGTGCATTCCGAAGCGAAGGGGTACCGGCCAATCTCGACAATCTGTTTGTCTTCAATTTCGTATGTTTGGATGAGAGGAGGGGACACCGAAGCAAAAGTCTTGTAGTTTTCACGTGCGACAGTTATGGCATAATGTTTGGTCATGTAACAAGAATTAATTTCAGTGTAAAAGGTTTTCGAGAAATCCTTGAAGAAAAAATTAGTACAAAATCAGGATCCAATGCTGTCATTGTCAGGTGTCACTTAACCACCCATGTACCATCAAAAAGTATTTTCCGCGTAACGTCTTGACTCGTTGTGTAAAAGTCACCTGGAATGATGTGGGCACCAGCTAGTGATGTGATTTTCTCCTTCGCCGTTATTGCCATCTGGTCTGCACCAGTTTTTCCATATGTCTCTTTGTAAGTATATTCCTGGCTGCCACAAAAAATTTCCATGCTGTCATCGTCGGGCGCAAGTTTTCTGTAAACAACAGATGTACCAGCCACAAATAATTTCCACTCAACGTCTTGACTAGGGCACCTGGATTGATGTGGCCACCAACAAATTATGTGTTTGTCTGTAGCCTCAATGGCCAGGGCCGGCCGTCCTCAGAAAATGAATATTAATATGTGACCGTCGGCCATAACGTACTGACCTAACTATGATTAGTACTACGGAGTAAATCCTAATTTTGAAATGATGCCTAGACGACAACGGGTTTCATTAGCTAGGTCGTCGCATGGTACTATCCACTTATGTCTAGAATTTTCAGTATCTAACTTTGATCATTTTTTTGACCATGTAGAAAATCCCCGCACTGCGATACTTATAAGGCATCTGCATCAAATTTAGTTTTCTTGCTCAAGACTTATGACCTAATGGTTGGACCGTTTGCTTCTATAATCAAGGATAGTTATAGCATTCGTCCTGTTTTATGAATAAAGCAAAATCCAGATACAAACCAGTCATACAACAGGTTCGACGCTAACTGCGCCAAAAGGAAAAACAAAAGGGGTGCCACTCGAATGGCCTACCTAGAATTATACTACCTCTGTTCCGAAATATAAGCATTTTTAGAAAGCTAATTTAGCTATCAAAAAAGGCTTACATTTTGGAGCGGAGGTAGTAGGTGTTATGGAATTTTCAGAAATGTCTACTAGAACAAGATCAATAAGAAGTAGGACATTCGTTAATTTCAACAACTATAATTTCTTTGATCCCAACAACTTATTTATAAGTTGAATCAGCAAGATGAAGTCTGGTTTCAATTCTTACAAATAGCCCAAGATTTAGTTTATCAAATAGACTTTGAGAAATTGTTGAAACGCTTGCACCAAGATCATAATGTGTAGCTATCTCATTAACTCCTATTTTAATTTTTATAGTGGGCTCACAAATATCATCTAGCTTAGCTAGAAGCTATCATCTAGTTTCTTATATTCCATCTCTAGCTCACGTACCTTAATGCTACTTTTTAAATAAATTGTTGGTATGTGGATCATTACCTTGTTCAATACCGGGATTCTTCACGGTTATCATCTTTAATGGATCTTCCACGATATAATCTTGTGATGACGCATTGCTATAGTCTAGCTCTTACTTCTCATATTTTCCTACTGCCCTCATCATCTTGGGGTCTTCCACCAGATTCGGCTCAGCTTTCCAGTGAATTGCATGTTTGAGTGTTTGACTCTCAACTATCTTGCCCAATCGTGCCTCCACGGTCTTAATTCTTTCCTTTAAAGTCTGCACATCATTTCTAATTGCAATGGTCTTGTTAGATAATTTACCAATAATATTATTATGGTTCTCCATGATTATAATAAGTATATTATTTTGATCAGTTTGAGATTGCATAAAAGTTCTAACTGTTTTCAAAAGGGATTGCCATGATTTGCTCCACTATGATTATCATAATTATTATTATATTTTTGAAACAACTACCACACCTTGTCGGTTGGTTAATTATTATTATGTGGAGCACCTGCAGGATTAGAGCATCTCCACTCGGGGTCCCTAAAGGCCCCGTAAAGGGATATGAGGGGGGGGGGGGGGTTCCGACTCTCAATATCACGCCCAACCGCCGCCCCCCGCCCTAATTTTATTTTGCGCTGGATGGAGCTGAAAACAACGCGGGCTAGACTTGTTGATGACACACGCTCGCAAAGTCGCAAACATTCTGCATCCCCCAATGACCACCACTCCAGCAGCTCGCCACCGCTACCACCCCTCACCGTCGTTTGTCATTGGGTCCACTAGAGCCACCCTTGTAGTCGCCGGATATACTCCTCACACCCTCCATATCCTCCTCCTCGCCTGTGTCGCAGCCGCCGTTCTGCCTCCTAGTATCTCCAAGCCCGTGACACAACCGCCCTGCCCACTAGGTGTTCGGTGGTTTGCCAAAGGCATATATTCATATGAGGAAAATATGCTTGCCGCTCTGATGGGCGATGAAGTCGCCGTTGCTGCTGGTGCCCAACACACTGTCAGCGATGACGATCATCTCATGATCGTCGCTTTCCTCCTTGGCATGATGGCCAACACCGAGGAGAAACTATCTATTGGCGGTTCGAAGCCTGGGCGGCGCAAGAGCAAGCCGATCCAGAGGATGGAAGGCTACTGCATGCTCTATGTCGACTACTTCGTTGACGACCCATTGCACGTCGACGTCACATTTTGGCGCCATTTTAGAATGAGCCAGAAGCTTTTCCTAAAGATTGTCGAGGAATTGAGCGAGTTCGACGACTACTTCAAACTAAAGAGAGATGACGTTGGTATGCTTGATTTCTCCACAATCTAAAAATGCACAATCGCTCTCCGCATGCTTGCATATGGAATTCCTAGAGACACACAAGACGACTACGTCCACATGGAAGAGTTCATAGCCATCGACTGTATCTATAGGTTTTGAGGGGCAATTGTGCCAGTGTATGGGAAGAATTACTTGAGAACACCCAATGTAGAAGACACAACTCGGATTTTAAAACAGAATGCAGCAAGGGGTTTTCTACGAATGCTTGGAAGCATTGACTGAATGCACTGAGCATGGAAGAACTGCCCATTCCCGCACCTGCATGCACAAAGGTCACAAAGTATCGTGAAGTGTGGTGCTTGAGGCTATGGCAGATCAAGATCTATGGATTTGGCATGCTTTCTTCGGTATGGAGGGATCACACAATGACATAAACGTGCTGCAGTGTTCAAATTGTTGGAAATATGCCCTAAAGATAAATAATAATATGGATTATTATCATATTTCACAAAGTTCTTAATTATGTTTTATATCATGCTATAAGTATATTGAAAGGAAACGTCAATACACGTGTGATATGTAAACAACCAGTAGTTCCCGGTGAATCTGTAGTCATTGGTTTATCGGTCAACAGATGATCAAGGTTTTCTCATCATGTGGCATTTATGCTAGTTGACAATGGAGTCACCTCATTGGGAGAATCAGATGATGAACACACCCAATCTAAGCATCATGACATAATCATGTCACAAAGTTCAAGTTGCGATGATTAGGAAACGTAGTGTCTTGTTCCTCAGATTGTGAGACCATATTAATCATTGTCACCCGAGAATGCCTTGATAGCATCAAATGTCACTCTATGAAATGGTGATCATAAAGGTGTGTTTAGGTACTTCAAAGGGGAATGTAGAGGGATATGTGTCAAGAGAGGGATTTGTTCATCCTCCTGACGGAGAGATACTCAAGGTCCCACTCGGAGAAGTTACACTACAAGAAATATGCTCACTAGTGACCTTTTAATAACGACCATTGATTTTTTGGTCATAGATATATGACCATTCTAAACCAATTGGTCGTAAGGCATTTGGGAGGATCCAAACTTTAAAAAACTACGACCAATTTTGTAAATAAGATCATATTTTCCAAGAACGAAAAGGTCATAGATGGATAGCACTAGTTTATAACCTTATATTTAGCTCACTACGACCAATTTAAATGGTCATGACCACTGATTCTTGTTGCTTTAAAATTACTGGTCAGCCACATCAACAATTTTGTCTACGTGTCATTTCCATGTGGCAACTTCTGCCGACGTGTCCGCATAAGTGTCATGTGACCTTTTAATAATGGCCATGGATTTTTGGATCATAGATCTATGACCATTCTGAACCAATTGGTCATAAGGCATTGGGAGGGTCCAAACCTTAAAAATTACGACCAATTTTGTTAAGGTCATATTTTCCAAGCACGTAAAGGTCATATATGGATAGCACTAGTTTATAGCCTTATATTTAGCTCACCACGACCAATCTAAATGGTCATGACCACTGATTACTGTTGCTTTAAAATGACTGGTCGGCCACATCAACAATTTTTTCTATGTGTCATTTCCATGTGTCAACTTCTGCCGACATGTCCGCATAAGTGTCATGTGATGCTAACTAGGAGAAATATATGATGTGTGGGACCCACCTGTCATACAACAGACCAGCCAAATAGGAATAATATGGCAAAAACCGACCTACTCAGAGCTCGAATCCGCGACCTCCTACACTCATCAAACCCACCAAAGCACCAAAGCACAACATGATGTGTGTTCAACTACCCCCACATGTTCTATTTAAAGGCATGTTTGGGATAGCTTCACTCCACCAATCTACAGGCGGAGCAGCTGAAGTTGCCCCAAACACATAAACTCCACCTGACAGCCGGAGTGAAGCCAGCACCCCCGCTAGTTCATTTTAGCGAAGCAGCGAGAGAGGTGCTTCAGCAGCTCCACTTCGTGTCCTACGTCCTACATATATGCATTTGCCCTTTGGTTGAAGTGTATTTACCCACCGATGACATTCAACTACCCCAAAACTTTCAGCCCAGCCCGAGCAGTTTTCTCCAATCTTCCCAACGATTCCTCGTGATGGCTCCCTGGCTACTAGGGCACGCCGCTGCCCCAGCCACCATCTCCGTCTCCAGCGAGATTCCCGCCCTCTAGAATACCTCCCATGACTCCCTATGCTCCCCCGTCTACCATGCCGCCCTCCTTCCCCCCTCTGTCCCGTTGACTGCCGCCGGAACAGACCAATACTGCCGCCAGAACATACCAAGCAACCAGCACCGCACCGTCAGTCGCCTACATTAGGGACTCCTCCTTGTCCCCACCGCACGCACCAGAGTACACCGCCGCCAACCCTCGTCCTCCTGAAATATAACGCACCCGACACCTCGTTCTCCCAGCTGTCCCCGCCTTTGGTCGCCCGACTGACGGAAGACTACGTTGCCAGCCAGACTTCTGCGGCCATGCTTATGGCTTCCACCGTAACTTTGCCGACCATCCCTTGGACCAGGAACAAAATCTTGCTCATCCTCTTGGCCGGTTTAGCAAAAACTCTACGAGTCTCGTTTTTAGGAGAAATTGTCGTGGTCCGTTTTATCGTCAATGTGTTCTTGGCATGTCTGTGTATCTATTATATTTGAATATGGTGTATCCGTGTATGATGTATATCTCCTCTGATCTATACCATAGTCAATCAATTGTGTGGTGTGTCTCATGAAATACCTTGCCATTTTCAATTTTCGCGTATGAACCATAAACACTAACGGAGGTGGAAATATGTTTTTCTTGCAATGGAGAAAGAAAATGAAGAACCGTAGCTATGACCCCAAGAATCATTGAAAACAAAAAGCAAGGGCAGTCTAGACTTTTCATAAGAAACTACCTATTTAGTGGAGTGAAGACAATTCACGAGCCAAACACCTTTTTGTTGCTCCGGAGTTCGATCAGTGGAATGGAGTTAAGATGTGGAGTGAAGCGAAGTGGAGCTCTCCCAACCACACCCTAAATATGCAAGTCTGGTTCTCCGCTGTAATAAACTGGCAAAAATAGGAGGGAAGGGCACCCGAACCCGCGACCTCCCCTCCCTCCTACACTCAATGAACACACTGAACCACCAGAACACCAAGGGGTTTGTGTTTAACTAGCCCCACATGTTCTATTTGAATATGCAAGTCTAGAGTATGAGATAAATGGGAATATATTTTACGCAATCACCCAAGATAAAAAGAGAACCAACCAAAACAGTGTTGTCCGCTTTGATGCAACAGATGACAATGGACAAAAGGACACATATTATGGATACATAGATGAGATATGCGAACTTGGCTATGGACCTACTTTTAAGGACACTTTGTTTTGGTGCAAATGGGTTAAGCTAACAGGAGGCGGAGTACATATAGACCAAAATTACGGCATGACAACAGTGGATCTCAACAATCTTGCGTAGATGGACGAACCATTCGTCCTAGCCAATGATGTGGCCCAGTTTTTCTATGTGAAGGACATTTCTACCAAACCGATAAAAAGAAATCAACAAAAGAATATATCGTCTGATGAGCCAAAGCTCCACATAGTTTTTTTAGGGAAAAGAAACATCGTGGGAGTGGATGACAAGACCAACATGTTAGAAGATTATAATAAGTTTCATGAAATTCCGCCCTTCAAAGTGAAAACTGACCCAAGTATCCTGTTAAATGATGAAGATTCTCCATGGCTACGGCGCAGAAGAAAACCACAACACTAGATAGGGATGTTAGCGATGTGTAATAATGTATTAAACCTTTTATGTAACAAATCTATGCAATATTGTTCTGAAGATAGGAGATGAGCCTCGTTAAAACTTGCATTGGATCTCTGAAGAAACGTCATACTGCGAGTCTAAACCGGACCCACTTCCTACCGATTCGACAGAGATTTGTCTTTTTCACCCGGGAAGTACGGAAAGGTTTGAGATCTCCCGGTTGGGAGATCTTCCATGTAAGGTGTTCTAGTATTTTTGAAAAATAGGGTGGTAGCATTTTGAAACAGCATTTTGGTGGTTGCTTCACAAACCGGCCTGTTTTTGGTGCTCAGAAAATGGAAAATAGTTTTTTCGTGCGACGAAAATGAAAACTTCCTCCTACAACATTGTTCACCATCTCACGATGCACATGCATGCATAATATGGGAACAGTATCACTAACTATGTTGCGATTCTGCACATAACATTCGTCATTTGGACCGAAAGCCATAAAACCTCGAACATTATAGGTCATTTTGTGAAGATTTTTTTGAGACATAATCAATATACTAAGTTTGGTATTTTTCCTTGCAACTATGCCACATAATATAACACCAAGTGAAGGATTTACATTGTTCGTACTGGTTTTGATTTTCTTATGCCCGTTTCAAATATTTCCCGTTTAAAACTATGGTCAAAATGGCGGGCATGAAGATAGGGGATGAGCCTCATTGAAACTTGTATTAGATCCCTGAAGAAACATCATATTGTGAGTCTAAATTTTTTTTTTAAATCATGAGCGTTAAATCATGTACTTGTAGTTCAAACCGGACCCACTTCTTACAGATTCAGCAGACATTTGTATTTTTCACCCGGAAAGTACATAAATGTTTGAGATCTCCTATTGGGAGATCTTCCATGTAAAGTGTTCTAGTATTTCTGAAAAATGGGGTGGTATCATTTTGAAACAGCATTTTGGTGGTTGCTTCAAAAAAGCCCTATTTTTGGCGCTTAGAAAATTGAAAATGGATTTTCCGTGCGACAAAAAGGAAAATTTCCTCTTGCAACTGCCATCCCAAGATGCACGTGCATGCACAATATGAGCACAGTATCACAAACTATGTCGCGATTCTGCACATAACATTCGTCATTTGGACCGAAAGCCATGAAACCTCGAACATGATTGGTCATTTTGTGAAGGTCTTTTTTAGACATAATCAATATACCAAGTTTGTTATTTTTCCTTGCAACTATGTCACATAAATATGACACCACACAAAGGATTTACATTGTTCGGACTGTTTTTGAATTTTTAATGCCCGTTTCAGACAATGGTCAAAACGGCGGGCATGAAGATAGGGGATGAGCCTCGTTAAAACTTGCACTGGATCTCCGAAGAAACATCATATTGTGAGTCTAAAAATGATTTTAAAAAAAATCATGAGCGTTAGATCTTGTACGTGTAGTTTAAACCGGACCCACTTCCTACCGATTCAGCAGGCATTTGTCTTTTTCACCCGGGAAGTACAGAAAGGTTTGCGATCTGTCGAGTGGGAGACCTTCTATGTAAGGTGTTCTAGTATTTTTTTAAATGGGGCGGTAGCATTCTGAAACAACATTTTGGTGGTTGCTTCACAAAACACCCTATTTTTGGCGCTTGGAAAATCGAAATGGCTTTTCCGTGCAACGAAAAGGAAAACTTCCTCCTGCAACATTGTTCGCCATCCCAAGATGCACATGTTGGGGTTCCGCGTATGAAAACAATAAATTTTACTCTATGCCCCTAAACCCCTGAAGCTACCAAGACCTATCAATTAGTAATACAGTAACGGGAGGGGCTTTTCACGAACTTACCCTTGAAGACCGAAAAGCGTTGTCAATGGCCAGGAGAGCGTGGTTGATGTAAACGAGCCAAAGCCGACCTCAAGGTCGTGATGAAGTCCTTGCGCTCCTTGTCTCCAATGACTTGAGTGCCTCAAGTGTGACACCTCGCGGGGAGTTACACATGTCCGGTGTGTGACGATGACTCCCGCTTCCCCGATCCAAGCAGCAGTTGCGGAAGTAGAGCTCCCGGATCCGAATCCCGCAGCGCGACGGCGCTCCGCGGTGAAGATGTCTCTCGCTCGCGCAGTCCAGACTTGGGACCATGGTCACGAGAGAGAGAGGGATAGAGAAAATATCAATTAGAGGTCCTCCCAAAAGTGGGGAGACCTTTATTGATTATTGGTGTATTTATCTTGGCCAAATACCCCACTATATATAGGGGGAGGAGGGGGTACACCCTCCCTCAAAGACCCGGGGTGGGACTAAAGGAGAGGAGGGGGAGGGGTGGCCGTCGGCCACCCTAGTGGGCCCCACACGAGGGGGCTAGCCCAGCCGGCCTCTCCCTTGGCCCCTCTCCCTCTCTCCTTTCCCCTAATGGGCCCTCTCCCTCCGGAAATTGGCCCATTAAGCCTTTTTGATCTTAAATTGATTTTCTCTTTATTAAATAATTATGAATAAATGTTTAAATCAATATTTAACATTCATTCACATATTATTCAACCTCCGTGGCTATGGAACACCTTCCACCTCCACTTTGGACATCCTCCGGACTTACCGAAACCCTTCTGGTTTTCTCCCTACTCTTCTTCGGCGATTCCACCAATCCTATAAACACTCTCTAAGCATCATCAAGCCCTTAAGCATGATACCCCACGGTTCGGGAACACTAAAGACATGGCCGGGACACTTCCGCACCAATGATCGACAGAGGGACCTGGATGGCCATGTGACCCCTATGCGTTCCACGAATATCTTTCATCGTTTGAACCAGGACAGTTGTGTCTTATTCCCTTTTGTCACTCGATACTTGCATTGCCCGAGATCTGATCAATGACATCTCCATGTCGTGTTCAATCTCGTTACTGAACAATGCTACTTGACTCGTTCCGACAAGTGATATCCTTGTGATCGAATCACACGTTGCGCAACTATTGGATATAACTTCTCCGAGTGGGCCCTTGAGTATCTTCCTGTCACATGGACGGACAAATCCCGCTCTTGACATATATTGCCTCTACGGTTTCCTCCAAATACCTGAACACACCTTTATAACCACTGTATTACCCGATGGTGTTTGATGCTATCTAAGCACTCTCGGGAGACAGTGATTGATATAGCCTCACGGTCTAAGGAATAGTCTACGAGGATCCATTTCTAATCATCGTAACTTGAACTTCATGACATGATCGGGTCACGATGTTTAGGTTGGGTATTGGTTCATCATCTGACCTAATTTCTAACTGGCATAAATGCCACATGATCAGGAAACATGATCATCTATTGACCAATGAACCAGTGACTAGAGTTTCACTAGGAACCCCTGGTTGTTTGTATATCACACGTGTATTGATGTTTCCACTCAATACAGATATAGCATGATATAAAACTTAATCATAAACTATACGAAATATGATAATAGTCCTTACTACTATTTGTCTCTAGGGCATATTTCCCACAGTCTCCCACTTGCACTAGTGTACAATTACACTAGCTGCATTTGTTCTCAATCTTTGGCACCATATACCCGGTACCCTGAACATGCTTGCTCATGGAAGAGGTTAGTATTGGGTCTGTACTTTATAGTCCCAAATCCTTTGCAACTTACTAATGTTACCTTGATTGACATTAATACTTTATCATCTCATGATAGCATCTGTCTGTATGCATGGTCGCTATGGCAGTAGAACGAGGCCTGATTCTAGGAGCCTACAGTGACGTTAGATCAACCTCGATGGATTTCTCATGGGCATTGTGCCCTGGGAGACATCATTCTACGTTAAAAGCAAACTAGCCCCGCCATAACATTATACAACACTTTAGATGGTACCCTTATCTATTATTATAAATGTATTGATCGAAACACCAGTGCATTCTGTGCAACTTTCGATGTTTTGTTCACCTCGATTCCTACTTGACTTTAATCGGTATTACGGGAGTTTCCAACATATTCCCTTATAACATAAACCTTTATGCTTTAAGATATGTCATCCTTTATGGATTTGGAAAACATGTCTACAGTTCTCTACTAGACACTGTGGACAAAAATCAGCTCAACGTTCTGTGATTCGAACTCAATCACTTTTAAATGTTCCTTATTTGGATTGGATATTATGCTAAGTTATCATCATGGTTTTCTAAGATAGAACCTATGTCTCAACATAGTGGATGACGATCATCCTTTTCTTTCTTTCAACCATTGACGTTAAACTTAATACTATTCCTAATTTGAGTTATTAAGGACCAGTTCCTTAATTAACTTCTATTCTGGAACCCCTTTCAGAATCCCTTAAGGAATACTACATATTATCACAATACACCTATTATCAACTTCTACATCTTATAAATCATTATTTATAGTAATTTGCGCTTTTATTCTTAACATACTTAAGAATAACTCCTATAAGCTCTCACTCAGAATATGTTCCTACATATTTGAATTTGAGACTTATATTACTCCCACTTAAAAATATGAACATTGTTTAAGGAAGACTTTCATAGCTCCCACTAAATTTTATATATTGACATAAATGCCACATGATCAGGAAACATGATCATCTATTGACCAATGAAGCAGTGACTAGAGTTTCACTGGGAACCCCTGGTTGTTTGTATATCACACGTGTCTTGATGTTTCCACTCAATACAGTTATATCATGATATAAAACTTAATCATAAACTATATGAAATATGATAATAGTCCTTACTACTATTTCTCTCTAGGGCATATTTCCAACAGCACATGCATGCACAATATGGGAATAGTATTACAAACTATGTCACAATTCTGCATATAACATTTATCATTTCGACCGAAGCCATGAAACCTCGAACATGATAGGTCATTTTGTGAAGGTTTTTTTTAGATATAATCAATATACCAAGTTTGGTATTTTTCCTTGCAACTATGTCACATAATATGATACCACAAGAAGGATTTAAATTGTTCAGACCGTTTTTAAATTTCTTATGCCCGTTTCAAATATTTGCTAGGAAGAATTGAAAACCAGCAGTAACCGATTGACAAACTTAGAGGAGTAGGGTGCTTGCAAGATCCTGCACTCGATATTATCGCTGGCCCATCTCAACAGAGAAGCAGCGTGGCTGAATTGGCGGTCCCGTCTGGCGATGCATGGATGATAGATGGCGGTTCGGACTACCCCGTGGATGGAATGAAAGAGCAGATATCTTGTGAGCTCCATCATAAGGTGAAGAACATATCCCTGAAGGTGGCATCGGATGTGCTTTGCCTTGTCCACCTAACGCACGCTGGCATGGCCGTGAGGTTCTAGGTAGATATGCTAAAGTGGGGGTGGATGAAATCGCAATAGAGTTTCACCCAATGGAGCTTGACATCCCTGGACCTGAAGGTGAGAGGACACTCAGAGAAGTACTGGGTGGTATCATTCTATGGGACAAGAACAACATCAAGCTTCCAGGCTCAGCGCCAAGGCCAACACCATCTACGAGTCGTCACATTTCACCTTCACCTCCATCACCTCTAAGAAGCCCACCCCATGAGTACGACCACCATAGTGCCAGTCCATCTCGATCTCCGCCGCATGGTCAGCCGTCTTCGCCGCCCGCTAAGAAAAATAAGCGGAAGCGTTTCCCATCGATGAGTACTAACAGACGCAGCAGTCCAAAACGACAAATGTTCCTATTAGAGTACCTCATAAGAATCTACCCATCAGACCTTACGATCACACTGAAGAGGAAAACACAGCGATTGCAAAGGACTAATGTGATGCGCATTTTCAAAAGAAGAAACCCGAGCCCGCCCCGGTATACACCGAGAAGCAAAAAGTATATGCACTTGGTTTTCTGAACACAAAATCGCAATATGAGTTGCACCATAAGCCATATGACTATCTACGCACACTTCAGAAGGAAATGAAGAAGAGGAAATCAAGTAGAAGTGCAAGAGGGAGCAAATCAAGTAAAAGTGCAAACAAACCAAGTGCAAACAATCCAAGCGGGAGCAAAGCAATCGGGAAAAGAAGGGACGTTTCCCAGCTCTGAAAACAGGCCAAAAAATCAATCCCACCCCTCAGGGTGTTATCCAAAGACGTTCCCTAGTAGGATATGGAAGAAGCTGCGAAGTTGGCGGCCTCTATGGGTATGAGTGTTGCTGAATTGCTAGGTTCTCAAGACGACATGTTACTCAAGGCGGATGTAGTCCCTAGATATGTCCCAGGGATGCCTCTGGTTAGTGATGAGCAGTTCCAACAACTGCCAACACAAATGCGGAGTTTACATAAATGATACTTGAGGGCCGTAAAGGAGGACAAAATAATGATCGTGGCGAAAGTCCCATATGAGTACTACTTCCGAGCCGACGAGGTCCAAGTTGACTTTTTAGAACTCTTCCAGTTATACAATTTCGACACCCTCAATAAATCTCTCATGAGTTTCTATTGTCTATAAGTTGTTGAATTCATTGTCTACATATAAGTTGTTCAGTTTTTTAGTTGTTCAGTTCATTGCAAGTAATTATCCTCATTTTATCATTTTGTACTCTATTATTATGTAGAATGAAGATCCAGGAATGTAAAAGAAAGTCACTCTATAGTGTTGGGTTCATTTACGCAGATAAAGTACATATAAAGACGCTAACAGATAAACCCAGGGAGACGCGGGATAACCTTCTAAGGTTTCTATCGGAGCAAAATTTATGTGACCACATACTGTTTCTTTACAATTTCAAGTGAGGGTCTTACTCAGTTGTACACATTCACTTTTTCTTACTCGATGTTAAGTGTAAATATATATATAAATGTGTGCATGTTCCACTGGATTCTGCTAAACATTCAGCTTGATTAGGGAATAGTTGAAGTCATGGACCCATTAAAAAGACACCTGAAGAGTTTAGGGACATGTAGAACATGCTCCAGAGGTAATTTCCGTGTTATATTGGTCTCTTTCGTTGATTTCCTGAGATATCAGGTAATAAATAACTCATTTTCTTTACCGGGCAGGGTTTGGAACCTGTTCAAGAGTGTGGTTACAGGTTCCTTTAGTGAGAAGCTGACATTTAAGATGGTCGTTTAAGATGGTCCTGGTAAGTAGTACGTGATATGCGTATCTATTTTCTTCTAGTTTCAATACAATTATGATGCTAGATTATTATTTTGACTGAATTCTATTCTCGCAAAGTGCCTGAGGCAGCCACCAGGGATGAATATAAGTGCATTCTGCGTTTGCGAGTTCATTCGCGCGTTTTCCACTGAGCACAAAGATTATAGAGTCGATGTAAGCAATACATTCACAACATTATTTTATTACCGTCACTTTTTGTTATCATGATTGATATTCATAATGATCTCCTTTTCTTATATAGTTCGAGGGTATGCAGGATCAGCTCCAACCAGAGCAACGTGTACTAGGAATTTTTTTTGAAAGAGACGGTAGATAACGGCGGAGAATTTAGTGTGAATAGACGCTACCGATGATCCCCGGCCGTGTAATCGAATAGATAGGCTCTGGTCCCGATAATTGTGATCTCCATATAACTATCATGTATATATTTGTATGCTCGGTCTTAAGACAAGTTATTTTATATATGCACGAACGTGTACGATATGTGGTAGCATACAAATATTCAAAAACTATTTTGAAATAAAAAAATAAATAAATAAAAGAATACAAAATGAATTCTCTGCCGCGGTAGAGAAAGTGCCCAAAATGCTGCCACGGCAGAGAACCATTTGTCCCGGTCTATAAGAGGAACCGTGACTAATGGGGGCCACCCCGCGCGCAGATGCCCATTGGTCCCGGCTGGTAACCGTGTCGGGACTAATGCATGGGCCTTTAGTCCCGCTTCGTCAGTCCGGCTGGTAACCGTGTCGGGACTAATGCATGGGCCTTTTTGTCATGTATTAATATTTACTTCTTATCTTTACATGTTATTTATGTTCCTTTCATGTAATGTTTTACTTAGACATTGTCTAAGTATGCGCTGTTGTGCAATGTACGGCTAGCAATCAGAACTTGTACGATAGGATGAAGTATCTACATTTCACATCTTGTGTTGTATTAGAATCGTATGTATAATCGGTATGCTATACCTAGCGTTTCGAGAACATATCTCTTTTCTCTTGCACGTGGATGTAGCACGATGGTATCATAACTTTATGCCTACATGCCGCGCCCCGGGGCCACATAGAGAAATCTAGTGTTTAAAATAACATCATAAATTTTAAAGCCATAATTCATGTGTTAGGCGGTAGATGACAAATTCCAACTTTCTACTAACAAAGGAAGCGAGCAGTAGAACACTGAGTATATATGTTCTCCAAGTTGGAAACCAACTTGTGGCCCGTGGCTGCACCGAGTATGTTCTCCAAATTGCAATGTTAGGACTCAAGAGCACTGCAACGAACGCGGACATAAGCTCCAGCTGCTAGATGTATCATCTATGTGCATGGTGTTGTTCACGGCAGGAGATACTATCAACATGATCACCGAATAATATAAACGCCATTATGCTAGCCTCATGCATCGGTCTAACCGTCACCATGATTAGTAGAAAGATAGCACCGAAGACATTAAGAAGAGCTACAACTTGTTCTGCCAGAGGGTGGAGGTTGTTAGAGTATATATTTGTATACTTTAGTTTCCCCATATGTTAGGGGGCTTTCTGTATATTTGCACCTGTACATGTACTATATATTCTGGCCTTTGGCCCTCTGGTAATACGAGCATCTATTACCCTAACATGGTATCACCTAACATAGTATCAGAGCCGTAAGGCCTTTTTTCCCTTCGGAGCCGCCGCCGCCGCTCCCCTCGCAGCCGCCGCCACCGCGCCCGGCCACCGCCGCTGCTCCCCTCGCAGCCGCCGCCGCCTACGTCCCCGGCCGCCCTCCGTCCCCGGCCGCCGCTCCCTCCCCGGCCGCCCCCGTCCCCGGCCGCCTCGGATCCGACCAGCCGCCGCTTGCCCCAGGATCAGAGTCAGCCTCAGCACCCTCGTAGTTCTCGTCCTCCCTATGCCCACTGTGGCAAGCCTGGCCACGATATCTCTGGCTGCTGGACGAGGGATCCTCGCTTACGTCAGCAGTACCTTGCTCGTCTGTAGGCTGGCTCTTTAGGATCTTCTGCCATTGCTTCTGGACCTCCTGTTGGTGCACTATCTGATCAGGATATTATCCGTAGTCTTCATAGTCTGCTCGCTTCTACAGGCTCTTCCTCGTCGGGTACTGCTGGTTCTGTGCCTACCTCTTCTAGCACCGCGCGACGATCACCTTCTACACAGTCAGGTACGTCATCCCCGTGGTATCTGGATTCTGGAGCTTCTTTTCATATGACTTCTGCGTCTTCTATTCTTTCTGCTCTTCGCTCTCTTATTTCTCCTCTTCGTGTTATCACGGCTGATGGTACCTCTCTTCCTGTTTCCAGTCGAGGCACCCTCTCTACTTCCTCTTTCTCTGTTCCTGATGTTTCTCATGTTCCCCGTCTTAAGATGAACCTTTTCTCTGCTAGTCAGCTTACTGATTCTGGTTGTCGTGTCATTCTTGATGCTAATTCTTGTGCTGCTCAGGACCTTCGTACACAGGCTCTGGTTGGAGCCCGCCCTCGCTGTCTTGAGTCTCCAGGGCTATGGGATTTAGACTGGCTTCGCGTTCCTTCCGCTGACACTTCCTCTTCCAATTCTCCTACGGTTGCTGCTTCTGTCACCGGCTCGTTTCAGCAGTGGCATCATCACCTGGGTCATCTTTTTGGCTCCTGTTTATCGTCATTAGTTCGCCGTGGTATTCTGGGGTCTGTCTCAGGAGATGTGTCTTTACATTCGTGTTAGGGTTGTAGGTTAGGTAAACAGATTCAGCTTCCTTATCCTACTAGTGTGTCTGTATCTCAGCGACCTTTTGATTTAGTTCATTCAGATGTTTGGGGTCCAGCTCCCTTTGCTTCAAAAGGGGGTCATCGATACTATATTTTGTTCATTGATGATTTTTCACGGTACACCTGGTTGTTTTTTATGCGCTCTCGCAGTGAGGTGCTTGCTATTTATCAGCGTTTTGTGGCCATGATTCGTACTCAGTATTCCACTCATATTCGTGTGTTTCGTGCTGATTCTGCAGGAGAGTATATCTCCCAGCACCTGCGTGGCATCCTTGCTGAGCAGGGCACCCTTGCTCAGTTCTCGTGTCCCGGCGCCCATGCTCAAAATAGTGTCGCCGAGCGTAAGCATCGTCATATTCTTGAGACTACCCGTGCTATGATGATTGCTTCCTCTCTTCCGCCGCATTTCTAGGCTGAGGCTGACGCTACGTCGACTTACCTCGTTAACATCCAGCCTTCTGCTGCTCTTCAGGGTGGCATTCCTCTCGAGCGTCTCTCTGGTACCTGTCCAGACTACTCGACTCTTCGTTTATTTGGTTCGTTTGCTATGTCCTTCTTCCTCCTCGCGTACGCACCAAACTGACCGCTCAGTCTGTTGAGTGTGTCTTTCTCGGCTATAGTGATGAGCATAAGGGCTATCGCTGTTGGGACTCTGTTGGTCGTCGGATGCGCATCTCTCGTGATGTCACGTTCGATGAGACGCGTCCTTTCTATCCTCGTCCCACCTCTGGTACTTACCCAACGTATGATCTCTCTTTTCTTCTTTTTCCTGATACACCTTCCGCTGTCCCTTCTCCTCCACCTCCCCCTTCTGATGCGCCTCCTTTGTTTTCGGCGCCATCCTCTCCTCCGTCTAGTTCCCCTAGTTCTCCCCGTTCTCCGGCTTCGGACCCTTCCTCCGTTATTCCTTCTTTCTCCTCTTTGGATGAGTCATCTTCCACGGATGAGCTTCCTTCTTCACGGCCTGTTCGTCAGCGTCGTGCTCCAGACCGTTACGCTCCTAGTCAGTATGGTCTCTCTGTCGTCACCGAGCCGACTTCTTATCGAGATGCCGCGTGTCATCCTGAATGGCAGCTTGCCATGGCTGAGGAGATCGCTGCGCTTGAGCGCACTGGCACCTGGGATCTTGTTTCTCCCCCTTCCGGTGTTCGTCCTATCACGTGTAAGTGGGTCTATAAAATTAAGACCCGCTCTGATGGATCTCTTGAGTGCTATAAAGCGCGTCTTGTGGCTCGTGGTTTTCAGCAGGAACACGGCCGTGACTATGATGAGACTTTTGCCCCTGTGGCCCATATGACCACTGTGCGTACTCTTCTTGCTGTTGCTTATGTTCGACGCTGGTTTGTGTCCCAGCTTGATGTTCGGAATGCCTTTCTTAATTGCGAGTTGAGTGAGGAGGTTTATATGCAGCCTCCTCTTAGGTATTTTGTTCCCGATGGGATGGTTTGTCGTCTTCGACGTTCCCTTTATGGCCTGAAACAAGCCCCTCGTGCCTGGTTTGAGCGCTTTGCCTTTGTGGTGACTGCTGCTAGTTTCTCTCCTAGTTCTCATGATCCAGCGCTTTTTGCTCACACTTCTCCTCGTGGACGCACTCTTCTCCTTCTCTATGTTGATGATATGATCATTACTGGTGATGATCCTGAGTATATTGCCTTTGTCAAGGCTCGTCTCCGTGATCAGTTTCTTATGACTGATCTTGGTCCTCTTCACTACTTTCTTGGGATTGAGGTTTTCTCCACTTCTGATGGCTTTTCTATCTCTCAGGAAAAGTATATTCAGGATCTTCTTGCTCGGGCTGCTCTTGCGGATGAGCGCACCGCTGAGACTCCTATGGAGCTTAATGTTAAGCTCCGTCCTACTGATGGTGATCCTCTTCCCGATCCCACTCGTTATCGCCATCTTGTTGAGAGTCTTGTTTATCTTGCTGTCACTCGTCTTGATATCTCTTATCCTGTTCATATTCTGAGCCAGTTTGTCTCAGCTCCTACCACTGTTTACTACAGTCATCTCCTCCGTGTCCTTCGTTATCTTCGTGGCACGATTACTCGTTGCCTTTTCTTCCCTCATTCTAGCTCTCTCCAGCTCCAGTGCTACTCGGATGCTACGTGGGCGAATGATCCTACGGATCGTCGTTCACTTTTTGCTTACTGTGTGTTTCTTGGTGGTTCGCTTATTGCTTGGAAGACGAAGAAATAGGTAGCGGTTTCCCGTTCGAGTGTTGAGGCTGAGCTGCGGGCTATGGCTTCGGTGGCCGTTGAGGTGACCTGGTTACGGTGGTTGCTTGCAGATTTTGGGGTCTCTGTTACGACACCCAGTCCAATTTTCTCAGACAGTACAAGTGCTATCAGTATTGCACGTGATCCGGTCAAGCATGAGCTGACCAAGCATATTGGTGTTGATCCTTTTTATACACGTGCTCAGGTGCATGATCAGGTTGTTGTGCTTCATTATGTGCCTTCAGACTTGCAGTTAACAGATTTCTTTACAAAGGCACAAACCCGCGCATAGCATGATTTCTTACTCTCCAAACTCAGTGTTGTGGATCCACCATGAGTTTGAGGGGGGGGGGGGGTGTTAGAGTATATATTTGTATATTGTAATTTCTCCATATGTTAGGGGGCTTTCTGTATATTTGCACCTGTACATATACTATATATTCTGGCCTTTGGCCCTCTGGTAATACGAGCATTTATTATCCTAACAGAGGTGGCGATATGTTCATCTGGTAAAGTCATGCAAAATTAGTCTAGAATAGAAACGTAGAATGACCGCCGGGCTTGTGAGAGCAAGCAGATAATAATTAGGTCCTTAGATTAACCATCATTGTTGTTCCATCAATTGAGTTATATGAATTAAACATCAAGAGGTAGTAGAGGAAATTACCTAAACATAAATTAGCAATTGTAGGTTGCACTATACAGAAAATTAATAGCTATATGTTGGGACTGTGCATATGAGTATAGACATTCGTGATTGATGAAGCATCGGGGTATACCTTCTCTTCAAACTGTGATATATACCATTTGAACCCTTCAAATTGAAAAATCTGCGGTAGGTTGATATAGTACAGTCTGGATCAGCTCCAATGTGAGAGCTAGTAAATTATTAAACTGATAGATTCAAACTAAAAAAAGGATGCAAACTATACATGGAACATAACGCTCTGTTGGGACAGCCTCAACCTACCAAGTCATTTCCGGCAAGGCCAACCTGCAAGAGCTGGCTCAGTTTGCATTGCTCGTGAAGGATTTGCCACTGATTGGTGATTACTGCCAAAGCAAGAGCAGCAAAGCACAAACACCCCCGGTTGTTTTGTGGACTGATCGATCTGGTGGTCATCTAGATAGATGGGCTAATTAATCTTGATGCACTGCAACTGTTCAACATCAATCAACTCAACTTGCAGTGGTGGCGCAGAGGATTCGCGAGGCGTGATTTTGTGTCAGGACAAACTCGCTGCCACCAGATCCATATTAAGGAAGCCACTGGAGATATTTTTTCTTGGGCAACAAAGACCGGATGAAGCCAAGTCATGCGGGGGAGGGAGGGACGGGAGTCTCCTTGTTAAGCGTACGGTGCCTCCAATTAGTAAGATGTTACTGTTAGTTTACATTGCGTTGGTGGTGTGTAAATGTTCAATACAAATTGTTGGAGAGTGGGGAAATTGATTGAGTTGTCTCGCTCATAAATTTTGACATGACCAGCGCAATCTGGACAATGAAAACCACCTTCAATACAAAAACATCTCATTAAATTGATTCATGACAACCGCAAGATATGTAGGTAATAATTCATCCATATATACGATGGAGGAGCAAGCCGTGTGTATGTGCTCTCCACAGTGCATCAGTTTTATTGTCGTTATCTTTTTCTGCCAAATGTTATCAAAATACAATTGCATGGAAGGGCTGGCGGATGCTAGCTTCATCAGATAAGAGTAGGAGACGTTGGGAATTACACTCGGCGTTTGGCCACAAATCCGTGTACCAGGCGACATTGTTAGCCAATCACTACAGTACGGGCGACGTGCCCTGGCGCTTATGAACGCCGAGTCACAAGGCTTGTTGGTGCAGTCAAGCTCTAGCGGAAAAGAAACCCGCCAGGGATAACTGCGTTGAGATAAGTTCATCCGTGTCCTTTTTTTAGTAGGGAACCCATTACGCCCAAAGTAACAAGTACTATGAGGAAGTTCTGGATACTTGATCATCAGTAGTGAAGTGCGAACCATCATGAGCGTTCATGCTACGCTTTTGGTTATTGATCCGATAGTCTTTCAGTGTCACGTCCACTTACTACCGAACCCGATCGGATCACATGCTTCCTAGGTCTTACAATCAATTTATACTTGTCTATTTTAGAATACATATCCTACACGTGTTTGTATAGATGTAGGATACATATGCGTGTGTATTCCTTGTATATATGTCAGTGTTGTATGCAACTGGGACTCCTTGTAATCCCCTTATATAATGAACAATACAAGGCCACCTAACGTATGGTTTCCCCTATCTTACATGGTATCAGAAGCAAAACCCTAACCGGACCTGCGCATCCTCCCGCTTCTGCCGCCGCCGCAGCCGATCTCGACCCCTTGCCTCTGCAAACCACCCACCTCTCCCCTTCTAGCCTCACCGCCCCTTTGCAATGGGTGACGTCGCCGCATGGATCGCACAAGCCGCAAAGGAAAAAGAAGACCGCGAAGCCCGAGAAGCTGCTGACGCCCAGTTGAAGCTCACCCTCACCACCGCCCCTCCTCCAGCGTGGGGGCCTTCTCGCTCACCTCGTTGCATGCCCAAGCCGTCGGACTCCACTCCATCAAGGGGCACGTCCCCGTCGAGCTGGCCCTCGACACCGGCGTTCATCGCGAATGGCGCACCTTCTTCCGAGCCACCCTCCGCAAGTATGCGCTGCTCGACCACGTCGACGCCCCTGCTCTGTCTGTTCCGACTCCGGAGTGGGCTCTCTTTGATGCCACGGCCGTCTCCTGGCTCTACGGGTCCGTTTCCCTCGGCCTCCTCGACGCTGTCATGACACCGGGAAAAGACCCCCTCGTCGTCGAGCTGTGGACAAGCATCAACGGGCTCTTCAATGACCACAAGATCAACCACCAGCTCCACCTCTCCACCGAGCTGGGCGAGATCAAGATGGGCGAGATGAACATGACCGAGTACTTGAAGAAGATCAAGGCCCTCGCCGATGGTCTCGCAGATCTCGGCTCCCCGAAAGACGACGCCAAGCCGGTGATCCACTGCCTCAACGGACTTCCTGAGCAATATGAGGGAGCCGCCGATCTCATCTCCCTCATGCCCGACATCTCGTTTGAGAAGTGTCGTTCTCTTCTCGCTCTCCAAGACATGAAGCGCAAGAATTGTCTCTTGCGCAATGGCAACGGCGACACGGCCCTCTACTCCAACGTCGCCACCGCCCCCAACTCCGGACGGGGCAACAGTGGCAAGGGCAAGAAAAAGAAGAAGGCCGCAACGGACGCCGCCAAGGACACCGCCATCATCCAAGCCGGCGCCGTCATCACACCTCCGGCCGCCGCTCCTCCAACCTAGCCCACGCTGCTCCTGCCCTGGAATGGAGCGATCTAGATATGGCCATACGGCCCTGGTATGCAGGCTCGACCCCCCAGCTACATGCACCGCCCCTACCCCCGCAGCACGCCTTCTACGCGCAAGGGCCCTACAGCGTGCCACACGCCTATGGATACAGCTATAGCGGCTATGCTCCGCAGGCTCCTGCATATGGGCTCAACACTACACCCCCGTCATCACCGGCTTCATCGACTGCCTCATGGAACCAGTCCGCACTGATGAATCAGTTCCAGACGATGGGCCTTCAAGCGCCCACCACCGATTGGGTCATGGACACTGACACCATCTCCCACTTCGCATCGAACCCCGGTATGCTCATCTTCGTGTCTCCTGCTTCTTCTTCCTCTCGTGCTGTCATTGACGGTAACGGCTCCACCCTTCCGATCACCGCTACCGGCATGCATATTTTCCTATTTCCACTCCCTCACGTCCTCTGCATCTTCGCAATGTCTTAGTAGCTTTCGATATAGTCAAAAACATCCTGTTCGTTCGGCAATTCACCATTGATAATCGTGTTTCCGTCGAATTTGACCATGTTGGTTTTTCTGTGAAGGACCTTCTAACCAGGACCGAGATTCTTACATGCAATAGTCCCGGAGCCCTCTACCCTGTCAGCACCTCCCCCCCAGCCGCCCACACGCCTTCCTCATTGTCGACCCTGCTATGTGGCATCGGCACCTTGGACACCCTGGACGGCCGGTCATGGAGTCATTAGCTCGCTCCATCATTATTCCTAGGGATAAAAATAAATCTAGTTTGTGTCTTGCTTGTCAATAGGTCCCCATGTTCGTCTACCTTTTTCTTCTACCAATCGTGTAACACATTCTCCGTTTCAACTTATACATTGTGATTTGCGGACATCTCCTGTTGATAGTATTTCTGGCTTTAAGTATTATCTTATTTATCTCGATGATTTCACTCAATACGCTCACAAACAAACCCGGTTGTTTTGTGGTCCGATCGATCTAGTGCTCATTTGGATAGATGTGCTATTTAATCTATCTGGACTGCAACTGTGCAACATCAAATTGTTGGAGAGTGGGGAAATTGATTGAGTTGTCTCGCTCATAATTTTTGACATGACCAGCGCAATCTGGACAATAAAAACCACCTTCAATACAAAAAACATCTCATTAAATTGATTCATGACAACCGGAAGATACGTAGGTAATAATTCATCCATATATAAGATGGAGGACCAAGACGTGTGCATGTGTTCTCCATAGTTCATCAGTTTTATTGTCGTTATCTTTTTCTGCCAAATGTTATCAATTATCAAAATACGATTGCATGGAAGGGCTGGGTGCTAGCTTCATCAGATAAGAGTAGGAGACGTTGGGAATTACACTCGTCGTTTGGCCACAAATCCATGTACCAGGCGACAGTGTTAGCCAATCACTACAATACGGGCGGCTGGCCCTGGCGCTTATGAACGCCGAGTCACAAGGCTTGTTGGCGCACTCAAGCTCTAGCGGAAAAGAAATCCGCCAGGGATAACTGCGTCGAGATAAGTTCATTGGTGCCGTTTTTTTGGTAGGGAACCCATTTCGCTCAAAGTAGCAAGTACTATGAGGAAATTATGGATACTTGATCATGAGTAGTGAAGTGCGGACCATCATGGGCGTTCAGGCTCGGCTTTTGGTTATTAATCCGATAGTATTTCGGTGTCATGTCCACTTACTATCCAACCCGATCAGATCACATGCTTCCTTGGTCTTACAATCAATTTATACTTGTCACATATATGGTACGTGGCAGAGAGAGATGTCCAGAATAGTTTTTGGACATACTAGAATAGTTTCGGGATTTGTTGAGACACCTTGGACAGGAATCGGAATTGTTCTGATGACATGAGCTAATTCGGCAAGCTTGTTCTGAAACCGTCGGCGGTGATTCCGAGGATCATCGTAATCATCCTAGGAGAGTGGTTATGCCGCAGAGCTTTCGGAAAATTTCCGAAAATATATATAGGATCGAGGTACCGGGAGCATCTAAGAGAAACCGGTACCGATATGGAGTGCCGAAAGGGATTCCGGTGGTTCAAATGGATAAGAGTGGCAGGGCCACCAAAGGGTTGACGCTATGGCCACCAGAGCCCACCCATGGTCGGTAGCCAGACCTTCTAGGGTTGGTGCATGGCGCCAAGGGTTCCACCTGGACATTTCCTATTTGGTGCATTGAATAAAAGAGGAAGGTATCCAATTAGATTTTTATTTATGCAAGGTTTTGATTGTAATTTTTTAAAAGGAATATATCGATATTATCTTTATTTCCAAGATTGCTATCAAGAAGAGCTACAACTTGTTCTGCTAGAGGGTGGAGGCGGCGGTATATTGATTTGGTAAAGCCATGCAAAATAAATCTAGAGTAGAAACGTAGAACGACGACCGCCGGACTTGTGAGAGCAAACAAATAATAATTAGTTCCTTAGATTAACCATCATTGTTGTTCCATCCATTGAGTTATATGACTTAAACATCAAGAGCCAGTAGAGTAAATTAGCTAAACATAAATTAGCAATTGTAGGTTGCACTGTACAGAAAATTAATAGCTATATGTTGGGACAGTGCATATCAGTATAGACATTTGTGATTGATGAAGCATCGGGGTATACCTTCCCTTCAAACTGTGATATATACCATTTGAACCCTTCAAATTGAAAATTCTGCAGTAGGTTGATATAGTACAGTATGGATCAGCTCCAATGTGAGAGCTAGTAAATTATTAAACTGATAGATTCAAACTAAAAAAAGATGCAAACTATACATGGAACATAAGGATCTGTTGGGACATTCTTGCTCACACATCCTCTGTTGGGACAGCCTCAACCTGCCAAGTCATTTCCGGCAGGGCCAACTTGCAAGAGCTGGCTCAGTTTGCATTGCTCGTGAAGGATTTGCCACTGATTGATGATTACTGCCAAAGCAAGAGCAGCAAAGCACAAACACCCCCGGGTTGTTTTGTGGACTGATCAATCTAGTGGTCATCTAGATAGATGGGCTAATTAATCTTGATGTACTGCAACTGTTCAACATTAATCAACTCAACTTGCAGTGGTGGTGCAGAGGATTCGCAAGGCGTGAGTTTCTGTCAGGACAAACTCGCTGCCACCAGATCGATATTAAGGAAGCCACTGGACATATTTTTTCTTGGGCAACGAAGACCGGATGAAGCCAAGTCATGTGGGGGCGGGAGGGACGGGAGTCTCCTTGTTAAGCGTACAGTGCCTTCAATTAGTAAGATGTTACTGTTAGTTTACATTGCGTTGGTGGTGTGTAAATGTTCAATACAAATTGTTGGAGAGTGGGGACATTGATTGAGTTGTCTCGCTCATAAATTTTGACATGACCAGCGCAATCTGGACAGTGAAGACCACCTTCAATACAAAAACATCTCATTAGATTGGTCAATGAACTGCTTTATCTATTTTCTAATAAAACAACTTTCCTACAAAAAATGGTCACTCTAGTTGCCGATTATTTAGGTAAACACGCCAAACCGATTATGATAGAATTAACTTAGATAAATATACAAATTCTTAAAATATAGTTAAATGCGTGTGCGTTGCTACAGTCTGATTTTCCTCGCGGCGTATATCAATACAATACATGCAAAATTTCACCTGATGAGAATGAAAGCCACAAAATATTGCAAAAACCCATAAGATTTGATAACCAGTATAATTTGACATCATTCGAATATGAAATAAGCACCCAGACTAACTAATTTTATGATCTAATATCTACTCCCTGATACTCAATATTGTCGTAAAACGTAGGGGATATTGACTTCTGCTTCATTTTCATGGTACTTGAGCAAGTGAACCACAAATTTCTTTCTTAACTCGTAAACATCTTGTACAAACAATACTTGTCATTAGCATGAGTATTTTATGTGAAAAAAATAAAAATATACAAGATAGAATACCCACCATGCATATTGGATGAACCAATTGTTTACCATTCCATGAGAGTATAATTAAAAAATAAATAGCCAGACGTAGCCCGTAGATAATACCTCATCATTATGTTACTATTATAAATAGTAAAGAACAAAGTAAAACACATGGGTTTAGTTTTAGAGATGTTCACATGTCTGGAGTTTCTGGAATAACAACTAGTGTTGTTTGTGGCCAAGAGAATATATCAGCATCCCATTCGGGTTGTGCTAATGGGAGTGATTCACTTAGATAGATTGCAATTCTTTGTAACTTCGACTGCATGTTGTGAGATCAAAGCATTTGACTCTCGAGCGATGGTAATACGGAGAGAGGATCCAAAACAGTTACAGAAGAGGCATGCTTATCGATGGAGAACAAGGTATAGTGGCCCATGGATGTGTAAGGAAGCAAAACCTTCAATGTGACATTGTGACAACCATTAGAAACACATATAACTTGGCATGGATGAACAAGTGAATTATCTTTACCAATTTGCGTGAAGAGATTTTGTAGTCTGTGCAGGCCAACTATCGAACAATGTTGCCAATGCCTGGATATTTGGCTTTATGCACCACTTCTGTCCTCGTGTGGAATCGACCGTCGTCGTCCAGAAAATAAAAATGTTTAGAAACATAGTGGTAACAATGAAAATATAAGATGATAGCAACTTACACAACAATGTAGAATCATGTAGTGCACATCAGTCTCTACCATCTGTAAGATCTCATCGCATGTCACTATGCGTATGTCCAAATTGAAACATGCATTGTCCATAGGCTTATCCATCCTGAGTATGTCCTAGATTTTCTTAAAACTCAAGCCTATTGGATAATGTTTGGTGCTTCGTATCCATTCCTTCATGTGAAGCAAACACTAAGAATGAGGAAATTATAGCAATGCATATTATCACTTCATATCTTTGTTTAACGTGTTGCTTACTCCAAACAGATGTCATCTTGAATCGATATGATGTGTTTGCAAAGCTCCTCAACTAACTCGCGTGGATTTGTGGGCATGATGTGGACCGGAATATGACGTCCTGACTTCATCTCCAACAGGCAAGTCTAGATGTTCTAGACCCTCCAAAATCATACAATTAGAATTAGATGTATTTTCTTCATTGCTATTGTTAGGCTAATAATATACCGGCTTTCCTTTTATCTTATTCAATTCTGACTCTAGCAATATGACAATCAATTTTCGTCAAAATTCTATCATGTTCTCTTGCAAAATAGTATTCAAAAATATGTTAAGACAACAGTTAAGATTCAAGCAACTAATAATGTTATGATGGACATAACGACAAACCTGGGTGACATGATCAGACAACATATCGCTTGTCTAATATTCCATATAATTAAGCATGATTACATGAAGCCTCTCATATAGACAAATCAAAGTAAATAATGAAATTGATCTAATGAGCCATTTTTAGAAGTCAATAAAATTCGAATGAGTGTTCAACATACCTATCGGTTTGCACTGGTTCTTGAAAATGTTCGACTATTAGCCATGTTGTGACATTGAGGTCCTGCCATTTTTGCCCTTCTATTGGCCATTTTGTGACATTGAGGTCCTGCCTTTTTGCCCTTGTCAAGTCCTTCAAATCAGATGCGAACTTCAGGTGCTTCTCAAGTCCATGCAACTGTTATATGAGAAAAGGGTATTAGATATTGTGGTGAACATAATAAATCAAACTCAATGGACACTTACCACAAGATTGAGTCACTTCTACTCATTCTAGCACCAACTAAGTCTAATACTTGGATCAAAAAAATCGCGTTGATGATGGCTAAGTACAAGTGGGACTTACTAATATTTATTGGTAGAAAGACCTGAAGTAAATATATTATATTAGAAAATTAAGAAACACACTTGTTCAAAACATATTTAGTGAGATGCATATCTAGGGAGTTAACTCTGATCATATCATGCTTCAAATAAAGATGCAACTGTTTTATGACACGGTGATGTTCTGATTTGTCTCATTTTAAGAATGCAGAAACAGAAGTGTTGTTTAGATAGACGTTTTCATATGTTCTATCCAATAGATGATCACACGCACTCATACAATATATGTACGCATTCAGCACCTACAATTGGACACATAAAATAAAGTTAAATTTAATATAGTTTTTAGATATTAATGTGTAAGTAGTGACCTTTCTGCTGTTGACTTACGCCATCGGGTAAGAATCCATCGTTACGTGTAAGACATGCCAAGTCGTCATTAGACAGTTCCGGTCACCGATGTCCACGAACTTAGTTTTTCCAGGTGCGGACATGATTGATTCGATAGCAGCAAGATCTTCAGTGGTACAGACATAGTCTGTCACGATATATAATTGTGCAAGATCATATAGGTAAAAACTAATCTAGCAAAAGGAAAAAATAACCAGAGCATAACTAATTACCTCTAGGGATAACCTTTGTGTATGCTCTCTTCGGTTTATTATCTCGCACCTCGGGGCTCAAGGTGGTGGTTTGTTTTGGAACATTGACAACCTGCAAAAGTCGATCCAACTAACAACTGTGTGCTTTTATATACTTAGGCATTTAGATGGTTTGAAACAAAAAGTTTAGGCTTGTTTCGTTCCTCAAAAGCAAAAGTTAAGCATTAGTAAGAAAGAAATAAAAAGTCATGTTTCTATAGTATTAAGAAGTTTTATTTTTGTGGTAAAATAGCATAAGTCTAAGGAAGTAACCTTGAATTCCAAAATGCTGGTTGGCGTCTCCTTTTACATCTTCTTGGATACCTTGCAAAAAATAATTGATATAAACCTATAAGAATAAACATTTTAAAACGGATTTGGTTGATACATCTAGTAGAGTGGCCTAGCAAATAATGCAAGCTACCGAGAGTATGCAATAAGAACATAAACAGACCAGTATTAAACCACAGTAATAATATAGTTTCATGGACGCTCTACCAACGTTCAAGGATGGACCGGGCAATGAACAAACTGGATTGACAAAAGAAACAATAAAGGGTGGTAACCTGGTAATGTTGAGATGGCATTCAAGAAGTAATAGCTATTAAAGTGTAACTCCAAATCACATCTGAACAAAGCATAGCTTTACAAGTCATCCTTATCTCCGTAAAACTTAAACATTAACTGAAGTTCAGATTGCAAAAAAAAAACAAATACTCACTCTTCTATGCAATCATCAACTAACGGATTCAACGCGATGGCAGCATATAGCATGCAATGCTCAAATCTCAAAACTTAAGGTTAGCCTATTCTATTATGGGAACATTCATTACAAAATAGATAACCACCTTAAGTGAGTGCATATTGGCAACCATCAGAACAAAACTAAGAGATCAAATCAAAGTTACCATTTATAGTTACATCAGAATTGTGTCGCATGCAGGATATGGTCAATTGAGTTCACATCATTAACCATCAAATTTTTCAAGGAGATTATAGACCACAGTTGCCGTAGGTAAGTAACAAACAAGGTCTTGACCTTTAATGAGAATAGACATGCCAAAGATAAGTATTTGCAAAAGTCAGAAGGATGTCGTATGGCACTGATCTATTGATTAAAAGTAGAAAATAGTAGATGGCACTGTAGTAAGTCTTTTTTCTTGCATCATAAGTGTTACATCAATGGATTGTTTCTACTTCCAATCTGCATTCATCAATGGAATAACCATCTCCTAGAAGTTAAAACATGTATTGGTCCATACAGCACCAAGAACCATGAACACTATCCTGTATTTAGCTAGAGCACTGATAAAAAGCATTTGACCAAAATTTTGAATGCACAGCCACAGTGAACCCGATGTAGTGACCAAAAAGTACAATGAACTTTGAATTAGTTCTCCAAGCCGAAGTTATTGTAGATCTATGGAATCCAATGATAGTTCTTACTTGATGAAGGATATATTACTGAACAACTCAACAACCTAGCACCAGCATACTCCCTCTGTATCAAAATATAAGATGTTTTAGCTTTGTGAAATGAGCGTATCTAGGCTCTTTAGTTTGTAGGTTCACTCTAAATATAGGTGAATCTACACACTAAAAGGAGTCTAGATATACTCTATTCACAAAGCTAAAACATCTTATATTTTGAAACGGAGGGAGTATTTATCATCATCAATTTACCTTCTGAACGTATAGAGAACACATCACTTTATTTCAATTCAGTTGTAGATGAACTTGAATATATTCACTTGTATCATGAAAGATTTCATAAACACAATAATTACAAGAACATGCTCACATGCATGCTTCCATCCTCTCTTTCCATCATACTGTCACGAAACATTCATGCTTCAAGAAGATTTGACATTTTACCTGGTACAAGACTTTACCTTATTTTGCTACATGCAGGACTGAATGGAAGTTTTACATTATTCTGTAAAGAAAAGAAAATTCTGCTTCAGCCATGTTACACATTCATACATGCCTTTTCGGAAGAACTCTTAGTCTACTAATAAAATAACAATGCCATTGAGGACATTAATACAAGCAAATAGGGTACTGCATGTTTGTACTCCCTCCGTCTCGAAATAGATGTCGCGAGTTTGTAAAAATTTGGATGGATCTATATACTAAATAGTGTCTACATTCATTAAAATTTTGAAAAATGTGAGACATCTATTTTCAGATCAGAGGGAGTAGATAAAATGATTATTACTGAAAATAGTATGGTTAATAATAGGGCAATCGGATCTTTACTCAGGCTAGGTTTATACCTTTTCTCATGAACATACTGATGTCTCCCTGGCGAGAAGACAATAGATGTCACGACCCTGGGCTGCAGAGACGTCCTATACCAATCCATATCCTCGGTTGAACAAACATGTAGGCTGAGATTAAATTAGTACAAGAACATACCAATGACGCCTCGACAATAATGAGTGGGCTGACTGACGATTGATTGACGAAGGTAGGGGAGAGAAGGAAAAAGTCGCAGTAGCATGAGCGAGAGCACTGAGACCGGCCGGATCGGAACCTGCTGGCCGGGACTACGATGTCCACCGTCTCCTGCTTCCACAAAGACGGGGTCGTGGCGGCTGCCCTGCTGGACGCGGCGACTAATGGGGAGAGAAGGACGATGTCAAGGCAGCCTCAACTGTGCGTCGCTCTCGGGGAGCGGATGATGGCGTGGTTACTTATAGGTGAATCGGGAGCGACGTGGCGATGCGGCGACCAACGTGGTCGGTAGCGTCCCGTTGGAGGCGTACCGTCATGATATCGAGTGCAGCGGACGCGGCGGCGGTGCAGCGCAGGGCAAGACGAGGGCGTGCTGCAGCGAGGCCTTTCAGCGATGTGGCGGTGGCGCCGCCACGGAGCGGCGGCGGTGCGGCGACCGGCGCGGTCGGAGGTGCCCCGTCGTGGTTTCGATGATTTGAGGGATTTCAACTCATAGACTCATCCTAGTCGGAAATGTTTTAATTACCTTACCATAGCGTAAGGCAGGTAACGACCTGTGTGAAATCCCTCAAATCACGGAGACAATTAGCGAGCTGATTAATGTCTCCGGGCAATCTGCCTTATTAATGCATGTACCAATTAGGTGGGAGGGTATAATGGCTTATTTGAAAAAGTGTTGACGAAACCAGCGATCGGAGGGAACAGAGGAAATTCGTCCTGTTTAAGTAGTAGAGATACGATGAAGGACCAAGGCGTGTGTATGTGTTCTCCATAGTGCACCAATTTTATTGTCGTTATCTTTTTCTGCCAGATGTTATGAAAATACGATTGCATGGAAGGGCTGGATGCTAGCTTCGTCAGATAAGAATAGGAGACGTTGGGCATTACACTCGTCATTTGGCCACAAATCCGTGTACCAAGCGAGGTGTTAGCCAATCACTACAGTATGGGCGACGTGCCCTGGCGCTTATGAAGGCCGAGTCACAAGGCTTGTTGGCGCACTCAAGCTCTAGCGGAAAAGAAAGCCGCCAGGGATAACTGCGTTGAGATAAGTTCATTCGGGCTCCTTTTTTAGTAGGGAACCCATTTCGCCCATAGTAACTAGTACTATGAGGAAGTTCTGGATACTTTATCATCAGTAGTGAAGTGCGAACCATCATGGGCGTTCATGCTACGCTTTTGGTTATTGATCCGATAGTCTTTCAGTGTCATATCCACTTACTACCGAACCCGATCGGATCACATGCTTCCCAGGTCTTACAATCAATTTATACGTGTCACATATATAGTGTTATTTTACGTGGAAACGGTCGTACCCCGGCTAGGGGAGATCGGGTGCATGTTATATGATAGGGAAAAGCCCCCTATGTGGCATAGACAGAGTTTGTATAGTATACGATCAGAGTACTACTCTGCATACATGTATGTATTACATCTCTAACATATAGGAGGTGTCAGAGAGAGATGTCTAGAATAGTTTTTGGACATACCAGAATAGTTTCGGGATTCATTGAGACAATTTGGATAGGAATCAGAATTGTTCCGATGACATGATCTAATTCGGAAAGCTTGTTCCGAAATCGTCGGTGGTGATTCGGAGGTTCATTGTGATCATCCCGGGATAGTGGTTATGTAGGAGAGCTTTTGGAAAATTTGCGCAATATATATAAGATCGAGGGTACCGGGAGCATCTGAGAGAAACTCGTATCGATATGGAGTGTTGAAAGAGGTTCTGGTGGTCGAATTGTATAAGAGGGGCATGGCCACCAAAGGTTTGACGATATGGCCACCAGGGCCCACCCATGGTCGGCATCCAGACCTTCCAGGGTTGGTGCATGGAGCCAAGGGTTCAACCTAGACTTTTCCTATTTTGGTGCATTGAATAAAAGAGGAATGTATCCAATTAGATCTATATTTATGGAAGGTTTTGATTGTAATTTAAAAAAGGTATATATTGATGTTATCTTTATTTCCATGATTGCAATCAACCATAGGAGCAAGAGGATGATCTTCTACTTGGCTCGATATAAGAGACCTATGGTAGAAGGGGCGCCTCCACTCCTTTGCCGCCTCCTCCCCTAGGGATGGAACCCAAGGGAGCGCACCCCTCCCCCTCCTTCTATGTAAATGAAGGGGTTATGTAGCAGAGAGTAACAAAATTTCTAACGGCGAGAACGATATAGCCAAGATCTATTCTATGCATATGTAAAGTAATGTAGGGATTCATATTCATACCCATCAATACCGAAAAGCATTGACGTTCTAACGAATGTTGACAATGTAGTCATACATCGAAGCCAACCTCAAGGTCGGGCAGGCATACAAGCAACAAGTGCCACCAATGGCAGCACCTCCGCAATTCTACATGCATCTGGTGTAGATGAAGTCCCTAGGGATCCGGTCCAGTGAAGGAGTGGAAGAAGAAAGATCCAGACCGAGATTCCAGCCGCACGACGGCGTGCGTACTATTTAGAAACCACTATCCCCATTTACACATTCCAATTGATGAATCCTAGGAGGGGCGCACCTAGGGGTGCTACCCTAGGGCTGGCTGCCACATGGTGGCCCATTAGGGGTAGTCCATTCCTTTTATTTATTATTATAATTATTTAATTCATTAATTAAATACTAAAAACAATATTTGAATCTCCCAATATTTCTTCGACTCTGGAACACTTCCAATCTCTCTCTAGAACACTTCGGGAGTTTCACTTCTATTCTCCAATGATCTCAAATCTATCCTTAAGCATCATCTACCCTTAAGCATTCCATCCGGTTTAGAAATGCGCAGACATGATGGAGACAGCTCTCTAATCAATGACCAACTACGAGATCTGGAAACCCATTATGGCCCCCATGCAATCCACAAATTACTTGATTCCTTTAACCTTCAACATCGAGTCTCACTCCCTTTTCTCGTTCATAACTAGTTTTTCCAAGACCTGATCTTCAATATCTCTATACCTAGTTCGATCTTGTTACTGACAAACATATTTACTCATTCTCATGACATTATATTCCCGTGACCTAGTCACATCACTAGTGCACACCCCCCTCTAACACCGGTTTGGAGGGCCCTCTAACAGCGGTTGTAGAACCGCTGTTGAGGGTTCGGTGTTAGAGGGCCTCCCCTTTAACACCGGTTCTTATACGAACCGGTGTTAAAGGGTGGCGCACGTGGGGCTGCCGCAGGGCTCAGGCCCCCCCCTTTAACACCGGTCCGTAACACGAACCGGTGTTAAAGGTTCTGTGCCGCGGCAGGAAAAAGAGATAAATCTCTACCACGGCAGAGTTCTGCCGCGGCAGGAAAACGGCCTAAATCTCTGTCGCAGCAGAGTTCTGCCCCTGCCCCGTTCTGGGCGTATTTCTGCGGCGCGGCGGGGATGGGGAGGGGGGAGGGGGAATTGATCGGGAGCGGTATACACATACATCGTCATCGGTACATACGAGTACATGAATAATTAAGCAACTATTATTATACACAACATCGTCATTGTGTGGTATTCTCCGTAAACGTTGAAGCATCAAGTACAAGACAAACACGTTCAAGCATATATACAACGTTCATTTTGGTGGATATCTAAAGAGTTCTCCGCCAGGCGTGACGACCTCATCAAGTATGAACCCCGCCAATTCCTCTTGAATGGCTCGTATGCGGTCAAATGGTAGGAGTTGGTCCCGCATCCGTTCGATCTGAATATATATGAAGAATGGGGTCAATATATATATAAGAATAAAACTCAACACAATTGATGGTAATAAAATAATGTTGTGTACTTTGTTTACTTACTCTAAGTTGTTCTAGTGCGGCTTGGCCCGTTGCACATATCTTGTTGCGAATGAACTCGCAAACATAGTACCCACATAAGTTATTGCCGTGTCCCTGATGCGCGCACTTTACGAGAATAGAGAGTTCAATCAAAATAATAATCAATAAAGCATGATATAATGGAATTGGAAGCAGAATCAAAGAGATACGCAGACCTAGCTAGCTAGTATTACTTACATTTTGTTCTACAAATTTTAGTTCTTCTGACCATTCACTCATGGCCCTGCCCGTGAACCTTTTCCAAACCCTGTCCGGCAAAGAAAATGGATAAAGGAGTAATTAATTACTTGTTCTCACGAAAGTTGCCGATCTAGTGCGATAATATGATTGAAATTACCTCTGGAGCATCTCTCTAAAGTCTGCCCATAGCTCTTTTTCTTTTCGTAACGAGTCCATGACAAGGACTTTTCCTGAGTCAGGTTGAATGACTAGCAGAATAAAGTGGAACCTACGCACGCATAACTCATCATCAGTACTCACGAGAAGTTGTAAGGCAATAGTATTTCCCTTTTGGTTTGTTGTCTCAGTAAAGACCTTAGCAATAAATCTTCTGTTTGCCCGGGTTTGGTTCTTACCACTTCTTCATGAACTCTATTTGGGTGAACGAACCCAATGTCAAAAGGTCCTCCTTTCATGCATTCCATAACCTTTTTCCTGCATAATAGTATATACATATATGGTGAGCATATATATATACATGCAATTAATGAAGTGAATGAGATGAGATAGAAAATACAGAAATAGTACTTACACACAATAAAGGCTGATGGCAGCTTTGTCGAGTTCCTTCTGATTGAATAGAAAATGAAGTCTTGAATGTTGAAGTCGATCTCGTCGTCTCCGCACAAGAAAATCTCATCTCTTATATGCGTCATGATCCATTCTTCCTTTCTCGTCTTGCAGAAATCAAGGTACCACTTGTGCAATCTTCGCATCTTTGTTGGTAGATTCTTGAGCTCCTCTTTCTGGACGAGATTCTTCCCATACTTCCATGGTTGTATGGGGTTGGCATCGCATTTGGGCAAGTTGTCTCCCATGATGTTCAAGTATGCAATGTAAGTCATCCCCATCTCATTGTCCTTTGTTTGTAGCTCTGCCTCGTAATCATTTACGGGAGGAGCGTCCCATGTGTCGAACACTTGGAGCGGGGCGCATGATTGGTTTTCCTGCTCTCCGAGCATGGGAACTGTTTTCTGGGGTGCCGCACGACTGCTACTTTTAGTCTCCCTACGGCGCCTTGCATCCGCCTTCAAAATCTGGCGCTCGTAGTCCGGCACAAGTGGGGTTTCAGGTTTCAAAAGATTTTTGTAAAACTTCTGCACCACCGCCGGATCTATTTTCTCCTTTGGCTCGGCCCGTCTAGGTGCAAAGAATTTCTTGACCTCTTCTTCCGAGATCCTATTGGTCTCCTCGTCGCTGCGATTCCATGGTAAAACCGGCAATGGCTTGGCGGAAGGCTGCGGGACGTAGTTTTTTGAACTCTCTGGCGTACGGTTTCCTGTGGATTTCTTTGTGGCAGTGCTAGTGATGCTCTTCATGGCAGTGCTCTTCCGCTTACGCTGAGGAGATGGCTGAAGCGCCGGAGATGGCTGGCGCGCTGGAGATGGTTGGCACGCCGGAGATGGCTGCCGCGCAGGAGATGGCTGAAGCGCCGGAGATGGCTGCCACGCAGGAGATGGCTGAAGCGGCCCAGACTGCTGACGCTGCGGAGACGGCGGGGGTGCCAGTGGCCTCCAATTTGGAAGCACGATGTGTTCCTTCTTTCAAAGAATGGTTGTTTTCACTTCAAATTTGAGTTGAGTTTCCCCTTCACTTGTAGCATGGTCAAGCTGTGCTTCCTCATATTCCTTCACAACCTCATCCACCCCGACAATAGCATAGCCATCTGGAATCGGTCGACAGTGGTAAGTTCCACCAGCTACAGGAGGTAAGGCATAGCCAACAGCCACCTTAATGGATAAGCCCATTAATCTCACATGCAGCTCAGCGTGTTCGCTCTCCGTGATCTCATCCACGGGGTATCGAGGACCCGCCATTTCAAGCGTGGGCTGCACGTTCTCTGTGGAAGCCACACTGCTTTTCCACGCAGAGTCTGGGTTGCCGGCAGCTTCCAATGCAGGCTCTTCGTGCCGCTGAGATGGGCCGGTAGCTTGATGGCTCTGTTGTGCATTCACTTGCGCCTGCAGCGCCACAAGTGCATGTTCTATCCGTGTCATCCGCTCTGTACGCTCTTTTTCTTTTCTGTCGCGCCATCTGTAAGAGTCGCTCCACTCGGCAAACCCATCCTTCCACGTCATACCCCCTGTGCCTCGTGCATGTCCAGGGTGTTCTTTTTTACCGATGGCGCGTGTGAGCTAGTCATTCTCTCTGTCGGGATGGAAGGTCCTGGCGGCCGTTTCCTCGTATGCCGTGATGAGTTCAGTGACGGGTTTGGCAAGGAGGGTTGGGAAGATACACAATCCTGTTTCTGGGTCCAACCTTGCCCCGATTCCGTAGAACCAAGTCTTTGCACGTACGTCCCACCCATGTGTTTGGGGTGTGATCCCTCTGTCGCGCAGGGCCTTCTCAGCTTCCTCCCACTTAGGCCTCTGAGATATGTAGCCACCTGACCCTGTCCTCTGGTGATATTCCTTCTTCTGGGCATTTAGCGTATTGGTTTCTGACCTCTTTGTAGATATAGCACCTTCCTTGTATGCCAAAAATTCACGCCAGTGAGGTCTTATCTTCGCATAATATGCGTCTTCGAAATCTGGAGTCTCGCGAGCTTTGACAAATTTGTTCAATTTTGTCTTCCAGTTGCGGAAAGCGTCAGCCATCTTCTTTAGAGTCCACTCTTTGACCTTTTCCTTTATAACCGGTTTGTTTTCATCCTCCTCTGGCGGAAGGGTGAAATTTACCAACAGCGAATTCCAAAGCGTTTCTTTGGATCTTTCATCGACAAAGGTACGGTCGCCCTTCTTTGGCTTATTCCAATATTCAATTATGATTGGGATTTGGTCCCTAACAAGAACTCCAGCCTGACGTACAAATTTGTCTGCGGCCTTCTTGGGCTCTATCGGCCTGCCATCAACACGGACTGCTTCGATCGTGAACTTTGCACGATCTTTCAACCGATGGCTCGCGCCTCGCTTGCTCTTTTTCGTAGAAGAAGATGGTTGCTGGCTGGTCGATCCAGAGGGCTAAAAGAAGAAAGAAGCGTTAATTAATACATGTAGAAGAAGATTGTTGGTGGAAGTCAGCAGAGGCTTAATCAATGCATATACCTCGCCGGACTTTGTAATCACTAAATTGCGTTCACCGGAGTCTTCATCTTCTCGATGACTACTTGAGCTGTCATCATGTCCCTCCAAGTTCAGATATTGTGAGGTGTCCTCATCGATAATGTTCTCCATTATTTCTTCTTCTTCAAGGTTTCTACTAAGTGGATCCATAGTGTCTAAAACAATAATATTATCTAGAGTAAGAGAGTAAACATTCAAGTGGACTTGGATTCATACACAAATATACATATTATTCATACAAAAATACACAAATAAATACACAAATGAAATTAAAACCCTAAGGATGCTTGATCATTTTAAACGAGTTCCGAGGGGTCCAAACCCTAATTCGGAGAAATCCCGGATGCATATGAGAAGGGCTAGCTATAGTGGCTGACCGGAGGATGCTCCAGAAAGCGGCGGCTGGCGGCGCTGGAGAGCGACCTAGGGCGCGTGAGGTAGCGGGTTCGCCTCAGCGTGATGCGGCCTACCTAAAATGGGCGGCGCCACTACCTAGGGGTCACCGGAGCGACATTAACGACGACGGCCAGCGGCGGCGCTTGCAGAGCAGCGAGGTGACGACCCTAAACTAATACTAACTATAAAATACACTAAATAACCCTAAACTAAATACACTAAACTACACTAAATAAATAACCCTAAAGTAAATAAATAACCCTAAACTAATAACCCTAAACTAAATAAACCCTAAACTAATACTAACACTAAACTACTAATAATACACACTAAACTACACACTTATAAAATACTAATAACTAATTATATACATATATGCAACAATATATACAACATATATGCAACAATATATATATGCAATTACACACAAATAAAATTATTCATACACAACAATATATATACATATATGCAACATTTATCCAATATACACACAAATAACATTTATCACCAATATCCAATATCTCCAAAACACAAACAGAGAGCTCTCACTGCCGGTGGCGGCAACTCTCGTGAACGGGGCCGGCGGCAGCGGTCGTGGACGCGGGGTAGGCGGCGGCGGCTCCGAGTTGGCGGAGGATTCGGTGTTGGCGCGCGGCGGATCCGAGCCGCGGCGACGGGGGTGGCGGCCGACGTGGGCGCGCGCGGTGGAGGACGGTGCTGGCGCGGCGGGGGGCGTCGACTGCGACGGCGACGGCTCATGCGCAGGGAGGGGGCGACGGCGCTCCCGCGGGATGGCGACGGTGAGGGCGGCGACGGCGAGGGCTGGACGGCGACGGCTGGACGGCGCCGGCTCTCCTCTGATTTTCTCTGTGCGCGCGCTTTCGATCTGGCTGGGGGGAAGAAGGAAGGGGAAGGCGCGCGTTATAACCCCCCCCCCCTTTAACACCGGTTCGTGGCTGGAACCGGTGCTAAAGGAGGGGGGGGTGGAATTCGTTTCGCGCCCGCACCCCCCCTTTAACACCGGTTCCAGCCACGAACCGGTGTTAGGGGGGGGGGTGTGCGCGCGCGAAACGAAATAAATGCGCCCCCCTTTTCACCGGTTCGTGGCTAGAACCGGTGTTAGAGGGGGGGCATTTATTTCATGCATTAAAGGGGCGGGGCATTTATAATTCAAAAAATAGGATATGAATTTAGAAAATTCATATCTTATTCATTTCAACTCAGAAAAATATGAATAATATATCATAATTTTCACAAAAATAATATCTATCCATTCATGTAAAAACATTTTATATTTACTTTAGATGAAAATTTTCAAAATGATTAAAACAATTACATATAAATTTTGATTATTCAATTCAAACAAAAATAAATTGTCAAATCCTAAAACTTTGAACATAACAAATATTAAGCATCTAAAAAGGAATCTAACCCTATTTTATTAGAGCAAATCATATTTTATTTTGTATTAACATTTTTGAATTGATTGGATATTTAAATGCCGCATCTTTTGTATACACTTGAATCTGACAAAGCCTCGCTCAACTTGCATTGGATTTTTGATAAAATAGCATATTGTGAACCTAAAAATGATTTTTGTAAAAAATCATGAGCATCGTATCATGTACCTGTAGTTCATATCTGACCCACTTCCTACCGATTCGGCAGGAAGTTTTCTTTTTCACCAGAGGTGGACGGAAAGGTTTCAGATCCCCCTGTTGGTACATTGTCCATATAAGGTGGTCTAGTATTTTTGTAAAATGTGGTGGTGGTTTTTTGAATTAGCCATTTGGTGGTTGCTTCACAAAACCGTCCGTTTTTAATGCTCAGAAAATGGAAAATGCCCTTTTGTTGCGATAAAAAGGAAAACTTCCTCTTGCAACATTGTTTGCCATGCCATGATGCACATGTATGCACAATATGGCCATATTATCACAAACTATGCCTTGATTCTAGCCATAACATTGGTCATTTGACCCGAAAGCCAAGAAACCTCGAATGAGATAGGTCATTTTGTGAAGGAGATAGAACTGGAATTAAAATACAGAATGCAACTAATAGTAAGTTACATAAAGCACGACTGAAAATTAAGATACATAAAAGAACTGAAAATTAAGATACATGGCCAGATTAAGTAACAATCGGCCGAACTTGTTTCGGAATGTTGGAGTGATTCAGTCATGCTCCTGCCTACACCTGTAATACTCGCCACTGTAGTCGTCGTACTCGCCGCGGCCGTCATCGCTGTCGTCGTCGGGGTCGCCGTAATTGAACCTTGAAGGCTGAGTACGCGTGGGCTGCACTTAAGGGTAGCGCAGACGGGGGTTAGAGTCGGCGGCAGTATCATAGGCCATGACGCTCTGGAGAGTCCGACCGCGCCACCATAGCCGACGGACGGCCTCATTGAAGTTCGGAGGAGGTGGGCCGTCCTCCTCATGCCTGGCGAGCGCCCTCTCACGCCGATCCACGAAGAAGGCTTCCCAAGTAGGGAAATAGTCGGGATGCCATCTGGGATTCCTCCGCTGCTCCGGCGTGAGCTCGAAGTAGTAGTGGTTCGTGATGGCCATCCGGCACGCCACACCTAGAGGGACAGGAGGAACCGGCACGCCTCCGGCGCTCAGCATCCAGTCGACGGGGACACAGTAGCCCGGCGCACATGGGTAGTTCGAGGCGCAAAGCGCCTCTGCCTCCCTGGGGGTTAGTGCTACGGTGGAAGCCATGGGAAAGAGTGATGAGGTTGCAGATATGAGTCTAGAGATGTGCAATGACAATGGAGGCCAACCCTACATATATATATATATAGTGAAGAACTGGCGGGAAGAACTGGAGGGAAGAACTGGCGGGAAGAAAAATGGCGGGAAAAAATGGCGGGAAGAAAAATGGCGGGAAAAAATGGCGGGAAGAAAAATGGAGGGAAGAAATAGAAGGAAGAAAAATGGCTCATTTAATACATATACTGCTAACAGAAGAAATATGACATTGATTTCCATGTTGAGATACATATGTGTGCCAAAAATGGCTCAATTAATACATATAGTCAATCTTATGATCGCGTCGGCCGTAACCATGGAGTATCAACACCGTTTAACAGGATGGTTGGGTCAGTCTTCACTCTGAAGGGCGGAATTTCATCAAACTTATTATAATCTTCTGACATGTCTGTCTTGTCCTCCACTCCCACGATGTTTCTTTTCCCTGAAAGAACTATGTGACGCTTTGGCTCATCGTGTGATGTATCTGTTTTCTTATTTTTTTCTTTTTTTCGGTTTGGTAGACATGTCCTTCACATAGAAAACCTGAGCCACAACATTGGCTAAGATGAATGGTTCGTCTAAGTTCTTGTCTACCTTCATAAGATTGTTGAGATCCACCGTTGTCATTCCGTACTTCTTGTCTACCTCAACCCCCCCTCCTGTTAGCTTGACCCATTTGCATCGAAACAAGGGGACCTTAAAATTAGGTCCATAGTCAAGTTCCCATATCTCCTCTATGAACCCATAATACGTGGTCTTTTGCCCATTGTCTTCTGCTGCATCGAAGCGGACACCACTATTTTGGTTGGTGCTCTTTTTATCTTGGCCTATCGTGTAAAATGTATTCCCATTTATCTCGTACCCTTGGAAAGAACATACAGTCGAAGATGGTGTCCTGGCCAACAAGTACAGCTAATCCCCAACAGTGGTGTTATTCGTGAGAAGTCTTTGCAGCCAGCCGCCAAAACTCGCCATGTGTTCACTTATAATCCATTCATCAGACTGCCCCGGGTGTTTGAGGCGTATTAAATTCTTGTGTTCATTGATATACGGGGCAACCAAGATAGATCTTTGTAAAATTGTGTAGTGTGCTTGATTGAGAGAATGCTCGTCCCTACATATCATTGCTTTACATCCTAGGGTGCCTTTTCCACGCAGTCTCCCCTCATGTCGTGATTCTGGAACACCAATCGCCTTAAGGTCAGGAATAAAATCAACACAGAACTCAATGACCTCCTCTGTTACATAGCCCTTGGAGATGCTTCCTTCTGGCCTAGCACGGTTATGAACATATTTCTTTAAGACTCCCATGTACCTCTCAAAGGGGAACATATTGTGTAGAAATACAGGACCGAGAATGGCAATCTCTTCTACTAGGTGAACCAGGAGATGCGTCATAATATTGAAGAAGGATGGTGGGAACACCAACTCAAAGCTGACAAGACATTGGGCCACATCTGTCTGTAACCCTGGTAGGCTTTCTGGATCGATTACCTTCTGAGATATTGCATTGAGGAATGCACATCGCTTCACAATGGGTACTCGAACATTTTCAGGTAGAAGCCCCCTCAATGCAATCGGAAGCAATTGTGTCATAATCACGTGGCAGTCATGAGACTTCAGGTTTTGGAATTTTTTCTCTGCCATATTTATTATTCCCTTTATATTCGACGAGAAGCCAGACAGGACCTTGATACTGCTCAGGCATTCAAAAAAGATTTCCTTCTCTGCTTTGGTAAGAGCGTAGCTGGCAGGAGTTAAGTGGCATCGTTTACCCTTCTCGTTCTCAGGATGCATAGGCTCTTCAGGGTCTTTCGGACGTTGCTGGTCCTGCCGTGCTTCCGGTGTATCTTTTGTCTTCCCATACACTCCTAGGAAGCCTAGCAGGTTCACACAAACATTCTTCGTCACGTGCATCACGTCGATTGAAGAGCGGACCGCTAAGACTTTCCAATAGGGTAGGTCCCAAAATATAGATTGCTTCTTCCACATGGGCGCGTGTCCGGCATCGTCATTCGGAACAGATAGACTGCCAAAGATTACTTCTAGGTCCTTGACCATACCAAATACCTCCTCACCGATATGGAGGACAGGCTTCCTCCGGGGTTCTGCCAGAGGTTTGAAATGCTTGCCTTTCTTTCTTACTGGATGCAGGTTCGGAAGAAATCGACGATACCCTAGGTACACAACCTTCTTACATTTATCCAAATATACACATTCAGTCTCATCTAAACAGTGTGTGCATGCATTGTATCCCTTGTTTGTCTGCCCTGAAATGTTACTAAGAGCAGGCCAATCATTGATGGTTACGAAAAGCAATGCTCGTAGGTCAAATGGCTCCCCTTTGTGCTCATACCACATACGTACACCTGGTTTGGCCCACAGCTGTAAAAGTTCTTCAACTAATGGCCTTAGGTACACATCAATGTCGTTGCCGGGTTGCCTCGGGCCTTGGATGAGCACTGGCATCATAATGAACTTCCTCTTCATACACAACCAAGGAGGAAGGTTATAGATACATAGAGTCACAGGCCAGGTGCTGTGACTGCAGCTCTGCTCACCAAAAGGATTCATGCCATTTGTACTTAGACCAAACCTTAAGTTCCTTGCGTCACGTGCGAAGTCCGGGTACTCTCGCTCGACTTTTCTCCACTGTGACCCATCAGCGGGGTGTCTCAACATCGCGTCTTTCTTACGGTCTTCCATGTGCCATCGCAACAACTTGGCATGCTCTTTATTTCTGAAGAGACGTTTTAACCGTGGTATTATAGGAGCATACCACATAACCTTAACAGGAACCTTCTTCCTAGGGGCCTCGCCCTCAACATTGCCAGGATCGTCTCGTCTGATCTTATACCGCAGTGCAGTGCATACCGGGCATGCATCCAAATTCTCGTACTTCTCACCGCGGTAGAGGATGCAGTCATTAATGCAGGCATGTATCTTCTGCACGTCTAATCCTAGAGGGCAGACAACCTTCTTTGCTTGGTATGTACTGTCGGGCAACTCATTATTTCTTGGAAGAATATTCTTCATTTTTACCAACAACTTTGAAAATGAGCTGTCAGTCACACCGTTTTCTGCCTTCCATTGCAGCAAATCCAGTGTGGTACCTAGCTTTTTGTGGCCATCTTCGCAAGTTGGGTACAACAATGTTTTGTGATCCTTTAACATTTGCTCCAGCTTCTCCTTCTCCTTTTCAGTTTCACATTCTTCCTTTGCATCAGTAATGGGCCGACCAAGATCGTCATCAGCGGGCCCATCTCCTGCCTCTTGATCTTCATTATCTACCCCCGTTGCAGTATCATCATATTCAGGATACATATTATGATAGTTGTCATCATCCTCTTCTTCTTCGTTGTCTTCCATCACAACCCCTTTTTCTCCGTGCTTGGTCCAACAATTATAGCTGGGCATGAAACCGGATCGAAGCAGGTGGGCGTGAATGGTTCTGGTATTTGAGTAGTCTTTCTTGTTCTGACAGTGAACACACGGACAACACATAAAACCATTGTGACCACGGTTTGCATTAGCCACAACGATGAAACTTTGGAGGCCCGTAATGTACTCGGAAGTGCGGCGGTCACCGTACATCCATTGCCGGTTCATCTGCATTAATCTATAGTATATATCAAAAAATAATAGGGAGATGACCATTTATATATAGTACATCAATGACACATGAAAGGATAGTTGCCGACCTCGACCGAGAAGGAAAGAGCAACGAGAAAACTTATTTTGAGCTATCAGGCATTTCACCGAACACCTCTTGTGCATACGAAAAAAACACAAACTAGCACACTTCACACCCTCTTGCTAGGCTCCAAAATGAGATAGTGAAAAAATGGAAGAGTGGGGTGTGGGCTGCGGTGTCTTATATAGCCCCCCCCCCTTTAACACCGGTTCAAGCCACGAACCGGTGTTAAAGGGGGGGCTGCGCGGGCCACTGGTGCAGGGGCCTTTAACACCGGTTCGTGCCATGAACCGGTGTTAAAGGGGGGCTCCTTTTTGCTGCACGGGCCACGCTGGTACAGGCCCCCCCTTTAACACCGGTTCGTAGAAGAACCGGTGTTAAAGCCCATTTCTAGGCTCAACCAAAGGCCTCGTTTCCACTAGTGCATGCTTGCAAGCTTCATAGATGTAATCATACAGTGCCTCCAATTAGGAAGATGTTACTGCTAGTTTATATTGCAATGGTGGTGCGTAAATGTTCAATACAAATTGTTGGAGAGTGGAGAACACATTGGGTTGTCTCCTTGGCAAATTCGTAAATTTGAAAATGACTAGCACAATCTGGACAATGAAGACCACCTTCAATACAAAAACATGTCATTAAATTGATTCCTGACAACCACAAGATATGTAGGTAAGAATTCATCCATATATACGATGGAGGACCAACGCGTGTGTATATGTTCTCCATAGTGCAGAAGTTTTATTGTCGTTATCTTTTTCTGCCAAATGTTATCAAAATACGACTGCATCGTTGGGCTGAATACTAGCTTCATCAGATACGAGTAGGAGATGTTGGGAATTAAACTCGTCGTTTGACCAGAAATCCCTATACCAGCCGACATTGTTAGCCAATCACAACAATACGGTCAGTGGTCTCTGGTGCTTATAAACGCCGAATCACAAGGCTAGTTGGCGCACTCAAGCTCTAGGAGAAAAGAAACCCGCCATAGGTAACTGTGTCGGGAAACATTCATAGCTGCTTTTTCTAGATCGGCATATCATCATCCGCCGAGTTGGCGCTAGCATGAAATCAAGGTGTTCATGCTGTGTTCCATTGTAGGCTTGCAAAGCGTAGGCGTCGTGGCAACTGTGTGTCTTGTGCCAGCCTACGTATCATGTGCACGTTATAATTTTTAGTGTCCACTGATCTTTCTTTTGCATCAGTTTAACAGGTAGTTTGTATATTTAGGGATCCCTTAGTTTTTCGTTATTCACAAAAAACTTAATATTAATCATGCATGATGCTTCCAAATATCACCGCAAACTCGAATATATAACATAACATAGTATTAAACACATACATCGTAGCACTAGAAAAGACATCATAATCAGTTTCGACACAACCATCACATAAGTTTTGAAGAGAAGTTTAAGTGTGATCAATTTCATACAGATTAATTCAATCACCGACTAGTAAGGAACCTAATTCACCCAAAGAAACAAGTACTATGATGAAATTTTGGATGCTTGGTTGTTAGTTGAGTCTGCAGCAAACTCCGGATGAACATAGAATAAAATAAACTATAAATCACTTTGCCAAACACGGAAACATGAATGGAATTATATCTCGTCTTGCAGGTCCAGCATGTAGAAGTTTCATTACCCCAAATTATATCTCAGCAGGTTTGTACCTATATTTTGCACTAGGAGCTCCTGAACCGAGAATCAGTGAACTCTATTTCAATGACGACGAGTTTCACAACAAGGAGGGTGGCGATGATGGGGGTGGTGACGATGAGGAGTAAGGACCATTTGATTCTGCAATTATCTCTCATATATGCAATCTTACCGATAGTGAGGGAGAAGTACCTCGTCGACAAGTTTCCACCAATCAATTTCTTCGTTGGGTTGGAATTTTTCACTCGCTTGACGATGATTTATACTGAGCTACATAATATGGTATGTTTTCACTTACCATTTTTTTCATTTCCTATAGAATTCATATTGTGTGATGGTGCTCTATTTAACATAAAGATATCTAACTTTCGCGTCTTAGAAACTACCAATGAGAGTGGTTTATTCTCTTCATATTCATCAAGAAGGCTTGGTTGGAGTATACGTTGGAGAAAGAGCTGGCATTAGCGCTGTTTCATACAAGACACTGACAGATGGAACGATTGTATTCAAGAAGCAAGGGTGGAAGAACTTCCATCAAGCTGAAGATAAGCATGTTGGATAAGCAGTTCTCCTAACCGGCAGGACCACCTCACACCGTAACATTTAGATAATGTTCGTCATCGACATCATCATTCACAATAACCAACCGCTATCGGATTCATAGTCATACTCCGAGTTATGTTTTTTCTCGACATGTTTTGTTAAGAACATGTGTAGTGATGCAACTTGGCAGTGTTATTCTTTTTATAAAGAGTAAAATTCACCCACGGTCATTAAACTTGCAGGATTTTTCAATACGGTCACTCGACTCAGAAATACATTACTTACGGTCACGGAATACGCCGTGGAGATCATCTAGGTCACTGGTTCCGGTAGACATACATGTTTTGCTGACGTGGCACAGTGTTGACCAGTCCACCTATGTAAACACACCTACGGGAACGAGTTACGGAAAAGTGCTTACGGGCTGACGTGGAAATACCAACCTGTAAACTCCCTTGATGAAAAAATAGAAAGAAAACTGCTCTCGCTGAGACGTACTTGGGGGAAACTCTGCTTTCTCGGCGACGTCCCGACGACAGACATGAATGCCCCAACAAATGTGCGGAATCAACGGCGATGTCTCCTGGACCGACATGACTCTACGAACTCTGTCGTGGGCGACACGGTGAGGTATTCCGAGGCAGCGTGGCGAGTTTCTCCTAGTCGGCGATGCAGGCTCCATGGCTTGCAGGCGTATGCAGGTTCTGTAGACGGCGGGGTGAGATTGTTCGCTGAGCACACTGGCCTCCTCTCATATCCAATCGGTCTGTGATCTGGATCTCTACTCCCCGAGTCGGAGAATCTCGACATGGCACTTCAGGAGAGATCTCCGCGACACGCCGCTATGATCAAACCTATCCGCTCACGTCACCGGGGACCTCCCGGCGCTACTCCGGTAGCTGATCTATGGATATATTCGATTGAGACTGGGTTAGGGCTAAATGGTTTGTTCCTGGCGAGCAATTTTCGGTTCGAGGTAGGCTCCACGTCAGCCCGTAAGCACTTTTCCGTAACTCTTTCCGGTAGGTGTAGCATTACTGATGTAAACAAGTGTGTATTTTTTGCCAAAAGCTCCCTCACTTTTTTTCTCTATGCGGCGAAGACGGCGACCTGCGGCTGGGGCACTGCTTCCTGGAGGAGCTACTGTGGTGGAGGTTGGTTGGCCGGCAGCGAGGACGGCGACCTGCGGCTGGAGCACGGTGGTGAGAACGGCGGCCGACAGTGAAGACAGTTGGACGGCAAAAAGGACAGAGGCAGGCAGTTAGGACGGACCTGCGGCTAGGGCACGGAGGCGCCCTCCCTGAGCATCCCCATCCAATTTCCGCCGTCCAGGAAGCAGCGCCGCGCCGTCCGTGTCTCCGCATCCACCTCCGCGGCCAGCCCATTGCTCCCGGCGACGCCGCTGTCCTCCTCCAGGACGTGCCGAACTGTCACGGTCGTTGCACGTCAAGGCCGCGTCCATGGCCCGGGTGGGCGCCCGCTACTTGGGAGATGGAGCGCTGCGGCTGCTAGCGGCGACGCACCAGGTTGAGCTGCAGCGCGGCGTCATCGGAGAAGCCCGGCGAGGCAGCGAGGTGCGCATAGGCTATAGTCATAAGTAGTATACAGCTAGCTAACAGGAATCTTGTCGGCAGCAAAGGGCGTCACATCCAGAAGCGCCGCCGCCCTCTGCTGCTGATGATGACCAAGTCGAGTTCTAGCATCCCCGCATGTCCTCCTGAAAAAATCAGTCAAAGCCGCGATAGCCGCGACCCCGGCGCTCGACCTGCTCTGGCCTCCAGTGAGGGCGGGAGAATGGGCTCGGGCAGGAGGATGCTGTTTCGACGGCGGTGGCGACCTTGGCCGGAACGATGGGTGGAGGCGGTAGTTGATTGAAACATTATCCCTTTGCATTTTTTCAATTTAGTTCGGCTATTTTTATTCTTCAAAACTTATTCCAACGATTAGGAGACTGACAGATGGGGTCCATATGGCGCCACGTAGGCAGATACGTTGCTCTACGGAGGCCCAGTGACCTAGATGGAACAGCCGCCGCATTCAAGTACCGTAACTTTCGTATTCTAAAGGTGGGTGACCGTATCGCCCAAGGGTGACAAGTTCGGTTCCATGGGTGAATTTTACTCTTTTATAAACCACTAGCACGGTGGCCCTCGCAAATGCGAGGGCAACATCTATTTTTTATAGAAAGATGAGCATTGTTCCTACTTCTTCTCGGAATTAATCGGGAAATAGATTTATTGATTTTGTGCACATTCACATTATTTGATGGAAAATAATAATATAGTTGTAGCCAATATTTTTGGTATACATATATCTCACCTTTGTAGAAAACATCTTTAATCGTCTTTCTTGGTCAAAAATTATTAGGATATTTCAAAAGGTAGTAGATTGAGTTGATGTGTCATTTTTCCACGACATTATATTTCTATATACAATTAAAATTTTAGAATTTTTAGCTAGTTGGTAACGTCAGCAATCAAATTCTCAAATAATTTGGGGCTACTTAAGCAATGATCAATTCATGTTTAGATAACTTGAGCAATGAATGTATAATGTTTGGACCATTCCGACCCAATAGGAAATAATATTGCTGAATGAAGTAAAGACTAATATATCCTAGATTAGTAAGCACATATTTCTTTTTATACTATATTTTTCTTATAGTGAGTATCTGATAAATGCACAAATATGATAAATGCACAAATCTTTAGATTGTGGTAGATTCTGTAAGCTTTTTATCAGCTTTCTATAAGAATATCACCATGTGTAGTACTATGGATAGGTTCTTGATATAAGATAAATATACTTTGAGGAGTTTGTATTACCATTAGAATTTGTAAGCACATTAGTTTTTCTTATGTTAGTGTGGAATTTTTAAGTTTTGGAAGAATTTATAGCCTGAAGTTTAGCTATGTTAGCTCAGTGTTCTGTTCGCGACAATCCTTGTAGCCAAGATTGTGCCATGTAGAATAAGGTGTAATGGCTCGATCTAGATCTCGATGCTCTTGTATGGCACATTTATCACGCAATAATCCACGAAGCTAGTGGTTCCCGTGGCTCGTCTCTTCTCCTCGTTAGTTTGACAAATTCAGAAACTTTGGCATAGGTGTAGTAAGAAGCATGTCACTCACAATTGTGTGTTCGTTCATCTTAGGGTCCTACTATTCAAATTATTCTTCTGTAATATTTTATAACTTGCGAGATAAATTCAACCTTTCAGTGCTACATTTTTTTTAATTTTATATATCATAGATAGTCCTATAGACATATGAATCAATTGATTATTGGAGCCTCTAATATATTTTTCTTTCCACCATATCCATTTTCTAAATACCACCATGCCCTATAATATGGTAGTAGTAGACCTTTTTGTGTCCTGATATATATCTTGACACGTTGCTGTGAGTCGAACATCGATGCCATGATCCTTGATTTCTCCGTCAATCATATATATGGGAGTCTAAGATAGACTAAATGGATAATATTCCAACGCTCCAAAAATACATGACACCGATTTTCAATCCAACTATAATTGGCTAGAAGGCATTGATTATTAAGAGGATGCATTGATGTCACATACAAAAGAATAACCAATATGCATTCTGATGTCACACACAAAAATGTAGAGATTGTCATATTAGATTACTTGACTTATAAGTCACTTCCAAATGTCATACTAATACATATTGGATTAAGGCTACAAGAAGTTTAGATTTGATCAGTCTACATCGCCATCTCGACTTGACCGCCATCCATTTTGGTGATATAGTTTTCTAGAACTTAGATCTCAAATATCCATCTATGTTGCTACATTCAGTCCATAATTCATGTTAGGTTTTAGAATTAACTCGGATGCCGGCGATCGATTACGGAGAAAAGTAATTTAGACGTATGTAATGTATATTTTCTACGGAAGTTTGTGCTTTTACGATCTTCATTATCTGCTAAAGTGCAATGTGGTTTTCTCTTATCTTATTGCTTACAATATGTTTTTTTATTAGAGACTATCTATTAAATAGAGTTTTTTCTATATTTACTTGTAACGATTTACCGTCGATATGGTTTTTAAAATTAACTTTCTGGTACAAATCAGTTTTGGAGAATTTGAGTCTGAATGTCATTACAAACTCCTATATTTTTTAATCTTTTAAATCTAGGATCTCCTAAATAATGAGCAATACCTATGTGTGTTGGCAAAGAAAATTGTATACAATTGAACAGGCTAATATGCCATAAATAAATAAATATATATATGCTAAGTGCAATACTTTAAGCGGATGTGCTTCTTGTTTTTTAACGCAGTACATGCATATGTGGGCCCGGTTTCTCTCGATAGGGGAAGAAATAAAAATTGTGCATGTCCTCGCCTATATGCACCGGTCGTACCATGCAATGGAGCCTTGGTCGAAACTTTTTTTTACGTGCACCTGGCTGGTGCTAGCCCGTAACGATCGCGGTTGTGATTAGCATGTCGTACCATATTACAAAATTACGTAACTATTAATCTCTTAGTAAATCATAACCGGAGATTTTAAATCTGATTATCAAAATAATTTAGGTGATGTGGATTAACCTAGTGCCTCGAAAAACAGCCTTATATTGCTTTTAGTATATAGTAATAGATTTGTTAATAACATGTGGTGAACCAACTAGTTTATTTCCTATTGGACTGATATTATTGTTGATGTGTTATATAAATTCAGAGGATTTTCTTGCGGCGCGCCTCCCAGACCCAGTTGTCGCCAACGCGCATTGCTTCCAGCGTGTCCCATACGGCCTTGGCACCTCTCTTGGCAGCGAGCGCGGGGACCATACCCGCGGGACCAACCTCAAGACCTCAAGATCACGCCGAGTTCCTGGAGCTACTGTCGCTTCGCCGCGTCGCGATCTTCATCAGGATTAACCACTCCTAGTAGTTTGTTTTGGTGAGGGTGGGGAACGTGACACTACTGCCTCTGTCACGCCGCCACCGCCCCTCCTTTACCTACTCCGTCCGCGGCACGGGGAGCGCGCGTGGCGCTGGGATGCTGATATTTCAGGCGTCTTGGAGGCGGAGGCCGCTGGTGGTGGAGGTGGTTGCGGTGTTCCGACCATGACCGAAGACTCTCCCTCTGATACCAAATGTGGTTGTCGAACTCTAAAAGTATGAATTTTGCAGTACAAAAACATAGTCCGTGATAGAGTTTTTGGTGTCAAGCATGTGCGACTTTTGTGATTCTGTTATTCAGCTTATAAACAGGATTACAGGGCAACTAACTGGCTCACGATCCGATTTTGTCGCGCCATCCCATGACCTCGGTGTGTGCCTGCCCACTAACTGAAACTAGCTAACTACTTAACTGAAGAACGGGTCACACCCTAGGGCTAGTGCCATTGCTAATCTGGACACGACCACACATGTGATCGTGCCTTATTACAAGAATAAGTAAAAACTAAAATGTGTGCAGAGTTTAGGCTAACAAACTGGTAGATTCAAACTAAAAAAACAAGGATGCAAACTAAACAAGGAACAAATCGATCTGATGTCCCAACATGTGTATCATTCTTGCTCACACATCCTCTATTGGAACAGCCTGGACCCGCCAAGTCATTTCCGGCAAGCCAAACTTGCAAGAGCTGGCTCAATTTGTAACGCTCGTGAAGGATTTGCTGCTGATTGGTGATTACCGCCAAAGCAAGATGTGGATGTACTAACAAAGCACACACAAACCCGGCTGTTTTGTGGACTGATCGGTCTAGTGGTCATCTTGATAGATTGGTTAATTAATCTGGATGGGCTGCAACTCTGCAACATCCATCAACTGAACTTGTTATATTGCTTTTTGGATGCGCAGCCAGCCAGAGGTTTCAAGAGGTGCGATTTTCTGCCAGGACAAACTCGCCGCCACAAGATCAATATTAAGGAAGCGATCGGAGGTACTCCCTCCGATCCATAATAAGTGTTGCCCACTTAGTACAAAGTTTGTACTAGCTTAGTATAAAATGAGCGACGACACTTAATATGGATCAGAGGGAGTATTATTTCTTGGGCAGCGAAGACTGGAAGAAGCCGAGTCACGTGGGAGAGGGAGTACAGCGCCTCCAGTTAGTAAGATTTTACTGCTAGTTTTCATTGTATGTGTGTTGTGTAAATGTTCAATACAACTTGTTGGATAGTGGGGAAATTGATTGAGTTGTCTCGCTCCTAAATTTTGACATGACCAGCACAATCTGGACAGTGAAGACTACCTTCAATACAAAAACATCTCATTAAATTGATTCCTGACATCCACAAGATACGTAGGTAATAATTCATCCATATATAAATGGAGGACCAACGCGTGTGTATGTGTTCTCCATAGTGCAGAAATTTCTACCGTCGTTATTTTTTTGCCATATGTTATTAAACTACGGTTGCATGGAAGATCCCGGTGGATGCTAGCTTCAGATAGGAGTAGGAGACGTTGGGAACTACACTCCTCGTATTTCCTGAAATCCCTGTACTAGAGTTGCCCGGTGTTCCAATGTGTCCTGTACTTTAGATGCTTTATGAACTGATGATTCTAGAAACATAACCTCCCGCTGTTTTCTGAATTTCATGGCAATTATCACCTGGATATGAGCTATGATATGCATTCTTCCTTTTTCGTTCATGTAATTGCTTTCAACCCCGATAATCTGAAAGAATAAATAAAAGGCACAAACGAACACTACAACAAAATTATTCGCCGAAAGCGAAACAAGATCAAATATTTGCCACTGATTGCTGATTACTGCCAAAGCAAGATGTGGATGGAGCAGCAAAGCACAAACAAACCCGGTTGTTTTGTGGACTGATCGATCTAGTGCTCATCTAGATAGATGAGTTAATTAATCTATATGGACTGCAACTGTGCACCATCAATCAACTCAACTTGCAGCCGTGAGAGGATTCACGAGGCGTGATTTTCTGCCAGATCGATATTAAGGAAGCCACTGGACATGTTTTTTCTTGGGCAACGAACACCAGATGAAGCCAAGTAATGCGGGGGAGGGAGGGGAGTCTCCTTGTTAATCGTACAGTGCCTCCAATTCGTAAGATGTTACTGCTAGTTTACATTGCATTGGTGATGTGTAAATGTTCAATACAAATTGTTGGATAGTGGGGAAATTGATTGAGTTTTCTCGCTTGTAAATTTTAACATGACCATCACAATCTGGACAATGAAGACCACCTTCAATAAAAAAACATCTCATTAAATTGATTCCTGACAACCACAAGATACATAGGGAAGAATTCATCCATTCATATGATGGAGGCACTAGGGAAAAACAGGCCTCCAGTCCCGGCCCGTAAGGGGCTTTAGTCCCGGTCCTGGTAACCGGGACTGAAGGGGCGGAACTAAAGGCCCACTCATTAGTCCCGGCCCTCTTACCAGCCAGGACCAATGGGCATCCACGTGGCTGTCTCTGCGGGCGCTGGGTGCCCCCCCATTAGTCCTGGTTCGTATTACGAACCGGGACAAATGGTTCTTTGCCGCGGCAGAATTTTAGGCACTTTCTCTGCCGCGGCAGAGAATTTAATTTGTATTCTTTTTTTTTCATTTCAAAATAGTTTTCTACGCTACCACATACCGTACATGTTCGTGCATACATAAGATAACTTCTCTTAACATCGAGCATACAAATATATACATGATAGTTACACATGGAGATCACAATTATCGGGACTAGAGCCCGTCTATTCAATTACACGGTCGGGGATCATCGGCGCCTATTCACACTAAATTCTCCGGCGTCATCTATCATCTCGTTCATCAAGAATCCTGCCAGTTCTTCAGCAATTGCTACTACGCGTTGCTGTGGTAGGAGCTGATCCCGCATTTTCTCGAACTATATAAGAAAAGGAGATCAATATGAATATTAATCATGATAACAAAAAGTGACGGTAATAAAAATAATGTTATGAATGTATTGCTTACATCGACTCTATAATCATTCAGCTCACTGGTATACGTGCGAATGAACTCGCAAACGTAGAATCCACATAGATTCGTCCCCTGTGGCTGCCTCACGCACTTTACGAGAATAGAATTCAATCAAAATAATAATCCATCATCATAATTGTATTGAAACTAGAAGTAAAGAGATGCGCCTACTACTTACCGAGACCGGCTTAAACGTCAGCTTCTCAGTAAAGTCACCCGTAACTGCACTCTTGAACTGGTTCCAAACCCTACCCGGTAAAGAAAATGAATGAGTTATTTATTACGTGATATCTCAGGAAATCAACGAAAGAGACCGCTGTAGCGCGAAAATTACCTCTGGACATGTCCTGCATGTCTCTTTAATGGGTCCATGACTTCAACTCTTCCCTTATCAAGTTGAATGTCCATGAGAATCCAGTGGAAACTGTACACGTTTATATATACATCAGTAACTCATCAATTACACTTAACATCGAGTAAGCAAAAGATAATGTGTACAATAGAGTAAGACACTCACGCGAAATTGTAAGGAAACAGTATGTGGTCACAGAAATTTTGCTCTGTTAGAAATGTTAGAAGGTTTTCCTGTGTGTCCTCGGGTTTTTCCTTTAGCGTCCGACAATATATTTTATCTGGGTCAATGAACCCAACACTGAAGATTGACCTTCTTTTACATTCCATGATCTTCATTCTGCATAATAATAGAGTACAAAAGGATATAATTAGGATAATTACATGCAATGAACTGAACAACTGAAAAAAATGAACAACTTATATATAGACAATGAATTCAACAACTTACAGACAATAGCAACTCATGAGACTTTTGTCGAGGGCGTCGAAAGTGTATAACTGGAAGAGTTCTGGAAACTCAACATGGACCTCTTCTTCTCGGAAGTAGTAGTCATGTGGGACTTTCGCCACGATCATTATTCTCTCCTCCTTTACGGCTTTCAAGTACCATTTATGTAAACTCCGCATTTGTGTTGGCAGTTGTTGGAACTGCTCAAAGCTGAACAGAGGCTTCCCTGGGACATATGTAGGGACTACCCGAGCCTTGGGTAACTTGTCGTCCTGGGAACCTAGCAATTCCTCAATAGTCACATTCATAGCGGCCACAAGCTTCTTAGCTTCTTCCATATCCTGCTGGGGAGTGTCATAGGATACCACCTTGAGGGGTGGGGTCAATTTTTTGGCCTGTTCCCCGAGCTGGGGGACGTCCTTCCTTTTCCCGGTTGCACTTTGACTTGATGATTTGCTCCCGCTTGTACTTCTACTTGATTTGCTCTTCTTCACTTCCTTCTGAAGTGTCCGTCGATAGTCATCTGGCTTATGGTGCAAGTCATATTGCGATTTTGTGTTCAGAAAAGAAAGTGCATATGCTTTTTGCTTCTCGGTGTATACCGGGGCGGGCTCGGGTTTCTTCTTTTGAAGCTGCACAACACATTCGGCCTTTACGATCATGTTGGTTTCCTCGTCAGTACGATCGTAAGGTCTGTTAGAAAGATTCTTATGAGGTACTCTTGGGAGGGGCGACATTTGTCGTTTTGGGCTCCTGCGTCGTTTAGTACTAATCGGAGGCTGCGGCAGAGATCGAGATGGACTCGGGCTGTGGTGGTCGTAGTCATGGGGTGGGCTTCTTGGAGGTGATGGAGGTGAAGGTGACATGCGACCACTCGGAGGCGGTGTTGGCTTTGGCGTCCAGCCTGGAAGCTTGATGTTGTTCTTGTCCCATAGAATGATACCACCCAGTACTTCTCCGAGTGTCCTCTCACCTTCAGGTCTAGGGATGTCAAGCTCCATTGAGTCCCACCCCATTGCGATTTCATCCACACCAACTATAGCATAGCCAGCTGGAATCTCACGGCCATGCCAGCGTGGGCCAAGTGGACAAGGTAAAGCACATCCGACCGCCACCTTGATGGATAGGTGACTACGACGGCGTCGGGTGGACGACGGCGCCGGTGACTAAGACGACTACAGTGCCGCGTATTACAGGGCTAGGCAGGAGCATGACTGAACCACTCCAACCATTAGGCATGTTTCTTAATTTTCAGCTGTGCTATATATCCTTAGTGTTTGTGGGTTCCTTCTCTTGTGATGGTTCCTTCTCTTTGTGGTATCACTACCGTGGCTCAGAACGTCTAGTTTGATTGAGCAAGATGTATTACATGAAAGGGGACCTTTATGTGTCAAATAAAAGGTTTAATACATTACATAGATTTATGTCTCAAATAAAAGGTTTAATTACATAGATTTATGTCTCAACTAAAAGGTTTAATACATTATTACACATCACCAACATCTAGTGTTGTGGTTTTCTTCTGCACCGTAGCCATGGAGAATCTTCATCATTTAACAGGATGCTTGGGTCAGTTTTCACTTTGAAGGGCGGCATTTCATGAAACTTATTGTAATCTTCTGACATGTCTCTCTTATCATCCACTCCCACGATGTTTCTTTTCCCTGAAAGAACTATGTGGCGCTTTGGCTCATCATATTCTGTACTCTTTTGCTTATCTTTCCTTTTTCTCGGTTTGGTAGACATGTCCTTCACATAGAAAACCTGAGCCACATCGTTGGCTAGGACGAATGGTTCATCCATGTACGCAAGATTGTTGAGATCCACTGTTGTCATGCCGTACTTTTCGTCTACATGTACCCCGCCTCCTGTCAGCTTGACCCATTTGCACCGAAACAAAGGGACCTTAAAAGTCGGTCCATAGTCAAGTTCCCATATCTCCTCTATGTACCCATAATATGTGTCAATCTTCCCATTGCCATCTGTTGCATCAAAGTGGACACCACTCTTTTGGTTGGTGCTCTTTTTATCTTGGGCGATCGTGTAAAATGTATTCCCATTTATCTCGTACCCCTAGAAAGTACATATAGTCGAAGATGGTAACCTGGCCAACGAGTAAAACTCATCTCCAACAGTGGTGTTATTCATGAGATGTGTCTGCAACCAATTGCCAAAATTCTTCTCGTGTTCCCCTTTAATCAAGGTTTCAAGCTTCCCCGGGTTTTCGGAGCGTAGAATATTCTTGTGTTTCTCGATATACGGAGCCACCACGGTGGAATTGCGTAGAACTGTGTAGTGTGGTTGAGTGAAAGAATGCCCGTCCCTACATACCATTGATTTCCTTCCTAGTGTGCCTTTTCCAGTCATCCTCCCCTCATACCGAGATTCAGGAACAGCAATCGGCTTAAGGCCGGGAAGAAAGTCAACACAAAACTCAATGACCCCTCTGTTCCATAGCCCTTGGAGATGCTTCCTTCTGGCCTAGCACGGTTATGAACATATTTCTTTAAGACTCCCATGAACCTCTCAAAGGGGAACATATTGTGTAGAAACACTGGACCGAGAATTCTAATCTCTTCGACTAGGTGAACTAGGAGGTGTGTCATAATATTGAAGAAGGATGGCAGGAACAACAACTCGAAACTGACCAGACATTGGACCACATCAATATGTAACCCTGATAGACTTTCTCGATCGATTACCTTCTGAGAAATTGCATTGAGGAATGCACATACCTTCACAATGGCTAGTCGAACATTTTCTGGTAGAATTCCCCTCAATGCAACCGGAAGCAATTGCGTCATAAGCACGTGGCAGTCATGAGACTTTAGGTTTTGAAATTTTTTCTCTTTCATATTTACTGTTCCCTTTATATTCGATGAGAAGCGAGGCGGGACCTTGATACTGAAAAGGACTTCAAAAAAGATTTCCTTCTCTTCTTTGGTAAGAGCGTAGCTGGCAAGCCCTTGAAACTGCCCTGGATGCTTGCCGTCTCGTCCTTTATGATGTTGCTGGTCCTCCCGTGCTACCGGGGTATCTTTTGACTTCCCATACAAGCCTAGAATATTCACGCAAAGATTCTTCATCAGGTGCATCACGTCGATTGCAGAGCGGACCTCATGCACTTTCCAATAGGGTAACTCCCAAAATATGGATTTCTTCTTCCACATGGGTGCATGTCCGGTAATGGGGTATTTCGGAACAGGTTGTCCTCCAGGACCCTTTCCAAAGATTACATCCAAATCCTTGACCATACCAAATACATCAGCACCACTACGGGGGACAGGCTTCGTCCGGGTTTCTGCCTTGCCATTGAAATGCTTGCCTTTCTTCTTTAAGGGATGACTGGGCGGAAGAAAACGACGATTGTACGGGTACACATTCTTTCTACATTTATCCAGATATATACTTTCAGTCTCATCTAAACAGTGCGTGCATGCATTGTATCCTTTGTTCGTCTATCCTGAAATGTTACTAAGAGCAGGCCGATCATTGATGGTTACGAACAGCAACGCTTGTAGGTCAAATTCCTACTGTTTGTGCTCATCCCACACACGTACACCTAGTTTGGCCCACAACTGTAGAAGTTCATCAACTAATGGCCTTAGGTACACATCAATGTCGTTGCCGGGTTGCTTCGGGCCTTGGATGAGCACTGGCATCATAATGAACTTCCGCTTCATGCACAACCAAGGAGGAAGGTTGTAGATACATAGAGTCACGGGCCAGGTGCTGTAACTGCAGTTCTGCTCCCCAAAAGGATTCATGCCATCGGTACATAGACCAACCCATAAGTTCCTTGCGTCACCAGCAAAGTCCGGGAAGTCTCTCTCGATTTTTCTCCACTGCCGACCATCAGCAGGGTGCCTCAACATCCCGTCTTTCTTACGGTCTTCCATGTGCCATCGCAACAACTTGGCATGCTCTTTATTTCTGAACAAACATTTCAACCGTGGTATTATAGGAGCATACCACATCACCTTGGCAGGAACCCTCTTCCTGGGTTGCTCGCCCTCAACATCACCAGGGTCATCTTTTCTGATCTTATACCGCAATGCAGTGCATACCGGGTATTTATCCATATTCTCGTACTTCTCACCGCGGTAGAGGATGTAGTAATTAGGGCATGCATGTATCTTCTGCACGTCTAATCCTAGAGGGCAGACAAGTTTTTTTGCTTCGTACGTACTGGAGGGAAATTGGTTATTTCTTGGAAGCATCTTCTTCATCATTACCAGCAACTTTTCAAATCCCGAGTCAGTCATACCGGTCTCTGCCTTCCACTTCAACAATTCCAGTGTGGTACCCAGCTTCTTCTGGCCATCTTCACAAGTTGGATACAGCAATGTGTTGTGGTCCTGTAACATCTGCTCGAACTGCAACCTCTCCTTTTCTGTGTCGCAGTCTCGCCTTGCATCACTAATGACCCAACCAAAATCATCAACGGGCTCATCTGGTTTCCGTTCTTCACCCCCTTCTTTTTCATTATCTTCAACTGCGGTATCATCGTATTCAGGGAACATAGATCAGTAGTTGTCATCATCGTTCTGTTCTTCATCGTCGTCTTCCATCATAACCCCTCTTTCTCTGTGCTTCATCCAAACATTATAGCCGGACATGAAACCGGACCGATGCAGGTGGCTCTGAATGACTCTTGAGGAAGTGTGAGCCTGCTCATTCCGACATTCAACACATGGACAACACATTAAACCATCATGCCGCTTGTTCGCCTCGGCCACAAGGAGAAAAGAACGCATGCCTTCTCTGTAAGCGTTAGAGCGTCGGTCACCGTACATCCATGGGTGGCTCATCTGCATCATACAACCATGCATATATATCAAACGCAATCACGATGCTTAAATTAGTACCGCGCAGTCAAAACGAGAAAATAGTTGCTAACCTTTTAGGACAATTCAAAACAAAGAGGAGAAACCTTAAGTGTCGCTCTGGCACCTCATATCATATTTTGTCTTGTGTGAACTCAAGTGGCATCGCTCTAATAGGCATTTCACCGAACACCTCTAGTGCATATGAAAAAAAAAGTTAGCACAAAGTTATACCCACCTCTCACATAGGAAAAAAATAGAAGAGAGTGGAGAGCTGGGTGCATATATATAGGGCCAGGCCATTAGTCCCGGTTTGAGATATAGACTGGGACTAAAGGTTCTGCCAGGAGCACGCGCGCCGGCCCAGACCCATTTGTCCCGGTTTGTATCTCAAACCTGGACTAATGGTTCCTTACGGACCGGGACATAGTGCCTCGGCCTCCTCGGGCCGTCTGGTTCGGACCATTAATCCCGGCCCCAGCCACGGCCGGGACTAATGGCCAGAACCAAAGGCCCATTTTCTACTAGTGAGGACCAACGCATGTGTATGTGTTCTCCATAGTGCATAAGTTTTACCGTCGTTATGTCTTTCTGCCAAATGTTATCAAAATACGATTGCATGGAAGGGCTCGATGCTAGCTTCACCATATAAGAGTAGGAGATGTTGGGAACTACACTCGTCGTTTGGCCAGAAATCCGTGTACCATGCGACTGTGTTAGCCAATCACTACAATGCGGGTGGCGGGCCCTGTCGCTTATAAACGCTGAGTCACACGGCTAGTCGCCACACTTGGGTTCTAGCGGCAAAAATATAAAACCGCTAGGGATAACTATGTCCGGAGAAGTTCATAGGCGCCGCTTTTTTAGGTCGGTACATTATCATCCGCCGAGCTAGCACTAGCATGATATCAAGGCATTAATGTCACATCCCGTCGTTGGCCAGCATAGGGTTAGTGTCGTGGCAGCTGTGTTTGGCCAGCACAATATGGTGTCGTCCTACATACCCTGTGGATGTTATAATTTTTAGGGCCCCAATGATCTTTTTTGGTGCAGCAGTTTAGCATGCAGTTTCTATATCAACACAAACTCGAATATATAGCATAGCATAGTATCAAACACATACGTCGTAACAGTAGAAACATCATAATCAGTTTTGACACATCCATCACAAAAGTTTTGAAGAGTAGTTTAAGTGTGATCGAATTAACACAGATTAACTCAATCGTAGACCAGTTGTGAACCCATTTCATCTAGGGTAACAAGTACTACAATGAAGTGTTGGATGCTTGGTCATCAGCTGCGTGTGCGGCAAAATCCTAATCAACAAATAATAAAATGAACTATAAATCAGTTTCCTACAAATAATAAAACAAGTGTGGGATTGTATGTTTGCCAGCGGAGCCTTGTTGAACTCGACACTCCCGCCTGATCAACGAGGCCATGCATTAAATAAGATCTTTATCTTGATACAAGAGGAACACTAGGACCATCTCTACCTTTATTCAGAGCCAGCATACCCCACACCGCTGGAGGGGCTGAAAAGTCTGCCACCCCTAACACCGACCGCAGCCATAGTGGCCAATTTGCGGCGCGATGCAACGCGCAGGAGCCGAGATGCTATGAGGCCACCTGGAGCCATGCGCACACACAACAACACATCCAGCCGCTAGGGGACGATGCCCAGTCGGGCCTATATCAGACACACCACCCTGCTTAGTGCGTCCGCCACCGAACAACCACTCCGCTGCCACTGCCAGCTATCCTGTGCCGCCGCCATGAAGCCCCTCTAGCCCCACTGGACAAGCAAGGAACAAAGGCCACCATGGGCATCCCCCATCCTACAGAGGAACCTGCGCAAGAGACATCCTGCCGCCACTAGAACCATCTCAGATTTTCCTGGCGGATGGAGTAGGCGGCACAGAGGTGGGCGGGGGAGGGATGAGAAGAGGGCTCCGATGAATACTCCCGATCCAATGGTGAGAGAGGGCACAATGGAAAAACAAGCTTCAATTTTGTCACGATCTTCGATATGTTTTCCTTGTGCATTTTAGCTAACTTGCTACCTGGTCTACATAGGTTTTTTGTATGTCTAGCTACTAATGTTGTCATCATCATGAGTCACTTTTATGTGAGTTTCAGTGATGAATAATTTTCCACAGAACATCTCTTGACGGGGCACTCGCGAATTATATAAACTAATGAACAGAACCGGGTGACTTTTATGTGACTACCGGCAACGCAAATTTATTATGTGTTCGTCTCTAGCCACGAAGCATGTCGCCTGATCAATCTTAATCAGACAACATTATAATGCACTGGTTGATACTAGATGGTGTTATTCCAATGGCCCCTTTGCAACTATAAGTTTAACTATCTACCTTCTAGTTCCGGTCATGTAGGGGCGAGGATAACAGCATGACTTTTGCTCGTGCTAGCGTATGTAATCGTCCCTAGCTGGTTCAAGGACCTAATTGTAATTTCTATTACTTTTGGGATCTTTTATACTATTGTTGATGGTTATTAATAGACTGCTGGAATTTTTGAAAAACAAAACTAGCTAGGTTGTCACGAAGGTACTAATTGTTCAGTGATGTCTAGAAATATTAGTACTCCTTCCAATTCATAATAAGTGTGATGATTTAGTACAACTTTGCACTAGATCAATAATACTTACTATAGATCAGAGGGAGTACCAAATTTGTTGGACCTAGTATTGTAATTTTCCGGTGCGATAGTTATGACTTAATGTTTGGTGTTGTGAGAAAGAATGAATTTTCCATCGGCAAAGGGTATCCAGATATCTTTCTAAATTTCAGTATAGTACTCCCTCTGTTTTAAAATATAAGATGTTTCATTTTTTGTGAAACGAATGTACCTAGATACCATTTAGTGTATAGGTTCACTCCGCACACTAAAAGAAGTTTAGATACATTGATTTCGCAAAATCTAAAACATCTTATATTTTTAAACGGAGGGAGTACAAAATTAGGAGCCAATGTTGTCATGGTAAGGCGTCACTTTTGAGTGAACAACCCATGTACCAGCAAAAAGTATTTTCCTCACAACGTCTTGACTCGTTGTAAACAAAATGTGGGCACCAGCTATTGATGTGTTTTTCTCCTTCACCGTTGATTGATGCCATCTGGTCTGCACGAGTTTTTCCATATGTCCCTTTCTAAGTATATACTAGACCATAAAGACGCGCGTTGCTGCGCCTGTCATTTCAAGAAAATAAACCATGTAAAAGTAAGTAATGAACTATAGTAAAATATGGTAAAATTCATATGTTATTATTGTGCAGACATTTACATCCCCTAGGACATCTGGCACAGACGGGATCAAGCGGCGAGGAATGTATTGATCATAAAATGGTAAAATGGATGGCGCCAGACGTTGATGGCCCGAGAGAGCTCCTATTTTGCTGCGTTATAATGTGCTAATTTGCATCCAAATTTTGAACATCATCATGAAAGTTGAAATCAAATACAATAATAAGATTTCAATAAATACAAGCTATGAAGTCTTGCACAAAAATATTAGTATTGCCACTGAGTAAGTCCTACAGAAGTGATATAATTCATGTATGATATAATTCATGTATAAAACATCAGCCTAATATCATAATGTTTGTGTTAATAAAAAAATGTCCTTATATGACGTAGAGTGCAACAAGTGGAATAATCTGAGCTATGGGAAATGAAGGAATAAATTACCAACAGTATGGGGGGCCGGTATATAAAAGGATCGTCTCCTTTAGAATCAATGAAGTCACATAGGTATGCCTTCCAGAGCTAGCCTACATTTTTACTGCACAAGTATGAACATTATTTATAGGAAAAAATAGCAGCCATAGTGAATACTAAGATAAACGAACTGCTGGCTGGTTTTTCTCGAAGGCGAAGAACATAAAACCATGATGAATGTCACTTAGTTGCTGGTGCTGCCTCTCAGCATGCTCAAGGTAGCTACGGAGAGTCCTGATCAAATTGTATGCATTCATTCCACAGTTTTAGCCGGGCCTATCACTGGATGAAATCACATCCACGAAATTTCCCTGCATGTTCCATTGAAAGGGGAATAACTGCTCAAAATCACAGGAAAGATAAATGATCAACATGAGAAAAATCTGGATTGTTCATACCTCAGGAGGATCTAATGAGAACCATGGCAGGTTTTTTCAAGATTGCTCCTGAAATTTATTGTTATTTCCATGTTTTGTCCCATTGTTGCACCTACAATCTAATTTTTTTCTGTCCTCAGCATTCTACAACAATTTTTGATGTGTTCTGTATGTCAAACTGGTTGTCTAGATACAACAAAGGAATAATGGCAGAAAATAGCTACTGCATCTTTTATTATTACTATGATCAGTTGTACGCTTTACCCTGCATGCAAGCTAAACAAAGATTGCACCTGAGAAGTTAGAACAAAACCATTGACAGTAGCCGGTCTTAGTCTTTGTTGGTTGCTTACAAAATGAGAAATTGAGCTGATGCCATCATATTTTTTCCAATCAAATCAGCTGAAGACTATTAACACAATTTTAAAATAAAAACCCCCATTCCCTAGTGATGAAACTTCTGAAAAAAAATTGTCTTCATTCTTCATGCCGCTATGATCGGAATATGCTTCAGAGATCATCTAGGATGCCATCACACGCTAAAATAGAACCAACAGAGAGATATGTGTTGTAATTAATCATGATCAACCAATCTTGTATACTTTTGTAGCTCTAAAATCGCGTATAGTTGGCACCCTAGTTTTGAGTAGCAGTGTTCGTTTGTGACACGTACATGCACCTCGAGCACTCAAGGTACCCACAGACCTAAATTACTGAGGGCAACGAACATTAAACAAATACTGCAAGATCATGCAAGAGTTTCTTCTAAGGAAAATCAAACGAAAGGTGTAGCAGATGCAAGAAAATACAATATAATACTCCTTTCATTGTATTCATATCGAGTATATATAACATGCTCACCTCGATCTGAATCCGATGATGCCCCACGCGCACACAACCCACAGTCCGAATCTGCTGTCGCTGAATCGGAACCCGCAATCCATCTTTAGGGGGGGGGGGGGGGGGGATGGGTAAAGAAGAGGGACCTCAATCAGCTAGACGTTGTTCTCGTGGATCATGTCGTTGATCGTTGACCTCAATCCTAGAAGATGATCATATACAAAGGTTAGTGTGAATTGTTTTGTGTTATTACTATATGTGCTAACAATGTTCTAATTGTTTATAAATATCACACTGATGGAAGTGATAGCTTGGTCATCCTCTAACATTCTTATGTAAGGTATCTTCAAAGCTTCCTATGTGTTGGGAGTGGAATTACATAGATAATATTTTGAAATGTTTTCTATGGAAAGTGCAAACATATCAAGGGCCTTTGATAAAGGAAATTATACTCAGTTAGGACTTATGTTTAAACTCCTGATGAAAAAGGAAGAATAGTTGTTATCCCATAATTATTTTGGACATTATTCATGCGACCTAATCTTAGCCATCCCACTCAACTACTGCTATTTTGATTAGCATGGTAAGGAGAAACCTCGAAATATTGCTGGAATCATCGGAAATTCTTATGGTGTAATGTCAAGGAATCATGGATTATTCATTATATTTGACGGTCACAACTTTTAGCTACACGCTTGGATATATTGATGCTATTTTTGGAAAGTGAATCTCCATAAAAGGTAACATGTTTTTATGTTATGTTTTACTATTACTTTTTGTAGGCCCTTATGGTGCTGAAAGGAAAACAGATTTTAACGTTATTTCTTTACGAATGATGAATACTTTAATGTGCTTCAAGCATCAAAGGAAGGCATGTAGCTAAAGGAATTATGGTCGTGAAAGGAACATCATAACCTGTTACTTTGTGATAATATGACTCCAAAGGGCACAAGGTTTATATGTAACATGAATGTACCGAGAGGAGTTAACTTTGTTGGATAAAAATATTTTCAGCCAAGTGGGAGACGTAGGAATTTGTGGCCTGCAACATTTTATATGTGTACTTCGATTAAGGAATTAAAGATTTGATGCGGAAGTATTCATGGAAATAACAGGGAATAATTGATGTGGAATGTTACTTAAGGAAATATACTTAAGGAAGCCGGTACGGCTATACTGAAATACAGTGTATATGAATATGCTGGAATTATACCCGGGAATAGTATAGAGTGGAATGCCAGGTTATCCATTGGATTGGCTCTATGGATTGTTAAAGCATGCGAGTTCGATTTTAATTCAAAATCGGCACACGACTCACACGTGAATGCTGGTACCTAATTGATTATCAGTATTAGGCTTAGTAACTGACTGTTAATGATTGTGGTTAGTTCAACAAGTCACGAGTCCTAACTGAAAATAGATAGAAATATATGGAACTTGGAGTCTATATAAAAGTCCCACCCTCTAGCCTTAGTATGCATTGTGAGCGGCACCATCGGTAAGACAACACTAGTAGAAAATGGGCCTTTGGTTCGGGCCACTAGTCCCGGCCGTGGCTGGGGCCGGGACTAATGGTTCGAACCAGACGGCCTGAGGATGCCGAGGTACTTTGTCCCAGCCCGTAACTAATGGGGCTGGGCACGCCCGTGTGGTCCTGGCAGAACCATTAGTCCCGGTTTGTGTCTCAAACCGGGACTAATAGTCTGGCCCTATATATAATGGACCCAGCCCTCCACTCTCTCCTGGTTTTTTCCTATGTGAGGTGGGTATAACTTTGTGCTATTTTTTTTCTTCATATGCACTAGAGGTGTTCGGTGAAATGCCTATTAGTGTGATGCCACTTGAGTTCACACAAGACAAAACATGATATGAGGTGCCAGAGCCACACTTAAGTTTTCTCATCTTTGTTTCCAGGTGTCCTAAAAGGTTAGCAAGTATTTTATCATTTAGACCGCGCGGTAGTAATTTTATCATCGTGATTGCGTTTGATATATATTGTTCTATGATGCAGATGAGTCATCCATGGATGTACGGTGACCGACGCTCTGACGCTTACAGAGAAGGCGTGCGTTCTTTTTGCCTTGTGGCCGAGGCGAACAAGCGGCGCGATGGTTTTATGTGTTGTCCATGTGTTGAATGTTGGAATGAGGAGGCTCACACTTCCTCAAGAGTCATTCAGAGCCACCTGCTTCGGTCTGGCTTCATGTCTGACTATAATGTTTGGACCAAGCACGGAGAAAGAGGGTTATGATGGAAGACAGCGATGAAGAAGAGAACGATGATGACAACTACCGATCTATGTTTCCTGAATACGTTGATACCACAATGGAAGATAATGAAGAAGAACGGGAACCAGATGAGCCCGCTGATGATCTTGGTCGGGTCATTTCTGATGCAAAGCAAGACTGCGACACAAAAAAGGAGAGGTTGTAGTTTGAGAAGATGTTACAGGACCGCAACAAATTATTGTACCCAACTTGTTAAGATGGCCATAAGAAGCTGGGTAGCACACTAGAATTGCTGAATTGGAAGGCAGAGACCGGTGTGACTGTCTCGAGATTTGAAAAGTTGCTTCCAAGAAATAACTAATTACCCTCTAGTACGTACGAAGCAAAGAAGGTTGTCTGTCCTCTAGGATTAGACGTGCAGAAGATACATGCATGCACTAATGACTGGATCCTCTACGCTGGTGAGAAGTACGAGAATATGGATAAATGCCTAGTTTGCACTACACTGCGGTATAAGATCAGAAAACATGCCCCTGGCGATGTTGAGGGTGAGCCACCTAGAAAGAGGGTTCCTGCCAAGGTGATTTGGTATGCTCCTATAATACCACAGTTGAAACGTTTGTTCAGAAACAAAGAGCATGCAAAGTTGTTGCGATGGCACATGGAAGACCGTAAGAAATACGGGAAGTTGAGGCATCCTGCTGATGGTCAGCAGTGGAGAAAAATCAAGAGGGACTTCCTAGAAATTGCTAGTGATGCAAGGAACTTATGGTTTGGTCTAAGTGCCCATGGCATGAATCCTTTTGGGGAGCAGAACTGCAGTCACAGCACCTGGCCCTTGACTCTATGTATCTACAACCTTCCTCCTTGGTTGTGCATGAAGCGGAAGTTCATTATGATGCCTGTGCTCATCCAAGGCCCGAAGCAACCCGACAACGACATTGATGTGTACATAAGGCCATTAGTTGATGAACTTTTAGAGTTGTGGGCCAAACCAGGTGTACGTGTGTGGGATGAGTACAAACAACATGAAGTTGACCTACAAGCGTTGATGTTCGTAACCATAAATGATTGGCATGCTCTTAGTAACATTCCAGGACAGACGAACAAATGATACAATGCATGCACGTACTGTTTAGATGAGACTAAAACTATATATCTGGATAAATGTAGGAAGAATGTGTACCCGTACAATCGTCGTTTTCTTCCGCCAAGTCATCAATTAAGGAAGAAAGGCAAGCATTTGAATGGCAATGGAGAAACCTGGATGAAGCCTATCCCTCGTACTAGTGCTGATGTATTTGGTATGGTCAAGGATTTGGATGTAATCTTTGGAAAGGGTCCTGGAGGACAACCTGTTCCGAAAGACGCCGACAAAAACACACCCATGTGGAAGAAGAAGTCTATATTTTGGGAGATCCCCTATTGGAAAGTGCACGAGGTCCGCTCTGCAATCGACGTGATGCACCTGCCAAAGAATCTTTGCGTAAATATTCTAGGCTTCCTAGGCTTGTATGGGAAGTCAAAAGATACCCAGGCAGCACGGGAGGACCAACGATATCATAAAGGATGAGACGGCAATCATCCAGGGCAGTTTCAAGGGCTTGCCAGCTATGCTCTTACCAAAGAAGAGAAGGAAATCTTTTTTGAAGTCCTTTTCAGTATCAAGGTCCCGTCTAGCTTCTCATCGAATATAAAGGGAATAGTAAATATGAAAGAGAAAATATTTCAAAACCTAAGGTCTCATGACTGCCACATGCTTATGACGCAATTGCTTGTGGTTGCATTGAGGGGAATTCTACCTAAAAATGTTCGACTGGCCATTGTGAAGGTATGTGCATTCCTCAATGCAATTTCTCAGAAGGTAATCGATCAAGAAAGTATATCAGTGTTACAAATTGATGTGGTCCAATGTGTGGTCAGCTTCGAGTTGTTGTTCCCGCCATCCTTCTTCAATATTATGACGCACCTCCTAGGTCACCTAGTCGAAGAGATTAGAATTCTCGGTCATGTGTTTCTACACAATATGTTCCCCTTCGAGAGGTTCATGGGAGTCTTAAAGAAATATGTTCATAACCGTGCTAGGCCAGAAGGAAGCATCTCCAAGGGCTATGGAACAGAGGGGTCATTGAGTTTTGTGTTGACTTTCTTCCCGACCTTAAGCCGATTGCTGTTCCTGAATCTCGGTATGAGGGGAGGATGACTGGAAAAGGCACACTAGGAAGGAAATCAATGGTATGTAGGGACGGGCATTCTTTCACTCAACCACACTACACAGTTCTACACAATTGCACCGTGGTGGCTCCGTATATCGAGAAACACAAGAATATTCTACGCTCCGAAAACCCGGGGAAGCCTGAAACCTTGATTAAAGGGGAACACGAGAAGAATTTCGGCAGTTGATTGCAGACACATCTAATGAATAACACCACTATTGGAGATCAGTTGTACTTGTTGGCCAGGTTACCAGCTTCGATTATATGTAGTTTCCATGGGTACGAGATAAATGGGAATACATTTTACATGATTGCCCAAGATAAAAAGAGGACCAACCAAAACAGTGGTGTCCGCTTTGATGCAACAGATGACAATGGGCAGAAGGACACATATTATGGGTACATAGAGGAGACATGCGAACTTGACTATGGACCTACATTTAAGGTCCCTTTGTTTTAGTGCAAATGTGTCAAGCTGACAGGAGGAGGGGTACATGTAGACCAAAAGTACGGCATGACAACTGTGGATCTCAACAATCTTGCGTACATGGATGAACCATTCTTCCTAGCCAACGATGTGGCTCATGTATTCTATGTGAAGGACATGTCTACCAAACCGAGAAAAAGGAAAGATAAGCAAAAGAATAAAGAATACGATGAGCCAAAGTGCCACATAGTTCTTTCAGGAAAATAAACATCGTGGGAGTGGATGACAAGAAAAACATGTTAGAAGATTACAATATGTTTTATGAAATTCCGCCATTCAAAGTGAAAACTGACCCAAGCATCCTGTTAAATGATGAAGATTCTCCATGGCTACGGTGCAGAAGAAAACCACAACACTAGATGTTGGTGATGTGTAATAATGTATTAAATCTTTTATTTGAGACATAAATATAGGGTATGTGTGGATGTGTGGTGTTCATGACGGTTTCCGACCTATATATATATATATATAGGGAATGGGCGGTAAAACATCATCGTCGTCATATCTAGCCCTATAGTACACAGCTTCAGGATCCTAAGCCCAGCCATGGCATATTCCAGGGGTACCTGCCACTCCGACCTCGGATTCACGACGCGCGAGGGAGGGGGCTCCTAGATGACGGTGCCGCGTAGCCCGCGACCTTCACCATCCCCACCCTTCTTGTGGCTCTGTGGAGGGTCAAAGTGCAGGCACCGCAGGCGAGGATGATCTCCCTGAGCGATGTAGCGCATCACACTGACGATAGTACGGTTTGCCCACCATAGGCGGCGACCAACCTCGTTGTGGTTCAGCAGGGGCAGGCCATCACCCTCGTACCTGGCGAGCTCCATTTCCTGTCGGTTTGCGAAGAAGGCATTCCAGGTGTCGTAGTTGTCGGGATCCCAATGGGGATCCATCCGCTACTCCGGCATGGGCTCGAGGTAGAAGTGGTTCGTGATGGCCGCCTGGAGGGCGGAACCTTGAGGCATAGGAGGGACAGGAACTCCTCCAGCGCTCAGCATCTAGTCGGCGGGCAGCCGGTAGCCTGGCGGGCATAGGTAGCTGGAGGCCCATGGCGCCTCAGTCTCCTCGATTGTCAGAATGGCCCAGTATGCGGTTTCCGTTGTTGTGAGAGGGGAAGATCTGGATGTGTGGATAGTCATGGTGGCCGGCCTAGAAATAGAGGGAAAAGGCGAGAAAATATGGCAGGAAGTGGAGGGAACTGGCGAGAAAGCATGATGCGTGGCTTGACGACTCTGAGAAGGGCGGGAAATATCTTAAGTCCCGGTTATTGACTCCAACCGGGATTAAAGGACCCCAAGATATAATAGTTAAACCCTAAACCCTAACCCTAACCCAAAACCCAAATCCCTAACACTAAACCCTAAACCCTCAACCCTAAACCCTAAACCCGAAACAGAGATTTCAGTAAAATATAATAGTTAATGCATTTTTAAATTGGAAATGGCAAAATGGTTAATAGTTTCACTAGTTAGAATAATTATTTTATAAAACATAAAATAGATTTGGATTACTTATTCAAATTCAATCATTTTTTATGTTAAAAGTTTAGTGAGATTCAAAAATATGCAAAATATAATAGTTAATGCATTTTTAAATTGAAAATGGCAAAATGGTTAATAGTTTCACTAGTTACAATAATTATTTTATAAAATAGAAAATAGATTTGGATTACTTATTCAAATTCAAGAACTTTTCATGTTGAAATTTTTCTCAAATTAAGTATGCAAAAACTATATGATTCAAATGTTTAAAAAATATAATAGTTACATATTGAAATATTTGAAAAATCTAGTCGCACCAGTGGCAAAGGAGGCAACGGCGGCTACGCCCCCGTGCTCCAGCTCCGCCCACATCAGCTGGCCGCACCAACGCCACCTTGGAGTACAGGTCACAACCCCTGGACCGGGGTTGTCCACGCCTACACGATGCCCGTGCCGCTGGCGCCTCACCCGAGCATCTTGGGGCCACGCCCGTCCACCCACTAGGCATTCTTCGCGTCACCTCAGCTCGTCGCCCCGCCGGTCTACGCCATGCCTCCGACTCCCCCTGGCTACTACTCCGCGCCCTCGACGTCAGTCCCGTGGGATCCCGCGCCGCTGACCGCTCACCAGTCCGCTCCCACCGCGGGCACGTATGGCGGTGGTGGCGATTGGTTCATGGACCGCGCACATGGCCTCTCACCCAGGTAACCTCTCGACTTCCACTCCCATTTCTACTTCCTCTCGCATAATCGTTGGCAATGGTCATGCTCTCCCCATTACTCATACTTGCTCCGCCTCCTTTTCCTCCACCTCCACCCCTCTCACTCTCAATAATGTTGTCGTTTCCCCTAACTTGATTCAAAACCTAGTTTCTGTTCGTTCTCTCACTCGTGATAATTCTGTGATTGTGGAATTTGACGCTTCTGGTTTCTTTGTTAAGGATGGTTATACACGAATGCTCCTCCACCGATGTGACAACACTGGCGATTTGTACCCTGTTCGGTCGTCCTCGACCGCCACCAGCAGCCATCTCGCACTCTCCACCGGCGTCGACCTATGGCACGCCCGCCTCGGCCATTGATACATTGCAAATGTATCTATAATTTTTTATGTTACATGCTTGGTTTTATCCACATTCTTGTGTTTTGTCCACTTGTGTTTTGTCCACACTTTGGAGTACTTTTCATATGATTTGTTGCACTAACCTATTAACAAGAGCAACAGTACCAGCTGCCTGTTTTCTGCTGTTTTTGGTTCCAGGAAAGTCAGAAAATTTATATTCTCGGAATTGGACGGGACAAAAGCCAAAGTGCCTATTTTTTCGGAAGTCATCAGATGCCATAATACGAGACGGCGAAGGGCTGGGGGCCGGCCACACCACCTGGGCGCGTGGCCAGGCCTGGCCTACGTCAGGGGGTGGTTTGGCCGACCCCAGCACCCCCTCGGCCTCTCCTTCTGCCTATAAGATGCCCTCAGGACGAAAACCCTAAGTACCCGATCAAAAATCCATGAAAGAGTCTGTAACCGCTGTCATCTCCATCCCTAGATCAGGAGGGATCTGAAGCTCTTCCCGGCACCCTGCCGGAGAGGGGATTTCACCCTGGAGGCCTTCTTCATCACCATGCAAGCGTCCGGTGTGATGCGTGAGTAGTTCATCCTTGGACTACGGATCCATGTAGTAGCTAGATGGCCGGTTCTCCTCCTTTGTGCTTTCATGTCTAGATCTTGTGAGCTCCGTTCATGATCAAGATCATCTATTTGTAATTCTGCATGTTGTGTTTGCGGGGATCCGATGGATATTGAGATGCTATTTCAGATTGATTATTTATTCTATCATGTCTTTGTTATTTGTGATCTTGCATGCTTTCCGTTGTTAGTAGCTATCTTGGCCAAGTAGATGCTAGCAAATCCAAAAGTTAATATTTATGCTCGATAGTGGGTTCATGCCTCTGGTAATCTGGGGAAGTGACAGAAATCTCTTAGGTACTAGATGTGATGTTGCTACTAGGGAGAAAACAACAATCCTTTGTTCATAGAACAATCGTATTGTTTACATTACACGAAATTCGTAAAGCAATAATCTGTTGCTTGCACCTTAATACTGGAGGGGGTTCGGATGATAACTTGAAGGTGGAATATTAGTCCTAGATGCAGTTGGATGGCGGTATATGTATAATGTTGTAATGCCCAATCGAATCTCAGAGGAGTCAAGATGATTAGTATATGCATGTATTGCTTTCTCGATGTTTGTCAATTGCCCCGCTGTAATTTGTTCACCCAGCATGTTATCTATCTTAAGGAGAGCCACCTCTAGGGAACTATGGATCCCGGTCATTTTCTTTTACATACAATCTATAAATTGTTTACTGCTTTGTGTTTACTTTCTGCAAACTATTACTTCCTTCCATTCGATACGATTAATCCTTTGTTTTCAGCAAAACTAGTGAGGTTGACAACCTCATCGCAAGTTGGGGACAGAGTTCTGTGGTTGTGTTGTGCAGGTCTCCACGTTGCTGCTAGCAACGGTAGTGCGCCCTGCCATCGTTCAGCTAGTTACACCTTTGGGGTGTTTCCTTGCTCCTACTGGATTGATAACCTTGGTTTCGTACTGAGGGAAAACTTGTTGCTGTTCTCATCATACCTTCCTCTTGGGGTTCCCCAACGAGCTCGATATAATTTGGGCCATCAGCCATCCTACCTCCACCGCCCTTCATCAAATAATTCAAGGATTCTCCTTTTCTTGTAATAAAATGGATGCTCATTCCTGTGAAGCATGTTGTCTAGGCAAACATGTTTGTCTTCCGTTTAGCTCCTCCTCCACAGTTGCAACTTTTCCATTTCAACTCATTCATAGTGATGGTTGGACCTCGCCTATTCCGACAAATTCTGGATATACTTACTATCTCGTGCTTTTGGATGATTAGTCGCATTTGTGTGGACCTTTCCCCTTTGCCGTAAATCCAACGTCGCTGCCACCCTCACCTCCTCCTTCGCCTACGTCTCCACACAATTCAGTCGCCCCATCCATGCATTACAAACTGACAACCGCAAAGAGTTCGACAACATCACCATCCGCACCCTTCTCGCCTCTAATGGCACCATCTTCAGTCTAACCTGTCCATACACTTCTCAACAAAACGGTCACGCCGAACGCATCCTTCGTACTCTCAACGACTGCGTCCGCACCCTCTTGTTCCACGCGTACATGCCCACTAGTTCTGGCTGGATTCTCTCGCCACGGCTACCCTTCTAGTCAACATCTTCCCCTGCCGTTCTTGCTGGCAATACACGCCGCACCACCTCCTCTTTGGTGTGACCCTGCCTACGACGATCTTCGCATCTTCGACTGCCGCTTCTACCCTTGCACCGCCGCCACCGCCGCGCACAAGCTCGCGTCGCGCTCTCTCCCTTGTGTGTTTCTCGGCTACCCAACCAACACGAAGGGCTACCACTGCTATGATCCGGTCTCCCATCGTGTCATCACGTCACAACATGTTTACTTTCATGAGTTGGTGTTTCCGTTTCAGCAGGGATTACTGGCAACTCCTTTGATGACACCCTTGGCGCACGCTGGCCCCCCTAGGGTCGGCCTTGCTCGCCGACGAGTGACCACGGCGGCCCCATCTGCACCCGCCCCGCCTGGTCCCTCGGCGCACGAGCCTGTGACGCCGCCCGGGTAACCGCCCGGTTTGCCACCCACCACGGCTCCTTCTCTGCCCACGTCGGCGACGCCGCCCGTGTCGACCTCGTCCAGCTCAGCACCCTCTTCATCGACCCCGCCTTCGTCGCCCGCTTCGGCTGTGGATGCCGCGCCCGCCCCGCCCGCCCTGCCTGCGGGTGTGCGCCGACCATCCACCCGCTACCCCCGCTGACGAGTACGTCTGCACCGCCTCTACGTCCGTGATCTCGCCAGTGCCCACCTCTGCCCAGGCCACTTTGCGCGACCCACAATGGCACGCCGTGATGCAAGAGGAGTTCGACGTGCCGCGGCGCAACCAGACCTCGGAGCAAGTGGGTCTTCAACATCATCACCGGCAAGTGGGTCTTCAAGCACAATATGGGTCCTGACGGCGCCATGGAGCGCTATAAGGAGTGTTGGGTGGTTGGCGGCTTTCGCCAATGGGCAGGCGTCGACTTCACGAATACGTTATCCCCGGTTGTCAAGCTGGGCACGATCCGCATCGTTCTTCACTTGGCCGGTGTACCAGATGGATGTCTCCAACGCCTTCCTCCACGGGCATCTCTCTGAGTAGGTGTACTGTCAGCAACTGATACGTCCATTTAGCATCACTATTCTGTATCATAATTTACAGTTATTCATTGATATATTCCATATTAAGAGATGATACTTATGTAATTTCACCTGTTTTTGCATGGTTGATGACTTTTGGAACATGTGATGCATCCGCTGCAGTTAGGATTCTGATGGAAAATGTGTTGTTTGGAGGCAAAATTCGCGAAGATCAGAAAATCTGCGAAAATATACGGAAAATCCTATTTTTCCAGAAGACGAAGGAAGCCAGAAGGAGGACTGGAGATGGGCCACAGGGGGCCCACACCACCCCCTGGCGTGGGCCACCCTAGGTCGCGCCACCAGGTGGTGTGGCCGCCCTGGCCCACCTCTGGCTCTCCCCTCTGGCATATATTATCCTCTCGAAACCCTAATTCCCGTGGAGCGACCATAGAAAGATTCCGCCGCCTCTGCGGGGCGGAAAACCCCAAGAGAGAAAGATCTCTCCGGCAGACAGATTTCTACCAGGGGAATTCCTTCCCGGAGAGGGGAGATTGTCGCCATCAACACCACCATCAAGCTGGACTTCATCGGGATCATCATCATCACCACCACCACCATCATCATCAACACCCTCATCACCATGTCCATATTGCTGTAACAATTGGGTTGAATCTTGCATACTTCTTAGGGGAAACTTTCCCAGTGTTGATTACTCTTTGTAGTTGACTCTATTGAGTGGAACCATTGAATTATTGTTTATGTTCAGATTGTTATACATCATTATTCCATCTCTGATCATGATCCATATGATGTCTTGTGAGTAGTTCGTTTTGTTCTTGAGGACATGGGAGAAGTCATGTTGTTAGAAGTGGAGTTGTGTTGAGAGAGATTCAATGGTTTGTTAATTAAGTTGTGGTGTAGTTCTTCTAGTGGTGTTATGTGAACGTCGACTACATGACACTTCACCTATATGGGCCTAGGGGAATGCATTGTGTATTTGGCTACTAATCGTAGGGGTTGCCGGAGTGACAGAAACCTGAACCCCCGTTAGGAAACCATTGCATAAGGGACGTAAGGGTCTTAGAGTTTAAAGCCGTGGTTAGGTTTCTACCTTAATTACTTTCTTGTACTTACGGATGTTTGCAAGGGGTATAATCACAAGTATGTATTAGTCCTAGGAAGGTCGGTACATTAGCACAGGTTCACCCACACAACACTTAACAAGCTAAAGAAGATTAATCAACTATATGTAGCGAAAGCACTTGACAGTCTTCCCATGTGTCCTCGAGAACGTTTGGTCATCTTGAGTAATACAACCGGCTTGTCCTTTGCTGTATAAAGGATTGGGGCACTTGCTTCATTTATTCTTATTGTCTTTTATTTACTCGTACTTTATTTACTTGCATTATCAACAACCCCTAAAAATCCGTTTGCTAAGTATTTGCAGAGAATTCCTGATCCATACCACTAGCCAGCACCTTCTGCTCCTTGTTGGGTTCAACACTCTTACTTATCAAAAATACTGTGATACACCCCCTATACTTGTGGGTCATCAAGACTATTTTCTGGCGCCGTTGCCGGGGAGTGAAGCGCTATTGGAGAGTGGAACTGGTAAAGGAAACTTCTACTATGATTATTGTTTGCTTCTGGTAGTTGCTTTATTTTCGTTATGGATAATTCGCTGAGTTTCTTATTTGGTAATGCTACTACCACTACTAAGGTAGTAGAGGAACCACCGCCTGCTGAGAATGATGCTTTTAAAATACCTACAAGAATTATTGATCGTGTTATGGATAACTACTATGTTGGGGATGGAACTGTCCATCCCGGTGATCATTTACTCTTTATACATGAATTATGCGGGTTGTTCAAGTGTGCAGGTATTACTACAGATCAAGTTAAGAAGAAGTTATTCTCATTATCACTGAAAGGAAGAGCTGAGGACTGGTATAAGCTGCTGAAGAATGGTTAAGCTCTTGAATGGGAGGAAATAGTGCCTCTCTTTTATTCAAAGTTTTATCCTCCTAGTGAGATTCATAAAAATCGGAATCAAATATACAACTTTTGGCCTCTTGATGGAGAGAGTATAGCTCAAGATTGGGGGAGATTGAAGTTACTAATGCTCAAATGTCCCATTCATGAGCTCCCCAACAATATTATTATCAATAACTTTTATGCAAGGCTCCCTCCACGTGACAATGATTTATTGGATGCTTCTTGTGCTGGATCATTCACTCGCATGGAAGAAGAAGCTAAATGGGATCTCCTAGACCATATTCAAGACAATGATGAAGCTTGGGAGAATGACAAAGGAAGAAAGTCAGGTATAAATTATGATTATGAATGCATTCAATCTTTTATGGGAACTGATGACTTTCAAAATATTAAAAATGCTTATGGTCTAGACTCTCAAGCTATTGCAACTTATTTTAAGGCTTTTGCTTCCTACATTGAAGTGCCTAAAAGGAAGTGGAATAAGTATCATGAACCTTATAAAGATGTTGCTAATAGTGTTCCTGCAAGAAATACTGAAGTGTATACTGCTAATCATGTTTTACCTGAGCCTTATATGAGAAAATGTCGTGCCCAGTAAAGATAAAGGCACATTCTAAGATAACTAGTATGGTTAATGAAAGTACAAATAAAGCTATTGAACCTGATAAACAAATGAATGATGAGCCTATAATAGCAAATGGTGAAAGACTTTGTCACTAAATATGTAGAAGAGGGACACACTATCCTTTGTAAGGATACTTCTAATATTGTTCCACAAAGTAGTGTTATAAGAACTAGTATTCCTGTGTTTTTTGTTAGAATAAGTGATAATTGCTACGATGGTTCTTGTGATAGTTATATTGTTAATTTTATGCATGATACTGAAAGTTACTATGAGAGAGGGAAAGTGTTCTTCTGCATCTCAATATTATCAAGTTTCCTCGTTTTATGCTTAAAGTCTTTATGTTGCACTTGTTTTGCCTTCTTATGTTTGCGGTTTCTGGTTTCAATAATTTGTTTGCTTACAAAATTCCTTTGCATAGGAAGTGGGTTAGACTTAAACATGTGTATTCTTGCTTCTTAATGCTCTCATTTACTTCAATTCATATTCTTTTGTGAGCATCATCAAAATTATTATATGCCCATCTTAATGGCTATAAAGAAAGAGCTTTTTGGGAGACAACCCAATTTATTTTTGGTTTCAGTTCATTTTTGTTTCTTTGAGTCTTGGAAGTTATTACTTCGGTAATAACCTCTCCTTATCCTTTTTGTTTGGTTTTTGTGTCAATATCAACCTCTAATGAGAGAGAAGTAATATTTGGGGAAGTTGCTGTCCCGAAACAAATTTTTGTGCTTCACCGTAAAAATTCGTGAGAGATCTCTGTATGTTGGTTTGAGCTGTATTTTTTATGCTTCTACCCCAGGTTGTTATTTAACTTTCGTTAGTTTTGCACTTTTTGATTTGAGCAACAGAAGATTTTCGAAAAAATTGATCTTTACCTCCTGGTCTGTTTTGACAGATTTTGCCACCCTTGCATTTGCTTCTTTAGTCGATTTCCTTTTTGAATTAGTTTTGGGTTTTCGGAAGGAGTTGCTACCGTAGCTTATGTTTTCATGGTTTTTAGTTGAAAGTAATCTTAAAAGGTTTTATCACTTCACTTATACTAATGTTGCTAATGAGAACCGTGTGATGTTTTGTGTGAAAGAAATTTTCAGGTTAGTGGAGAAAATGGTGTCATAAGAAAGAGAAAGGTTTCATGACTCAAGTAATATGTGTATGAAGATGAAGATATTGATGTTATTCAAGTGGTGACATCGGTACAATCTACTAAATACCAAGTTCAGAGACCTGCAGAATCTGTTTTCGAATAGGTAACAGTTCTAGTAAGAAAAGTTCCGCGAAAGATCTGTCCAGTTATATTTTTGCAGTTTTTATCCAACAAGGAAATCTACTAAGCGAGATAGGGACGGAAACGGAGCCAGGGTGGCTCACACCACCCTGTGTCGTGGGCCCACCCCTAGCCGCGCCACCAGGTGGTGTGGCCACCTAGGTCTCCGTCTCCGACCCGTTTTCTCCCAGTACCTTCCTTTCGCTGTAAAACTTTGTAATATATAATCCCCCAAATCCCCCGAGGTTCGTATATCATGTTTTCGCCGTGCTTTCGTTTCGATCTATTTCAGACAGGTAGAGTCCCAGCTTTGGAGCCACAATGTCTTCCTCTGGATCAGCCAAGGAAGATTCCTTAGTGGATATCGTCAACCCATACATGCGTGAGTTGAAGATTCATCCCAAGGAGTTGTTGCTTGAAGATGGGGAGGTACGGATGAAAGAAGTTCAAGGCCCTAAAGGTGAAGGAAGTCTGGAGGACATGATGGAAGCACTAGAGCAAGAAGTCTTTAGGTACAAGAAGAGGGCGGAACGCGAAGTGGATATCACCCATAAGATTTGTTCCGAATTCATCGTCGAGCACCAAGAGGAGACTACTGAGCTCAAGGATGAAATCCTCTCACTCCACCAAATAACCAACCAACTGCATGCACAACTCTACGACGTTCAAAATCAAAACAGTGAGTATGAGGTTAGGTTTAAACGCATAAGTGCTGCTGCTAGTTTCAGGATGATGGAGACCAGGATGTCTTTTGTTGATGGGGAGCCTTTACCTTGGAAGTCCGATAAAGATGAGAGAACACCACCACCACCGAAGGAGTAATTCGTCATCAGGTTTGGCATCCCCTTGGTTTGTTCCAATCTTGGGGGTGTGCCGCGATATCACATCACTATCTTCTATATTTTTACCTTTTTAGTAGAGTCATATCATGAATAGAGGAGTTATCATGTAGGATGGTTTGCATTATGGAAGTGTCCCCTCTCTCGTTATATATGTATCCCTTGCTGTGAGTTGCCGTTATGGAATATTAATGAGAAGTTCTATCATTTACTCTTTTGCATATCTTATATTAGTTTTCAATTCGTAGTTATATGATTGATCTTGTTGTTAGTATTGGAATCACTCTGGGATCATTGAGTTAATTTAGTTGGTTTTGGCAAACCTGGCTCGGTCTGTAGCAACACTATTTTTGAGAGTTGAATGAAAAGATAAAAGTACTCTAAAGAAAAAATAATTCATCATCTTACTTTCTTAATTTGCTCATAAGTACCTGTCATTGCTTGTTGCTCTTTATCACTTGTGTGTTTCTTTGTTTCCTTCAACTCTTATACTTGCTACCCAGTCTTGCTAGCCAAAAACCTGTACTGAGAGGAATTCTTCTCGTGCATCCAATCCTCAAACCAAACCTATGCCATTTGTGTCCACCATACCTACCTATTAGCATTATTGCTATTCAAAGTAAATTCATGTTTTGATCTACCTCCCAAATTAAACTTATTATGTGAAAATTAGTGATTAAAGCTCTCACGAACTTGATGGCACACTTTACTTTATTGCATTTAATAAACTTGAATCATTATGCCCATCTATGTTGCGTATATGCTTTAGCTTTGTAAGTTGTGAATTAGCAGAAGCATGTTGTCATGGGGAATGCTTTCAACATTGCACTGGTACTTTGTACCTAGTTGATATCATGTTCTTTTGTCTATGGATGTCGTCCGTGTGAAATGAAAGGGGAGCTTGTAAGTCCGTGGAGTTATGCATGTGTGTTAGAGAAACACCTGGGCCGCTGGTCTAATCCATGCTGACATGGTGGAAACCTGCAGCGTAACCATAACGAGCATCTATGAAGCATTCTTCTTATTAAAAAAGAGTCCGACATTGAGAAAAAGAGAAAAAAGGAAAAGAAGAGATCATGAAAAGAGGAAAGAGAGAAAAAAGCACCATATTCCCATGGTAAATAAGAAGATTGCTGAGATGCTTGTTGTCTGCTTGCCTTGTCATTTTGATATGGGGATTCTTCCGTATCATCGGGCAAGGGGTACCCCGTTGGTGGTATTCCATGATACACATGTTCTTACGATGACAAGAACTTACCGGTGACTAAACTTGAGTAGCACGAGGAGCGGCCCTCGTATTCAAGGGACATGAGATTCTCAATTTACAACAAGTCAAGCATGTGCTCGTATTTCATCACTTTAACCTTAATCACCTAAAGATTCCTATGATAGGGGCAATGAGAGCTGAAAGCTAATAAGTATCATAATTTTTGGGAGCTCTTTATGAAACTTGAAATCCCTGGTTCCCTCTGCGAAGGGACTTTCTTTTACTTTTTAGTTGAGTCAGTAAACCTACTTCCTTCTATCTCAGCAAGTATTTTGAGTTGTTGTGTTTCATTCACTCATATGTTGATTTATTCAATCATGTTTCTTATGTTCTTTGTTTTGCATATTGCTCTTATCTTGGTGATTACTACTTTGAAAGCTATCATTGAAAATCAGTTATTTGTGAACTCCAGCAAATTATCAACTATTCTTCGACCAAGAGCTAAGTTTGCCATTACCAATTATGATTCACTTTACGTATCTTTATTGTGTTTCCTTTACTTATTGCAAGTTAAGTTATATAGTAGTGAGTTGTCTTCTATTATGATCTATGTATTGATGAATGTGATGCTTCTTATCCGTATTCTTTTATCGACTCTTCACTCCATAAACTTGAGGTCATGTTTATTGAGCTCAGTTTCGCTTGTGGACAAGCGAAGTCTAAGCTTGGGGGGAGTTGATACGTCCATTTTGCATCACTATTCTATATCATAATTTACTGTTATTCATTGATATATTCCGTATTAAGAGATGATACTTATGTAATTTCACCTGTTTTTGCATGGTTGCTGACTTTTGGAGCAAGGACCATTGAAGTCAGGATTCTGATGGAAAAGGTGATGTTTGGAGGAAAAATTCGCGAAGATCAGAAATCTGGGAAAATATACGGAAAATCCTATTTTTCCAGAAGACGAAGGAAGCCAGAAGGAGGAGTGGAGATGGGCCACATGGGGCCCACACCACCCCCTGGCGTGGGCCACCCTAGGCTGCGCCACCAGGTGGTGTGGCTGCCCTGGCCCACCTTTGGCTGTCCCCTCTGGCGTATATTATCCTCCCGAAACCATAATACTCGGGGAGCGACCACAGAAAGATTTCGCCGCCTGTGCGGGGCAGAAAACAACGAGAGAGAAAGATCTCTCTGGCAGACAGATTTCTGCCGAGGGAATTCCTTTCCAAAGAGGGGAGATCGTCGCCATCAACACCACCATCAAGCTGGACTTCATCGGGATCATCATCATCATCACCACCATCATCATCATCAACACCCTCATCACCATCTCCATATTGCTGTAACAATTGGGTTGAATCTTGCATAGTTCTTAGGGGAAACTTTCCCGGTGTTGATTACTCTTTGTAGTTGATGCTATTGAGTGGAACCATGGAATTATTGTTTATGTTCAGATTGTTATACATCATTATTCCATCTTTGATCATGATCCATATGATGTCTTGTGAATAGTTCGTTTTGTTCTTGAGGACATGGGAGAAGTCATGTTGTTAGTAGTGGAGTTGTGTTGCGAGAGATTCAATGGTTTGTTAATTAAGTTATGGTGTACTTCTTCTAGTGGTGTCATGTGAACGTCGACTACATGACACTTCACCTATATGGGCCTAGGGAAATGCATTGTGTATTTGACTACTAATCGTAGGGGTTGTCGGAGTGATAGAAACCTAAACCCCATTAGGAAACCATTGCACAAGGGACGTAAGGGTCTTAGAGTTTAAAGTTGTGGTTAGGTTTCTACCTTAATTACTTTCTTGTACTTACGGATGTTTGCAAGGGGTATAATCACAAGTATGTATTAGTCCTAAGAAGGTCGGTACATTAGCACAGGTTCACCCACACAACACTTAGCAAGGTAAAGAAGATTAATCAACTATATGAAGCGAAAGCACTTGACAGTCTTCCCATGTGTCCTCGAGAACGTTTGGTCATCTTAAGTAATACAACCGGCTTTTCCTTTGCTGCATAAAGGATTGGGCGACTTGTTGCATTTATTCTTATTGTCTTTTATTTACTCGTACTTTATTTACCTGCATTATCAAAACCCCCTAAAATCCGTTTGCTAAGTATTTGCAGAGAATTCCTGATCCATACCACTAGCCAGCACCTTCTGCTCCTCGTTGGGTTCGCCACTTTTACTTATCAAAAATACTGCGATACACCCCCTATACTTGTGGGTCATCAGCAACCCATCGGTTTTGTCGATGCTGAGCATCCGGACCATGTGTGCCTACTTTCCTAGTCCTTGTATGGACTGAAGTAGGCCCCGCGCGCCTGGTACGAGCGCATCGCTATGTTTCTGCATCAGCTCGGCTTCCGCTCCATGCGCTCTGATGCGTCGCTGTTCATCTATCGCCAAGGCACCGACAATGCCTACTTGCTGCTCTATGTCGATGACATCATCTTAATGGCATGCACTACTGGCCTCCTTTGACAGCTCACCGACCGCCTTCGCGTCGAGTTCGCACTCAAGGACCTTGGCCAGCTCCACTACTTCCTTGGCATCGAGGTCGTCCGGTGCGCGGATGGGTTCTTTATTCATCAGCGGAAGTATGATCATGAGCTCCTCGAGCACGCTAGGATGCTTAACTGCAACCCTGCGCCTACTCCAGTCGACACGAAGGCCAAGCTTTCGGCTAGCGATTGGTCGCCGGCTCCCGACGCATCGTTCTATCGCTTCGTCATCGGTGCCCTGCAGTACTTGACGTTGACACGTCCGGAGTTACTGTATGTCGTGCAGCAGGTGTGATTGCATATGCATGCTCCTCGGGATGCTCACTGGACAGTGGTGAAGCGGATACTTCACTACATCTGCGGCACTATGGACCTCGGCCTCTCGCTGCACGCCTCGTCATCGACAGACATCGTCGCCTACTCGGACGCGGACTGGGTTGGCTGCCCTAACATGCGGCGGTCTACCTCGGGCTACTATGTCTACCTCGGCTCGTCGCTCGTCTCTTGGTCTTCCAAGCGACAACCCACCGTTTCTCTCTCTAGTGCCGAGGCCGAGTATCCGGCCGTGGCTAATGCTGTGGCCGAGTGCACGTGGCTTCATCAACTTCTCTCCGAGCTCTCTTCTCCTGTCGACAAGGCCACGGTGGTGTTCTATGACAATGTTTAGGTTGTCTACCTCTCTGCCAACCCTGTTCATCATTGAGGCACCAAGCACATCGAGCTGGACATCCACTTGGTTCATGAGCAGGTTCCTCTCGGTCACGTCGAGTTCTTCACGTATCGACTTCTCAGCAATTTGCGGACATCATGACCAAGGGATTGCCGACGTCGACCTTAGACGAGTTTCATTCCAGTTTATGTGTCGGTACCAACCCTTCGACTGCGGGGGGTGTTGAGATACATATTGTACTCTCTATAGGTCTCCTTGTACTTATGAGACAGCCGGCCCTATTGGAGCTGTGCATTCTCCACAAACCCTTTCTACACATATAAGTAGACGCACCCTTTTCAGCTATTATATCTTCTCCACCTCTATCTAACAGGGAATAGGTAAAAAATCAGAAGGTCTGAACTACACCCATAGGTACCTCTGCCACTATCCATTAGGAAATGATGAAATTGGCTAAAGATGTGCCCATTGCTCGGTATAGTTTGCAGCTCCTCAAGTTAACTAAACTCTCTTTATAGCAGAGACCACTAGCCCGAAGACAAAAAAAATTACAATCAATACAACATATATTTATAGTAACAAATAGTGCACGGTACATATACATAAAATGTCTTCCAAGACAACAAAATAAAGTCTAAAAGAAAATGAGCAAATCTCGAAAGTCTTCAAAATATTCTTCTTCCATGATACATTCATGCACTTGTCTAAAAGCAACCCAATAAACATGACACGGATCAAACTATAGACTTGTAAATACCAACGAGGGGTTCTCCCATAATTTTAATTGGAGCCACAATGCCAAGACTACGTCCACTCTCGCAACCATTAGAGTAGTCCATCAGTATCGACAAGAGTACCATCACCAATATTATAGGGAAAAGATACCGAATAGCCTGGTCGACATCGAGGGTGAGTCAAAAATATGAATCTCCATTGATGAGAACGTAGCAACCGGGACAAATATTGCAAGGATAGTCCTACTCGCGGCAACCATGAGATAATATCCAAGATCGATTTGGCGAATCAAGATCTGAAAAACCGTACCTATAGAATTTTAATCTTACAACACCATCCGTTGACACCGGAAAGATTTCATCCTCGAACGAAAGGCGGAAGATCATTTATTGCGGACGATCCAACTCTATTGACGTAGATGCCAAGAATAAGATGTCTAACAAAATTCTAACCTAATCTTGTGAAAACACTACTTTTATTGAAAAACTCCATACATAGATCGGGTTACCCACCCCTCCCAACGCCGGCGTGACTGGCCGGAGGAGGGGGAACCAACATATGGAGGAGGCGGAGGTGTTGGTGGCGGGTTGGTCTAGGTCACTGCTGTTGTGCCGTTTTGGTTTTCAATTTTTTCTCTGAACAAAGCTTATACATGCATAATGGGTGCCTATATTCACCCTAGCTCCAGTAGGGATAACTACGGTTACGTACCTTCTCTCTGGTGACGCGGAAGGATACACCACGGGTGACAAGGGGCTATCCACTTCGTATAGCCAGTCAAACACGAGACATCTCACTACAGGAACGCCTCACTACGCCGATGGCCGAAAGTCGTCGGTATAGGCCAAATTGCTGTCAGCGTGGGTCTATGCCGATGGCAGCCGTCGGCGTAGCACGGCATCAACGTAACCTCAACTATCGTTGGCGTAGTAAAGTCGTCGGCGTAGACGGCTACGCCGACGGCTAAGTCGCCGGCATAGCTGAGATGGGTCTCACCTAAATGGCTAACGGCCCGTTTGGCTAACCCGTCGGCCTAGCTTTTCTTCAGAATTTTTTCCAATTTTTTTGAATTGTTTGACTCCGGTTAAATACGCTTAATCTCCGGTTAAATTGTACTTATGGTCAAACTTTCCGATCGGTCACCTATCCTAATACTACTCCATCCTAGTACGCTTAACTTCTCTGTTCCTTACGGATGAGCTTCCGATAGAGAAACTAGACCTTGTTAATAATACTACCGTATTGATCCTACTAACCTTTGGACCATGGTGGCACACGCTTTTATTTTTTTAATTTGAAACAATTATTTAAGTAAACAAAAATGAATAAGTAAAAATAATCTTGATTTCAAATAAAAATAAAAATAATATTGTTTTTTCCTTTTTTATTTAATATGGAATAATTCATATCTTCAAACAATTAAATCAGAATTCTGCAAATAATATGTCTAAATAGATCAAAAAAATGAGAATAATCCAAACATGATATCCATATAATCCCTAGTATTTTAAAAATGGGATGGTGGAATTTTAAATGGAAAATGGTTTTTTCGTGCAATGAAAAATAAAATGTCCTCCTACAACAATGTTCGTTATCCCAAAATTCACATGAGTGCATAATATGGGCACATTATTATAAACTATGCCGCAATTCTTGCCATAACATTGGTCATTTCGCTTGAAAGCCAGGAGACCTCGAACATGATAGGTCATTTCTAAGAAATGATTTTGAGATGCAATCAATATAACAAGTTTGATATTTTTATTACAACTATGTCATATAATATGACACCACGTGAAGATTTTACAATTTTTAGAACGTTTTTAAATTTCATATGCCTGTTTCAAACTATGATCAAAACCGCGGGCATGAAGGTTCTTAGCTCGGGGCTGAGCCTTGCTAAACTTGCATTAGATATCTAAAAAATAGCATATTGTGAATCGAAAAATGATTTTTGCAAAAAATCGTGAGCATCAGATAATGTACATATAGTTCAAATCTGACCCACTTCCTACCGATTCGGTAGAAATTTGTCTTTTATCAGGGGTGGACGACAAGGTTTGAGATCTCCCGGTTGGGACATTGTGCATGTAAGGTGGTTTAGTATTTTTGAAAAATAGGTTGGTAGCATTTTGAAACTTTTATTTGGTGGTTGATTCACAAAACACCCCATTTATAGCACTAGGAAAATGAAAAATATGTTATATGAAAGTATTTGTTATGTTTTTGTATATTATTCAACAAAAATATGTAATATTTGCGTTTAGATAGATATATCTTATTTTTCTGCAAATTTTGATATATTATATGTATTTTTAAGAATTAGAATGATTTTTCTTGGATTAATGTGGTAAAAAGGGAAACTAGTTATGCTGACGGCAATGCCGTCGGCGTAGCTGTGAAACCTACGCCGACGGTAAAACCGTCGGTATAGCCTTGATGTTGTCGCATCGCCGTTATGGCCAATCGACAACGCCGACGGTCAACCTAGACCGACGGCTGGTTTGCTCGGCTGCCTGCCTCGGGGGCTACGCCGATGGCCCCGACAATTAGCCGTCGGCGTAGCTTCTCGTCGTCAGTAGGGGTGGAGCCAGAAACAACCAATGGCTGGTGCTAATCCTTTCTTAATGGCGCTGGTTACTGAGATTTGTGTATATATAGGTTTGAAATTAAGGCAAGCTCAAGGCAGTGTAGCTGCTAGACCGGTGCTACAGGCCTAGATCCGCCCCTGGTCGTCAGGGTCTTGACTTGTTCCCATAGTGTCTATGGTAACTTAGTACAACATCAAGATCTATCTAATTAGACATTCGCACCTACTCATAGGGCGAAAGTGTGCATGCTACATATGGGTAAGTATAGATGTGTTTTTGTCAACGTCCACGTATATACCGTGTTTCTTCAGAAAACAATTAGCAAATCTAAGCAAAGAGTATTCAGGACACAAGGGTCGGTTCCTAGACCCTTTGGGCTTGTAACGAAAAGATTTTTGAATGAAGTGTACATTATCTTTTTGTAATTATGTGATCAAAGTAGTACATAATATTTTTACGAAACTGATCTACTTTTGGTTAACCGTTGCCCATTCAAGAATTTATTCAATTTGACAGCCTACGGAGGGACACCATAAAAAAACTGGGAAGGCAGGAGTTTGTTCCTCTCGCCTCCCTCCTGACGGGTGACCTGGGAACCCTAAGAGCAACTCCAACAGAAGCTATAAACGAGCCGCGCGCGAAAATAACCGCCGTTTACAGTGCCAAAGTTCGCGCGCGCTTCCAGCAGTCGCTGCAATTTTCTGCGCGCGCCAAAACATTTCCCGCCTGCAATTCTCCGCGCCATTTTTTTGCCGCACAGCTGAGCGCGCGGCATAAAACGCTCGCCGTGCGCAAAGCCAACCGCCAACAGCTTTCACCGTGCCACTTTCCTTTCCCCTTCTTTTCTACACCGCCCTCGCGCAGCGCCCGCGCCGGCACCGCGCTCAGCACCTCACCCGCCGCCGTGCCCAACACCTCGCTCGCCGCCACCGCCCGTATGCCTCCGTGCCGAGGAAGCTCTGGCTACCCCGGTGTCTACGCGCGCCCAAACGGGACGTTCTACTCGGAGATACGTTTCTGCGACGACCGCATCGGCCTCGCACTACTAGGAAAACGGCTATAGGCAATCCACACATCCGTGGCGCACGTGCTAGTGGTGCCCCACGGGTAAAATAGGTGTGGCGCACTGCCCACATGTGCCCTACGGCTAACTGCCGTAATCATGGCGCACATGGGGGTGGTGCGTCACGGCTACTTGTGGGCCAGGGCACAGGTGGCCGCAGACAACCTAGCCGTAGCGCACCTGTGCGTGGTGCGCTACGGGTGTGAAACTTAGTCATAGCGTACTCTGACATAGTGCGCTACGGGTATGTGGGTTGCGGCCTGTTGTGCAGCTGGGCGAACTTACCCGTAGGGCACCCTAGCCTAGTGGGCCACAGGTATGTTTCCTGCACCAACCCCCCCCCCCCCACATCGCCTTTTTAGCTTTGCAAAAAATAAAAGAAAATGATAAACAATTCAAAAAATAAAATCCTTTCACATGTATGTAGGTAATGTGGTCTAGTGTGTAGGAAAATTAACAAACATGAATTTCGGCTTTTTCTGAAAAAAAGATCATGCCACGGTAAAATAGCCATAACTTTTGTATACGAATTCGAAAAAAAGGTTTACTATACCAAAATGACGAGAACGAGATTTTGCATTTGCTCGCAACAACCCTAGGTCGTTTAGAGATTTTTTAGATTTTCAAAATTCGAAAAGAGTGAAAAGTTATGATCAAAAGGTCATTTTTTCCTGCAGAAAAAAAATGGACGCCACTTACTTGTAGCGCACCACCCCTAGTGCGCCACGAGTAAGTTGGGCGGGATTCGAAATTCGAATCACCACCCGACCACCTAACCCTCCATATATATCTTTCCCACCCACCCCTTATCTCCTCCACTTCCACTTCTCCTTCTCCACTTCTCCTCCCTTCTCCACCTTCTCCTTCTCCTCCACCTCTCCGACAACCTATGGCTGCACCCTCCGACCATCCTCCAACGACGCCCTCCTCCGACAACCTATGGCTGCACCCTCCGACCATCCTCCAGCGAAGCCCTCCTCCGACCACCTCTGGCTACAACCTCCCCGACCATCCTCCGACGGCGCCCTGCCCCGTGCACCTCTGGACGCAACCTCCTCCACCATACTCCGACCGTGCCCTCCTCCGACTGCACCCTCCTCCACTAGCCTTTGACCACACCATCCTCTGACCACCTCCAGCAGCGACCTCCTTCGACGAGGCTACAACACCGACGACGACGGCTGTCGGCGGCTCGATCTAGATCTAGATCTAGATCATATCCCGCTTTTTCTGAAATTTGAAATCATACCCATGGCGCACAACACCTAGTGAGCCACGGCTAACTTTTCATACGCGTGGCGCACAACACCTAGTGCGCCACGACTAACTTTTCATACTCGTGGCGCACCACCTAATGTGCCACGGCTAACTTCTACCCGTAGCACGCGCCTCGTGGCGCACCCCTAGTGCGCCACGGATGATCAAAACAGGTGCGCCACGGATTAGCTATTTTCTAGTACTGTAGGGATGTTCGAGACGGCGCACAAAGCAGCGCGCGCCTACGACACCGTGGCTTGGCGGCTTGGTCGCCCGCGCGCCGGCATGAGCTTCCATGACATGTGGACGCATGAGCAGGACGAGGCACTCGCGCCGCCACCTCGCCTCGTGACGGAGGAGGAGCGCCACCGCCTCGTGACGCAGGAGTGGTGCCGCCGCTTCCCCGGGGACGTCATGGCGCATCGCAAGCATGATGCCGAGCAGGCAGCGCACAGGGCGGCGCTGAGGCCAGCGAAGCACGAGGACCGCCTCAAGCGCCGGGTGGACAAGGCGGTGAGACGGATGTTCATCCTAGCGCAGTGGGACGGCCCGCAGACCATCGACGATGACGATCCCCGTTGGATGGATGAGTTGTCGTCCACACCGGTGTCCGACACGACACCGGCCTCGTCCGATTCCGACTGAGAGGATTATATTTTAGAAGCATCCCTGTTAGATGTTATTAGCAAATAATATAGTATATTTTTTGTTCTATCGTATGTTGTTTTTATGTATTTTCTAGATCTTCTGAATGAGATTTTGTTTGCAAAAATATGTTTGTGCCCGCTGTAATTTTAGCGCGTCTGCTGGGGGCTTCTTTACCAAATTTTAGCGCACCGAAATTTACAGCTTCTGTTGGAGTTGCTCTAACAAACCACCACCACGCAGCTCCTCCCCTTCTTCATATTAACATAGGTCAGTCACGGTTATACCGTGTTTTACCGAATATATTGAACACATTTTGTGCTTGTAACCTGCCGGATATATATGATGAGCTGATTGTGGTAAACCGTAAACTCCTTTTTGACTTGGTATCTGAGGGAGAGGCTCGATCTCATCAGACGCCGCCAGCATCGCTCGTCCTCGACTACACCAGAGCGTTGCTCCTCCTCGCGATCGTCTCCAATCCTTCCAGGATCCATGACCTCCTCGGTGCTACAGGACACCTCCACCGATCCCCTTGCATCCTAGCCAACGGGCACGGTCGCCGCAGTAGCAAGCCGTGGAGTGGTCCTCTTTGGCGAACATCGTGTCTCGGCCTGGCTCAACGCACCTAGTGCAGCCGAGGCAGTAGAGCTTCTCTCGCTCCACGCAAGGTGGACGACGTCCTGCTGGTAACCCCTATTACCAGGAAGGGCAAGGAGGTTGCCACCATACCTATGGCGAAAACAACAACCACACCCCCCACCAATGGTGGTGGCAACGATGGCCAGAACTAAGGCGGCGATCAGAACTACGACAATTCCCGTAACAGCAACGGCCGCAACCTGCAACGACCACAACATTGTGAAAAATGTGTGATTGTCAAAGTCACTTCAACCATGACTACCGCAAGAACCCCAACAACAACAACCATCGCTACAGCAATTCGGTATCCACTAGCCCTGACAACAACCAGCCATGGGTGATGGACACTGGAGCTACGGATCATTTTACCAGTGATCTTGAACGTCTACACAACTGTGAGCGCTACGGCTAGAAGGGCCAGGTTCATGTGGAGGATGGTGCAGGTTTGTCTATTTTTCATATTGGCAATTCTCGTGTAGCCGGTTGCTCACTCCAATTAAATAATGTTCTCCATGTTCCACAAATCCACCAACATCTTCTCTCAGTTTATCGACGTGTGTGTGATAACACCGTGTTTGTTGAATTTCACCGTTTATCTAGAAACCCCTAATGTTTGAGAATAATTGCCGCACACTTCATTAATATGATCCATTCTATATATATCAACATGGAAGACAGATAAACATAGCTAACATTAGATGGTTCCATAGTTTGAAGAAGAGAGACGCTTCATATGCAAATATCTATAGTCTGAAGAAGAGAGATATTAACATGATTCGTATAGCATGGCTGAGGGCAACAATGTATACTTGATTCAAGGAGCACAAATTTATTCCAGCCATATCTTATGAATCATGAAATTATATATCGACTTCAGGGCTACGGGATGAGAAATTTGCATAATGCAAAAGTCTAGGCAAGCGAGAATCGCTGCATACGCAAATACTCATGTCTCCTTTAGACTTTGGAGCTACGATGAAATATTTGCATATACTATGGTCTCAGCTTTGAGCATCACTATCGATATAACATAACTAACTAGAATTTGAGCCCAACTTTAATATCTAAAGGACTATCTAACATAGCCATTTATAATTTGAGCCCAGGTTTAATATATCTAATATGTTATCTAGCATATCTATCTACAATTTGAGCCTACCTTTAATATATAAAGCACTATAAAATATCTATCTAGAGTTTGAGGAATTACTATTAAAAAGGGAGGTGTGGCGGGTGTCTCACCGAGGTCGGGGACATGATGGTTGCAGTAGCTAGGGGAGCTAGGGACAAGGAGGTTGCGGTGGCCAGAGGCTCGGGGACGGGGCATGGGTGGTGAAGGCGTCTTGATGAACGCGGCGGTCGGACGACAGATCAAGCGTTGTGGTGGGAGGCAGAGGAGGGGTTGGCGGGGAATCGAGTGCACTGTGTGAGACGGTGGAGGGGAAAATTTTGTGCATGTGTGTACTGCAAGGTATTCTTTAGCCGTGGGGTTCATTATCACTGAACATCGTTAATAGAGTAACTATAGCTGGAGATTATTTGTTCGGAATGCGACCACTAGTTTCGTCCTGGCTGCACCTGTGGGCCCCATTTACTGTTGGCATTTCTATATACCCGAATGCCACCACTAGATTTTAGTGGTGCCTTTTTAGACATTCTGAACGCCATTATTATTTTTCCTCGAACTGGTTGGTTGTATTTTTTGGCGCGCCACTAGAAAGATGACTACTATAAGGGTTTTGCTATTAGTGGTGACATTGATCTTACCTCCAAATCAGTAGAGCACACTATGGAAATCCAAACACCACAAATAGGATTGAGATTTTTACCTGACATTGTAGATCTGGATCCCCAACCTATATAAACCTCTATCACTATGTGCTACCATCTAGATCTCCAAGCATGACCCCTCCAAATATAAATAAACCATCATAAATGAGTAGGGCCTTACTTAAATATCTCTAATTTGTAAAATAATATGTTTTATGCATTAAAGTTTCTACATGAGCATCATTTGTTAATATATTTCCAGAGAACAAAGGTTCACTACTGTATCTTTTATTCAATCACCATGCATGCATTTGGTCCATATATTTGTTTTGTATGTGTTGTTCTTATCTAATCATATATATTGTTAAGAGTGCAACACCTGTGGTTGTGAGGATTGTACTTCTACTTCTGCAATGAAGGCCAGTGGGCTATTTTGATCATAAGAGTACTCTTATTTTCATGCACATTGTAGTTACTTTTGTAGAATTGCATGTGTAGAAATATTTACTATGCTATGTCACATGTTATCGTAGTATGCCTTAGTTGAACCATGGTATGTGTACATATGTTCACATATGCTTAATTAGAGAAGGACACGATTATATCATGATTACTGAGAATTATTGAATTGTATATTTTTGCTATTCAAGTATAACAACATTAATTAATAAATCTCCTATGCGAATTTGGTATTTTGGTCATCTTGGTGGGAATTTGTGGATGGGACCACCACCTTTGTAAGAACAAGAATGATTGGTTTCTTAAATTTGGTAACTTACGTGCGCAACCATGTGCCAATGTGAATGGATGTTGGCTTCACTTTGTAGGTTTAATAGGTTGTGGTGACTTGAACCCACATATCCAGAGATTTAGTGATTTTGTAGGTTGGAACGGTGCGTGTCTGGTTTGGGAAATTACTTCGTTATTGGTCTTGTCATGTAATTTTTCCGGCTATGACGCAAAATGAGTGTAGTGGTAAAATATGTTGGGATAGCTACTTCGTGAATGGTCTTTGTCTGTATCACTACTTGAATTATTTGAGATAGCCTTGTGCTATGCGAAGATGTAATAATTGCAAATTGTGAATAATGGTTTATATTCATGATATACTGTTAAAAGTTGATATTCATCCATACTATGTGTGCTAATGAACCGATCTAGGGATTAACTATATACATACAGATGAAACCTTCCCGGATCGTGGAATTAATGTGGAATAGTTATTTAATCAACAAATGGAATTAATGATATATATATATATATATATATATATATATATATATATATATATATATAGACCGGGCCATCGGCTGATGCAGGCAACCATTTTTATAACGATATTCATTATAATGTAACATAGTATGGTGAAGCATATCAATCTGAATTAAATGTATGCACTCATATACATCTCAAAATATAATGCTTGACAGCTAAATTTATTGTACAAAGGCAGAGAGAATTTCTCCAAACGATTGCACATGCAGTAACAGAGTACAGATGAAATGGACAATCATATGAATAGTTGAGCTGTGCTCGACCAAAGTACATGTGCCAAGAACTCACGCGTAACTATATATGCTCTGTCTCCTATGAAAAACATACTACTCCACCGTTACAGAATATGATGTGACGAAACAAAAGCATTAGAACCAGCTGTCTAATTGTCTATTAGGAAATCCTTTTGGGTATAAGAGACATCAGGAATGAGATAATTGCTGGATAATCCTCTGGTCTATGTGCAAAGAGTAGAACAATTTCTCCATGCTCTCATCGAGGCACATGCGCGGTCAGAGGCTTCAATACAGCATATTGCGGCGGTTTGCTCAACAGAGATGGATGCGGAGCCAATGCCTGATACTCCAGCTTCTCTCACCAATTAGGAAAGTACTAGTAGATCTTTGCTTGTTGACCTGCCTGCCTTCGAATGGCAGGATGAGATTTTCACGCAGGAAGCCAGTGAATTGGAATTGCCTACTAAAACTGTTTTCCGTTGGGTCCTATCATCTCAGTGTGATGTTTTCCGTTGGGTCCTATCATCTCACGCATTCTTTCTCGTCCCAGAATATGGGGCAACCTTAGATCTGTATACAAATTTCATTTTCATGTCCCTCAATACCAAATGTTTTTTCATATCGCTGATGGCAACTTTTCTACCATGAGTCTTCTAAATATAATCCCGCTTAAGCTTTCATTTTATCGTTTTTCCTAGGTTCGCGTTGTGCTTGTCTCGATGTAGACTTTATTCCGAACAGTTAGGTAGACAAGACCGAGGCATGAACTTGTTGGGATGGCGCGACTTGTTCATGCGTCGGTATCATACCTATGCACGAGTGGGTGTTGGATGGCACGTCCGTTGATAAGAGGAAAACCGAAAAGGCAACAGGTTTCACACTGCGCAAAAACCACTGAGTTCATCATTCTCTGAATCAGTATTCTAGGATAGCCACAGCAACAACACATGATAGGAGAGCCATGTAACAAATGTCGTCCGAGAAGAGCAATGGGACACAGGCGTATATTGGTTCCCAAGAGGTCCGTCGGACTGTTACGTTGTCGTTCACACACGATGTATTCCGGGATGACTATAGATGTTTCTAAGAGTCCGGATTCACCACAAGGGCGTTGGTCCCCCGGCATCATAGATGCCCTACGATTGTTGGAGATTCGTGCAAAGTCCGAGAAGTCGATAACCGTCACACATTTACACTTAAGCCCTCTTGGAAAGTTGGAAACAATCTGAGCTCCACCCGGTAGTGAAACTTGCATGTTTCTTGACAGGATCTTTTGAAATTTGTATGAATCTTCAATTTTTTGTTATTTTTTCTAATTTTCTACTATTAATTTAGTTGTTTTTCTATTTTTTTACGGTTGCTATTGAATCATGTATGAATCGTGTATGTGTCTCCAGATTCAAAGCAGTTTCAGATCTCTAATAAATCTTGTATGAATCTAGACTAAGGTGAAAGGGTCTTCCTGTAAAATAGTTTGCACGAATCTCCAACAAATCAATGGTAACGGTGATGCCGGGGGATCAACCTAGGTGTGGTATTGTATTTCCGATGTTACTAAACATGTGATCGGGTCATTTTTTCATGATCTTTCGGACTGGATAATGGCGATTTTTCCTTTTGTTGTGCGAATTTCTGCCATATTTCTCTATTTGATGTATGTATATCGCTTTATTGCATGTAGATAATGCTATCTCTTCTATATATGCATGTTCACTCGGGGCAGTGAGCTGCATGACCGGTCACTAGGGTCAGTGAGTTTCATCACCGTCTCCTGCACAATAATTTAGCCACAATAATAGATAAGTGAAAGAAAAAGAAAAGAGAAGTTGCTTAATTTGAGAATAGGAGACACCGGGAATACAATACTTTGCATCACATGAGAACATCGTACTTAACTGCCACTAGATCCGTCCCCGCACCTTTGTTTGCATTTGGTCAAGAAACGTTGAGGTTCCTTCATGGACAAGGGATGTACGCAAACTGATGGTTCCTGTTAAAAACATACGTACACTGAGATTTGTGCGAGCGCTTTGTGAGTTGGAGTGGCCTGTGACTTGTTTTTACACTAACTGACTTGTGAGTTTTGACTTACCTTCAGCCACCAGCTCGTGGCCGGATACACATGCAACTCGGATCGTTCCGACTCCATTCGTGACAGCATTGAAGAGCTCCAGTTACTTACTTCGTGAGATAGATGCATGTATGCAGATCAGGCAGTTTGACTTGAGAAAACTCTCGTGGACTATTCCTATGTATTTTGAATGAATATCGAGATTTTAACGAACCAACTGAGTTTTGGTACATTACATAGCGGCGGCGTTAAGACTGGACCGAAAACTCTCGTGGACTACTCCTTTGGTACACACTACCGCTCGCGGCGACGTTAAGACTGGACCGAAAATCATAGAACACACTAGTTGGAAGACCCTTGATAAAAATACCAGCACATTGAGAGCTCGTAGGAACATGAAGGACCCGAGCCTATCCAAGAGCTACATTGTCACGAACAAAGTGAAGAGCAATCTCCTCGAAACAGGCATGCGCCCAGCTATATTAATATAGCAACCACGATTAATACTGTTGTTGGGCCACACAGCACAATGCCCAAAAGAAAAGACAAAGAAAAGACAGAGAAAAGAAGAAGAAAAAGAAGAGAAAACAAAGCCGGCGCCAATGGCTCGACGAAAGCGATGATGACCCGCCACCGCTGCGCCCTCCAGAGAAGTACGACCACACTCCTAGCGCTCTAAAGCGTCACGTACGAAACAACACCTTCAAAAAGGAAAGCGACGACAACGACGTTGTTGCCCGGACATGTCCTAGGGTTTCCCCCGATAAGCACCGGGAGGTGGGGAAGAGATACACCCGACACCATTCAGGAAGGACAGCGACACCCGCCGGCCTCACCACGTCGGTGTCTCGACGACAAGGATTTCTCCCGACCCCTCAAAAAACTACACCCCGGACACTTCGGATTGCTCCACCAAACTCGCCGCCGACGAGCACTCGCCACCACGATCTTGAAACCACCACCGCCGTCTCACCGTGACACCCAGGGTGAAGCCAGTACGACCGAAAAAGAAAAACCTTCGGCGAGGGTCGACATGACATCAGCACGCGGGAGGGAACTACCTCCACCACCTGAAGGCGGTAGCCGTCCGGATGTAGCAGCAGGGCAAACCAAGCCCACTCTAGCCTAGCCGAGCCCGAGAAGGCTCGTGAAGCCCCGCCGCCGCACTGTAGCAAGGGTGCCACGGTACATGCCAACCCAGCACTAGGCCCTACTCCTCCGTCCACCGAGGGATCTGCTGCCACCAACGATACCTTCCGCCAAACAGCAGCGCAGACACCACCGTGCGCACCCGGACTAGCCGGACCACCGTTGGTCTGAGGGACACCACCTGGGCCAACAACGACAGGCCCCACCTTGCACGCTTCCACGACAAGAACGAGGAGGTCTGGGAGCCCAAGCAAGAAGGAGCAGAAGGCCGAGACGCACAGCATACACGGCACCTCCGGGATGCCGGCGAGACACGCCTATAGAACTCAACGAGTTCTGACCGGCGGCACCAGCAAGAGGCCACCTGGCCAGACACTGGCCCCCCGCCATGAATGACCAGGGGAAGGCAGGTGTAATGGCCGGCCATAGCCCGCCTGGCCCGGATCTGGCCGGCGAGGCCTGCCCACCACCAGCCCCCCCGCCGCCTACTTCTTCCTCGAGCAAGGGATCCCGAGGCCTCGGACCATCCCCGTCGTGTACTGCCGCCGTAAGCACCCGCCGCTGCCGAGCCAGACCACCCGCCACCAGATCGGCCCGCCACGGCCCCGTGCCGCCACTAGGAGAACTCCGCCGCCAGATCGAACCCGCCCCGTCCAGGTCTCCTGACGCACAGAGAGAAGAAGTCCTGACGCCACCGGCACCGCGCGGGCTTTGCCCGGCGGGTTCGCCGGCGGCAGCGGCGTCTGGGGAGGCGGGGAGAGGAAGCTCGGGGAGGCTTAGGGTTTGGGTCGCCCGGTCGCCCACGGGGGAGCGACGCGTTTCATCCACGTTCAGTGAAGAGCAATCTCGACATTCTTGGTGTGTTGATGTTGAACTGGGTATACCCCTACACCGGTATGCGGGCCTCGGCGGTCTACCCCTATAGCTTTCTCTGCACAAGGTTTCACCAATGTACTTTTTCATTGGTTTAGTTCTGTTTAGACCATGGCTATATGGCTAACCAAGTTTGAGATCCAGTACCACATTGTAGCCCCCGGTATACCTGCAACGGGACTGTTTCTACCTACACCTTCAGCACCGAGGAGCTACGTATTCCATCTATGGATATTCCACCACACTTGCACACATATCTTATGTCTACTTGCAAGTATTTGTACGATTTCAGCGCTTCCTACCGATTCAGCAGAAATTTTTCTTTTTCACCAGAGGTGGACGGAAAGGTTTTTGAATCTCCGGTTGGGACATTATTCATATAAGGTGGTCTAGTATTTTTGAAAAATGGGGTGTAGCATTTATGTATAGACCATTTGGTGTTGCTTCACAAAACACCTTGATTTTGGCACTCGGAAAATAGAAAATGGCTTTTCCATACAACGAAAAGGAAAATTTCCATCCAAATATGCACATATGTGCACAATATAGGCAAATTATCATAAACTATGTCACGATTCTGGTCATAATATTGGTTGTTTGACCCGAAAGGCAGGAAACCTCGAATGAGATAGGTCATTTTGTGAAGGTTTTTTTGAGACATCATCAATATACCAAGTTTTATATATTTCTTTCGAACTATGTCATGTAATATGACATCACGCGAAAGTTTCACATTGTTTAGATCGTTTTTAATTTTTTATGCCCGTTTCAAACTATCGTCAAACATTCTCGAACTGTGGGCATGAAATTTTTTAGCTCAGGACTGAGCCTCGCTAAACTTGCATTAGATCTCTCAAGAAACATCATATTCTAAGTCTAAAAATGATTTTTTCAAAAAATCATGAGCATTAGATCATGTAACTTTGGTTATTTGTCAAACATGATCAGTTCCATGAGGGCAGGTGGCGCTTCATGCAGAAATTGTGGCAGATTTCTTTCGCCAGCAGAAGTTTCCACTGAGAGATATACAAAACGATCCCTAGGTTTTCCTGAAACCACCGAAGCTAGCGGCTGCCGCCCAACTCCAGCACCATCGAGACGCACGCTAGAATAGACGTCTAACCTCCAACACTACAAGATCCAAAAAAGCACCATCACCAACGAGACTTTGTGAGTCGATGAACATGCCTGATGCACACAACGAGGCACATGTCGTTGTGGCACGTCGACCGGAGGACGTCCCCGTGCTGTCTTGAACCAAGATCCGCAGCCTCTCATCGACAAATTCGGAGAAGAACGACAGATCCACCACTACTAGATCAACATCCGTGCTCCAGAGAAACCACCTCGCCCCAGACACCAGCGTCGTCGCTGAGAACGACGAACGCCGACAACACACCGAGAAACTGATCTCCCAGATATGATAAAAGGCGAGAAGACCAAGATGTCGATATGAAGGAACGGCTAGCACACCTTGCCATCAACTCCGAGGCGTCGCCATGAAGGTCGTGACCGGTGTGGGAGTAGAGTTGAGGCAGATTTATTGCCCGAGCGCCGCTCCCACCACCCCAACGATGCCCCATGGCAGACATACCCTAACCCTAACTACTCGGCGGAGAAACGAGGTTCCCCCTCCCTCCTACCGCCGGAGCGACAAGCGGAGGGAGAGGGAACGAGCGCTCTCGCCGGTTGAGATCTGGAGGGAGGGAGCCGCGGCCGCCTCTTTTTTCCGTGGGGAGAAGAAAGGATGTATTGTTTGCTCATTTCAGCATATTTGTTTCTATTCTGAATATATGAGCCACAACTGAAATGGGGTGGTTAAATCAAAGACTACAATTTCAATTGCATCATGATGTGTAAGTGTTGGTGGTGGTGTGGGGGGATACAATCTTATTTTTAGGTTCATCAGCTTTTCCATTATTTGGAAGGTGAGCTGATGACATGTGTTGTCCGGTCAATACTGTGCAAACACTGTACCGATCTTCTAACACGTCAGGTAAAATTAGCTTTACTCACTAAAAATAAGAAATTCTAAGTCGTATGGCCTCCATTGGTGTGCATAGCCTATTTTCATTGGCACCACCGTTAAAAATATGACTGATCATGACATTTCTGGTATAATATAGATCTATTGATATTTATTTTGATGTTTACATAAGGGCCCCGAGTTCTAGTTCCGCCCTTGAAATGACTAGACCAGCTCTGGATGGACATTTTGTTATAGACATGAACAGCCCCATTGAGTGATATAAAAATATTTACTGTTCCGGAAGAATCGGTGGGATACAAAGTGTTTAGTGGATTACGTAATGGGTGAGTGCTGAGTGATAAATATACGGAAAGATGAATTCTAACACCCGTCCATAATCAGCATTTCAATAAGTTGCCACTATGTTAGAATTCTTCCAAACTTCTACTAGACCAGGCCTTAGTGAAACTGTCAACAACTTGATCCTTGGAAGAAATTCGATCTCCTCTCCTCCCGCTGCCTTGCCCGCCAACTAATGATGGCAATGGGCAATGTATGAGCATGGTAGAGCAATACCATACCCATACCCGTGTAGTCAGGGGGTAAAAAAGTTGCCATACCCGTACTCGCGGGTATAAAAATTTACCAATAGCCATACCCGGTGTGTAACCATCCCCATTGGGTACCCGGTGGGTAGATCCAATGGTACACAAGTTATTCACAATTTTACTTTCATCAATAGTATATTAAAAAGACAATTATATCTACTTACTAATAGATATATTAGTACATGAAAGTATCAAATTTTAGAAGGCATAATCTCATATTCGTACCTAGCTAGACTTTCCATACGCATAGGTTGAAACTAGACGGGTAAATTTGACATGTCAGTTTATACGGGCAGAGTATGGGTATACCTATGGGTACAAGTCTATACCCGTGCCCATACCGTGACTTAACGGGTAGGGTATGGGTATTACCCGTGGGTATAAAAGTGTGCCCATACCCTTACCATGCGTGTACGGTACCCGCGGGTAGCCATATACGTGGGCAAAATTGCAATCCTTACGCCGCACCATGCAGCCTCTTCGACAACTTTGTTAGCACAGCCCCTGCCGCTGACTACTTTCCGGCGACACCGACGACGAAGTTCCGACGAGACGACACGCTCGTCCCCGATAACCAATCTGTCGAGATGCACACGTACTGCTAGCCAAACCTTGAACGATCAATGGATTAACTAGTACTACTCACACGCACGCACACGGAAAATATTAGATAGCCAAAGGCCCTTGTCGGACCTACTGTTTTTATTGATTCACAACTCACGGTGGTACTACAAGTTGCAGGTTACACGTGTATATATACACGGCCAGCGGCCAGCTCTAGTTGGAGTAGAACTCGACACTCCTAGCTAGAGTAGGACTCGTCAGTACATATTCTACTCGGATACATGCATGTATATACTACCCGGAACCTATTCACCGGAAGCACCAGATCCTTGTGCGTATACTTTCCGTATACGACTGAGCATAGGACACCCTGCCGGTGTCGGAGGTCGTGGTTAATTCCATCAATCACCCCCTAAGCACGACGTGCTCTTCACTTCGACCTGGGTCCCAAATACGCCAGCTGCTCCTCGCAGGCATCTTCAACGGCATTGCTTTCGGCGCCCCCTTCATCAGCACCCATATCACCGACTTCGCTTTTGTCGGCTTCTCCATGGCTTCACGCCGACAGTCCTTTTTGGCCGCGCCCTTATCCACGCCTTCAGACATTATACTTGGTTCGATGAAGTACTTTCTCATCGATGCCTCACATATTTGATCTTTTGCTTGCCGGTACTCTTGGATGCAATAGAACAAATATGTAGGAGCTAGCTCACGTTGGTTGACTAGCAAAGCTAGCTTTCTACCGTGACTAGCAATTCTGACTTCTGCCTGCTCCTAACCAACGACGTCTTCTGGCTCGTCCGGAGTAGCAAGACACAGGTTGCCTACCTGTAACGATTCGTCTTTTCTATTTGAATCCCTTTCTGGCATGTTTCCTTCTAGCTTCTCTATACCATGTGAAAAGCCACTTGATGGATCTGCACCCCCTATTGTTGGGTCTCTTCCATCTGTCTGGCCACCAGTCCATACTCTTGGACCATCGTCTTTTAGCCTTGCTAGCCTGTTTGCTGGGGTCGCTTCAGCTCTCCCTCCTCCTCTAATTGCTAGGCCAACAAGTGCAGGTATCGCTGCACATGCATTTGTGCACCCTTCCAGTTCCGTATCTTCTGGCCACAAACTAGCCTTATCTTCAGACTCTTTTTCTTCTGGGAGAATCCCTTGTGTTTCTTGCCTGGTGTCCACGCCTGGAGCACCTCCTAGGCCTTCAACGCCTTCTGGGCCCGAACTTGCTGACAAGGATAAGCTTGGTTGATCCATATTTTCTTCATACTCAAGATCCCACGTGACGTGAAAAGTTGGATATCCCGGTTCGTTGGATCCCCAATTCCATGACTCGCCTTCCTCAAAGATTACGTCGCCCCTGACAACTATCTTATTGGTATAAGGATTGCACAAGCGGTATTCCTTTGAGCTTTCATAGCCCGTCATAATCATTGGAGTCCTCTGTTCCGCCAATTTACTCTTATGGTCGGACTCCGTCTTGACATGCGCCACGCACCCAAAAGTGCGAAGATGATCAACCGAGGGTTTCCATCCGTACCATGCTTCGTACGATGTTATACCAACGCCACTCTCAGTTGGCTGCATATTCAGCAAATACACAGCCGTATTGACTGCCTCACCCAGAATTTTCCTGGCAAGCCTTTACTCTTCATCATGCTCTGTGCCATGGTCAACACAGTTTGATGCAGCTCACCCCCTTGATCAATGCGTAGGGCTCTTATCTTCGCCTCCACCTTGAACTCTTCGGCTTCCTTGATCTTCTCGAATGCTTGTTGAGCTTGATCCTTACTTTTCAGCAACACAATCCACATATATTTACTATGATCATCCACCACAAGCATGAAGAACTTATTGCCGGACGGAGTTGCGGGTGAAATTCCAACGCATAGATCACCATGAACTAGTCCCGAGGCTTCACTTGCCTCAAACGTGGCTTCACATGGTAACGGGGCACTCCGTTCCTCGTGATCCACACACGGTAGATCGTGATCCACTTGCGACACAATCTCCATAGCCGGTGATGGAGGATCCTCATCCTTCACCTCAGTTACTTCGAGCATCAGCATCATCGGTCCATCATCTCCTTCCTGGGCGATAAGAGCCCTCTCCTTCAGCGATTTCTTGCAATCCTTCTTGAAGTGACCGAGCTCGCCGCAGTTATGACATCTTACTTTCTTAATGTCAAACTTCCTCCGCGTCGGAGCGTCATCCTCGTCCTCCCCTGCGATATACTTTTTCGCTGGGCGAGAAGCTTCTTTATCACTCCTGCTTTCGGATCCTTGATCGCCCTTTTCTTTGGCGACCACCGCCTGCCACTGGGCACGGGTAAGCATCACGTGCTCTTCCGGTACCGCATCACCGTAGGTGATCTTCATCCGCTCGTCATGAGCCTTCAATCGTCCAACCAGATCATCCGTCGTGAGAGTCTTGAGATCAACAGACTGCTCGATCGCCGACACAACGGACAAGTAACGTGGCGGTGCCGCGCGAAGGAAACGCCGAACGACTGAGATCTCTTCGAGCTTCTCGCCGAGCGCGCGAATCCCATTGACCAAAGTGGCTACCCTCGAGGCAAACACGTCCAGCGTCTCGTCTCCTCCCATTTTCAGATTCTCGTACTTCTTCTGCAAGGTTTGTAGGGTTGCCTCACGGACACGCTCGTGCCCAAGATTTAGCATCTTGAGCACCTCCCACGCCTCCTTTGCAGATTTCTTCGAGATCAGGTGCTGCATCACGTCCGCCGGCATCACCGAGAGGATGGCCGTGAGTGCCTACCGGTCCTTGCGGTACTTCGACGCGCCCTTCTTGAACTCGTCGCCGCCGGGATCGACAGCCTCCCATAGATCGTTGGACTCCAGCGCCCACTCCATCTGGATCGCCCATATCGTGTAGTTGTCCAGGTTGTACCGTGGGTACTGCGTCATCACCTGCGCGGCAAATCCTTTAGCCGCACCGGAATACTCGCCCACATCCATCGTCGCTATGACCTTCCGTTACTAGGAGATCCTTCACGAGGCGCTGATACCAATTGTTAGCACAGCCCCTGCCGCCGACTACTTTCCGGCGACACCGACGACGAAGTTCCGATGAAACGACACGCACATCCCCGATAACCAATCTGCCGAGATGCACACGTACTGCTAGCCAAACCTTGAACGATCAATGGATTAACTCGTACTACTCACACGCACGCACATGGAAAATATTAGATAGCCAAAGGCCCTTGTCGGACCTGCTGTTTTTATTGATTCACAACTCACGGTGGTACTACAAGTTGCAGGTCACACGTGTATATATACACGGCCAGCGGCCAGCTCTAGTTAGAGTAGAACTTGACACTCCTAGCTAGAGTAGGACTCGGCAGTACATATTCTACTCGGATACATGCATGTATATACTACCCGGAACCTATTCACCGGAAGCACCAGATCCTTGTACGTATACTTTCCGTATACGACCGAGCATAGGACACCCTGCCGGTGTCGGACGTCGTGGTTAATTCCAACAAACTTTACTCTGCTAGCTCTAGTCCTTCTTCTCCTCCTCATGTTTATCTCATCGACATCAGGTGGAGATCTAATTCATTATCATGGAAGTGCCACCCGAGTAATAGCTCCGCTTAGATCTAATACAGTTAGACTGTGGAAGCGCTGCCTGATCTTCATCGACATGTTCGTAGAACTGCCCGTGGGATAGTACAAGCAGTTGGAAGAAATATTTCTCGATCGTTATTAGATCAACCACATAGTACGGGTCACCAGGTTTTCAATATACTTGGGACTACACTGCATTCTACTGATCATCGGATACGATACAAATAACATGCCAGTGGTGGCTATATATGACGCATGTTTAACAAGTCAGTTGGAGGAAATTCAAATCCACCACCAACTGTCAGCAACAACAATGCAATAGAAAAAACTAAGAGAAAATATCATGAGAATCGATTGAAATCAATGCTCGGCTTCCTTGGACACAACAGTTGATAGGTTCGTACATGTGTTCCTTCCCACCACAACATGTGTGGCTACATATACCACAAGGGCAGAGTCCATTCTCCATTTCTGCACATCTTCCACAAGTCACAAGAAAATTAAGTGAAGCTGCCTTGAGAATAGGAGAAACCAGGATATGAATGATAAGTGTCTCCAGAGGAGTTCGTGCAACACAGATTCCTGGTCCCGGGGGACACCGTCCTGCAGTGGCTATGATTAATTCCTAAGCTTGTGCAATATGGGCAGTACCAGGCTTTGTTATAGATATCGTACTGAAAAATGCCATTTCACTTTATCTCAGCAGAAAATCTCTTCCAATATCCCTCGTTGTTATAGAGAAAGGAACTTTGAGATGCCTAAGGAAGTTTATACTCTGCTTAGTTTTCCTGGATGGCGGCATTTTAGGCTGGAGAGCTCCGTTGACATGTGGTTAGGACCGTTGATGGCCAGGATCGAGGTGCGCGATAGAACTAGGACCACAAAGTTTGGTCTCCAAAATTGTAATTACGTATAGAAGGCTTATGAGAAAATATGAAAATAAACCACATAAGCTATGTTGGCCGTTAGATGGACAGGTGGTAGGTGCGTCTTGATCGACTTCAATCGAGTGTGCTGCCCCTGCTCTTCGTCCCGATTTAGTAGTATCACATGCTTTTTAGCGTCTAACTTGAACCGCCAGCTTAATCAAATTAATGTGACAAAAGTTTGTTTTTAGATAATTGCGTGACCAAAATTAAACCAATATATTCATATCGAGTGACATATGTATTATTGATAAAATTGTTCTTTTTTTGAAATGGGGTAGATTCTCTGCCCCTGCAACAATCGAGGCACACATCCTTTATTAAAACCCAGGTGTCAAGTAATAAGTTTACCCATCAAGAGTCAGCCAAAGTTGCCAAAAAAATCAACCAGCCAAAGATGTTAAACATATAGCAACTAAACATCATGTAGTCGTCTAGTATGTTGCCAAGCGGCCTGGTTGAAAAACTCCTGAGCAGTCAAAATCCGATCGCATCCGGCTTTTTTCTTGGTAAAATTGTTTATCAGAGTTAAACTATGGAAAACAAGGAATCCACTGCAAAGTTATAAATAGTTATCAATTAATTGGATGTTTTTGCGAGACACTAATGCCACCTCACCTAGGTGGCACCTTTCTCGGACACTAGCTTCCAAAAACAACAAGATCTAGTGACCTCCCCTGCCACCGACGAGAGCCGCATCCAGTGATCCGGGGGGTTGCTTTGTGGAGGCGGATCATCGGTGGCAGTTGGGTACAGCGGAGGTGGTCTTATAGATGTGAGATCTTGGGCAACAATCCTAGTCTTCCAGCAGCGGCGTTGTTCCCTCGAGTGTGGCATCCGCGTGGGGTGGATATTGTCTTCTCAGGGTGATGGGGCGGTGCACCGGCCGGGTGACGGCGGTGGCCTCCCTTGGGCGTCCACGCATGAGGTGGATGCGGAAACTGTAGGTCTAGGTTACCGCATAGACCCTCCACCGGTGCAGCTGCCAGTTGTCCGAAGGTGCATGGGGAGGCAACACGGTGCTCGCGGTCAGCCTCGTAGCAGCGTCATATGGGCATCTTTCTGGGACGGCGGCAACCAGTGGGACGGCGTGTGCGCGTGGTTCATTCATAGTCTTGCCTCCTCTCCCGCCGGATGGTGGACTGCTTTATGCTGGTTCTCATTATTATATTCCTTCACTACGGAACTCATTCCGGACCCCTCCGATCAACATCGGGTGTTACACGAAACTATTCTGATTTCTCTCTCTCATTTCTCCTACGACATCGTATCAATCCCTTCGGTTCAGAAACACTCCGGACATGATCGATACCTCTCTCGTATCAATGATCATTGATGGCCTATAAGTGCATAGGTTTGTCAGAGCATGTTTCCGCGAAAGTATTAATTCCAGTTTTTATATCGATCCCAATAAGAAGTCTAGGTAAGAGTTTTTATGCGGCGTTTCTATCGCACTCAAGGTGTCCCCTGTCTTGAGGGAATTGACTGCAATTGTTGAAGGTGGAAGGTGGCTGAGTGAATAATAGAAGAAGCTTGCGAAAAGGAAAAACCGAGAATTAAATAACATAAAAGTAAGGACGAGAAAGGTGTTCAAGGTTCTTGCAGATGAAAAGTTAGGCGCGGAGAGAAATGATTCATGGTAACAGCGAAAGTGCCAGATGAATAAAGTGGAATAAGTGATTGTGATATTTCTTATTTATAAGTGAGTTGGCAAGTAACCTATATAACGAGTGGAAGTCCTCATGGGCAATTGTTCCCAGTCACAATGATCCATCTTCCTGTTACCACGTTAATGGTCAGTACATTAATTAAGGTCTTGCGACCGGATCAAGGCTTTAATCTTGATGTTTCCTTGTTGTCCACGAGTAATACTAGCTCCTCATTGATATCGGTCGTGTCATTTGACGGGTCACCGATTCGCTAGCATACAAGTTCATACGTATGATATCTATGGATCGTGTTACCTAGGCAATTAAATTGGATAACAAGCATTAGCCGAACATATATATTCATTCTCACAATTTAATAAACACTACATCAATCACAAATGCATGAAATTAAAGAAGGCACAACACATCTCACCAATCCCCTATATCTCCCACGCCTATAGGGATTTACTTAGACATGAGAGGAAGATAAGTAAAAGGCATAAATTGTATTGCAAATAGAAATCATCTCAAAGTTATAGTAGCAAGCCACAATACCATTTGAAGATCGAATCAAATACAAACCAAGGTAGATCAAAGTATCAAACCCTAATCTTACAAGTGACAATCTCTCCCTCTCTCTCTCTAAGTACAAATGGGGATGATGGTGGAGTGAATGGTTTAGAGGCTAGAGATCTTCAAAGAATGAGACGGTGTTCTTCCCCTTCTCCAGATCTGATCTCTCCCCTTCTAGATGAGTTTGTGGCAGCTATGTTCTATTTTTCGTTGTCTCCCCTACACGGAAGATGCTGGTGGCGGGTAGTAAGGGCAGACGGTACGGGCGCACCTCGACCGTACCAGTGGTCGTTATGCGCTCAGATCGCCTCTAATGAAAGGGGCTCCAATTGGGAATTTGCTTCTTTAGGTGTAATTAGCCCACAAATGTAATCTAGAAAGGGAACAAAGCCCTAGAAAACATTGGTACTATATAGCACATGAAGCATATACACGCTAATCACTTGGCAACAAAGTCTATGACCACGCACACACTCTGCTCGGCCTTCCGTATCGAGCACTTCCGTCTCTAGTAGTTGTCCACAATGTGCCGCACGGAGCACCGATGGGAGTCGCGTGCTTCATAAGGCAACACCATCCATCCAGTCCGGCATCGTTGCCTACGGTCGCAACCGGAACTCGAGCATCTGCGACCATGATGGAAAAACACAATTAGCCACCAAAAAGTTCAGGAGCATGACATGAAATGTAAAAATAGTAGGACCGAGAGAAGAACTTACACGTGAGGAAAGGAGACGCATTCATCCTCATAGACGCATGTATGCCTAATTTTGACGCTCACTGACATGTTCAAAAATAAGAGAAAAAGTTCATACGACGTTAAAGTAGAGTAAATAAGGACGTAAGCTTGCCATCGAAGAATATCGGGCCCGGAAGTACCTTGGAGCGCTACACGCACGAACCGGTGAAGCAGTAATCGAATAGGACACCGTTGATGCAAGATACCGTGCAGGGAGACGAAAGCTCCCGTAGGCGGTCATAGAAGCCTACAGGCAGCTGTACAGCCGTGTAAGAGAGAGAGAGAGAGAGAGAGAGAGAGAGAGAGAGAGAGAGTAGTTTTTGCTACCATCATTACGGTGCTCGAGACTGGATACCTAAAGGACGACGCGCCGCCCAAGCTAAGCCTTGGTGAGAACCTAAAATCTATACCTAAATTCCTAATGCCCGAATGTCTCTCCTATCAGTGCAATCTACGTTGGCGAGCTATCGCTCCAGCGCCGCTCCGCCTAAAATCAACCACTCCGTACCCATAATCCATCGGATACGACTATGTCATCGTTCGGGTGCACGATCCTGGCTACCTAAAGGACCGCGCTGCCGAATCTAAGACGCGGTAGGGGCAAGGTATGGACCCTACCGTGCATTCTACGAGGGAAGATGCATTATCCCGTGCAAGCGGTACCCACCATACTATATCGCCACGAGAACACGTACAAGCCTATATAGTCTACCCATCCACGTCGGCTCTCCGCTCCGAGAAACTATGGATGTGTACATCGCAGGCTGCCAGATTGTCCGTCTAGTGCGTAGAAATGCTACCAACGAGACTCCATCCTGCCACGTCGCCAGTGTCCGCATAAACCCGCTTATGTATAGCCTCCGCTATCAGCTCGGTTGTAGCCCAACCCCCAAAAAAATCATATGTCTATGGCCTACGCTGCGTCATCGGCATACGAAAAGGGTCCACAATGCCATGTCGTCGGCGTACGCCATCACCAGCGACCGTTAATACCGTAATGTCAAAGATCACCTGTAGGTGGCCGTGAAAACCCTCATACGTCTATAGCATACACTATCAAGACAACTCTCTGCCACCAAAAAACGAGTTTTTCCATGCCTTATGACGCGCTACGTCGGCTCTCGGCGGGTACGCAAAAACTTGTCGCACCTGGTATGCCTCTCACAGAAAGCTATTCTGCCCGCGCACGCTGACAACGGGCACATGGCACGCACGCGGTCCACCGTCCAGAGGCGCAACGTACGACGGTGCGCGGTACACCTGTCCGCGGTATGGAATCTTTCAGCATGGCCCACAGGGCTCCGTTGCAACGTCGCAGCGTGTCCTTTCCGGTGTCTATCCCACAGCCGAAAAGAATCGGGACGACATGGATAGCTTTTTGAGCCGAAACAATGTACCGCGATTATTTACTCCTGATTAGTGGAATGAGAGAAGACTAATTAAAAGTTGTTGCTCACTGAAACATGAAATGATCAAGATAAATCTGGACCAAGTATAATACAAAACACAACACATGCACCACATGGCATCCATTATTTACGCGTAAAAAAATCCCCATGAATTTATCCAACATAAATATTAATTAATCCCATGATACCTTGTGTGGCCAACAGCTCATAAATATATACCCGTGACAATAAAAGTGTGTTATATTCTTGCATCATGACAGATTTCGGCAATTCAATGCATTTCTCTCATACCATGTTAGAGGAAAAACAATGCTTGATAATAAAGGTAGGCGAGGTTTCACGTATGTATAGGAGGTATCCTGAAAGGAATGCTTGGTCCAGGTTTAAAATTATAGTTTCACTTTCAGGTCGTTGAATCATAGTGATAGGTCATACACAGGGCTCTAGCCGACATGCCAATTCAAGTGAGGCCAGTATGCCGGCGTTTGCGGACCACTTCCGGAATGGACTTTACCGCATACACATGCATATCGGAGAAAACCATTCCCGATTCACAATTTTGGCCGTGCTGAGCCCCCAACGCCAACAATATAGCTTTCTTACCCGTGGAAAGTAGTATGAGGTGTGAGTGTGGGACTTGCAGTCCATGGGCTTTCTTTATTTCCGAGAAAATCACTACGACGGGTGCATTTGTTTCATAAGTATTCACAAAAGACTCTAATGACATTAATCATTGATTTCCCCCGGTCGATGGATGGTTATGAATCTGTAGTAATCACAAGATCATATGAACTTCAATTCAGTAGTTAAATCGTAAATTAGTTAAACCCAGACATGCACCATATATTGATTATCACCCAAGTGAAAATTGGTAAGCTATATTTTGGTCATGAAATACAATCAATTTTGCACCAAAATGACACTGGACCTGAGCCTAATCAGAAGATAAAAAGAGAGGATCATTAGGCTTTTGCTCCAATGTACGCGGCACACCACTAAATGAGACCACCTCGCTGAGGGAAGGATTTTTTGATTGTCTATTGGTTGGTTGTTAGTGGTACTGCCTCAAGTTTCTATGATAGAAGGCAATTGATGTGAACTTGGTCAATAAGAAAATAATAAGTTTATAGAAAAATATAAACATATGCAACACAAAGTCCATACCACTAGATATATCATTTAACATATATTCATATGTTATCTCCATAGTGTTACATTTTTTGATTGGTTTTCATGTATATTTGGTCAAAATTTAGGTATTCTTTTACCTTGAACAATATTTCTATTCATGAAGAACTTTACTTTCTTTAGAAACCAGTTATAAGGAATATAGGTGATCATCCACCATCCATGGCTATGATTTATCAGTTAGTAGAGTCAATACAAGTAAGGTTCTTAGTAAAATTCTTCCAAAAATTCCATGGGCTTTCTTTATTTACGAGAATATCACCCGGGCAAATTATCTTCAGCAGTGGTAACATTAAACTCTAATGACATTTGATTACTGATTTCTTTCCACCGGTGGCGGTTTATGAATCCTATTAATAACAAGATCATATGATTTTTAATTCAGTAGTCGAATTATAAATTGTTGAAACCCAGACATATGGTAATGGAAAATAATTAACTAGATTATGGTAATGGAAAATAATTACTTTTCACCCTAATGCATATTGGTTAACTATATTATGGTAATGGAAAATAATTAATTTTGCACCAGTGTAATCCTTAACCTGCACCTAATCATAAGATAGGAAGATATGTGTAAAAGTAGTTTGCACCAAAGTATGCGGCACATCCACTAAATTATACCACATCGCTGATTGGCATAATTTGAGGTCTATGTATTGGTTGGTTATTAGTGGGTCTACCACAATATTCGATAACAGGAGGCAAATACGGTGTTCAATATAAAAATACTATCAAGTTTATTGAAAATATTATAAAATACAAATTCAAAACCATTAGATATATCATTAAATATATTTACATACGATATTTCCATAGTAATGTGCGTGTTGACTGGTTTTGTGTAGATTTTGTAAAACAATAGGTATTCTTTTACTTTCAGATAACCTTTATTTTCATGTATAAACTTCACATTCAATAGAACATAGTTATAAGGCATGTCGGTGATTGTCCACAATAGTGGCTACTATTTGTTAGTTAGGAGAGTTTAATGTCGGTGATCTTATTATAATCTTTACAAAAATCCCATGGGCTTTCTTTGTTTACGAAAAAATTCCCAAGACGGGCACATTAGCTTCAACAACGGTCACAATAATCTCTAATGACATTTGATCACTTATTTCATGCCGTCGGTGGCGGTTTATGAATCCATAGTAATCACAAGATCATATGATCTTCAATTCCGTATTCGAGCCATAAGTTGTTGAAACCCAGATATGTACCATATATATTCCTTTTCACGCATGTGCAAATTGGTTAAATACATTATGGTCATGTAAAATAATCAAATTAGCACCAATGCAATCCTGTAGCTGCACCTATCAAAAGATTGAAAGCGAAGAGTAACAGTCCTTTGCACCAAATTATGCTGCACAACCACAAAATTAGACCACGTCGCTGATCAACACGATTTTTGGTATATCTATAGGTCTGTTGTTAGTGGTACTACAACTATTTTCTATAACAGAAGGAAAATAATGAGAACTTGGTCAATAAAAAAGTACTTTCATGTTTAGTGAAAAATATTAACACAAGAAATACAAATTCAATACCGTTAGATATATCATTAAGTATATTTTCATAAAAAAAAATACTATCAGGAAGTACTATAGTTGTTTTTATTTTTGATTACATTTGGTCAAACTTTAGGTATTCATTTACTTTTAAATAAGCTTTCTTTTCGTGAACAAACTTCACATTATAATTAACACATTCATAAGGCATGTTAGTGATTATCACCATCCATGGCTATGTTTGTTACTTAGTCGAGTTAATACAAGTGAGGGTCTTAGTATAATTCTTGCAAAATGAAGTGTGGGGTTCATCAATATAGAAGTATTGGAAAACCATCTTTTTCAATAGTGCTAGAATAAGAAGTCATATGAAGATCAATACATGCATCACAATATTTTCATTTTACCATTAGTTTATGTTTTATCTATAAATGAATTATTGCTAGTATTTAAATGAGGTGGTACATCCAGTTTAGGACAACTTGTTGTGCATTATTTTTGAGGACTTTATTTGTAAAATGATGGTGATATATTTTCAAGATAAAGATTCCCAGCTTCCAAGGCATGTGTGCTTACCATGGTGAGACGTTCTAAACTGTGCCATCTAAATTTTAGCATGCTTTGATGAACACGTAGAGACACAAGCAAACCCTGAGTAATTATGTCACACACGGACAAGAAAAGTGGTCGGGGTCTATAGTGTAATCAGTCATTGCCGAGGCACCTAAATATGGCACCATCCTTGATTTGTACAATAGTTGCGAGGTGAAAAGGCTCAAATGGACGTATTTGATGGGTTGTGTTCAAAGATATATGTCTTGAAATTCCGTGATCAAATGATGCGTAGACAACATCATAGGATACCATCATATTCTATCCCTACTCAGATGATGGCTTGCAAATAATGGAAAGTATAATAAACAAGAAATAAAACAACAAAAATTGGAAGTATTTTTATAAATGAAAATGTTAAATTATATAATTTTGTGAGACTTCTTATGGAATATCCAAATAATTGTACTTGAGATATTGTATAAAGTAAAGGAACAAACGTAAAAAAATTAAGATAATAGTAGTATAGTTAAAATATGAATTCCTTTCATTTGGTTATGACGTTTATGCATTTTTTATGGTCCTTCTATGCTGATTTTCTGAAATTCCTAAATTTGCAACCTTTCTGTATTTTTTGTTTTCTTAATATTTTACCAACTTACTCTAACTTAAAAGTAGTAAGTTTATTTTGAAAATAAAAATGTTTACAAAATGTTATACATTACAAAGCTTCAAGTACTTTAAATGGAATTTCCAGCATTTTGGTTTCTAAAGCTTGATAGATCTTTTTGTTTACTAGGTTGCATTGTATGGACACTACATCACCAACCAAACTGTTTTGTGTTTGGTGAGAATTAAATTTACTAGGTTCCAGCGTCAAATCTATTTAATTTTTTTGGTTGTAATGAAAAAGTTTAGATGTCTCCTCCAATCAAACGAAAATTTCACGTGAAAAATCTATGTTGGTGAATGGCTCACCAACCATGTAGATAAGGCTTCCTCTCTCCCTACATGTATATTCCCATGTGCCTTCAGCCTCCGTCGTCTCATAACCACATTCCATCATGCTCCATGAGTTAGTGAGTCTCACTACCTTACCGACTCCTATCACGACAAGTAATTGTTTCCAACATCAGCTTATACAAACGACAATGCAGGAACCAGAAAGAGAAATTTTCTTAGCATGAGAATAGGACACAACATGAACAACATACTTAGCATCGAACAAATTGTTGGTAGATAAGCATAACATGCTGTGGCGCAACACCATTGTTGGATTCGTATCAAGTATCATTGAAGTTCCTTGAAAGCCATGGGGTGTACCTAAACGAATGGAATTTGAAAAAAAATGGACAACTTTGAGATTGGTATGAGTACCTTGTGAATTGTGATGGTATGACATTGATTCCTCGCTTTCACAGTTTCTCCCCTCGATTCATGTATAGTCCTCTAGAGTCATACCATAGACTTCACTCACGTGTTGGCGTTCCCGAGAGTTCATGTATAGGCCTCTTGACTCATACCATAGGCTTCATATGATAGGAAAATGGGTGTGTTGAAGGCCTTGCTTTTTTTCATCAGTTCGGATTTTTTAATGTGTTGGCTAGTGCATGAAGCATGACATTGTATCAGAATCCCAACTTCCACAATTCTACATCTTGATCCTTCCGCAATTTAATCAAATAGATCTTTCCCCTCTGTCCACATGTTGGAGTCTTGAGGCATAACTATAAGTTTATTCACATGTTGACTGGCAACGTCACACATGACAAGGTGTTGAAATGTATACCTCTGATTGTGTTGTCAAGTGCGTTAGACTTGGCAATCTAGTCTTCACCATCTTACATCATGGAATCTATCAATTACCAAAACCAATATAAGGGGCGTTTTTGCAGCATCAGGTAAATCCATATCACCTAATGAGGTCATCATGCATTCTTTAACAAACCGTATTCTTAGTAACCACTTTTCACGTGAAAAGTTTCACGAAAAAAGATTTCTCAACTCTTGATGAGACGCATATTTTTATATGATTTTACTTGGAAAAAATAGAAATCTAAAATATTCACTGGCTATATCTATGTGGCTTCGTGCAAATGTACCCCTTGACCAACATGGGCACTTGATGTTCAAGAATGTGTATCGTGAACCTATCCGATAGGCAACTATTGAAACGCATCTATGCCTGCATGTCTATGATGGTTGGTGTGGCCATGTCATGCAAATGATTGCATTTCATTAAGGATACACCAACATCAAGGTCCACTTAGTTGACATGTGATTACATTAACGCCAACTTACATTTAAGGTAATGTGATGTCGCTCAGACATTTCAGAGGTTTCCTATTATGAATAGATACCGATTCGCTTATTTGGTAATGCCACGAAGAAAAGCGCGAGAACATACTGATTTTCTAGGAGCTTCTAGCCGTGAACTGGCACCAATGCCCCGCGCACACGCCAGATTGTGGTCCATCATTTCTTCCTCCCCAAGAACATACTCTGGAGATACATCAAAGAGAGGATCACTGGGCTTCATCATCCCCAGATCTGGATAGATCTCTTAGTGGCAAAAGAATATACATCTAATAAGAGGGTTCTGGGCTACATCGTCCCTGAAGAATAATTAAAAATAACCTTGATACCCCCGCAGCAACATCGAAGGGGATATCTGCTCCATCGTTTCAAGAACTACAACATGTAAGATCTATTGAGCCTGAAAATAATCTATTTACCTTGTTACAACCCTTGTTAATGTAGCGTCTACTGAAAACTGCAAGATACTCATATCAATGAATCTATTACATGGAAACATTTCAGTATGAGTATTACAAAGGTTTTTCTTTAACAACAACTAAAGATGTTGTTCTCTAATATCTTGGGTAGGTGTATTGTTTACATCCAGGAGAAAAGGCCACCCGTAAGTTATAGAAAAAAGGATCTTACCTCGTCACTTCCATTGATCTGCTCTGTTTTTTTCACCATATTGTTATTTCCATTAACCGTTCAGTTACATCTCTCTTTTGGATGAAAAACAACTCCTTTATTTTTTTGGGAAACAGGTTACATATAACAAAAAATGGCATTGGCATAGGTTACATCTATCCAAATCAAAGTGCATCCTGGTTTTGAGAAGTAATCAGGGGAAAAGTGGAGAAATATCCAAATGATTTAGTTGTACAGTAGGAAACATCTTGAGATGTAGCCACAGATCCATGATAGTAAAAGAGATGGATGCAAAAAACCAAGATATGTTGCAGTAGTTATCTCTTCTCAACTGGAGTAACATTGAGGGTGTGGCTTTGATAGGTGGACCAGTAGTAGATCTAGCACTAAAAATAGTAGTTGTAACAACCAAGAGAAAGATCATGATAAGTAGTTGGACATAGTTATACATACATTTTTCATCAATGAAACACCAGGGTCATTTGTGGGTAATCCTCGGTAAGAACTTACTCATATGAATATTTCCAAGGAAGTAACATTCTGGCTATTATCATTGCTGATCATGGGATGGTTGTGTCACCAAAAAACTTACTTTCCTGTCACCATGGACCTACATTTTAAAATAGTACGAAAATTAGATTAGAAAAAAATAGACTACCAGTTTTTTTGTTAGAATGAACGTGCAGAAATATCTCTTTAATGCTGAAATTCATTTGGTATGGAAACTAAGAAATAAAATTGTGTTTATTTGTTTTAGCATAACCAGTTATTGTGACGACTACGGGGCTTCAATGGTGGTTTAGAGTCATAAATCTTAACCAACCAGTCGAAGGGGTGATTTTGGGTACATGCTGATGTGGCTCGAACTTCATCTCCACGTTCTAGATTGACATCATAGATTAACGTCTCAGCTAGTAGCTTGGGGCATGATCTATCGACATCTGACCGGCTGCATGCGACCACATGCAATCGCTCTGGCACAAAGCAACAACCACCTCCATCATGCCTAAGGCCGTTGCTGGTGCGCTGTGTAGGCCCAAAGAACTTGACCGTCTGGACCTTAGCTGGTAACTCTGGTAGGAACAACAACATGCAGTAGTGGGCAACAAAGCTACCAACGAAGGATCCAAGGAAGATTCTTCCAAAAAAAATGCGACCAACGTTCAGTGCCACCACCGCGAGCATGGCCAAGGAGAAGATTACCCTCCGTCTGCTGGGCGGGCTTCCTCCGGCAACGCAGGGTGAGGGCGTGAGAGTTGGAGGAGAGGAGGAGCGGGTAACGACTCATATGGCCCCAAGGCTAGGTCATATGGTATTTTCAAAACATTTCAGAAAATTCCGGTACGATATTTTGGGAGTAAAGAGATGTGAGGGAACATGTAAGGAGTCAGACTATAAATAAGTGGACGGCTGCTATCTTTTATGTATTGCGGATAAGAAATAGTTTATGTCCCTTACACAAAATGAAAGTGCCGAGTCCACCTGACTCGCCAGGTGCTGCTTGTGTCATTCAAGCATTTTATTCTTTGGAATGAGCATATTTTGCGTACTTGGTATAATGTTACATGTTCACCTCGCAACTCTCATGTAGGTTGCAAGTTCAAACTCTCGATAGCTACATCTCAAGATTCAATGGCTTGTTCTCACTATATATGATCTTATGGAGTAGTAAAAATTAACGACATGGTCTTATAGGTGGGAGTTAGGAATTAGAACAAACAACATCCGAATGAGTTAGAAAATTTTAGTGAAGATTCGAGTTGAAATAATAAACAGTGCCATAAAAGGCGATGAATCCAGTAGAAAAACTCAAATGGGTCCATCTTAGTGGGGAAAATCCGGAACTTGGATTGAAACCAAAACTTGGCTTGTGTATTTATAGCATCATGTATGGTATTTGTATATATGTACATATCTCTCCCATGTACCCGCTTGTAATTCTCGAGGATTTAACTTTGAGATACCTGTTGTGTTATGTGGACAATACATTGGAATAAACTTTACTTGAGCTCTTAAATAATCATAACAAATGATGGATCACATTAATCTGGAGCACCAAGTCATATGAACATAGTTCCCTGCAAGTTTTGCCCAGTTTTCCCACTGTAGAAGGAATAGCACCATATGCAAAAATTTATGCTCCTTTTTTCTAGAAACGGATGTTCAACCCCCGTCTTGCTCAAAAGGATGCACACAACCTTATCTATTATATTACTCAACACATCCTTACAAATAAAATACAAATATCACAACTAGCGACAGCTATCGCAACACCTATTCACTAGTACATATCGGCCCATTGCATACAATGGATTTGGGATGTCACACACGGTATTTCCAACAGTCTCCATCCATTGGTATGCGACGAGAGCTTCCAAACATGTATGGCTTTTTAAACCGTTTGCGATGGACTCTTGGTGCACATGACTGGAAAACAAAAGTACTGTCGGATTTTTTTTCTTTTTTTTTCGAAATGGGTTTACCCCGGCCTCTGCATCCTCAGATGCACACAACCCTCTTTATTATCCAAATGCAAAAGTATCAGAACAAAATCTCAAGTATCAGATAGGGTTGGTACAAACACCAACCATCTGAAGAAAAACACAGATGTTGCGAGAGTATAGCCTACAAGAGCTAATCATCTCTCAATCTACTAGAATGCCGCCATAAAACCAGGTAGTAGATATCCTGTGCGACCATCACAAGACGGTTGCACCCAGAAGCCATCATATCCCGTTGGTGTTCCGGCAGCAAAAAAGCCCATAGTTAAATCCAATGAGCCGCCATAGTAATAACCTGCAAGAAAGATTGAACCCGAGCCTTGTTAAAGATAATAGCATTGCGACATTTCCATATTGACCAACATAAAGCCGATACCCATATACGTATACTAGCTTTATTAGTCTTATCCACCCCATTTAACCAATTCCCAAACATATTAGTGATATTAGTTGGCGGTGGAAGATTATAGGTAAAGAACACAATGCGCCAAATAATTGGCCAAAGGACATAACAGAAAAAGATGTTCAATAGTTTCGTCCTCATCAAAAAACAACACTTCTTACACCCATTCCATTTTCTACGCAAGAGATTATCTTTAGTTAACAAAACCTTGTTGTTTAAAAACCACATAAAAATCTTTATTTTTTGTGGTATCTTAAGCTTCCACAGATATTTTGTAGGTAGTCTCTGATGATCATTCATGAGATCCTCGTACATTGATTTACCCGTAAATCTCCCATCTTCAGTTAAACCCCATTTAAATCTATCTGGTGCATCAGTTAAAGAAATTCGCATTAATCTCTCACAAAGATGCAACCATGCATCCCATTTCGCCCCAACCAAACTCCTCCTAAAACTAATATTAAGAGGATTATGTGATAAGACGTCATGTAAAGAAACATGTTTGTGATGCAAAATATTATATAATGATGGATATTGTTGTGCCAAGGGGACCTCTCCTAGCCACACATCCTCCTAGAACCGAACTACTCTACCATTTCCAACTATGAAAGACCCTTTGCTAAAGAAGCTATCATTCACACGCATTAAGCCTTTCCAGAAGGGAGAGTCAGTCGGTTTTTCCTGAACTTGTGCCAAAGTTTTGTTTCTCAAGTACTTATTATGTAAAATCTCTTGCCAAACACCCTGTTCGGACAATAATTTATAGAGCCATTTACTAAGGATACATTTGTTCTTTATCTCAAGAACCTCAATTCCCAATCCACCCTGGTCTTTGGGTCAACAAATAATATTCCACTTAGTCAACCTATATTTCTTCTTATGTTCCTCACTTTGCCAAAAGAATCTAGAACGAAAGAAATCTAATCGTTTTCTAACACCCTTAGGTATTTCAAGAAAGGATAACATAAACATTGGCATACTAGTAAGAACGGAGTTAATTAACACTAATCTATCTCCATAAGGCAAAAGTTTTCCTTGCCAGCACCCCAACTTTCCTTTGAAACGAGCTTCCACCGGATTACACTCCGAATTTCTTAGCTTACGATAATGGATAGGTACCCCAAGGTATCTAAAGGGTAACTTGCCTGACTCACAATCGAAAATCTCTTTATATGTCTGCTCCTATTCCCATGCTTTCCCGAAACAAAATACTTCACTTTTATGAATATTGATTTTCAGCCCTGACAGTTGTTCGAAGATGCACAATATTAATTTCATATTTACCGCTTTGAGGAGATCATGTTCCATAAATAAAATTGTATCATCTACGTATTGTAAGATAGATAATCCACCCTCCACTAGGTGAGGGACTACACCACTTACTTGACCTTCCTCCTTAGCTCTCGCTATGAGTATGGCCAGCATATCTGCTACAATGTTGAAAAGCATGGGTGATAATGGGTCTCCTTGTCGAACCCCCTTTTCGGTCTGAAAGAAATGACCAATATCATCGTTAACTCTGATCCCAACACTACCTCCCTGAATAAAGTTAGCAATCCAAGAGCACCATAGAGGATCAAATCCCTTCAAACGAAGAGCTTGTTGTAAGAACGGCCATTTGACTTTATCATACGCCTTTTCAAAATCGATTTTGAAAATCACACCGTCTAGTTTTTTCGTATGAAGCTCGTGAATTGTTTCATGTAGAACCACCAGCCCTTCTAGTATATGCCTTCCTGGCATAAACGCCGTTTGAGTGGGACAAATCACCTTGTGAGCAATCACTGAGATGCGATCCGTAGCTACTTTAGTAAAAAAATTAAAACTTACATTTAAAAGACAAATGGGTCTATATTGCTGAATCTGAACCGCATTTTCTTTCTTTGGAAGGAGCGTAATAACCCCAAAGTTAAGCTTATATAAAGGAAAATCTGACGTTTGCAGCTGTGCAAAGAGTGCCATCAAATCCCCCTTAATGACATTCCAAAATGTTTGATAAAATTCCGTAGGGAATCCATTAGGCCCTGGAGCTTTGTTATGCTCCATAGAATAAATCGCTTCCAGCACCTCCTTCTCAGAAAACGTCGCCGTTAAAATCGAATTTTCAATCGACGACACTAGGGGGATATCAAGGTTCCTCTCCTCCATCAGTGAAAAGGAATTAGGTTCCGGTTCCCCAAAAAGCCTCTTATAAAACTCTGAAATAAATGTTTGTAAATTATTATCACCCATGATTGTACCCTCGTCTTGTTCGAGCTGAAAATTTTTCTTCTTCCGGTGTCTACCGTTGGCAATAAGATGAAAATATTTGGTATTATTTCCACTTTCCTGAACATGTTTTACTTTAGCTCGCTGAGCCCATTTGGTCTCCTCATCTCTCCTTAATTTTGATACTTGATCATTCGCCATCCGTAACTGTTGCCTCTCGGCTTCAGATAGGGCACATGATTCAGCTTTGATATCAAGATTGTCAATAATAGCTCAAAGCCTCTCTTTCTCTTTCCTATACTTACCACTCTGATTTTTCACCCACCCCCGGAGAAAGCGTCTCAAATGCCTAATTTTATTTTGCCATCTCACAATAGGTGAATCCCCTTTGGATACCGCAGCCTACTCAGATGCCACCATCTCAAAAAACCCGTCTTGACGTAACCACGAGAGTTCAAAAGAAAATCTCGGATTGTTACCAATATGAGCCCTTATCCCTGAATCAATCAGAAGAGGAGTATGATCTGAACCAGACCGCGTGAGCGCCCGCACCGTAACAAGCGGGAATTTTTGTTCTCACTCCACACTAGCTAGCACACGATCTAACTTTTCATAAGTGGGCGTCTCTCGGCGATTAGCCCACGTATATTGCCTCCCAGAGAGAGCAATCTCCCTTAAGTTTAGACTTTCAATGATCGCATTAAAAACAAACGGCCAGCGTGAATTAAAATTATCAATGTTTTTTTCCTCTTTTCTACGCAGAATGTTAAAATCTCCACCCACTAACAAAGGGAGTGTCTCGTTTTCACATATCCTAACCATCTCCGCCAAAAACTCCTGTTTATGGCTGTCTTGAGCCGCCCCATATACTGGAATGAAAATCCATTCGAATCCATCATACCGACATTTTATAAACAATTTAACACAATAATCCCCAGTCTCAACTTTAGTAACTTGCAAATTCAACGAATTAATAACCACTAAAATTCCACTTGAACGCCCAAGAGGAGGAAGACAAAACCATGCAAAATCCTCCCCTGGTGACAGGTGTTGCAAAAACAGCACAGAAAAGTTTGATCTCCCAGTTTCTAATAAGGCAATGAAATCAAGCTTGTGTTCCTTAATTGTTTCAGCAGTGAAACGGTGTTTAGCTGGATCTCTAGATCCGTCACTATTCCAAATTAAACCTCTTAGTCCTTGCATTTAGAATGTTTTCTTTACCCGTACTCTCGTCCCGCGCCTAACGCAAGTATTATCATTTTTTATTTTTACGAGGTCGTCTGACCCCAAGGTCAGTCGCCTCACTAGCCTCTTCTACAAAATCCAGTTCTTCGGCAGCAATGTCCTCGCATAAATTAGAGATTTTTGACACAAACAGATTGGCCGGCATACTCTCCTCCTCACCATGATCGTCCCGCACCTAACGCCCCGTGCGCATTTAGAATCAATATGCACAACAATCATCTCACTCCTCCTATCAATTATTAGTACTAGTTGACTGCACTATCTAGTTGAACTTCAGTATACTAGCTAGTACCTAGTTAAACCTTAATATCATGCTAGTTTTGTCAATCTATGATTAAATATTGATGTGTTATATATCCACCCTCTGCATGTTGTATGCTATATTTTAATTCATCAAATAACTTAGTGGTATGTCAAGAACGTCACAAGCTACCTTCTACTGGTGGATATACTAATTATGTAGCCAGGGCACACCACCCGTAAAAGTTACCAGTCACATATCAGTATCAGTGACGGCGTACCATCCATACGCCACTAAGTGGTGAGTTCGCATGCCCCAATGAGCACATTTGCACTAGTGATATAAGACAACTAGATTCAGCCTTATTATTTCTACATAGCCATAGTGACCAAATAACGACATGTGTTCCAACTCGAATAAAAATTCTATTCGTAATCCATACCATGTAACCCGTTGTCAAATATATTTTCAACACCATGTGGTGGATACAAAGTTAGAACCTACTTGTATGACTAACCATATAGAACGGGCGATCTGGGACTAAAAGAACAAGTGTTTAATTGTCTAGTTATAATGATTAAAAACACACTTTGTGCTACAGTGCCATTTATGATTTAGAAGTTTGCGTTTGGTGCGGCTTCCACGTTCCAGGATGCAAGACCTAGGATAATTATATTATTTATGAGCGTCACACTCGGTGGAAAGGACGACTCCTAGACCGGAGCTGCAGTGTCGCTCTTGTGACGCACACAACATCATACAGAGATGCATACTATTTCCTGAGAGTAGCGATGATCAACAATTTATCCTCCCAAAAGTTGATCTTTAATTATAAATAATTCATATTGACAGAACTTCTTCTCCCTCATCATTGGATCAACCAGAATACGAGTCACCAGGTTTTCCATACACTTGGGACAGTGCATTTGACTGGTCATCGGAGATAGTACAAATAAACTTCACTACGACATGCCAGTGGTGGCTATATATGCTACGCATGTTTAACGAGTCAGTTGGATCAAATTCATATCCTACACCAACTGTCAGCAATAATAGTGCAATAGAATAACTAAGAGAAAATAACGTGAGAATAGATGGAAATCAATGCTTGGCTTCCTCTCATACATGTGATTCCTCCCACCACAGCATGTGTGGCTACATATACCACAGAAGCAGAGCCAATCTTCCACATCTTCCACTTGTCACGGGAGCACGTTTGTTTCCTACATCAACTGTTAGCAAAAACAATGCACTACGAAATTAAGAGAGGATACCTTGAGAACAGGAGGCACCAGGATATGAATGATAAGCGTGTCCCTGTTACTCGGTGCAACGCACATTCTTCATCCTGGGCGACACCATCCTGTAGTGGCTAGGATTAATTTCTAAGCTTATGCAGTATACGCAGTAACAAGATATTCAGACATATATCGCATTAGAGAGACTTGTGACGGTTTAGTTGAAGGGTTTTAATTACCACCTGGATATTCTGTAGGGACAAAGTTTGCATTTTGCTGAGCTTTTTTGGATGGCATCTTTTTAAGCTCATCGATGGCTTTCTTAGAGATATCGTACTGAAAATTGCCATTTCACTTTATCTGAGTAGAAAATCTCTTCCATTAGGAGATGCCTGAGGAAGTGTATACTCTCCTAAGTTTTCTTGGATGGCAACATTTCAGGGCGGAGATCTCCGTTGACCTGTGCTATGTTGACCCTTAGGTGGACAGGTGGTAGGTGTGTCTGCTCGACCTTGATCGAATCTACTACCCCTGCCCATCTTTGCTACTCCCCCGCAGTCGTAGCGGTAGCATCGTGAACAACCGGAACGTCGCGGACGGTTAGACTAGATATAAACCGAAGTAGCATCCAGTAGGCTGACATCCCCCCCGTAGTCGTAGCGGAAACGTCTTGGACAGTGTCGCGTCGCGGTAGCTTGAACTGTAGAGGAAGCTGGTAATGCTCAAGTGAGGTGGGAGCCCTTGTGCCGATGTCAAGAGAGCCGAGAGTGTGAGGCGGTGCCATGGTCGAGGTAGTCGTGCGATGGGTCGCCGTGGTCAATATCGTGGTCGGGGATGCCCGTGTCGAGGTAGCCGCACGTGAAGCCGCATGCGCATAGTGCGCGAGGAGGATGGCGGAGACACGTCGAGGCAGTCGTTGAGGGTGTCGATGCCGAAGTGGATGCAGTCCGAGCCGTCGAGGACGAGGTGCGGCCATAGTTTTGCCAGAACTATGCGCACGTCGGGGACGAATGCACACTCCGGTTTTGCCAGAACCGAGTATGCAAAGAAGATCTCGTTGGTGACGCAGTCGAGGCAGTTGTAGAGGGGTCGATGCTGAAAAAGACGTTGTCGAAGCCGATGAAGACGAGGCGCCGATCCGAGTTTGCCAGACTCGGGAACGCGTCGGGGACGAAGGCACTCCTAGTGTTGCCTGTACCAGACGTGCGGGGGCAGGGACCATCATGAACTTGTCGCCATATCAGAAAGACTAGCAGAGGAAGCCTCGACAGCGGTTGCGAAACACATAGCGGCTAACTGAGAGATGTCGGCGTTGTCCGCGGTTGTCGTAGTAGAGTAGCAGGTGGTGTAGTTGGGGATGAGACGATGACGCTGGCGGCGAAGTTGTAGTGGACGAAGACGTACAAGACAGCGAAACCAACGGCGACCTGGGTTAGTCATGCTGGATGCCTAGAGTGGCTATGGGGTAGTCGGCGGGACCTATGACGGCGAGAGGGCGCTCTGCAGGTTACCTTGTGAAGCGCGGCGGCATTGCTCGAAGTAGGCGAGGATGACCCGGCGACGTGACGAAGATCATGTACATACAGCGGCGATCCGCGCCGTAGGAATGGCGCGGTGAAAGTCGAGGCTGTCGATGCACGAGGATGGCTAAGTCGACTGCGTGCAGCCACACTACGACCCGAGGGGCGACATAGCTGCAGGGCGCAAGTCGGTGCATCGGCTAGAAGACCACCAGCGACGTACACGCCAAGGAAGGCACGTTGGAAGCCGGTAGCGTGGACCAAAGGCGGCGGCGCTGCGGCCCGACGGGGCGACACAGCGGCCACCCGTAGTTCGATCGGTGGTAGGCGCGTGCTCGGTGACGTGCTTGGCGTAGACATGCGCGGGATCGGTTGATCAGACCGACGGTGCACTATATGTGCCATGGCGTGGATGACGCGTAGATCGGATTCAATGGCGACATTGTCGGTGAAGTCCCGGACGATGATGACAAAGAGGATCCGAGGAGGGGGCGCGGTAGCCTTCCGAGCAAGGCGTAGCGGCCGTCCGTGGTGCGCGACAGTCTGCCGTGAGGCCGCGACAGCCTGCCGAGGCAGGTGCAGTAGCGGAGGGGGAAGGCGCACAGACGCGATGTAGATCCTCGATGCCGATGGTCAGAGTAGAGGCGCGGCGATGACGACAGCATGGGCGACTCAATCCGATCTAAGATCGGTAAGCCAAAAAGAAAGCCGATTAAGAGATTGGAGAAAAAGACTTACAGGGCAGCCGATCACGAATCGGCGGACGAACCCTGCATACGGGTTGCGCAGCCCCCGGCAGAGATCATGGAGATCGACCTCCCCGGGGGCAGCGCGGCGGAAGCTATGGTTTGAGATCGATTTAGGCTGATACCATGAAAGAGTATGAGTTTGGCGGAATATGATGGATATATTATTGTGCCTCATGGGCGAGTATATATAGGCAACTTGGAGTACAAGATGAGTTAGGCTAGAATCTTAATTATCCTAAACTACCACAATAACCATGTACGTATCATACTCTATGTCCCGATATATGTCTGACAAGAGGAATCATGGCAACTTGTTGCTCATCTTCGTGCTTGTAGTGTCCCACTATTTCTTAGCCGGCAACTCGGCAAGTCCGGTTTCTCAAAGTGTCATTGTCTTGACTCTCGAAGATTTTAGTATATGCCTGAACAACAGACAACCGAGTCAGCTGTGTTTTTTGCAATTCCAAATGAAACAGATCCCAGAAAGACGGAGAAGGTTTGCAATTATACTCCAATACTACACATAAGACCTAATTGATAGTCAGATTGTAATCGAAGTTAAATCTCAAAAAACATGTACACCATGTAAATATGGGCATATTTAGTATAGTGGGAAAAGGAATGCATAATGAATATTTTAACTGGTCGCTACATAATTTAATTCAACAAATTATTGACTCCCACAATAACTTCAACATTGATTTCCAGGCCCTCGCCTCCTTTAAGTAAGGGCAGGCACAATGCTACTCCATGGATCTTATCTACCCTTTAAAACGGGATGGAGGGAGTATCATATTGTTTGCTTAGATGGAGCAACAATTATCAAGTAAAAGCAACAATTAAGTCCTCCTATGTTACCGTCCCCACATGCAGTGATGTTGCAAAGCATCAATCGCCCGACTTATAGTCGTCTTCCTCACAATTCCTTACGTCTCAGTTGGAGAAAATTGATATCCTACACTAACTGTCGGCAAAAACAATGCAATAGGAAAATCACTAGGAATATTAAGAGAAAGTAACTTGAGAATATATTAAAATTAATGCATGGCTTCCTCTGATACATCAATAGTTTGGTTCGTAGATGTGATCCTTCTCCACGTTAACCACGGCGTCACTGGAGCACGTGTGTTCCACATCATCAACTGTTAGCACAAGCAATGCACTACCAAATTAAGAGAGGTTACCTTGAGAATAGGAGACACCAGGATATGAATGATATATTGTGTCCGAGGGAGTTTGTGCAATGCACGTTCCTCGTCCCGGGTGACACGGTCCTGCAGTGGCAAGGGTTAGTTTCTAAGCTTGTCCAATATAGACAGTAACGAGACATTATGGCAAATATCGTACTAGAGCTTCCCATTCCACTGTATCTTCCTAGAAAATTTCTCCACTAATCAAGAGATTTGTCACGCTTCAGTTGAAGGGATTGAAATGTTTCTACGTAAAATTTATTGCAATTTTTAAGAGTATCTCTAGCAGACACTGTAAACCTGCGGCGTGAAAAAAGCCTTTACAGGCCATACGAAATGTGTTTTTCGAGCCGATTTTGCCTCGCGGGAAACAAACATTGCAAACCACACCTGTAAAACTGCGTATTTGTTTTTCTATCCGCATATTCCTTCTTGTTCCCTGTATATTCCTCAATCGTTGCCAAATCGCGGCTTTGCATGCCCACCACCTGCTGCAGCTTGCTGCTGCCCAGCGCCGGTCCGAGCCAGGTGCTTGGCTGCTAGCTAAGGATGGCATGAATTCGTCCAGGAGTAGGGCTAGCTAGATGGGAAACCCGTATATGGTATGAGGCGGCCGACCATGCTGTCCGCCGCTGCCTCTTTGCTCGCCCCTGATCGCGGAGCCTCCGGCCAACCCTCCCCTTCCACAGAATCACCATATATTGGCTAAGATTTGCCGGAAGTTTCGATCGGTGCAGCGGAAGTTGGCCGGATTCCGGCAAGTCCCGCCACATAACCATAACAGAACCTGCTAAAACTTCCGTGGTGCCAAACCAACCACCATATACATGCCACCCTCGGTCCGGCCACGGAACCTGGGATATCGGGCTTTAGGGTGTGAATTCTCGGTGCACCGAAAAACTTTTATTCGGGTCACTTTTTTTGCTCAAAACCGAAAAGTGGTTGTTATTTCTCAGTTTCACGTGTTTTATGGTGTCTGCTAGAGATGCTCTAAGTACAAGTGTTCTGTCTTAAATTTTGTCCCGTTGATGGGGACACTATTCTACAGTGGCTCGGACTAATTTATAAATTTGCAATATATGCAATAACCAAGATTGTTGATATATATTTTTAGTTAAAGGATGTTTTATTACTTAAATGTTTTAAACATTACACCTGGTATCTACGTAATTGGGATGCACATAAACACAACAAGTCCAAACACAAAACATAACAAAAAGGTGAAATACAAGTGATTTTGAAGAAACTACAAGATGTCTACAGAGATGGAGGTCCAGTCCGATGATCCCGCTGCCATTGATGTTGGAAAAAAAATCTTTCGCCTTATTATCAAAGCGTGTAAACAACTTCGTAAATAGGCCATGATTCGTCACGTGTTGTAGACACAACCAGAAAAGTACCATACCAGAGAACCGGTGGATATAACCTGTATACAAAATAATTTTATCTTCGCTACATAGGCAAAGCCACCAAATAAAGTCAAGTGTTCTCACCCTAATAAGATTTCTAGGCATATGATAGTCTCATGTAGTCAATTTAAAAATATAGCAACGCTACACAGAGATACAAGCCAAAAGACCTAGCAAATAACCATTAGAAGAACAAATGTTTAATTGTCTTATCATGATCACAGAAAATCATCTTGTTCTTCCATACCAATTTCTTTTAACAAAGTTGTCCTGGGCAAGAATGAGTCCGCAAAGAAGATACCACACAATAATTTTAATCTTGAGTGGTATCTCCATTTTCGAGTTCTTCTTTTCATTATCAACTGCACGTGATAAATAACCCCCATGGGAGAACGTTTTGGAAAGGCACAAGACAAAAGTATGTGCAAAAGTTTTTTACCCGGTGGATGAGCATTCTTCGCGCATCTTTAAGCTGGTGGCCAGATATCTGCCGTTACGGCCATGATGGTAGCACATCCTAGTGTTGAAATAGATTGCACGTAATAATAGCGGCCGGCAGTGCTACGACAGAGGAATATATGCATTTATTTATGCATCGCAGATGATTAGGGACGCTTGATGTGACCCCACTAGAGAATAGTCATTTGGGCGACATCGACTGGTTAAGCCCGTGTCACTAACTTGTGTGTGCCCCAACGATGAGCTATCTCCCTACCAATTATTTATACCACTGTTAACCAGCAGTCCAACCCAATCATACCAGGGAGCTATCTCGCAGGGTGGCCCTTTGAATCCTTTGGCAGGTGCAGCGGCTGTAGAAGTGGCACCACCGTAGACTTCAAAACATTATGATGCTGATCTGTTGGTGTTCTTCGCTGAGAGCTATTATTATTGGATTATTCAATCAATCTTTATTAGGGACAATCGGGATTGTTCTTCGCAGGACGGGAGAGTGCCGGCCCAAGAAGATACACAAGGAGCACTGGAACGACATAGTGTTGTTGTCCGACTTGCAGGAACCGTGGCGTGACGGCCGGCCGGCCGGAGTGGTGGCATCGTGCGTGAGGTGCAGGCCTGGCTCACACCGATCTGACCTAGGGGCACCCCTGCTCACCTGCGCAGGGCTTGGGAAGGGGCACCCGCAGAGACAATCTAGACGGCACCCTAAACTGGAGAGAAGATGCCGGCGCGGTGCAGCGGGCTCGTATATTTCTCCATTGCTGTTCCTTATGACTCCAAGCCAAGTAACTCATATAAACCGTCCAGGCTGAAACCGTATTGGACAGCGCTGGTTTCCATAACTAGCGTGTCTTCGGCTAGTCATAGTGGGGAGTAATTACGACTAGTGTCACGCATATGATACTAGTCTAAGGTATCATCTTCATAGTGCATAGTAAATAGGTATTGCCATAGATAACTACATTAACTAGATTATAGACTCATATTGCCTAGAATTGTGTGATGTTATGCTAATATAGGTAGTTACCACAATCATCTCTTCTTTATTTAATAGCTTCCTGCTATATCATCAAAATATTTATTTGGCATTGCATTTAGTTGCATGTTCCTACATATGTTACTGCCACTATGACAAGTCTTACCCTTCGTCTTGACCAGCGTGTCTTACCCTTCGTCTAGTTAGTTCAGGTGGAGTTGATGCATGTGTGGTCATAATGGGATAAGTAGCATGCAGGCTTGACCGAGTTGCATGGCCATTAGAGAAGATTAAGACGTGGACTGGGTGATCAGCAGAGAACCGTGGTTCGACTGAATCGTGTGGCCGTGTCAAACAAGTTGTTACTCGTGGCCCTCCTACCGGCTAGTAGAGAGCAATAAGCAGATCAGGACTAGTGCGTGTGTGTGTCTCTACTCCTACTTAAAGAGTTGTAAACAAGTGAGTTTTTAGAGTGAACAAGAGAAGAAAAGCACAAGTGCGTGTGCATGAAAGTTCTCTATGTGTTCTCTCCCGTGTGTGTGTGTGTGTGTGTGAGAGAGAGAGAGACTTTTTCCGTGTGTGTGTGTGTGTGTGTGAGAGAGAGAGAGACTTTTTCCACCTCTTGCAAATCCGTCAGTTCTCGCCGGACTTGCCAACGCTCAACTGGTTTTATGGTGTTTCACCGCTACGGCATCACCGACGTGCTCGAGTTCCTCGCTACCTCGACCGAGCCAAGCCTCGTTCGTCAAACAGAAGTCCAACCTGACGGCAACTCAGGTTATAGTTTGCCCAGTCATAATTTTGGCAAGTTAGTGGTACAAATATAAAAAATCCATCAAAATTGTCAAACAGTGACATTTCCTCAATTGGCCAATTCTCAGTGACACAACTTTGGCGTGAACTAGAAAATAAACTACTTTTACTACCAGGTATAAACACAGATGAAGCGGCTCAGGTTCTTTGGGACCTCTCCATGGATCCATTGTGAACTTCTAGGAAATAAAATAATTGATATTTATGAATGTATCTCACCAACCATGCTGCAGATAGATAATGCCACCTCTTCCCTATTTGTATTTCTATGTGCGTATTAACTCGTCGCAGCAAGAAATTCCCCCTCATCTCATTATTCTTCTCTTGCCGGCTCCAACCATGATAAAGCCTAGTTTGTGGGTGAGTGAGTTTCATCACCATATCCTACACCAACACTTAGCCACAGTAATAGATGAAAGAAAAAGGAATGAAAGCTAGCTTAGATTGAGAATAGAAGACACCGGGAATGAAATATTTTGCATAAGGAAGAGGGTTGGTACCTGACTATCAGAAGTTCCGGCGAACAATCATTCTTTTTGGTCGGTCAACAAACATTGTGGTTCCTTGAAGAATAAAGATTGTACACGGGTGGATGGTACATGAAATAGTTTGATATCCGTGCACCTTCTTAGAGCGGATACTAGGGTTAAATTCCTCTTCATTAGGCCTTATTCCCGTCCCAGCCTTGGATTTTGCCTAGCGCTAGCTCGATCAATTGCTCTGTGCGCTCAACCAATTTTCCCACGTGTGAATTTAAGAGACATCAGATGCTAGAGATCAGTGCTAGTTTCCCAGCTGAAACCACAGCGAGAGAATCTTGTCATAACAAAATCATTAAGTCGGTTGAATAAAAAGAAGTTAATTTGGTGAAACAATATGTTGTTACAAAAAAAATCATTACTTGAACATGCTAGCTGAATCCAACACATTATTTGACCAGATACAAACACATCATGCTTACCTAACCCCAATTCCATACCTTGAGCCACGTAAGTAGACTAACATCGATGTGAACTACTGCTACAAAATCTCCATGGCATGATTTGTGAGAAGAGACAAATCTTATGTAACATCAAAGGATTATAGGCTAGAAACGGAGAGTAAACATATGTGTTTCTTGCCTTCATGCATAGAAAACCTAGAGAATTTTCGCGCAAACTAAATAGCTAGAGGGTTCAGAGTCTCTCTCACTTAGATGGATTAGTGTTTCATTGATCTAAGATAAAAGCTACAAACTCTGACATGACCTCTAGGTATTCTTTTGTTTTGGGGGGAACAATTCAATTGTGTATTTGTAATTCAAGTTTTCATTGAATTGAAATGATTTGGGATTCACAACAAGAATTCAAAAATATTGAATTTCTTAAAAGAAATAAATTTAATTACTAAGTAATCTAATATGATACTAGAATAAAGAAATAATATACAACAATGAATACAAGAATATCTTTATTACATACATAATACACCAATACATTTTATTTACAATGTTTTTACATTATCCAAAAAAAAGAAATACAACAACTGAAAATAGAAAATCCTAAACTAAAACTTAACTATTTATTTATCTTCTAATCTTTATCCCTTAGTGTTCTTGATCCTTTTAAAAGTAAAATACACACAAAATAGAATAGTGGAAGGGGGTTAGTGGCTTATCAGTAAATGTGCCTCAGTCTAGTGCATCACATCCATGTGGAGAAATTTCACCTTGGGTAGAAATAGTAAATAAATAAAATTATACTTGGCAACACCGAAAGTAAATCCGAACTCAAGATAATTCCAATTCAGCCAAGCACATCCACAAGATACTAACTTACAAGCTAGAAAAATAACTTTCCAGTGAGACAGGGAACTAGCAGCAGACAGGAAGCTCACACATCTGCATGCAACTGTGTGCTATCAACACATCATGAGTAGTACCATGAAGAAAATAGAGAACCAATAGTGTCACTAACCAGTTCTCATTACTTCACAACACCACTTCATTTCCACACACCATCTTATCCATTTCCACCACACACCAAGAACACCACCAGGTCGTCCACACAAACCAAATAAACCACAGAAATCATGGTCACCTAACCCAAAACCAGTCCAGCAGCATGGTATCAAGATCAGGAGCGCAAGAAAGAATAAGTCAGGAGCACAAGAAGGAGGACCTATAGTTGAATTAGTAGAAAGATAAGGATAAGGCCATGAGCACAAGTTGTAGGAGATCAAGATCAACTATATGCATATGCAGATCCATCTACCAAATTAATATGACGTAGAAGGTTGAGTCCTAAGTTCTCACAGAATAGGTGTTCTTCCCAGCATATATCCTTATTTTTAAGAAAAATAATTCTTAGGAGGAGTGTTTCCCTCAGATTTGCATAAATGATCTATGTAAGCTCATGACAGGGAATTTAAGGCACATATAAGTATATGTTCTTATTAGAAGTTTGCATCAGTCTATGCATCACTGGCAGGGGAAAATTAGCAGATCATGCTACTATGGGTTTTTACTATGTACACTCGAGTGAGGCACGGCGGTAGCAAATCCCAAACAATAGAAGCCACTAATATTTACTCTAGCAACATCAATAACCAATGATTATATATCATCTACAAGCCATCACAAGAAATTTTCAATCATTTTCGTAGAGTGGTTGTCTAGGAACCATTTATTAATTGAAGTCAATAGTACTGAGTCATGTTTAGAAATCATAATCCCAAATATCATTAGCTTATGCAGCATAGGCAGGACCAAGTAATCAACCACATATCTCTTCTTACCAGTAAACAATCTAGAATGAAGAGTTGTCGAAAGATTGGATATAATCACTTTCGAAGGGTCTTCCAAGTTCAAAAACTTGAGTTCTCGTGTATCGGAACTATCAAATATTTAATGTCCTCTAGCCATTTGACAGAGTTAGGGCCCATCATCGCATCTTTGCATGTAGTCAGTTCATCGTTGTCAAAACAATAACGCTTTCTTTTGCAAATCAAAGTATTTGATTTTTAGCATACTATTCAATAGGAACTCAAATCTCCGAGATCACAACATTTGTAGTCATGTCGCCTCTGGGACACTCTCCACCACTGCGCTACTTAGCCAATGTTTCTTAGGTTCATCAACCTATTCAAAGTCCTATTGTCTTCCCACTTAACTTCTCGGAAAAATTTCCTTCTCAAGAAACTTGAAGTTCTAAGCAACAAGAACTTTTTTCTTTGGTGTTATGGAGGAATAACCAACGGTTTATTTAGGATAACCTATGAAGACATGGTTATCTGACTTTTGTTGTAAACACTAGAATACCAAAAATTTAAGCAAAGACAACTCGGGTTTAATCCCAAACCATAACTTATATGATATCACAATCTAAACAACAGAAGACACCAGCTCTCTAAGTCTAATCAATGTATTAATTCAAATAAATTAAGAATGGAATTAATCCACCGTCAGTGTTACATTAGGAGTCTAGTCTATGTTTTTGGAATTACAAATTCGGGGCGTCCGGCAGCCACGCAAGTGTAGGCCGGTGGCAGCGGCCGTGCGAGCGCGGGGTAGAAGCGGTGGCAATGGCGCTCACCCAGGGTTCTATCGTGGAAGTTTTGTTCGTCTTGACCAGTTCTTGTACGTCAACTCGGGGCTTCCTCATCCCCCCCCCCCCCTACCCACACAAAATTACTAGTTGGACTTCCTGGACCAAATATCTCACAACCGCCAGATCAAATTATACTAGTCATGTTAGAGGACTAGTAAAAGGTAGTGTAAAAGTTGCTCTAATTATATGTTACGATGCATGCATCTAGATAAAAAAATTAAGCTTTTATGCATCTATCTCACGTCGTGTCTCTTCCCAGTCACACAAGGTAAGGCAGAATCTTTTTGTGCCGAACTTACTTACATGCAAGATTGATATGTAGATTTGTCTGAAAGCGAGTTTGATATGCAGATTGATTACACATTGCATGGATGGATTTCTTATATTGAATCATCTATCTAAAATATCTCCTAGGGGTACGATTATTTCTGTAAACTGACACATTGCTAAAATTTAAAAGAATCGAGGAAAAAACATCAAGAAACTCCTCCATTTGCTGTTGTGGTTCTCAGTATCACACCTCTAAGCTCATAATGGTAGATAACTTAACAAGGACAAGGTTGAACTGTTTCCATTATTTCCAGGTTGAAGCAGTGATCCACTTTGTCTAGCAACCACGTTAATTGAAGATATTCTAATAGTTCTATGGTGTCCACTTATTATGAAATAACTATTATGCCTTCGTTTTCATCATGATTTGTTTTGCAGGTTTAAGTAAGTAAGTGTAAGTCCACTGAGATGAGCCAGTTCAGATTTTTACCGTAAACAAAGGTGATGTAGTTTCTTAGATAATTTTAATTAAATTTGGATGTAAGCATCAGGATCTATATGTTGTTTCCATTATAATGTTTTCCTTCTGATTTTCCAGTTCCTTTAAGGTTTTCTGCCATATTGCCTTGCTATTTTATATTAAGATTAGCAACGGGATTCTCTATGTCCTATATTTCGGTATCTAATTATTAATCAATACGGTAAGTCAATATTCTACATGGAACTATAATAAGATTTGTTAGTATCTAAAAAAGAGATCTAACAACAGCTAGATGCTTTACATTGTTGTGTGAAAGCCACATAGTAGGGCATTTTTCTTCTATTATTTTATCCCAAGAAAAACGAGGCATCATGCTAGTCGGCGTTGGTGATGGCTCTGTAGGATGGGTGTGGAACCGGTCGTTGAGACGGGGTCCAGCGTCGACAAAATTAGAGGGGGGTGGCAGCGGCACGAGTCCAGGGAGTCGGCGCGAGTCTGGGATGCGGCGTTCTTAGTGCGTGGTGGCGGCGACACAAGACCGGGAGGAGGCGGAGCAAGTGCGGGACACGACGACGCGAGTTTGGGAGGCAGCGGCGCGATTGTGGGAGGCGGCGGCGCGACTGCGGCAAGAAGTTTTGCTGCCTCGTACCAATGATGCAATTTCTTTTCTGTTGCTAGTCTACCTGGGTTATGTTTTTTTTCCAAACAATTAGTAGTTGGGCTGTTGGGCCAAAACTCTTCCAGCCCTTAGATCAAATTATACTAGATGTTTAGCGAGTAGTAAAAGGTACTGTAAAAATTGCCTAAATATTTGATCAAAGTTAGTAAGATTTGATTTTTAACAAATCCATAGTAGTCTTATATTTTGGAATAGAAGGGGCACTTACATCCTTTAATACCATAAATGAAGGAATCACACTTAATTTATTGAATCACGCTTTGTTGCGCAACATTGGAGACAGTCATTACTTATGAGGACTTCGTTTGTAACAATATATTTAAAATCTTCTAGAGCATAATACTCTCAACGAGAATACCGTGCATGGTTAACGACTATATATATGTACCAACAGTCCACCATTGATATCGTGTGTTCAGTTCATCTCCGACAAGTGATTTCAGTACATCTCTCTCCTACACTAGCTACATGTTAGGCAAAATGATGCAAGAGAAAGAAGAGGGGCAAACTCGAGTTAGCTTAAGAATAAAAGACATCGGGATTTGAATGCCTACTATGTGTGGAATTCTGAGTAATACACGTCGTTTTGCTGGTACCCTGATGACAGGAGTCCTAGCTTTTGCAGTGCCATTAACAGTAAGATGTCCGAAACCATGTTGTACAGTAACCATCTAGGACACTTTATATGGGTACGAAATAGTTCCTCTGCTCCTTATCGTTGTAACTTCGCCTTCAACTTTGATATGCGACATCTATTTTGTATATGTGATTCTACTTTCTTCTATGTGAACCATTTTTATTAATTATATAAAGGAGTAGTAAAATGCGCAAATTATGGCCACAGCCAATGAAAGAGAGCGAGACAGCTACTTGCTAGCGCGCTGTTCAACCTGCACCTGCATCTATGCCAGCTACACGGTGGTCGTCAAGGGGGGTTAGCCCTCGGCCTCCACAGTTATCGCAAAAATCTGCATATTCCTTGAAGGGACTTGGAAGAGTACTTGATACCAGCCATATCCTGATTGATCAGATCCACCATGTCGTTCAGCAGCCTGGCACAAGGTAGCTGTCTGGTCAAATATTTCCTTTGAAGTAAACACAAGTAGATAGTAACACGCGCGTATGGTAGACCACTTGAGTTCTGCCGCGTAACTTAGTCATGCCTTGGTACTCAACAGTTGCCATGATCCTTGATGCGTACTACAACAGAAGAGGTGACCTAAGCTCAAAGGTAATCGTGTGGCCGAAGTGCAGCCTGATGAAGTTCCAGCATGCGCAGATCAAATCGGTTTATGATGCCATCTCATTGCCTTTATTGTGGCCGTGGTGCCATACAGGTGGCAGAGCATCCTTACTAGGCATCTCTTTCATCAACTCGTGTTGCGGCAAGCATGTCTCCCCAATTGGTTTCGTCCATGGTGATGTCATGTTCGATTCCTAATCTAAGTTGCATTATTTGGGAAGGACCACATTTCATTTGAAATTATCCTTTTGGGTCCTTATTGCAAAATGCCTGGAATAACAAGTTGAAATATTCCTTTGTATTTTGGTCATTGTGCTTGCTCTGCTGTTGAACGTTATATCCTATATAACTAAGAAGATCATCCCCACTAAGGGTAATTCTCTCAACATACAAGGTATCCAACTCATCAAGCTTCTCCGAGCAATCCTAACCTGCAACGTCGTGCAAGCCTCCCACATCATCCCTCCACGTGATCATTTTTCTTATGATTTTCTTTCTCAAAGCTCAGTGCCAACCGTAACAATCGTGGCTTTTTTTATATCCTTTCCATATTTAATGCAACCCACAACCACCATGAGCAGTGACCTTCTGCCTCCCATACGCACTCTTACATTTTACATCTTCTCCGTCACTTAAAAACAAGTACTCTCCCACTTTGCCTTCCTTGCTCCGATCGATTGCTTTTGGTGTCCTGTAGCTGACAACTGAAGGCCTTTATTTGATTATTACGGCAAGTGGTTTTGTACCCTGCTACTTGCAGCATCCGGAGTTTTTTATTTATTACAGCGAGCCTCTCCTCTCAAGCTTATTTCAGTGAGCCTCTCCTCTCAGGCTCACAGCACAACTCGTAGGATACATTTCTTGCAAGTTCGCTTAACAATCCTTGACCGGCAACTTTCCAATGATATGTTGTTCTCTTCGTCATAGTTCTTGAAGTCCCTCTCTCCTCTTTCTATTTGTTTGGTTTACCCCAGTTTTATTTTTATGGATTTTGTCCTTCAGATACGAAGAACGATCCAACTAGACAGTGTAGCTGTTGAACTGCGACCGGCTGGACAGATCATGCTAGCTTCGCGTCAGTCTGCAAATTGTTTGGCGGAATCATAACTACTGCATTCAGTGGGGCATGGAAGAAAAAGGTGCATATTTGATTTGCAATTTTTTTTTATAATTTTAAGTGGACCAGAGTTATTTCTAGCAAATTGACTGCTGCATTAGTGACTGATTCTTCCTTTGATCTATTGGGACAGTAATTACCATCACATAGCTCTCTTATGTCGTTCACAATCTCCTCTATATCATTTGTTTGTTGATAACAAGGGATTGATTTTGAATTGTCGGAATATAAATCAGCGATGCATTCGAGATTGTGTAAATCACCAACGGGGATTCTTTTATGAACCACTCCTCAGCGAGCGGACTGCTGAATCTGAGATGGTGTTTGAATCTGAGATGTCGTTGTTTCATGGTCAATGCCTCCAATAACGATTGGCATTTATTTGTGAGGGCTTTCCATAACCTAAATTGTTCTATTACCATGTCCATCAAAGGGGTCATATGTATCTTAGTTTAGTCTTGTGAATCCTCTCTAGGTTGTATTACTACCCAGTCGTGCGATGTCCCTAATAAACAGTTGACGCCGTCAAAATCACAGGTATTTCACAGTTTGATGCCAATAGGGTTTCCTCAGTACAATACATTGTGTCATCTCCTATTACCTATGCACGCTGCCGTTACCATCATTATTTGCAGGCACGGTTTCATTACTTTTTATCTCTCAATTTCATGGCGCTATTTGTAGGTTATTATATATGTTTTCTCAATGTGTACTTATAAGAAGATTTTCTTTTGCCTGGTACAATAGGGAACATGAACATGAATAGGTTCTGCTATAAAGAATCGAGGAAGACTGATTGGTTCTTTATTTGTATGTTCACATCAATACTATCAAATTCTGTAAAAAAATTCAGACATTTGCATCAAATTCGTATTTGTTCTTTCCTCTTTTTCTAATAACACTAGGAAAACGAGTAATGAAGATTCCCGCACGAGTTTGCTGAATGGTTTTAAAGCACACAGGCGCATGCAAGTATCTTGGGGTTTGTTTGAATTTGGTATCCTTTTTATAAACATAAAGAATGCTTCTACATCATAACATAAATTTTATTTAAACGTGCAGCAGAGCATCTGAAGAAAAATCAATGGCTTCAAAATTAACTATTCCACTCTCTATGTCAACAAGCGATTTTATTTCTTTGTCCACTTCTCTATGATCCTGTTTTGTTCATTTATGTTTGGGAAAGAGAGAGATTGTTGACCTGATGTGCATACATGTGTGTGATTCTTTCTAAACTAACAAGTCATAACTACTGAACTATTTTTCCTTCAAATGTTGTCGTGCGAATTTCTGCAAACCAATCGTACTTTGTTAATACATGTTGCCTACAGTATTCCTATGACATTTAAACCATTTTTTGTCTAACAAGAAGGTATGAAATCAAGCATAGTTCATGTTGTCTATGGAGCCAATTTTAAGTCTACACATAATATGACCCTTTGTTGAGCTCATATTTTTTTTGACAATTGGATGTTTCATTTATGTAAAGTGTTATAGATCATGATATCCATGTTAGCTTCATTTGTATTGCCACGTGATACCAGTGTTTTAAGCATGATTTTAAGCATATCACCATTATCTATGCTTCATGATTCAAAGTTTTGCCAGAGTATTTGTTTCCTAAAAAATATTTGTTATATGAATAATTATTTGAAGTTTTGTTCAATCTTGTGCCGACAAAATTTCCGCAGCAACGCGCGGAGAATCATCTAGTTATACTAGTAAGGTGCGCATGCATTGCTCCAATGACCGTGTTAACCATGACCCTCTTCTTTGACAACCATAGTATCACCTTCGTCTCCTTTCCCAATGTTGTGGATCGCCTCCACCCGCACTTCACATTAAGATAATCTATTTCCTTCGTCAATCCACCTATTGTTTTTTCCTCTAATGCCCATTACATTGCCGACTGCGGCTCATTATCCTTTCGACAGTGTCAATGCAAACATGTTTGATTTGATGTAATGTGCTACTATAGCACGGGCTCTGTGCTCGTGCTATATAACATTGTGCTTGCTCTCTCTCAATTAATCCTACCAATATTTTTAGATCTACGTGACTTAATTACTCGGATGATTTGGGTTAATGTGGTGCCTCTTGTTAAGGTGTATTAGTATTGGTCTAGGAGTCCGTATTAGTATTGGTCTAGGAGTCCGTATTTGTCTAGATTTATCTTCTTGTATCTCAAGTCAGATGTACTATATATTGTGGCCTTTGGCCCCCAGATAATACAAGTTGCACAAGTTGCTTATTCCTAACATGGTATCAGAGCGTGTCGCTCCTTGGCCTACGTTTTAGCCATCGCCTCCGCCGCGCCGCCCCCGGCGAGGTCGATCTCCATGATCTCCGTCGGGGGCATCGCATCTCGTAGCTAGTAGCCGTAAGGCCTTTTTTCCTCTTGGTCTGTGTCGATCTCTTCTTCGATCGACTGTGGCTTGACTCTATAGGTTTTGAAGACTATTCATGCTATGGCGACACTTTGAAGACGCGGATTTTGGATTATCATTTTTTTTTTTGGTTTTGTTTTCACTTCTTCAAATGCAATGCTATTGCATACGCTTTGCATTTGAGGGGGGGTGTTAAGGTGTATTACTATTGGTCTAGGAGTCCGTATTAGTATTGGTCTAGGAGTCCGTATTTGTCTAGATTTATCTTCTTGTATCTCAAGTCAGATGTACTATATATTGTGGCCTTTGGCCCCCAGATAATACAAGTTGCACAAGTTGCTTATTCCTAACACCTCTATGCATCCTCTAATTAGTAAATAAAATATAAGATATACGATTTTATCTTGGGTAAAAGGAATTGTTTTATGCATGAAGATCTCACCCTAATATTTAGCGAGCTACAACACTGCATCAAAAAGGAGTATAAGTAGTATCATAGTTTCGACATCATGCCATCACCGACGCCACAAATATTTATTAAGAAACTAATTACGATGAATCATTGCATGGTGAAGCATATCAATGTAAATTAAATGTTCCAACCACTATAGTCCCAAACTTGGTGGCACCAGGTACAAGTTACCTCTCCAAGCCGTGCACCTGGGGCTCCGTGTGCTAGATACAAAATCAATGTGTATCCATAGGAATAAATTGGTGTGTACAGCAGGCCAAGTATTTTTTCCCATATCCTTCGTCCACACAGATTGATGATTTTAGGTGGGCACTTAGTAGTTGCTCGTGGATATATAACATTGCATCCCCTATACATCAGAGAGAATCAAGATTTGCAACTAGAAAATAGGTCATGAACATGAAAAAACAGAGCTAGGAATCGCATGGGAGTTATGAGACAAAGAAGAATCAGTTGAAAATACGAAACGTTTGAGTATAGGAGACATCTAGACTATGATCGATGTTGATCACCGCACCAATTAGCTTTCCACATTCGCAACGAGCACGTTGTTCTTCGATGGATCCTCCCATACGAGGAAACGACTAGCACCATTTTAGACGGCTGTGCCAGAGGGACCGGTGGATGAATTTCTATCCCCGATTCAGTAAGTAGCTCTTTTCATGTTGGGTTGGCTTTGTTCGAATGGCACATTGGTCTTTTAGGCAGGAAGTTAGGCAGGTAACCCCTTTTAGAAAAGAAAACTTGGATAATTGATGGACAAGTTGTGGGGATGGTTTTACATGCTGACATTAGTACAAATCCAGCCTATTAGAACCCCTATCGCATACAAATATCTCTTTTCTTGTGTCGTGCGGTAAATCACCGTCGCCACAAAATTTTGACGTCTGACGACGGTCCAGACATTCTTCTTCACGCCGACATCGCACATAGAAAGTTTTATGGGACCATAACAAATACATCGCACACATTCTACTTTTAATAAGCCATATGAGCAGTTGTCCTTTATGGCACATGTTTCCGGAAATTGTAATATTGTGTGCTACAATGCAAACGATTCATGATAATTCGCTTGTGTTCTTTCCTTAGGTATTTCCAGACAATTTATTTCATCCAATATGTGTGTGTTGTCTTCCTGCTTCTTTTTCTTGTCCCCGCTTCATTTTCCAGCTGCTTATCCGCTTTCCTGCCACCACCACTCATCTCTAAATGAAGTGAGCTCCGCCTATGGCTCGTACCTACAAAGAAAGCTCGAAAAGACACCTAGAAAAAATGATCACCGCCACAAATTTGAGACGGCTTAGAAAGCATTGGCACAACAGAGAGTGCGAATGGAGATGGAACTAATGGGAGGATTAGTCATGAGGCTCTCATCGGGTGGTTATCCTACACTCTAGGAGTGCATCCATTATCTTCCAGCGGCTCCAACTACTACATATAGTTAATTCCTGTAACATTTTTATATGTTGATCAATTATAGTATATGCACTGAATGTTGAAATAAAATATTTGTGGAAGTAGCAGACTCCGTGAGTAAATCCATGGACTAGGTAACTACGGTGCTCGGTATGGTTGGAAGTTCAGATCTAATGCAGGATGAAGCAACAAAAATATTTAAATTATAACAGAAATTGATCATGGTAAAATAAATATACTACGCTCCTGAGGTGGAACATGATAAGGGATTTTTGAAATCTCGTGATGCTATCTTACACGTGTTCCAAGGGGGCTTCCGTCTCCAATTCTCCCCTTAGGCTTAGATTCGAAGTCAAAGCCTCGTTCATTCTTCATGTCGACTGACTCGACGACAGCTAAATAAGCCTTGCATATAGTCGCAATGTAGATGCGAAACAAATTTACCTTGACACAACATACACGTTTTGTTTCAAGAATTATATAAAGGTGATGATGGTTTGTGGTGGATCTACATTGCAACTAAAAACCATTTGCGGTTTTATAAGTAAGCAAGTAAAGGTGATGATGGTTTGTGGTGGATCTACATTGTGGTGTTATAAGTAAGCAAGTAAACTGTAGAAGGTGTCAATTGATTCACATGCAGGAAGGCACCATCCGTTCAAGTCCACACGTGGGCTTATATCTCTCACTCGTTGTTTTTATTATCATTGTTAAATATATAAATTATCCCATGCATATTGCTCTAACTTTACCAAATATATGGGTCAGAGAGATACTCGAAGCTAGGTTCAGGCTCGACGTAAATAATATTGTTCCACTAACCGTGAATATTATGTTGTTTGTAACATGTGCATATATGTACTACCCGGTCATTAGCCAAGCAGTACCAACGAGATGTACTAGTTGCAAACATTTTCCCACCATATCAAGCAAAGTTGCAAATAAATAAAACAGGTGAGCTGCTGATGTCGAGAGAAATGGAAGGAACATATTTACATGTGAAAATGCATTATGGAATATGAGGTATCAGAAACAAGATAATCCTTTATGGTTCTAGTAACATCTCGTCTTATTCGAAGAAATTAGATTTTAGTGAGATATTGTCATCCGGCAAATTGACGGGTCGTTCCTGCATGATGAGCTGAGGCACAATAACTCCATGAACAGCGGAAGATAAGTGGTTCTTAGCGACGATGCACCACCATTAGCGTCAGCTGATAAGCCACCAACACCAACTGACCAGGCCAGTACCTGATCATGTTTATGCTAACTAGGGTTGTGATTAATTTAGTAAATAATGGGAACTGTTGTTGTTTGCATCACATGTAGGCAATCAAGACAGGCCACTAGGCTATATGTTCCTCATTAAATTTCTGTAGTGATTTTATTGTGGGTCTATTCACGCTTAAGTACTTTTGTGTTGCTCTACCTTAACCACACAAATGGGTCCGTGAGATATAGTCAAGCTGGTTACTTCTTTTCTGTCCTAAATCATGTGCTCAACATAAGAAGATACTGCAACTATTTGAAGGATTACAAATGGATGTTTATGCTTCATTCCAAATGGGGGTGAAATTGAGCAAAACTTAATCTTTTTTATTCCCATAATGTTTTATTTCCTCGAAATAAAACACAATGCTTATGTTATGCTCATGATGACCAACACTACTATATGCAAACTTGTGATATTACAATTGTGATGCATCAATGTTATGTATATCTAAGAACAGATATATACATGCTCAGGCAACAATTGATATAGCTAGAACCAGACTGGCAACAAGATCATAAGGACTAAACGTTGCTAGTCGATGTCACATGCTCGAGGTCTATGACTATGATCACATTGCGATACGACTGTATACAAAGAGCAATCTAGTCAATTCACTACAATCCCTCTCGCCGAGAAGTTACACGCCAAAAATTGTTGCGTGCATATATATTAAGATCCATCTTCGGGCTTCTCCCTTTCTGTGTGTCATTGCATGAGCTTTTCTTTCTTAGGGTGTACGAAATACCATTCCAGACGGAGATTGATAGAAAAGTACCATACCACTTTTCGAGGAACTTTCTTGTTCCCTCTATTGTACCGTTGTTGGCCACACACCGGACATGTGGTTCTCTCCGCGTACTCATCCCGATAAAGTGCGCCATCACTAATGCAGGTGTCGTATTTAACATGCGGTAGGTCGAGAGGGAACACAATTTTATTGGCCTCCTCGCTTCTTGTTGGCAATTTGTTCCCCTTGGGAAGACGGTCGTGCCAGAATTCCATATTAGTGTTGAAACTAATGTCGGTTCATTTGTGTTCCGCCTTCATATCCAGAGCATTGAGCATTACATTCAAGTGTGTATCCTCGGACCGGAACCCATGATACAACATAGTCATCCCGTCTTTCTCTCTGGCTGCAGCATTGGTATTGCTCGTCTCCTTAAGGAGCAATTCTTGAATTTGAGGTTCCTGCAATGCCAATGTAAGTAGAGTCTACGTGTTCGCATCACAGAAACTTAAATTTATGTGGCACCACAGAAACTTGGTCACCCACTTCTATGGTGGGTCTCGCACGACTTTCTGTGGCGCATATTGCTCTATGCGCCACAAAGTTTTAAATTTCTGTGGAGCATTTGACGATATACACCACAGAATCATGACCACCCATACCATGGTTGTGGTTCCCACCATATTTATGTGGCGCATGGTCCATTATATGCACCACAAATTGTTGAGATTTCTGTGGCGTATTGGGTTTGGATGCGCCACTGGATATATTCTGTGGCGCATGCACGAAAATATGTGCCATAGAAAGCCTTTCTGTCTATAGCTAGTTTCATAGTAGTGAGAGGGTCAGCAACATATCAAATCATAACAACCCACATAGGCCTTGGCGACATCCCTTTAGGCGTCACCCAGCTCCGCGCTCCCTTACTTTAGGAACTACCCCTTGATCGCAGTCACGGTGATCCCGCCCTACAACGAATCTACTATCTCGGCAGCGGTGCCAAGGGAGTCGTGGATGTCGACTTGTCATTGAGGAGACCACAACACCAACTAGCCGGAGGCTGCGGCCACGAGGAAGGTGAGGACTGTGGGATGGGTGGTCGGCGTCTGCTCGGAAGTACACAAAAAGATAAATTGTCCACCTTACGCCTTCGTCCAATATATTTGTAAGTGAGTATAGGGTAAGGCATGGCACTTACTAATGTCTGTGGCCCTCTCCTTGCTTCAAAAAATATGAACTATGTTTTTTAAAACGGTGATTTACCTTAAAAAAAGAGGGTATAGGGTACCCTCATGTTGACCACTTGTATGTCTAGTGGAATTGGATGTTACGGTCGAAATCATGGGGAAAGGAGAACTCCGGGTAAAGTTTCGCAACAAACTATCATATTTATATTTTTCTGAATCGACCATGAACTTATAGGAAAACATATAATTGATTCTCATGAAAGTATTTCACCAACCATGCTGCAGCAAGATAATGTTATCTCTTTCCCTATTTGTATTTCTATGTGCGTGTTCACTCCCTTTAACCCGCCCTTGCTGGCTCCAAAAAGGATCAAGCGTGGTTCGGGCTGCGCGCGTGTGTTAGTGAGCTTCAACACCTAATCCCACACAAACACTTAGCCACAGTAGTAGATGATGAAAGAATAGGTAAACATGATAGCTTAGTGTGAGAATAGGAGGCACCTGGAATGAAATACTTTGGAGAAGTCAGAGATTTGGTACGTGACCATCACAAGTTTCGGCGCCGCATCATTCTTTACTGTCCGTCAACAAACATTGAGGTTCCTTCAAGAACAAAGATTGCACAAGTGCCGATGGTACATGGAATACTTTGAAATCTGTGCAGCTCCTAGGGCATGTACAACCCATGCGCTTAGAGCGGACACTGGGGCCTTGTATTACTCCCTCAGATCAGGCCAAATCAACGACACTAACTATTGATCGGAGGGAGTACAATTTAATCATATCTTTAGGACGGACCGACATTGCTAGAACTACAAATCAAAAAATATGTGCCGTAAAGTGCTTGATGCATAGAAATTATGAGAGTATTTTACTACTTCTCCATACCATTTCTCTAATTCTCTCCACTACTTATATTATCTAGTTACAAACAAGTCATGATAATTCATTAGTGGCAGCTTTGGACGATGTTCTATTATGTGAACTGTTGTTCTAGGATGTAAATTATTGCTCTATTATAATATTGCTGTGGAATTCAATGAAAGCAATATTTTCTTTTAAAATTTCTTAAATTTGTTAGTGGCATATAAATATGACGACACATCACTATTCTGTAAGTTGCTGGTGGCGTGCATGCTAAAGAACACAAGTATATTTGTCACTATTGGCATGTTTTCGACACACCCGCAACACTAAAATTTGCCAATGGCGAGATATCGGCAGTGTGCCATTTGAAACCCACGAACTCTCTTTTCGACATGCCACCAATGGCCAATTTATAATAGTGTATGTTGTTCCCCTTAAATACTACTTGGTTGCGAGTGTGGGGCCACCATAATCCGCCAAACAGCCCCATCAAGCATCTATAAAACATAGTGGGAAAACTATCACATCAATAAAAAGATAATTGCATAATATATGTAGTCAAAATATAGCCTCATTGGGCAATTTCCATGCTAAAACTTTCAAATGGATGATTCCAAAATTATACTAATGAGAATATTCATACAAATATATTTTAATCGTGTGAGTTGATAGTTCTAAGTGATAGTGAGTAGTTTTTCTCATCGGAAGGGGGGTGGTGGCACATGTTCAACTTGCGGAACCTAAGACACTGTTTTTTCGAAATGGGGAATGAAGCCCCAGCCTCTGTATAAAAAAGATGCACACGACCTTCTTTATTAATTATTCAACGAGACTTTACAAAGAGAGTAGAACGATCAACCCGAAGCCACCTCTCTAACGCAATTCGTTGAAAGGGGTGGACATGGCGGAGCCAATACTAAACTGCACACACATGCACACCATCACAAAACAGGGGGCCCCAAAACTGCCCACTAGCAAGCCGGGAGCACAAGATCTAATCCGCAACGCACATCAATGTGTATGCTCAATCATCTACTGCAGTCGTTTTCCCGTTAACCCATCTTCAGAAATTCAACATCGGGACCCCTTCAACAATGGAACGACACCCGGAGGAGACGATGCCACAGGTAGCCGTGCGCAACTTTCGCCAAGATCCATCCCAAACAAAAACCCAGTCATCGTCGCAAGGACGTAGAGCGGGCCGAACAGTAGTCACTACCGTACTACCAACCCAAGACACATTATAATATAGCCCCAACTAAATTTCTGTGCAGGCTGAATGCAGAAGTTGTCTAGCCAGACCCGACCATACCCAAAACCAGATGCCACCAACGACGCTAGTTCGGCGACACCTTGACGGCCGTACTACAACCAGCACGCCGGCACCTGCACGAGCACGATAGGGAGGAGAACATGCTGCCTACACCGACAAGCTAACTGTCCTTGTTAGCGTGTGTTGGTTAATCTAGTTGTCAGTCAATAAGTTTAGGTTAGATCTTTCGTCAGTTTCAGTTAGCATGTCAGTTAGCTGAGGTTCAGCTACTTGTTAGGAGAGAGTTATTAGCATAAAACCACCACAATCGTAGCGAAATTTACTGATTGATACCACTTTTTGTTTTTGGTACCAAAATCTACCACTTAAATCGTTAGTTGTCGCAAAAAACACCAAATTCGGCGCTAAACTCGAATTGCCGGTGATACTGACGGGTGGGACCCACATGTAAGCCTGATGTGGCCAAAGGCTTGAGCAATTTCTTAAGAAAAAATATATCAAAATATCTAAAAAAAATAAAAATTATATAAATTAAAAATTAAAAAATAAAAAATAAAAATTTCAAAGGCCCAGACTCGTCCCGTCAGAGGATGGCCGACGGCCTGGCCGGCCGCCCCCGCCCCGTCCTTACCGCTATGAGCCATGGTCGATGGCCGACCGCCCCTCCTCCTCAATCGTTGGCCTCCTCCATCGTCGCCCGCATATGCCGGCTGCTACTGCTTCTGCTCGTTGCCCCGCGGACTCTCCCCACCCATGGTTCTCCGCCGCAGCACCCATCACGATGGAGCACGGTGCTGGCCAGCCGACGGTGGTGTGGTGGAGCAGGGGGTTGGCCAGCCGGCGGCGATGTGGTGGAGCAGGGGGTGGTTGTGCTGGAGCGCATGGGAAGGCCTGCCAGAGGCGGCGCAACGGAGCAAGGGGCCAGCGACGGAGTAGGGCGCCGGCAGCACCATCGACGCGGTGGAGCACGGGGCTGGCCAGCCGGCGGCGGTGTGGTGGAGGAGGAGTCATGGGGCAAGCCGGCCAGCGGTGGAGCAGGGGGGCGGCGGCAGAGCAGGGAGCTGGTAGCGGTGCCACCGGCAATGGCGCGGTAGAGCATGGACCGGCTGGCAGCGGCGGCGCAGTATAACAGGGGGTCACAACGCTGGAGCATGGGGTCGGCCGGCTAGGGTCCCATTTTCTATTTTTTTATTCTTTAGGGATTTTTTAGATATTTTGATATATTTTTTCTTAGGAAATTGCTAAGATTTTTGCCACACCAGTCTTACATGTGGGTCCCACCTGACAGTATCACCGTCAATTCGTGTTAATTCGAGTTTAGCGCCGAATTGGTGTTTTTTGCGACAACTAACGATATTAGTGGTAGATTTTGGTACCAAAAACATGAAGTGGTACCCATCAGTAAATTTCGCTACGATTGTGGTGGTTTTATGCTATTAACTCGTTAGGAGAGGATAGCTCTCGTCTGTTAGAGTCCCGATCTGGGATCTGGCGGCCCGTTCGCACGGACATGGGATGACACGTCCATCGTGGGCATCGTGCTGGTTAGACACGATCGTTTTTCCCTTTCAATAAAAGGAGAGAAAGACAGTAGAAAGGCTGCAAGTAGTTCGCAGCACAAACCACCGTCTCTCCTCTCTGAATTTCCTGAAATTTGTGAGCGAGAGACTATAAGTGGTATCAGATCCCTGTCAAGATCAATGGCGGGTTCAAGGAAGGACGACGGGTCCGGATCAAGGTCGCGGCCGCGCCGTCCTCGTCGGACCTCTTACTCCCCAGTTCGTCGTGGCCGCAGCCTAGGAGGGCACCATGGGGGCGATCTGGTGGTGAGGGAGAGGGTCGTGAGGGAGGCGAGCGGCAGCGCCAACTGGCCAACCCTGACGCGTACCAATTACGCGGATTGGGTGGTCATCATGCGCGTGCAACTTCAAGTTCACAGGCTTTGGGAAGCCGTGAGCGAGGGTGAAGTCGATGATAACGACAATCGGGCGGCGCTCGCCGCACTGCTGAGGGCCGTACCACCGGAGCTGGTGCGCACCTTCGACAACGCCAAGGCCGCGTGTGACACACTCAAGACGCTGCGCGTCGGGGGAAAGCGTGTGCAAGGCGAAAGCTCAGACGCGCCACCGCGACTACAATCGCCTCGCCTTCAAGAACGGGGAGACGGTCGAGGAGTTTGGGTTGTGCCTCTCCACCATCCTTATTGATCTGGAGTTTCTCGGCGATCCACAGGGTGAGCGCAAGGCCGTGAGGAAATTCCTCCGGGTTCTCCCACGTAAGTACCGCTCAATGGCAAATTCGATTGAATCTCTGCTAGATTTGAAGACGATGTCGATCGAGGAGCTCAGTGGGCGCCTGCTCATGGTGGAGGAGAACGACGCCCTCGACGGAGTAGATGACTCCAGCCAGCTGCTCCTTACGGAGGAGCAGTGGCGGGCGCATCAGTAGAAGGGCTCGCGCGATGCGGGCAACAGCAGCTCCGGCGGCGATAACCGCCAGGGCAAGAAGAAGGGCCGTCATGACAAGCGCCCTACCGGGCCCAAGCGCGACGATGAGTGCCGCTACTGCTGCAAGAAGGGGCACTGGGCAAAGGAGTGCCGCAAGAAGAAGCGTGACGAGGAAGAAGCTCACCTCTCCAAGCTCGACGACGATGGCGCTGATCCGGCGCTGCTCTTCGCGGAGATCGAGCTCGACGCTGCGCACTCTGCATCGCCCCCAGCGGTGGCGCCCACGTTGCCCATGCCAACACCGGCTGCGGCGGCAACGACAGGTCGCTTGCAGCACTCGCGTTCCTCAATGAGGAGAAGGCCAAGGTCGTGCCCGGGCGGGGCGACGAACCCGTGGAATCCACGTGGTACCTGGACACAGGGGCCTCGAATCACATGACCGGGGACCAGTCTATCTTCACCGAGCTCGACGAGACGATCATCGGCAATGTCAAGTTCGGGTACGGCTCCGTCGTGCAGATCAAGGGCCGCAGCACGATCGCGTTATGCATAGACGGTGGGCCACAGCGAGCCTTCTCGGAGGTCTACTACATCCCGAGGCTCAAGAGCAACGTCATCAGCCTCAGCCGGCTGGATGAGCATTCCTGTGACGTCCACATCCGGTGCGGCTTGCTCACAATCCTCGATAGGCACGACAACCTGCTGGTCAAGGTAAAACGCGCGCCTAATCGCCTCTACAAGCTGACCATGCAGCCAGTGCAGCCGCTCTGCCTCGCCGCACGACAAGACACGGTGCCCTGGCAGTGGCATGGGCGGTACGACATCGAGCAACATGGTGCACGGCATGCCCGGCATCGAGCCCGCCGGCGAGCTGTGCGAGGCATGTCTTGCTGGGAAGCAGCGGCGGATGCCCTTTCCGCAGCAGGCCAAGTTCCGAGCGGAGGAGCCCCTCGAACTGTTCCATGCAGACCTGTGCGGCGCGATCATGCCGGCCACACCGGGCGGACACCGCTATTTTCTGCTGCTCGTCGATGACTACAGTCGCTTCATGTGGCTGGTGCTGGTCACGACGAAGGATGAGGCCGCCACGGCGCTCAAGCGCTTCCAGGCTGAGGCACAGACCGAGGCACGCCGCAAGCTGCGCACCCTGCGCACTGACTGCGGCGGGGAGTTCACCTCCAACACGCTCACCGCGCACTTCGCGGACACCGGCGTCAAGCGGCACCTGACGGCGCCATACAACCCACAACAGAACGACGTCGTTGAGCGCCGCAACCAGACCGTGGTCGGGATGGCCAGGAGCATGATGAAGGCCAAGAAGATGCCAAACTTCTTCTGGGGTGAGGCGGTGACCACGGTGGTGTACCTGCTCAACCGTGCCTTCACCAGGAGTACACCAATGGTATTCATCGGGTACGAGCGGGGATCGAAGGCATGGAGGGTGTACACGTCTCTCGCGACGTCGTCTTCGACGAGGTTGCCAGCTGGGACTGGGGCAGCAGCAGCGACACGGCGTCTTCCTCGACAAGCGAGTTCGTGGTGGAGTACATCACGTCACCTGCTCCACCAGCTGCGGCAAGGGGAGGAGCCAGAGAGAGCACGGAGGCGGGGAGCGTGGCTACCACTGCGTCACCATGTACTACGGCTGCATCAGATGCGGCACCAAGTACACCTGCATCACCAGGCACTCCAGCAGCTTCGTCTTCCCCACCTCCAGTGGTGTCCGCGATGCCTCCCTCATATCCAGACTCGGAGCTGCTCGACGCCTTCGATGAAGTGGAGCCGCACCGGTACACCGTGTAAGAAACCATGATGATCAAAGCGGCAACGCCGTGTCAAAGCACAACAACCCACCTAGGCCTCGGTGACTTCCTTTTGGCGGTCACCCAGCTCCATGCTCCCTCCCTTCAGGAACCGCTCCTCGAGCTGCTCGTGCATGGTAGATATGACATTCGCAGCCAAGGCGATCCTGCCCTGCAACAAATATACTATCTCGGTGGCGCCCAGTGAGCTGGAGGCTGCGGGTTTCGACCTTTCATTGAGGAGACCGCAACACCAGTGAGCTGGAGGCTGCGGCCGCGAGGACGGTGACGGTTGCGGGTTGGGTGGTCAGCATCGGCTCAGGAGTAGAAGAAATGATAAGCAAGTTGTCTGCCTTAGGCCTTCATCCAATATATTGGTAAGTGGGTATACGGCTTTAGTTACAAAAATGAACTACGTATTGTTTTCAAACGATGATGTTAGCATAAAAGATTGTTCATTTTGTGAAACTAAAGAGGGTACAGAGTGTCTTATTATTGACACACTTGTATCTCTAGTGGAATTGGATGTTACAGTTGAAAACACGGGCTAAAGAAAATCTCGTTGAACATTTCACAAGAAACTATCCTATTTATGGTTGTATGAATCCATTGCGAACTTATAGGAAATAAAATAATTGATGCTCATGAAAGTATCTCACCAACCATACGGCAGATAGATAACGCTATCTCTTTTCCTATTTGTATCTCTGTGCTTTATCAGTTATCACTCGTGGCAGCGAGAAACTTAGGCTAGCTTAGTTTAAGAATAGAAGACACCAGGAATGAAATACTTTGGACAAGGCAGATACTTGGTACGTGACCATTGGAAGTTTTGGCCCTCCGTCATTTTTTGCTGTCGATCAACAAACATTGAGGTTCCATGAAGAACAAAGATTCTACACGGAGTGACGGTACATGGAATACTTTGATATCCATGCAGCACTTAGGGCATACATACAACCCAGGCGCTTAAAACGGATGCTAGGATCAAATTCCTCGTGGTTAGGCTTGATACCCATCCAAGCCTGGGATTTTCCTAGAGTCAGCTCGAGAACTTGCACCGGGCGCTAAACCATTTTTCGCAAGCGTGAATTTAGGAAACTTCGGCCGCTTGAGTTTAGCCCTTGTTTCCCCGCTGAAATCACGGTGAGAGAATCTTGCCCCAACAAAATTGTTAAGTCTGTTGAATGGAAAGAAGTTGATCTGGTGGAACAATCCGTTGTTAAAAAAAATCTTCACCTAAACACTAGCTGAATCCAACACACTATTCGACGGGATACAAACAGATCATCCTTACCTAACCCAAATCGCATATCTTGAGCCGCGGAACTACACTAACATCAAGGGGAACTGCTGCTACAAATTTATATGGCATGTTCTTTAAAAACTAGGAAGCTTGGCACGGCACATGGTGCGCCGGTGCAATGAAATTGATTGTAGTCTTCATTGTTAATTATGTCATTTGGAGAGTATGTTCACGTGCCGGAGTAGATCTAGAGTAGTTTCAACACTTTCAAGGAACAATAATTTACTGCCTCTTACAATGTCACATGAATGCCAGAATTTGCTTTTGGAGTTTAAAAAGAAAAACCACTTCTTGGATAACATGATAGTACCGCATATGGTCGGCTCCTAGCTGAACTCCATGCTCGAAGAATCACCGGGTAGATGGCACAAAACTGCACCAGTAAGACAATGTAAGGCATTGATCTGAAAATAGATTACTTTTTTGAGAAGGACAGAGAAAAAGGAACTGTTAAGGGTAGACCAAACATAGCAAGAAATAGGCACACGGTTGTGGGGTAATGAACCGTGGGGATTATTTCCTACTAAGCAAACATATTTGATTTGAGAAACCGTCGGCTTTATATTTGTTACGGTTACAGGAAAGTTTTTGCGTGCGTTATCCTGCAAAGTAGCCTTTCTGGGCTGCTGGAAGACGGTCCAAATTTTACGACTTGATCAATTTTCCGTATCAGAAGATCAAAGGACGTTCCGTGTGTGACAGGGGGCTCAATTGTCCCGATATGTACTAGTGGTAAATGAAGGAATCACGCTTAATCTCTTGATTCACGCTCTGTTATGAAGCATTGCGTACAATCATTATTAATGAGGACAGCCTTTGTAAAAATTTGGTTGATATCTTCAAGAGATAAATATTCTTGGATAGAATACCGTGCATGGTTAAAGCTATCTATACTATTAAAAAAATTCGCGGCGTTCGTCCTCTCCAGATTTTCCCCTCTGCCAGTTTTCGGACGATTTTGCCCCTAAAGTTTTGTAGATATTACCCACCATGCCACCGCTGAGTGAAATTAAACGGTTCCGAAAATACCCGGCCCCGCTGCTCCTTCCGTGCCGCTGGATTGACGAAGCGGAGCCGCAAGTATTTGACGCGGCGCCGGCGGCCAGAACAGGAGACATCGGTGGCAGAGAAAGGATAGAGGATGTGCGTTGGGCTCGCAGTAGGCGGCGGCCGGTCTACCAACAACCATCGCATCCTTCCACACCTCGTCCTACCCCAGCCTCGCTTCCTCGCATCGATCCATCCCTGCCTCGGTCTATCCCCGCCGCATCCAACCCGTGGTTCTATTCCGGTCGAAGGACAAGAAGATGACCGCGAGCCCTGCCGCCAGTTCGCCTCTAGCCTTTCAAGTGGGCGTCGACTCAACCTGACCTGGATCCCATGTGAAGTTTTGTCTTCTCTCTATCCCAAAAGATCCTCTTTGTTTCCTGTGTTGCCTGCAAAAAAAATTGATGCCCTCCCGATCTGCCATGCCCTCTTGATTCCCAAACAATCCAGGCGCGCAACAGTCCACCGGCCACCGCCATAGGTCGTCGCTGCCCTGTCTCATTCCGTCGATTCCCGCAAAGACCGGAACCACACGCCGCCGGGCCTGGTTCGCGCGTCGTTGCCCTCGTGCCCTCGCCTGGCCCGGGGCGCCACGCTCCATCCCTCCCCCTAACCTCCTGCAGTACCGCCACCAGGGACCGCTCGGTAGCCCCTGCCGCCGCCACTACGAGCTCTGTGGCGAGGTGATGTTGCTCCTAGCACCGGTGATGGAGACGCCCACTCCTGGCGTGCTCCACTTTGCTCCGCACCCATGGGCCATGGCTCCTCGAGCTGGAGGACCACCGGCCCACGGTCGATTACATCCCCAGCTGGTCAACTGCCCTCAAGTAAAACTGATGTGCGTCCGTTCGGTTATGTAGCATAGGATACAATTTTATGATGTGTAACCAAAAAATGCAACTGAATTGCTTCTTGCTATGATTAAGTGGTCAACTTCAGTTAGAAATACAAGCTCGGGTATGTGCTACCGCTAATCATCTGTTATGAAGAGTTGGGTGTTTCTAGACACCAATAATTTTGTTTATTTACTTAAACCAATGAGATTTTGCATTTTAGGTTAATTTATTTACAGAAGATCAAGAAACAAACAAACAATTGGGTCGATGGAGTACTATATATATATATATATATTTAAAGTTGCAGCGATATATCCTAGATCTGGTGGTTCGCCAATCACCATACAAACTCAACATCCTTAATCTTAATCCATATGCTGAGATACAAGACCGCCACGGAATTTGGGAAGTATAACTTCAAATAAATAGGTAGAGATGTAGGTATAGTCTCTTATTTTATCTTTAATTTTTTGATGTACACAAAGTACACGAAGAATTTTTAGCCTGCAATATCTTTATTGTTAAGTTGCAAAGCGACCGTGGTACGTGTCCAGTTTGTAATTGTATATCCACGCGTCCCGGTGCTTTCTATAACATCAACTAGAGAAAAAAACACTCCCGAATAAAATGTTCCATTTCTGGAGGCTTGGTTTTCGCAACCCGATCGATTGATGGATCCACCAACAATAACGCATAGGATCTGTGAGATGTCCCTGGCTATGGTACTTACCCTTGGAAGCAACGGTTGGGACCGATGAAGGGAGACAAAAGCCCTCGGGCGATGGTCCGTAGCCGATGGCCGATCTGAGCTATGATGAGCAGCTACCCCGTGGATGGTGGCGACAAACCAACACTAACACATAGGAGCTTGGAGGGATGTCTGACACGAATAGGTGACCATGGTGCTCACAATCAGAAGAAACGACAATAACCGAGGGAGACAGAAAGCCCTCCGCCGTTGGTTCTTTGGTGGCACAACGAAGCCGTTGTTGTTTAAAAAAGACGTCCTCAAGGTTGCGACGTGCCACACGCTCCTCAGAAAATTGAAGAGTGGCGCGAGGACTTCTCCAGATACTGGATCAAAAAAAAAAGAGTCCTAAGAAAACTAAAACTGAATATTTTGATACTTCTATTTTTCATAAGTGCAATTTTGATTTGTTGACCCGTTGCAACGCACGGGTATTGTGCTAGTATATATGTAACACCAGTCCACCATTGATATCGTGCATTCAGTTCATCTCTGACAAGTCATGTTAGTGTGCATCTCTCTCCCACACAAGTCATGTAGCAGCGACTTGTTAGTGGGGGAGGCAACACAGGAGACGTTCGGTGTCTGATATTACGGGGTGAAAATCGAAGGTATGGCCTTAATTGGTTGTGTCTGGCAATAGTCTTGTTGAAGGCATTGTTTTGCGAGCAAGGACTTTCTTCAGGATGAAAACCTAAGATCTATGATCGGGCGACGACGGAGCTTGTGCACTGTACCCTTATTGGAGGCGTAGCTTTTGCAGAAGCTGGACTTCTGGTGGTGTTAGTACTGCTGTTACAAGGAATAGATTGTTGTCGTGGGGCTTTTCTTTTTTATAATTTTCTTTTTCTTTTTTGGTTGTGTGCATCTGTAATGCCGCTAGGGCGCTGCGCTGTTGTAGAGGCTAGGTATAATTTGTATCTTCGTTGATATTAATATATGCTCCTTTCCAAATATATATATATATATTGGTAAAGTGAACTACTCTCTTTAGTTCAAGAAAAACACAAGTCATTATATTGATAAGAGTGCCACCTGCATTAGTAAGTGCCACGCCTTACCCTTACTAAAGACGAGGCTGTTGACATGTCATTGAGGAGACCACAACACCGGTTTTGAACTAAAGAGAGTAGTTCACTTACCAATATATTGGCACTTACTAATGCAGGTGGCACTCTCTTAAGTTCACTTACCAATACCTGTATCTGAGGAGACAAATACATGTCACTTATTTATAGACCAAGAGAGTAGTTCATTTTTTGTTTAAGTGACGTGTATTTGTCTAGATTCGCATGTATCTAGATACATTTTAGTACATAGATACATATGAACCTTAACAAATGCAAGTTACTTATTTCTAGACGGAGGGATTATGTTTTTTAAAACGATGATCATAGCATAAAAGATGTTTTTTTTGTTAAACTGAAGAGGGTAATTGGGTACCCTAATATTGACCAACTTTGTATCTCTGGTGGACTTTGATGTTACAGTTTTTTTAAACTCGGCTGAAAATTTCACAAGGAACTATCCTATTTAATTTTTTCTGTCCTCGATCTGTGAATTTACAGGAAATAAAATAATTCGTGCTCAGAAAAGTATCTCACCAACCATGCTGCAGACAGATAATGCTATCTGTCTCCCTATTTGTATTTCTCTGTGCCTGTTCACTTGTGGAAGAAAGAAAATCCCACACTCATCTCATTAACCCGCTCGTGCTAGCTCCAAAAACGATCAAGTGATCACACAAACCCTTACTTCAAGCACACTCTCGTGTAATTCGAGCTGCACGCGTGAGTCAGTGAGTTTCATCACCTTATCCTACATCAACACATAGCCATAATAGTCCTTCCTCCGATCAAAATTAGTTGACGTGGTTTTGTCAAGATTCAAATGTACCTAGTACTAAAATAAGTATAGATACAATCAAATCTAAATAAATCTAAGTCAAATAATTTCGATCGGAGGGAGGGAGTAGATGAAAGTAAAAGAAAAAAGCTACCTTAGTTTGAGAATAGGAGACACCAGGAATGAAATACATTGGAAAAGGCAGAGAGTTGGTACGTGACCATTTGAAGTTTCGGCGCCGCATCATTCTTTGTGGTCGATCAGCAAACATTGAGGTTCCTGCAAGAACAAAGATTGTACACGTAGTACCGATCGTACATGGAATACTTTTATATTTGTGCAGAGCTTAGAGCGAATGCTAGGGTCAAATTCCTGGCCGTTGTGCTTGATTCCTGTGCAAGCCTGGGATTTTGCCTAGAGTCGGCTCGAGAACTTGCGCCGGGCGCTAAACCGATTGTTTCCCATGCGTTAGTTTAGGAAATGTCGGGCACTAGAGATTATCGCTAGTTTCCCAGCTGAACTCATGCCAAGAGAATCTTGCCCCAGCAAAATCATAAAATTAACTGAATAAAACGAAGTTTATTTGGTGGAACAATCTGTTGTTACAGAAAAAAAGTCTCCATTTAAACACTCTAGCTGCATCTAACACAGAAATCCAATTCGGCTCATGGGTGCAAATGAACCCATTGTTAGAAAGTACATTTCAAATTGTAAAAAAGATTTAGAAAAAATATTTGCATGTACATCTAGACATTATATGCTCCTACACAAGTTTTCTCGGGAAAAAACATTTTTTGTGCCCCACGAAAAAAGACAAGTTTCGGTGCTACAACGTGATTATTCACGAATAATTTTTTTGTCTTTTTACACAGGTCACATAAAATGTTCATTTTTTCTATAAAAAACGTGGGTATCAGCATAAAATTTTCAGATGTACATATGAATTTTTTTTCAGTTTTTTGACATTTTAAATTTTGTTTCTTGTACAATTTTGCATAATAGGTTCATTTGCACCTTTGACCGGGTACGAACATACCATGCTTACCAGAACCAAATCATATATATTGAGCCACGGAATTAGACTACCATATTGAAGAACTGCTCTTATAACTCTCTAAGGAATATTTCGTGACAAAAAGCAAACCTTACTACTCCCTTCGGTTAGTCTAAATCAGCGACACTGATTATGGATCTAGGTCCCACTGAGGGGAAGGCCAACCTCAAGTCAAAGTTATTCAGTTGAATACCCAAAATATTTTGGCAAAATATTATACGTGAATTCTCTATGAGGTATATAATACAATTTAACTATCATAAAATTTGGCAAATGACATCCTAGCTTAGATGGTTTGGAACAATCCATTGAACCTTTTGGTTTGGACTTCAAACCCCATGGCTAGATTTTTTTGTTACTTTTTGTAAATATTTTTTCATACATTATTTTTACTATAATTTTGAATATCCGCTCTTAAAATTATGTGCCCGCCCCACTGACTTTATTTGAAAATCACGCTAGAACAACAAATCATAATGTAGACTATAAACTGATGTGATGCATAGCAAATATGATAGTATTTTGCTGCTTCTCCACTTCTAATGTAGACTATTTCTCTACTTCTATCCACTACTTATATTTTCTAGTTACAAACAAGTCACCATAATTCATCCGCCGGGGGAAGATGTTCTATTTGAACTATTATCCTGTCAGGTAAATTATTGTTCTATTATATAATATTATTATGCTGGGCTGTGCGCTAAACAACACAGTATATTTTTTACTATTGGCAAATTCGCGACACACAGCCTACACTAATAGTTACCAGTGGCGAGATACTTGCGGCATGCCATTTAAACTCAAGTAGGACTTTACACATTAGTCGGTCAAACGTATTGACTTCTCCCTAAATATCCATAGTTGGGACTGTGGAGCCACATTAAACTGCAACACCGCCCCATCAAGTGTCTATAAAACCTAGTTGCAAAACTATCATATTAAACATATAATTGAATACTAGATGTCGAAATATAGACTCGTTTCACAAATTCCATGCTAAAATCGTGAAACAGAGGATTCCGAAATGATACTAATGAGATTATTCGTACATATATATGTTTTAATCATGATAGTTGATAGTTCTAAATGGTAATGAGGAGATTTTTATTATGGAAAGGGGTGGTGGCACATGTTCAACTTGCGGAACCTAAGAAACCGTGGGAGGTGATAGTGAATGGAAGGAAGAAAATGTAAGTCAATAATTGTCGCAAGAATTGTTGAGTTTGTATGTGATATACACAAATATTTTGATCAGTATATCGAGATGTTTGTTTGGCCATGGTAACATATGTATGGGAATTCAACATGTACTACGAATGTTGACGACATTGGTACTCTTGTACCATGTGAAATAATATTACTCGCCGATTATGTAGACCCCATTTTTTCTCATCTCATTCAAAATGCATCCAATCTCGATAGAAGCGTTTTCACTGGAGTATGTAAGCAAATATGATAAGGCATCACCATGCTCTCCGATTTGCATACCTGAGATTTTTCCGAGGAAGTTGACGATCTTCCTAACATAGTTGATGTCCTTGGAAATTGGGTTCGTAAAGAATGCAACATCATAGCATTGAGCAAAACTCATAAGCATGATGTAATTGTATGATCATGGTTTTCTAGAAATTTTAATGCAAGTTCATTTTGACATAATTCTAGGAAATCCAACAATCAATTATACATCGAGGAACCAAATACTAATTTAGTTAACAAATTCATGTGCCTTCGATATGGAATATCCATGTGTCCCAGTTTCGACAACTTCGCACCTATGAAACTATATTCAATGGCACCCAACTACCAACTTGGGGAATCCAAGAAAGGTTCAAATAGGTTTTGATGAATTAGGACTCATTGTGTTATTTTGGATCTCAATTTCGCTGGACTTGGTCACTCTGCATGCCGCGTTTCCAAAATATGCAGTGATTCCTATGGACCTGTCTTGTACAAAGTTCTCCTCAGTCTGCTTTAAAACATGAGTGTTAGGATATCGTTGTCTTACTTTACTAGGATTTAACCTGTAAAAACACGATAAAAGGTTGGGATGACGAACACCGCACCTCAAAATGCAAGGGAGGAGATGACGACCAAGAAAGTTCCTCTAGTTGTGTTATGTCCACATGTCGTGGCAGGAACATGATGATATTAGGAGATATTTTTTGAGCAGCTTGAAATAATGTGTACCTGCATGCTCAAGGATACAATTGTTGTGGTAGTATGTATCAGAGTAATACTTTGTTAATGACGGCTTTCTAATTTTATCTCGACATACTAGTAAGTTCATTATAAAAAAGTTATCAACTACATGTAGGCATGCGAATATATTAGTCTCGTACCATTTGAATTTGTACAATGTTAATGACCACCAGTTAAAAAGTTGCCAACCATCATCTATTAAGTTTTACTATGTGTGCTTATATGTCCCCCTCGTCCCAAACTTAGGAAAATAAAAACATAAGAATGACAAAGATTGACTAATACCCCTTCAGTTCAGAGGAGATGAAGGGTATCAGCCAATCCTGGCCATCCTTTTGTTCTTAGTTTTCTATGTTTTGGAGGAGGGGGACATTGAAGCAAAAATGTAAGCTTAAGTGGACATGTTTAATGTTTAATCAGCATAAACCATAGGTGAGTTTGTTCTTTATTCCTTTTGACAGTGTGGTAAGGACAAAAGAGAATTCAACGAGTAGCATACCCATCTTTTGGCTGTAGCAAATCGAGAGTGTAAACTTGAGTTTGACTATATGATGGCCCTCCCCATGGTGGTGACAGGAACAGCAAATCTGCCTAGTAGTGGCAGGAATTAGACATGAAAATTGTAATGACTAAATCTTTCTAGTTCATGTTGAGTTGTTTTAAGAAAATTATGATGAGAATTGAGTAGTTATTTTTCACAAAACTCTGAAGATGATATCATTTTGAAATTAGATTTCGAGAAGTCACACAACTAGTCTGATTGCTGCGGTGTCTCGGTGCTAAGCACATTTAAATGGCGCATACCAGTTTTATGTGAATCATGAACAAGACAAGAAGAACCTCAGTATACATAACTATAAAATTAGTCGCCGTGGACTAAACATAAATAGGAACATTAATTAAAAACTAACGTGAATATGAACTATTTTTTTAGAATCACATTAGGTGTGCATACAAGAAGGAGCAACCCAAGCACTAAAACTATATCACGGGCTTCCTAACGATAGGGGATGTATGTGCACCTAAGCAAGATGAGAAGAAAACAATGGAAAAAAATAAAACTCATTGGCTCATGCGATCTAAATAGCAAGGGAGGCATGGGATTTTGGGACATTAGGTTGTTTATTAATTAAGCATTACTATCTAGAAAAGCATGGCGTATGCAGGTCTTCCCGAACAGTTTATGTGCACGACTACTCAAGGCAAGATATTACCCAAGTGGGAATCTGATTGGCACTGTCTTCTCAAGTAATCCATCCTCTACCTGGATGGCAATATTAAATGGTCTTGTGATGGGGTTCTGTGGAATAAAACAAAACTTTTCATGCTACGAGAACGCATCAACCCGAGATCCATCTATGGAGAAGTAGATTAACAAGCGGGATACGGTGTTCATACCTTTGAAGACCGAACGCGGGATTACATTCCTGCACAAACGTTCCTGATGAAGCCGAGCGTAGCAGGCCTGAAGGTCTAAGCATCCAGCACCAATAATGGTAGTGCCTCGTGGAGTTTTACACACGTCATGCGTAAAAGACATCTCCCAAACACCGGTTCATCATGGGAGCAGAAGCAGAAGATCCAGATAGATTACATGTGCACGATGGCGTGCACATGGAGAATTATGTTCCTTGTGGCGCCACTTGTGAGTAGAGATTTAGGGAGGAATGACACCCCTTCTGTTAGGGAGGAATTTTTGTCTGAATTAGTTCGGATTTGCCATGATGATCCTCTGCCCATATTAGTTGGGGGAGATTTTAATATCATCCGCCGACAAGACGAAAAGAATAATGACAATTTTAATGCTAGGTGGCCTTTTATTTTCAATGCCATTATTGAAAGTCTTGATATGAAGGAAATTTCTCTGTCTGGAAGACAATTCACGTGGACAAATAGAAAAACAAATCCAACCTATGAGAAGTTAGATCGAGTGCTTTCAAGCATCTCATGGGAACAAAAATATCCGCTTGTCACTGTCTGGGCTCTAACTCGGGCAGGTTCTGATTATACACCTTTGTTACTTGATTCGGGTGAACAAGATCATCTTGGTAATAAGTCACAATTTTCTTTTGAACTATCCTGGTTAAGACAAGAAGGTTTTTTCCAGATGGTTGCTCAAGAATGGGCAGCGGTTAGCAAAGGGGATAATCCGATGGAAGTGTGGCAGAATAAAATCCGTCACCTTCGGAATCCTATCCTATATAACTAAGAAGATCACCCCCACTACCATATTTCTCTCAACATGCAGCTATGCCACATCAGCAAACCACTAATTGGTCCATGTCATTCAGACATCCACAACCATGTCAACATCTAGGGCCAGCGCGTTGCCCTTTTTTGTGTACGTGCGAGCGCTGTCTTTATTCGATACGATTCCACAGAAACGAAAAGCCTGAGCATAATGAGGGCAGCCGAGTGGCCATCGCCTCTTAATTGTTTTGATATATATACCACCAATGCGCATCCACGACCTGTCATCCTCTATGCCAATCTGCCTCCTCCATCCACGGATCTTCGTCTCCTCACTTCTATTCTTATCTAGCCTCCTCCATCCATGATCAGTTTGCCATGTGCCGCTGTTGTCTACTCCTGCATGCCATCTCCGTCTGGCCATAGAGCTTTGTCCTCTTCACCGTGGTGTCATGGAGGAGATCGACCCTAGCAGCGGCAGGCAGTATACCAGGAAATTATTTATGCTTCGAGGAGTCTGAGATGTGAGTCTGCCACCAATGAATCCAATATCCACGCCGGAGTCCATGAACTTGCTGCTTTGCCCGTTGAGATCCCAAGCAGTCTGTAAGGAGAGCACGCTGGGGGGCTGGCATAAAGTCTTAATCCCTGTTTCTGTCCTTCCCATGCAAGATCGACTTTCTGATCTCAATTTTTTTCGCTATGCAGGACTGCCACAAGGGTTGCTCTTTGGTTAATTCTAGGAAGGGTCGCGAGAGGAGATTATTTGCAGATTTAACTTATTTCATCAGTGGTTTCATTCTTTGGGAAGCTAATGTGCATTTGACTACAATTTTTATGGCTGATTAGATTGCACAAGGAGTCGGTCACCAACAAGTACCGGTTCTTTATATTCTGTTGGTTAGTTTGTCGCATCCTTCAAATCCTTCACCTCCTGATGTTTATACAAACATTTGCTGAAGTTGTTTGACAAGCCTGTCTAAGGTAAGCAAACTTTTTGTTCAGGAAGGAAGCTCATGGTCTGTAGTTTAGTGTGGCATGCTTCTATTCCAGTCTCTCATAGACGCTTCGCTATAGTTGCTTTATGAGGAAGAAAGTAAGAGGTGAGTGTGAGACAGATCGATTCGGCCAACATTTATTTTTGATTATTATCCTCTGTTCAAGATAACGGTTGTGAATAGTTGTCTCAATGTTGGTAAGGAGATGATGCTATTACACGCACAAAAACTAGGTGCAATTTTTTTCTGAACTCCTTTTCCAAAAAAAGATTACCAACTTAAATTTCTTATTAGTCTAGACTAAATAAAATTCCACTATGGCAGAAGAGAGTTTTAAACAAAAAAAGAAGACCCTGATCTTTTAGAAAAATACTTCCAAAATTTTCTTCTTAATATCCCAGAAGTCTAAGGGAGGACAAATGCACCCTCTGAACTTGGACGATGATTATATGGCTTGAACCTGGTAGCATTGGTTCTTTCTTGGTACATACGACCAATGCTTCACTCTTCTGCCAAGTTTCTGTTAAGAAACATATTTGTCCCATGATTAGTATTATTTTAGTAAATTTGTTTAATCTTTGACTCATTTGTGTATTTTCGGTTCAAATATGAATATTTCCTGTTTATTTTTTTGCATGGCTTTCAATTTTAGATTACCATGTTCACGTGGATGGAAGAAGATTAAATGTTCCACCTTCTATTGCATATACTCCCTCCGTTTCTACAAAGAAAACGCACGGCACATTTCAAGATGAGCTTTGAAAACTTGAGCAACAATATCTTGATTATTTTGTATACTAATTTTCTACCAATAATATTTATATATTTTAACAAAGTTTTGGTCAAAGATAAATCTTGGGTTACACGCCCTATTCCTTGGAAGGCTGAGTATTTCAGTAAATCAACTTGGACTTCACATGCCCAACGGCAAACATACAAACAACCAAGGAAGGAGCCCGAGCAATTTTATTTAAGATAGAAGATGTGAGGACCGAGCCGTCTCCACAAAATAAATCTAAGCGACTTATATTGCTCGTGAGATTCAAACCGTGCCTGCAAGACATTCTCAAGCACGTTGCATTTAGCAGATAGGCTTATATTTTTTTCTTATCCGCCGTGGTAAGCAGTTTTTCAGAGTTGTGTTAAGTCACCTCATGAACAAATTTTATGTACACCATTTTTATACTCATTTTACCTGATGTGAATTTTTGTGTATTCTAATTTGATACTCAATAAATTTATTTCTAACATTTCCGCAACAACGTGCGGGGTATTATCTAGTATAACTAAGAAGATCACCCCCACTAACCTATTTCTCTCAACATGCAGCTATGACACCTCATCAAGCATTCTTGAGCAATCCTAGCCAGCCATGTGTAATTAAATTGCCACATCAGCAAATAAATCTATTAGTTTCTAAGTAATTGCCCTTCATAAACCGACGTCAGTATTATTGCTTCCAATTTTATACCCCGGGCTGCTTCGTTGCGGCAGGCGGCTCTACCGTCTTCTCCACAACATTTATTCTTCGTCCATTGACGCCCACACATTAGAAAGGAATCGACCTGACCTGTAACTGCCGTGTGAAACGAGCGGGCGGCTGACTCTTTGTTCTCCACTATGCCCACCACTTCGCACCACACCCCTTCGCGCTCCTACATTTTTGTCTGCCTCCCACGACTTCTGCCTTCTTCTTAGTGCCGCTCTCGCGCCATACACATCTGGGACAGCCGGCTCCAGTCTCCACGAGTTCTCGCAGCGTTATCTCCACCAAGTTCTCCAATTCCAGCTTGAATAAGCGGATGAAGCACACGCAACTATTCTGGGGATTTCATGGGTGTCAGGCACAGGACACGGTCGAGCGAATCTACTCTGCTACATTCAGTTTTTATTCCGGCAGTCACGAGATACTCCTCCGTCTTCGTGTCTTCTACAGGGGGACACTTTTTCACCAATACTGGTACCCGCGTTGATCCCCTTCGTAAGTAAGCAAAAAAGATTTACTAAGAAGATTAAACTAGCTAGCTGCAATCATAGGCCGCACCACCTGGATCTAGACAGCTAGCGGTAAGCACGAGCTCTCCACCTGTCTCTACCATGGTGTTTGCCCCTGCTTTTCTCATTTCTATTTCATCCCATGCGTCTATATTTAGTGGAGTACTAAAAAGAGTATATGATATGCTGTATTGTTGTTGTTGTTGATTTCAGATTCCTTCTCCCATCTTCCAGGATGGTGGTCGGCACGTGCGTCAATTGGTCAACTGGTCAACTTCTAGCCGATGGACAGTGTCTCATAGTCCCAATTATGCTGTCTCTACCATGGTTCCTCCTGCTTCAAGAGTAAGCCATGACCAGCGGTTTTCAAATTGGTATTGAATGCTTCATTGTGTGCACCTCTTAGGTGAATATTATTCATCTTGAACTCGCAGGAGGGATCCTGGCCGCGAGGGCCCATCAGGCTTGCCAGATATTGGTCTATGCGTGCTTCTTAAGATTTACAGTAGAAACTAATCCTATCATGTAAGGTTTTGTTTCTGCAACTCTTCATTTTGTGGTTGATTGCTCGGGCGAGCTTGGTGAGTAGTAGTACCATTGATGTTGCATACTTGCGTATGTGCCATCGGATCATGTTGAGGAGACGGGGACTTGGTGAGCCATGAGGTGAACGACTTTGCGCAGCGAGAACTAGTCATATCGGTTCCTCTCTGATTTTTGTAGTGTATGGATCGATCCAGGATGCAACTGAAACTTTTCAAGATTATTGGAACTTGGAGTATGGATAAGCGAGGCAAGTAATCTCTTCTTTGTTGGCGTTGGAATAGTGTTAAGGAATTTCCCATTGAGCAAAACAAATTTCACAAAGACGTGGATAAATTGGCTGATATATGATTCCACAGTATACTACTGGTCTACTGACACTGATTGTTTACCTCTACATGCATTGAAGGTTATTTTCAGTTGTCCAGTATATACTTGCAGGTATCTCTACAGAGCAAAGGTTATTTTTCTATATCAGCGGATGCTTCAACTAAGCCTATTAGTACTGTTATTGTTTTTTACGGCAAGTAAAGAACACCAAAAGGGTAGCATTATACGTTTAGTTCTTTCGAATATGTGTTCGACATGCAATTCACTTACTATCGAATATTGTAAAATCCACTCAGCAATATGAACTTTTGTACAAAAGATGGATCTTTACAGATGATAGAATGGTTTAACTCTATATTTTAGAAAATGTCTTTCATATTAACATCTTACCAGTTTTCCCTCGGTTCCTTTAAGTTGGTTTTGGAGTATCATCTCTCTATTGTATATATGCACCTTCATTTTGAAAGAACAGTTTACCAATTGATTTGAACATTCTTTTACCCATCTTGGCAAGAAATATATCACACTAATAATGTGGTAACTGTCCACCTCCATCTGCTCTCTGACAATATTGACTCAAGGCATTTATATACTTATAATTTAACATTTTATTCAAACAATCAAGTCATTGTTTATCTATTTATCTCATTAATAATGATAATTCATTTTCTATCTACCAATGGTTAGCCTAATTGATAACACAAGCAATGTTATTGTTTCCAAGTGCAGCGTATGGAATCATGCACGTAGTTCATAGATTTTCCACTCATTTTATTGTGCACAAATTCTAAAAAGCCAACAAATATGCCGCAACAACGCGCGGTGAATCATCTAGTTTTCTAAGAGGGTGGGCTCGTAACAAAAGTAGTGATTATAAAAAAGAAAAAGAAAGGTTATTGAATATTATTGACCTCCTGGATGTGAAGGCCGAATCCATCCCCCTTTCTCAGGATGAAAGGGAAACACTGAGAGATGCAAATGACAAATTGTCCAGTCTTAGAAGAGATGAAGAAACCAAATGGGCACAAAGGGCAAAAGTGAAACATATACAGGAAGGTGGTAATAATACAAAGTATTTTCATATGATAGCAAATGGAAAATATAGACGCAAAAAAAATTTCCAGCTAGAACAAGATGTGGGCACTATAATAGGGCAAGAAAATCTTAAAACTTATATTACTGATTTCTATAAGAGATTGTTTGGAGCAGAGGCCCAAAATAATTTCTCTTTGATCGAAACCCAAATTACCGATATACCTCAAATTTCACATGAAGAAAATGCAATCCTTACGGCCAACTTCACAGAGAAAGAGGTATGCGATGCAATTATACAAATGGAGAAGAATAAAGCACCAGGATCAGATGGGTTCCCGGCTGAATTCTACCAGAAATTTTGGGAGGTTCTTAAAGGAGACCTCATGAAAATGCTCTATTGTTTCCACGCAGGGGAACTACAGTTGTTCCATTTGAATTTTGGGACTGTAATTTTACTACCTAAGAAAGAGAACGCTGGCCAAATACAACAATTTCGGCCCATATGCCTGCTAAATGTTAGTTTCAATTTTTTTACTAAAGTCGGCACAAATAGAGTGACAGAGGTTGCTCATAAAGTTATTCAACCTACACAGACTGCCTTTATGCCAGGCAGGCTTATTCTTGAAGGGGTTCTAATCTTACATGAAACAATTCATGAGTTACATAGTAAAAAATTGGATGGAGTTCTTTTGAAGCTAGACTTTGAAAAAGCTTATGACAAGGTGAAATGGCCATTTCTGCCACAAGTGTTGCGTATGGCTTTGACCCTAAATGGTGTAAATGGATTCATGACTTTGCAAGTCGTGGAAGTGTAGGTATTAAAGTAAATGATGACGTAGGTCATTATTTTCAAATGATGAAAGGGTTGCGCCAAGGAGACCCGCTTTCACCAATTCTCTTCAATCTAGTTGCGGACATGCTGGCAATCTTAATTACGAGGGCAAAAGAGGATGGGCAAGTCAATGGCCTTATACCTCATCTAGTTGAGGGAGGGGTGTCAATCCTTCAATATGCAGACGACACAATCATTTTTTTAGAACATGATATACAAAAGGCACTCAATATGAAATTAATCCTGTGTATTTTCGAACAACTATCCGGTCTTAAAATTAACTTCAATAAGAGCGAAGTCTTCTGTTTGGGTCAGGCAAAACAAGAGGAGACTGAATATAGAAATTTGTTCGGTTGCGAAATAGGCTCTCTCCCTTTTAGGTATTTAGGAATACCGATTCATTACAGGAAATTGAGAAATGGAGAATGGAAACCAGCCGAGGACAGATTTGAAAGGAAATTATCTAGTTGGATAGGGAAGTTACTATCCTATGGTGACAGATTAACGTTAATAAATTCAGTCTTAACTAGTCTTTCTATGTTCATGTTATCTTTTTTTGAGATACCTATAGGGGTAAGAAAAAGACTTGATTACTTTTGATCACGATTCTTTTGGCAAAGTGACGGCCATAAAAAGAAATATAGGCTTACGAGATGGAACATCATATGTAGACCTAAGGATCAAGGAGGGTTAGGCGTGGAGGTGTTGGAAATAAAAAATAAATGCCTACTAAGTAAATGGATATTTAAGCTTTTATCCGAAAAGGGGGTGTGGCAAGAGTTAGTGCAAAATAAATATCTGCACTCCAAACCTTTATCACAAGTTAAGGGGGACCAACGGACTCTCCATTTTGGAAAGGGATTATTAAAATAAAAGAAGACTTTTTTGAGCGAGGATCTTTTAAAATTGGCAATGGTCTAGATACCCGTTTTTGGGAAGATACTTGGTTGGGGGATAAGCCCCTTGCACAACACTATCCCACACTGTTTCACATTGTACAAAGGAAACAAGTTTCCATGTCTGATGTATTATCTCAAGCACCAATAAATATACAATTTAGAAGAGTCTTAACTGGAGACAAATGGAATAGGTGGATTCATTTGGTCAGGCGCCTGATGGAGGTTCATCTTACGGATGGATCAGATATTTTCGTTTGGAGTTTAACGAAATCTGGTGTATTCTCGGTTAAATCATATTATTTGGATTTATTAAATGACCACACTAAATTTCTTCAAAAGTATATATGGAAGATGAAAGTACCACTTAAAATTAAGATTTTTATGTGGTTCTTGTATCGTCGGGAGCTACTTACAAAAGATAATTTGATTAAATGGAATTGGATGGGCAACAAGAAATGTTGTTTTTGTGATAAAGATGAAACAATAAAACATTTGTTTATTGAGTGCCCTCTAGCAAAAATTGTGTGGAGAATTGGGCATATGACTTTCAATATTATACCCCCTGCAAATATCTCTAATCTCTTCGGTAATTGGTTAAGGGGAGTGGTAGAAAAAGATAAAGTGCAAATTCGAGTAGGAGTTTGTGCTTTACTATGGGCCATATGGAATGTACGTAATGACTATATATTTAACAATGCGAAATCTACTTCTTTCATGCAGGTTATCCCCTTTGCAACATACTGGATCCGTATGTGGTCCTATCTACAGCCAATGGAAAAACGACACGCTCTGGATACTGGGTGCAGCCGATTGGAAACGGTTGCACGAGACTTATTCAGCCGGTGCAACTGGCGTTTTGATTTACGATTATCATGTTGATGGAGAGTCAATTCATGTTATCTTGTATTTTTGCTTGGCTGATTCATGCCGCAACTTTGTGTGACACGTGATGTAATAAGTGACTTCAAATAATGTTGAATAAAGTAATAAAAGGCTGCATGTATCGATTGATACAGAGGCCGGGGAATTACCCCATTTCGAAAAAAATAGGAAAAATCAAGCACTCCCATCCTCCAAGTTTCGGGGTGGGACTAAACTTTGGAGGAGGTGGCAGGAGGCTGGACACCGGCTGAGGTTGGCCCCACCCATGCGCCTAGGCCCACCTAGGTGGCCGGTAGGGTGGGAGCCTCCCACCCTGGCTCCTTGGCCCACCTGGGCCGAGCTGCCTCCCTCTTTTGGGCCTTCTCTTTTCCAGGGAGGGCCCATGTAGGTGGTTTTTCCTATTTCCTTTTATTAAATAATTATATTTAACATTAATTCATTAATATAATATTAATTATCTTTTATTTAATTTCACTTATGCAAAACTCCTTTTTGAATAACTTCCGAACACTTCGGTATCTCTCCGAAAAACTTCATGTTCTCTCTCTTCCTATTTCTTGTTCGGTTGCGGATCAACCCGCAACGTATTTACCCTTAAGTGTGACACCCTTACGGTTCGAAAATGTTTAGACATGAATGAGACATCTCTCCGATCAATGACCAACATCGGTATATGGAAACACGCGATGGTCCCTTAATATTCCACAAATTTGGTTGTTCGCTCGAACCTTCGAAATGGTTAGTATTATTCTTTTTGCACAACGATACCTGGTTTTTCCAAGACCCGATCTCGTGTATCTATATACTAGTTCAAACGTGTTATTTAGAAACATGTTTACTCATTCCTGTGATATTATATCTTTGTGACCTAGTCAGATGCTTGCAAGCTCATCGATGTAATCTCACTGAGTGGACTCAGAGTATTTATTTGTCACTCGGTTGTTTATATACCACACTTCTGTTAATGTTTCCAATTAATACATTTATGTCATGATACAAAACTTATTATGAACATTAGATATATATCAATAAAATCACTTTATTATTGGCCACTAGGGCATATCTCCTTCATCTTGATCTATTGAAGAAGAGGATAATTTGGTGGGTTGGTAATGGATGGAACATCAGAATTTGGAGGGACAATTGGTTGCCTCGACATACATGCTTGAAGGTTCTATCTCCACAAAGAGAATCTCGATTTAAGTGGGTGTCCCAATTGTTGGACGATCAAGGGGGATGGAAGGATGATTTGGTCCAGTTGAAGTTCCTTCTAATTGACGCAAATGTCATTATAAATATCTATCCTTCTTGATACTTATATGACGATTTTGTGGCATGGCAGCCGGAGAAGGTGGAAGTCTTCTCTTTCCAAAGTGCATATCAGTTGGCGTTGAACGATTCATCGGCTCAATGTTCCTTCCCGACCGCTAGTGGTAGGGTAGAAGGGGTAGATGTTTGTTCGCACAGAATTTGGTGGGCGATGTGCCCCCTAAGGTCAAAAACTTTTTATGGAGGGCAGCCTCCAATGCACTGGTCACAAAGGAGAATAAACGAGCTAGAGGTTTCAAAGTTACTGAATATAGTGGGCATGCACTCTTCAAATGCCCACATGCATTTCAGCTTTGGTTAGCGATGAAAGACATATAGCAGCTCCCTCAACCGAGTGACCTGCGCTCAAGTTCTGGAATATTGATGAAAACTATGATTATGCAGGCACAATCATCAATGAATGATGCCATTATGTCAACTGCTTGGCGTATCAGGTTTGCTCGTAATGAGATCACACATGAAAAGTTTTTACCGCTTAGAGAGGGTTCCAACAGATTTCTTGTTGGATACCAAAAAACTACCAGGAACCAGGAGTTAACACCGGAGCAAATGGTGAAAGGTAAAAAGCTGCTTGTGTTAGATGACGAGACTTCACATAAAAGTTTGTGAAAACATCAGTTGACAAGCGTTGGGTCAAGCCACCGGCAGGGTGGGCGAAATTAAATTGTGATGGCTCCTATAAGTAGAACGTTCAAACTGCTAGAGATGGAATAATCATTAGAAATGACGAAGGACACGTTATTATGTCGACTTGTTGGCAGCTGACCCAATGTGCAGATGCACTTGAAGCGGAAACACGCATGCCTGGAGGGTTATCCCTGGCTCCTCAATGTTGTGACATACTGATCATGGGGGAGCTGGACTGCTCATGTTTATGGGACGTGATCATGGGATCATGCCAGGATCGTTCACCCCTCGCACACCTCATCTTCGAGATCAAGAAGCTACTAAAATTCGATATAACTATTTGTTTTGTAAAGGTGGATCGTACACAAAATAGGAGTAGTCATTGTCTCACAAATTTTGCATGAACAGAAGGTCGTAAAATGTCTTAGTCATGTACTCGACCATGACCTCAATGTAATCCCTTTGATTTGGTGGAATGAAGTCCACATTTACCCGGAAAAAAAAGGGTAAAGCATAGACTGGTGCAAGGTTGTTTGGCCGCCACTGCAGGAATTGAGCCCAACAAGAAATAGATGGTGTGGACCAGTAGGAGACAGCCATCATGTACTTCCTCATTGTCATGATACAGTGCATATAAGATTTTTTTAAGTCAAAATTTATAAACTTTTACCAAGTTTTTTGAAAAAAAATCTATATCTATAATATCAAAGCTACATTATATGAATATACAGGTCATGACGAATCTAATGGTGTTGAGTTGGCAATATATATGGTTTTTTTCAAACATACTTGGTTAAACTTGACATCACTTATACTTTTAAAAATCCTATATGCACTACAAATTGATAAGGAAGGAGTACTGGGCCTGACACAGTGGGCATCATGTTGTACTAGCTTATGCTGATCTGATCTCAAGAAGAAAAAACTTATGCTGGTCTTCTTCTCATCTCCGAACTCGTTCAGTGAGCTTTCCAGATCTCCATCCACCAGTATTCTATCTGAACACTTGATCTAGAGTCTATAGTACTACTACAATATCTTAAAATTGTAAACAAATATAGCTAGGCATAGTAAAAAAGGGGTTCATGGGAAGATGCGAAGAACTTGTTCCTAGTGGGCGGAGCCACGTGCATGTGCATATATACCTTCAAGTAAGGCGCGAGGTGGAAGAAATTGCCGAGGACGAAGTCGATCTTGCCCTCCACGCCGTAGATCCTTGCATTGTGCCTCGCCAGCTCCACCTTCCGCGGATCGATCTCCACCGCGACCACGTAGCAGCCCCTGAGCAATGCAAGTTACCGGTGGCGAGATTGATCTAAGCGTGAGAGCAGAGCAACCTGCTGGGAATTGAGGGGGGGCGCGTGGCAGTATGTACCTGAGAGCGAATTGGATCGAGTTTCCACCGACGCCGGCGAAAGCGTCTACGACGAGGCTGCCTGCTCGGCCGCGACGGCCTCAGGGGTGACGGAGTACCAGCCCTCGGCGTCCATCCGCACGCCGCGGTCGTAGAGGGAGAAGAGGCTATGGCGGACGGCCCAGTACTTCCCGGCGAGTGCTTCGGCAGCGGCATCACCGTGGTGCCCCGGCTCCGGGTCCATCTCCTTCGTTGGGCAATTTGACGGACCGTGGCGAATAGGAGGAGGAAGCGGTGTGGGCTGTTTGGTTGTCGGCCTGTCGGCAGTGTGATGTGCTCCGCTCTTCTTTCTTCTCATGGGGCGCGGCGCGCAAGTGGCGAGCACAAGCGCCCTCTGGCACGCACGTCCACATGGTTCGGCAGGACTTCGATCAATATTCGGGAATATATAATATGGTTTGCTCCACTTGTCCCGTTGTCTTATTTAGGACTTTATTAAATGCCCTATTTTGGTTTCTAATAAAAACTCTATTTGAACATAAACTGGTGCCATTGTCATTGTGTCATATTTTGAAAGGCATTCCAGTAGCATATTTATCAAAATGATTTGAATCGACTTTGGTTCAATGTTTTTATAAAATCTCCAACAGATAGTCACCTAGGCACCCATGACCATCTCCCGAACCGCCTCGGCCTCCCCTTGAGCTCCTTTAAATCCACTTGCAACCCCTCTCAGTTTTCCCCATTCTCTCTCTGAACGATGCCGCCAGGCCGTCAAATCTACTCGCCTTTGGGCCTCCAGTAGGCTCGACCTAAATACTATTGTTCCACCAACCAGGCATATTATGTTCATTGATGCATGTGCATATATATATACTACCCCGGTCATTACCCAAGCAGTACCATCGAGCTGTACTAGTTGGAAACATTTTCCCACCATATCAAGTAAAGCTGCTGATGTCGAGAGAAACTGAAGGAACATAATTAGATGTGAAAAAGTATTATGGAATATGAGGTGTCGGAAACAAGATGACCCTTTATAGTTCTAGTAACATCTCTTCTTATTCGAAGAAACCTGATTTTAGTGAGATATTGTCATCCGGCATATGGACAAGTGGTTCGTGCATGGTGAGCTAAGGCAGAATAACTCCATGAAGAGCGGGAGATAAGTGGTTGTGAGTGACAATGCGCCACCCTTACCGTCAGCTTATATGCCACCAACACCAACTGACCAGGACAATACCTGATCATGTTTGTGCTAAACAGTGTTGTGATTAATTGAGTAAATAGTGTGAACTATTGCTATTTGCATCACATGTAGACAATCAAGACAGATAACTGGGCTTTATATTCTTTGTTTAATTTATTTAGTGATTTTACTGAATATATCGGTCTACTCATGCTTAAGCTAGTTACTGGTTTTCTGTCTTAGAACATGTGCTCAACATAATAAGATACTGCAACTATTTCAAGGATTACAGATGGATGTTTATGCTTCATTGCAAAACATGAAGTGAAATTGAGCGAAGACTTGATCTTTCTTATTACCATAATGTTTTATTTCATCAAAACAAAACACAATGCTTGTGTTATGCTCACGATGACCAACACTACTACATAGAAACTTGTGATATTACAATTGTGATGCATGAATGTTATGTATAGCTAAAACGGATTTACAGGAACTCTACCGATTCTTCGTATCTTTGCGGGTTCTGATGTGCAGAAAACCTAGGATTATTACACATGTTGATACCTAAACTTATTTGGAAAAAATAACAACTAGACATATGACACCCACACATACCACACTAGGTCATCCTATTATTAGTATATATACACAAATGAAATTCATCACTATCTTGTGAAGTCCCACAAGGGCAACATCAGTGAGTTATGATGAGACCACATGAGGTTGGCAACATCAAAGTAAAGTTTATGCAAGATTGAGAGGTTCTTCACCGAGGCTCGATGGGCATAAAATAACTGCCAAACACTATAAGGAAGTGTTACTCCTTCTGTCTCTAAAAGTAATGTCTATTTTGTTTAGTTATGACAAGTCTTTGATCAACAATTGCTCCATGAATATCCACTTACATAACATGCAATTTGCAGAACTGAAATCATTTTTGAAAGTACTTTGTTATGATCGTGATTGTGTATCACACAAATCATGTACGAAAAACGTAATTATTGGACTGAGATTTTGTTTACATAAGGTGTAAAATTGACATTGACTATTGGGCTCGGACGGACTGTCCTGACTCACGTTCAGTTGTTGCTTGAGCATGTATATATAAGTTACTCCATGTGGTGAGGGTCCCAGGTAGTAGGTACCTTAACTAGAGCCCACATTCAGTTGTAGTGTACATATTTTTTCTTGTGGTCCTATATAAGTTACTCCATTTTACACCAAAGGTGGAAGCATGAGGTTGTTAAGGTTGAAACGAAAACATAAGGGGAGTTGTCGAGAAAGAGGAGTCATTCCTTTTACTGGCCAGACAATGTCCCATAGTCTAGGTATTATTTTTCTTCGACATCTCAACTTTAGGAAGACATTGACTACTGGGCTTTCCAGACAGACTTGGCTGACTCAGATATAAGCTAACCCAATCCACTAGAGTTGAAACGAAAATGGGTAACAAAACTTTAGGGAAGGGGGGGTGTCGAGAAAGAGGATTCATTTATTTTACGGGCAAGGCAACACTCCATAGTCTAGGTATTATGTTTCTTCGACATCTCCAGTTACTCGTCATGTAGATCATTTAGGAGATAGGGAGTGGTACTTCACTGATGAGTTCTCAGCGAGGTTCCGAGCATAGAAAAATGTAGAGAATAAGGGTTGCTTCGAAAAATCAATACCAAGTGTTGCAACACATCAAGACAGTTATTAAAACAAACCACTTTGGTACACCAACAACGGAGTCAAGATGAAACTATCGCGCTGTTACCAACTAAAGTGAGGATAGCCAGGGCAGGACTTGTCTCAAATTATTAAGGTGGTGTATGAAGCTCCTTACATGAATGAAGGTCCATTGAGCAAGATGGTATCCCTCTTCAGTTGTCTCATGTTCGCTTCTCGATGTCTTTCTACCTCGATACTATAGAACTATGCTGATCCCATGTGCTACTCACTGACGGCTCGTCTGCGGCCACTTGTCTCCCCATATTTTTCCTTTTTCTCTAATTAAGTGATATTATGTTCCGAGGTTCCAAACCGCTGTTGTTGACTGTGAAAGTTGTTGGGGTGAGGAGGAGGAGATAGACACACAACCTCCATGCTCCAGCCTGTGGTGAACCTTCGAGGATAGTTTCAATCAACAGATATGCAGCGGAAATAAAACAACAAGCACATGCACATGTGACACAAGGATTTACGTGGAAAAACCTCCTCAAAGTGAGGAGGAAAATACCACGGGTGCGGACCAACCGGTCCTCGCAAGTTTCACTATGAGCAACCTGGGTACAGAGTCTTCTCTAAATCATCTAGAGATATACAACACACTCAACACGTTTCCAACCGGCAACAACAACAACTACTGGAGAGAAAGATTACAGCAAAGCAGAGTATCTCAGTTTCTCTCCCTTCGATAATCAGCAAACTGCTCTTAAACCGCAGATCTAATCAGCACCAAACTTGGTAGACAAGCTGACATACGAGTACCCAACATACACACCAAATTTCAGGTCAATCGGACACCGTTTGCCTACCCAAACTGTCCGTCTACCAAAACTGCTCTCTGCTGAATGGATCTGTGGTTTAAGAGCAGTTTGCTGATTACCGAAGGGGACGTAAACTGAGATACTCTGCTTTGCTGTAATATTTCTCTCAAGTGGTTGTTGTTGTCGGTTGGCAATGTGCTGAGTGTGTTCTATATCTCTAGATGTTCTAGAGAAGACTCTGTACCCAAGTTGCTCATAGTGAAACTCGCGTGGACCGGTTGGTCCGCACCCGTGGTTTTTTCCTGCTCACTTTGAGGAGGTTTTTCCACGTAAATCCTTGTGTCACATGTGCATGTGCTCGTTGTTTTATTTCCGCTGCATATCTGTTGATTGAAACTATCCTCGAAGGTTCGCCGCAGGCAGGAGCGTGGGAGGTTGTGTGTCTATCTGCAGCAGTCCGAACTGAATAATCTGCTTCCAAATCTGAAGCTATACTGACCTAGACCTCAAACCAGCTAACCAGAACGAATACTCAAAGCAAGGAACGAGCTCACCAAGTTTGGAGTCAATCCAGCACCTTTGATCCTCCAAACACCAGCTTAAAGACAGACCGGTCAGATCTTAGAAATCTGGACAGAGATCACCTCTCCTTCTTCTTCCTCTCTTCTCACTAGGTTGTGGTGTTCTTGTGTGTTCTCTCACCCTCTCACAGCAGCCACGATGGCTTGCTTCTCTCATTTACTCATTTTTCTCCCGCACACCACCAAGGGTGGCTAGGGTTTTCTTTTATACTCCTCTCTTAAGGAGCACCTCAGCCGTTGGATACGAACATGGATCAACGGTTGAAACGTATTAGACTTCACGGGCTGATCTTGGGCTGCCAACACACCTCCATGTGGAGGGACCTGGCCCAACAAAAGTTGGAATATGGTGGTTTTGATATAGTCTAAAGTAGGCTCCAGGCATTTAACTTTTGTTGTAATTCAATTTGAGAATAAGAGCCTAATGAAAAAGAAGGTGAAGAAGTTATATCACACTGACTTTGAAATCCAACTAGACCCATTCCCGCTTGTTGAGATTTTTATATTTTATGTATGACACACTGTATAATGATTCTGGTCATATAACAGATATAATGTAAGAATCTTCGGTGGTTTACTAAGAAAAACAATCTTTTTATAATATACATTTCCTGTAAGATTGTGTACGCATAGTATATTCGTACTTATGAAGAGGGCCTTTGTTCATGGTCGACACATTGTTCGCCGGTGTATCTGCAATCTATTGTTCTCTGATATGTAAGCACATTGCTTGTAGGCTTGTTTATCACGTATTTTGAAAAAAAAAATCCTCAATTAGATTCTGCAATTACACTACATGAGTCAAATAAGTCTTGCATTTCCAAAATTTATCTATTACTATATACTCCCACCAATCAAAATTAATGAACCCAGATGTGTCTAAATTCGGATGTATCTGTTTTAGCGGTACATACACAGCTGAATCTAGACAAATCTGAGTCCATTACTTTAGATCAGAGAAAGTACGAAAAACAATACTCCCTCTGATCTATATTAATTGTGGTTTAATCAGATGTGTCTAGATATGTTTTAGTGTTACATACATCCAATTGAGTGACAATTAATATGGATTAGACGGAGTATAAGAATTAAAAAAAGACCTTACATGCTTCCACATATGCCAAATAATCAGATCCATTAATTTTGTCTAAGGTGGAGATTTAAATCATATACATACGGAGTAGGTCCGGAGATGGAATAAATGTGATCGACTATACCTACAGAATATGTCCGGAGATGCACAACATGGTCCGCTCTAATTGTTTGTATACCATTTTTTATTGTACCTATTGAGAGTGTAGGCCCACAATGACATGCATGAGTATACGGGGCGTGGACAGCCGGGCCTGGACGGCCCTGCCCAACACGGCCCATAAAGCCCGATGGGCCAGGCTTTTGAGGCCTGGGCTCCAGATCTGCGGTCCGGAGGTTGCACGGGCCGGGTTTGGGCCAAAGGAAAACACAAATTAGGGAAAGGCCCGGCCCAAGGCCCGACAGAAAATGTGTAGCACGGGCTGGTCTTGTGCTCAATTTTTAGGCCCGATAGCTGGGGCGGGCCAGGTTTGGGCTGGGATTTTCACGAGCGGGCTTTCGTCAGGCCCGGCCAAAGCCTGGCCCTGTCCGGAAAATGCCCATGTATATGCATGAGAAACAGAGAAGCCCCTCCATTTAATGCAGTGCATGATCCATATTTTAATGGGTTTTTATCATTTATGCTACCATGACCAATCTCAACCTTAATTTTGCCATTTGACCACTCGAAACTCTATTTTTGCCACTGCTCCGTTACAACGTTCCTCAGTTTTGCCATTCTGTCATCTCTCCACCGTTAGTTTATAATCATTTTTTCCATTTGAAGAGTCGGGCGGCCAGAAACACATCTAATACTAGAGGATTGCAGTGGGAATTGAAAAATAATTTAGAGATATGCATAATAAAAGGAAATTGACAGTGATATTTGTCAGAGTGACACAACTTTGTAGGGAAAAGTTAGCACATACGTATGCATCATCGCAATTCGAATCTCGTCAATCAAAATTGTTACATGCATCTACATACAGTTCGGTCTAAGTGCTTAGAAAAAGATGTGTATCTGTGGTTCGTTTAGGTGCTTCGAAAACGTTTACACCATGATTAATATAGAAACAACGTTTTGAAGTAGACTACGATGTAAGTCGACGCTGATGCGTATATGCAATTCCAGAACATGTCGAATTTAACACCGATATCTTATAAAATCATAACTGGAGGAATAACTATTATATTCTCACCACATGTAGGCCAGGACTGTTAGTGGTTCTTGAAACAAACAATAAGAAGAAATTAGATACAGAAAAAACTGAATTGCCCACATGTAGGCTCTGGAAATACATCAGATATAGTAAAACTGAACTGCTATAGGACACACGACTTGTTGCACGTCCACAACCAATGAGTGAGATATAAAACTATTAAAGAGAAACGACGAAGAACATAAGAATGGCAAAATTGATTATAGACTAACGGTAAAAAGATGACGGAATTGTAAAACTGAGGAGCCTTGTAAGGGAGCAGTGGTAAAATTGGAGTTTCGGCAAAACTGAGGTTGAGGTCGGTCATAGTGGCAGAAATGATAAAAACCCTATTTTAATAGCACATCAGGCTGAACGAGTTTTGTTGTTCTACTCGGGCTGAATGAGTTCAATATGTATAGAATCCTCTGGATCTAACACACAATATATAATATATCAATTGCATATAAGATCATTGATTGTCAACATAAAAATATATAGGAATAGAAAACACAAGATGTTGTGTTCTGCACATCAAATTCTTGAGATATGAATATCTACCAAAAAAGATTCTTTTTTAGAGGTTGGAGTGTGATGGAGAGTTAATTTAAAGCGTAGTGAAAGTCAATCATAAAAAAAACTACTCCAATCTTCCCCAAAAGTGTCAAGAAAGCCCGATGTAACAAATAGCCCCCAAAGAAAAGAAGCATAAGCAATCCACCTGTAGCAGTTAAACTTTGAGAAAATATGAACTTCCGTACAAAGATACCCATTTCTACAAAGATACCCATTTGTGCCCTACGAACTCAAGGGGTATTGGTCAATGCTGACCCTCCTTGTGATTTCCCAAGTTTGAGAGGAGGCGGAGGACACCGAAACACACCTCCTCGCGGAATGCATGGGGTATTCTAAGTTCTAGATGATTATTTAATTAATTCAGAATGGTGGCATTGACCAGTCAAATCTAGAAGACCACGATACTAAAATATAACTTTTTCCTAAACGTGCACTATTATGATGGCTCGGCATAAAATAGATGGCAGATTAGAGAAAAAATCAAAGCATATGTAGCCAGATTTCCTTATGTAATACTACATTGCTTCCTGCCATATTCCATCACATGCATCTGATTAATTAATTACGAATGCAACAATAATCTTCTCCATTAAAACCGATGTCCTCAGCTACGGTGTTGTTATTCTTGAGATTCTTACCGGAAAGAGGAACTCTGGTAGCCAACGATCTGGATATTTCATCAATCTTCTGCGATATGTGAGCTAATATACAAATTTAAGATTGTATTTATTATTAATTTTATATACAGCCAATATTTTTGTAGAGTATAAAATTAAAATAAAACCTATGTCGTGTGACATTATTGCATACAGGCATTTGAATGATGGAAAGAGGGAAGGTGGATTGATATTACTAGCTGGGAACGGCGCCGCGGCACGCCGCGCCCATGCGATCGCTTGGTATGCGTTACCAAGGCTTGAAGTGTTGTTCTGGTGCATTTAGGTCAGAAGGTAACTCTTTTATTTTCAGTTGCACCGCCTAAGAGACTGCACGTCCGGACTGGCGAAGTGAACAGTTGGTACATAATTGCTGACCAAAGTAGGAAGACCCTTGTATACAAATATGCACATATTTCTGAAGATACATGCGCAGGTCTGACAGAATTGCGAAGAGACCAGAAGATACGCATCCGAGATAGCTCACTTTTTTATTACCAGGATTTTTTATGTTTTGCACATCTTAAATCACATCAATGATGGAGTTATGCGTGTGATAATAATAAAAAAATCGAACTCCGAGTGAGTGATAATACATTTTCCTAAACATCTGAGTAAATGTGTGAACTATAATATGGGCAGATTGCATTTTGATAGTCCTCTATGGACCTTGTCATTCAGTTGAACTTATGCATGCATGCCTGCACGGGTTATGCATCTCCCCATCCACATCAATCTTGCTTAGTAGCTGAAACAATGATATAAATGTAGTATGTGCCAGTGCTATGAAAACACAAAACCAAAACCAAACTAAGAAAACTAACCAATTGGATAGTATTAGTTGGCATACATTGATCAATACTCCCTCTGTTTTAAAATATAAGATATTTTAGATTTATGATGCTATTGTATCTAGACGATTTTAGTGTATAGGTTTGGAGAGGTTACTCTGAACCTACACACTAAAAGGTGTCTAGATACATTAGTATCACAAAGCTAAAATATCGCAATAGAGAGCCTGGCAGCCAGTCCCCATAGTATTGCTTCATTTCCACCCAAAATTCATGGAATTCTGCAGCACAACAATTGATAAAAGATAGAGAGAGCGTCGACAAGTATGGTCGGGAATGAGAAAAAGGATGATATCCTAACTTTCTACACCTAAAAATCAGATTTTTGATACCCCAAAAGTACACATATTTTCTTCCTTAAAAGATAATCCAATAACCAATAATAGCAAAAATGAACGGAACAATTATTATATTGGTATAACTCTAGTTCAACCTTCTCTTTAGGACACCACGATAGCTCATGGTCTAGATAAGACAGCAAGCTACTGACCTATAGTTTAGCACTCTCATTACCTAGTACTCTCAAGGCAAGACACCCAACTTCTTTAAAAATAACCATCATATTTTATGTAGTCTTCACATACACTTATCTAATACTCATGGTATGACTAACTTCTTTTCATTTTATCTCTAGTACTCATCTAATACTTATCTATATTGTGGCACAACCGCAACTTCTTTCCATTTTGTCTCTAGTACCTTGATTAAATCTTTGTTCTCGCAACCAGTAGCTAGAAGTTCTCATGGTATTACTTAACTAAAAATATGAAGACACCGCTGGAATAGAGGAAAACCAAGCAATCTTAGGGGCTGCTCAACCTCAAGTTAATTCCTGTAAAGCTCATACCAAATTTCTACCATGAGATTGGTCATACTATAAGAATCTTAATTTAATTCCAGGTGGAGCCAAAAAAAATGACTTCTACCAAATTTCTCTTTCATCTCTATGTAATTTAGAGAACAAAGTGTAACAATGGACCATGAGATTAGTCATACCATGAGAATCTCAAATTAATTCCCGTGGAGCTGAAAAAATTACTTCCACAAAAGCCGACAACCAATTGGACTACAAAAACTAACCCTAGCCCCGAGCATTGAGCCGACAACCAATTAGACTACAGAAACTAATCCAAAAAACATTGCCATGAGAAACTATACATTGTCTTATAATAGAAGAATAACTGCACATTTAAGAGCTTGCCTTTTATTACTAAAGAGAACAAAGAAATTGGAGACACCATAGGGATAGCCACAAGAACGATTGCCTTGCAAGAAGAACGATATTGATGACTTCTCAACTGATTGGCTTCTCATAGACCTATGTATTGGACATCTTGAAGAAAAAAGAAAAAACTCTGCACTGCCACCCAACCACATGAATCAGTTTTAAACGAATGACCTTAGAATAACTACAAATCAATAGTCATAATTTTTTTTGGGGTATCACATATTTATTTTTCTCTTCATTGCAATATTCGTTCTAGAGTTTAGAACTGCACATTCATATCATGTTGTACTAATGGGAAAATAAAATCATTCTCTTGCAACATAACTTATCTCACTCATATCAAAATACCTTGGTTTCTGAAATTAATTGTCAGTCCAAACCTTGGTTCTTCGTTTGTAGAGAGCGGCCCAATGTAGTCAAAAATGTGATCAAGCAGTCAACAATCAATTCAGGCAGAGCTATGTCCATCTATACGTGGGCACAAATTAATAAAAGAAAATTCTACACTACGATAATAAAATAGGCTAATTTTGATTTTTGCCTTAATGGAAGCGTAGAACACCAAAAGGAGGAAACCCCAACATATATATGTGACCACACCCGTAATTAGCTAGCTGGGGCAATTAATCAAAAAGGAAAATACATTAAATCGAGGCGAACATTGTAGGTTCAGTTCCAAGTGGTTAATTAGAAGCTCATTTTGAGAAGTGAAAGAAAACATAGAATTATAATGCCTAATGAGACGCAAAAAATGATTGGACACTGCTCCACCGTCGTAACGAAGAAACTCTTTAAGAGGAGAAGGCCAGTCACTAAATCCAGGCAATGAAACCTTCCCTCGCAAACAACAGGCAGAATAAATAGGCATGCATCCCTTTCCCCTCCTATCGCTCTTCGAACGTTCCAGGCACCAGAAAGAAGCATCACACCATTTACAGTAATAAAGAGGAACACCATAAACAGGGGAGAGAGGAAAAGACAAACAAGGATTACCTTTTAGTAAAGCAACATTCTGATCCGAAAATGCAGGATTCCTGAGACATACTGGGAAAGGAAAAACAAGATCTCATATTAAAAACAACAGGAAGAAATAAAAAATAAAAAAAACAAGAAGTAGCAAAATGGAAAAAAGGACTCACATTTTATCCTCCCACGACGATATTCGAGTATAAACCTCCTAACAGTACGATTAAGAGAAGCACTCTTCCGAGAAACCAAAGGAACCAGCAAAACTACAAAAAAGAGTACCCATTAAGACATGACCACATAGCCTAATCAAAGAAAAAGTAAGACCACATAAACTAATCAAAGAAAAAAAGTAAGCTCTTTATTATTCCTATCCATGTCAAATTAAAAGAAGGAGCCCATAAAATAATAAGCAAAGCACATAAAATAACGAACAAAGAGAAACACAGCATGAGGACATGAAACAGTAAACAAAGAGAAAACGACATGAACGCACAAAATAACAAACCGAGCACATGAGATAACAAGAGAAGCACATGAAATAATCAAAAAAAATACGAACAACGGATCACACGAAATAATGACGATATCACATGACAAATGGAACAAACAACAAATAGAAACAAACATAAATAAATTTAGTACCACGAGGCATAGAAGAAGGAAGCGACCGAGATGGATATTCACCAGCATGAATAAACAGACTCGGACGCAGAAATAAACGAATAATGTACAAAGGATCCGGGGACCGACCAGGAAGCATACCTAAATCCAATCATAAATATTAGAAACGGGAAGAGCCAAACAATCAAGGTAAGAACACGAGCGGGCAAAAAGGACACGTCGCCATACCAGCAGACAGAGAATAAGATGTTGCCATACAAGAAGAAGATGGCGACGCAGAAAGAGAAGCACCTGCAAACAACAACAAGAAGACGGTATAACAAAAATGTAAAACAAAATCATGGCATAAACAAATAGAACGTATAGGCCATAACAAACGAATCTAACCGCGCGAAGATATAAGAGGACGCTTCCCAAGCCTAACCTTAAGAAGGTGGGAACGCTGATACATTGCAAATGTATCTATAATTTTTGATGTTCCATGCTTGGTTTTATGCACTTTCTTATGTTTTGTCAACACTTTGGAGTACTTTTCATATGATTTCTTGGACTAACCTATTAACAAGAGCCACAGTTCTAGCTGCCTGTTTTCTGCTGTTTTTGGTTCCAGGAAATTCGGAAAATGAATATTCTCGGAATTTGACGGGACAAAAGCCAAAGTGCCTATTTTTCTAGAAGTCATCAAGTGGCAGAATACGAGACGGAGAAGGGCCAGAGGGGGGCCACACCACCTGGCCGCACGACCAGGCTTGACCCGCGCCAGGGGGTGGTGTGGCCAGCCTAGGCACCCCCTCGGCCTCTCCTTCCTCCTATATATTGCCCTCGGGACGAAAACCCTAAGTACCCGATCGAAAATCCACGAAAGAGTCTGTAGCCGCGGTCATCTCCATCCCTAGATCGAGAGGAATCTGAATCTCTTTCCGGCACCCTGCCGGAGAGGGGATTTCACCCTGGAGGCCTTCTTTATCACCATGCAAGCCTCCGGTGTGATGCATGAGTAGTTCATCCTTGGACTACGGATCCATGTAGTAGCTAGATGGCTGGTACTCCTCCTTTGTGCTTTCATGTCTAGATCTTGTGAGCTCCATTCATGATCAAGATCATCTATTTGTAATTCTGCATGTTGTGTTTGCGGGGATCCGATGGATATTGAGATGCTATTTCAGATTTATATTGATTCTATCATGTCTTTGTTATTTGTGATCTTGCATGCTTTCCGTTGTTAGTAGCTATCTTGGTCAAGTAGAATGTAGCAACTCCAAGAGTTAGTATTTATGCTCGATAGTGGGTTCATGCCTCTAGTAATCTGGGGAAGTGACATAAATCTCTAAGGTACTAGATGTGCTATTGCTACTAGGGAGAAAACAACAATCCTTTGTTCATAGAACAATCGTATTGTTTACTTTGCACGCAATTCGTAAAGCAATAATCTGTTGCTTGCAACTTAATACTGGAGGGGGTTCGGATGATAACCTGAAGGTGGATTATTAGTCATAGATGTAGTTGGATGACGGTCTATGTATAATGTTGTAATGCCCAATTAAGTCTCAAAGGAGTCAATATGATTAGTATATGCATGTATTGCTTTCTCGGTGTTTATCAATTGGCCCACTTTAATTTGTTCACCCAGCATGGTATCTATCTTAAGGAGAGCCACCTCTAGTGAACTATGGATCCCGGTCCTTTTCTTTACATTAATTCAATCTACAATCTTTTACTGCTTTGTGTTTACTTTCTACAAACTAATACTTCCTTCCATTCGATACGTTTAATCCTTAGTTTTCAGCAAAACACAGTGAGATTGAAAACCTCATCGCAAGTTGGGGACAAAGTTATGTGGTTGTGTTGTGCAGGTCTCCATGTTGCTACTAGCATCGGTAGTGCGCCCTGCCAAAGCTCAGCTAGTAACACCTTTGGGGTGTTTCCTTGCTCCTACTGGTTCGATTAAACCTTGGTTTCATAACTGAGGGAAACTTGCTGCTGTGCTCATCATACCTTCCTCTTGGGGTTCCCAACGAGCTCTACATCAACCATGCACCAGCACTTTTCTGGGCGCCGTGCATTGATCCATCAATCATTTTTCTGGCGCCGTTGTCGGGGAGTCAAGGACATCTTCACAAGGGGAGTCCCTCATAACCAATCTCTTTACTTTGTTATTTTTGTTTTGCTTAGTTTCTTTTTGCTTTGTTTGCTTGTTTCTTTATCAAAAACCCCAAAAAATAGTTTTACTAGGTTGCTTTCTTATTTGAAAACCCAAAAAAATGACTACTCTTGAAAACACTAAGTTGTGTGACTTCACTAGCACCAACAACAATGATTTTATGAGCACACCTATTGCTCCACCTGTGCCTGAAGATACTTTCTTTGAGATAAAACCTGCTTTACTCAATCTTGTTATGAGAGAACAATTTTTTGGTATTGGTAATGAAGATGTTGCTTCCCATCTAAATAACTTTGTTGAACTTTGTGAGATGCAAAAGCATAGGGATATAGATGGTGATATTATTAAGCTGATATTGTTTCCTTTCTCTTTGAGAGGAAAAGCTAAAGAATGGTTGAATTCCTTAACTAGCAATAGTATTGATTCTTGGACTAAGTGCAAAGATGCTTTTATTGGAAAATACTATCCTCCTTCTAAGATTATATCCATGAGAAGTGAAATAATGAAGTTTAAACAACTTGATAATGAGCATGTTGCTCAATCTTGGGAAAGAATGAAATCTTTACGAGCATGTTGCTCAATCTTGGGAAAGAATGAAATCTTTGGTAAAGAATTGTCCCACTCATGGACTGACTGCTTGGATGATCATCCAAACTTTTTATGCAGGATTGAACTATTCTTCAAGGAACCTATTGGATTCTGCTGCTGGAGGTACCTTTATGACCATCACTTTGGGTGCTCCAACAAAACTTCTGGACAATATGATGGTTAATTATTCTAAATGGCATACTGAGAGAGCTCCACAAGGTAAGAAGGTAAATTCTGTTGGGGAAACCTCCTCCTTGAGTGATAAGATTGATATTATTATGTCTATGCTTGTTAATGGGAAAGCCCATATTGATCCAAATAATGTTCCTTTAACCTCTTTGGTTGCTCAAGAAGAGCAAGTTGATGTGAACTTCATAGGAAATAACAATTTTGGCAACAATGCTTATGGTAATAATGCTTATAGGAACAATTTTGGTAACAACAATTATAAGCCATATCCTCCCAACAATGGTAATTCTTATGGAAATTCTTACAACAATAATAAGAGTGCTCCCTCTGAACTTGAAGTTATGCTTAAAGAGTTTATTAGAAAACAAACTGCTTTTAATAAAACTATTGAGAAAAAACTGTCTAATGCTGAAAGAAAAATAGCATCTTTGGCTAAAGCTCAATATTCTTTGAATAAAATGGCTGCTAAACCTAAAACTAATGATAATCCCTTTGCAGCTACTAATGCTATACAAGTAAGAATTGATGAAAATGTTAGCTGAATTACATGCTAAGTGGGAAAGAGAAGACGAAATTGCTAGAAACATTAGTGTTTCTACTATTACCACCACTAGTGTTGAGGCTAGTAATAGTTCTACTACTTTAGATGATAAATTTGATTTTGATCTTGATGGTTGCAACATCTCTGAAGTTATTAAGTTCCTACAAAATCTTGCTAAAAGTCCTAATGCTAGTGCATTGAACATGACCTTTACAAAACACATTGCTGATGCTCTCATAAAGATTAAAGAAGAAAAGATGAAACATAAAGCTTCTATTCTTATAAAACAAGAAGATGGTTGGGAACCCATCATTAATATGAAAGTGAATGACTTTGATTTCAAAGCTTTATGTGATCTTGATAGTAGTGTTTCTATTATGCCTAGAAGGATTTATGATATGCTTGATTTGCCTCCACTTGAAGATTGTTATTGGAATGTCCCACTTGATCATAATGCTAAATAGAAACTCATGGGGAGTCTTAATGATGTTCTTATTATGGTTAACAATGCCTATGTCCCCGTTGATTTCTATGTTTTGGATGTCGAATGCAATGCTTCTTGTCCTATTACTTTGGGAAGACCTTTTCTTAGAACTGTTGGTGCCATCATTGATATGAAAGAAGGCACCATTAAATATCAACTCCCATTCAAGAAAGGTATAGAACACTTCCCTAAGAAGAGAGAGAAGATTTCTTTTGCTTCTCCTATGAAAACAAAATTTGGTCTTAATGCTTCTTCATTTGAGAACACTTGATTCTTTTTCTTGCTTCTTATGCCTAACTTAAAGGCGTTAAAGAAAAGTACTTATTGGGAGATAACCCAAAAGTTTTAGATGAGTCTTGGAAATTATTACCTCTGTAATAACTGCTTCTTATCCTTTTTATTAGCTTTTTGTGCCAAGAGTAACCTCTAATGAGAGAGAAGTAATGATTGGAAAGTTGTTGTCCCGAAACATATTTCTGTGCTTCACCGTAAAAATTCGTGTAAAATCTATGAACATCTTTTTGAGGCGTGACTTTTTGCTCTTCTGCCCCAGGTTGTTATATAACTTTCGTTAGTTCAAAACTTTTTGATTTGAGCAAAAGAAGGTCTTCGAAAAAATTCGTCTTTGCCTGCTGGTCTGTTTTGACAGATTTCTGCCATTTTCTGCATTTGCTTCTTGTTGGTTCCTTCTTGAGTTCTTTTGGGGAATTGATCTTTTTGAGGGAAGTGCTACAGTATCTAGTGTTCTAATGGAAGTTTATTTTGTGTTAGAACTCAACCTTAAGACTTATTTATCTTGAGTGCACTAATGTTGCAAATAAGGATTGTGTGAAGTTTTGTATGAAGGAAAAATTTCAGGTGTATGGAAGGAATGAGTAATGAGATGAAGGTTGGAGTAAGGCTCAAGCTTGGGGATGCCACGCGTGTCACCCCAACAAATATCCAAGAAGTACAAGCGTCAAAGCTCGAGGATGCCCAAGGTATCCCCTTCTTCGTGAATAAAAATCCCAGGTTTCTTCCAAACGCTTCATTTTTATTGTTTCATGCACAGTTGTGTTTTTCTTGGAGCGTCTTCTTTTTAATTTTCGTTTTGTTTTTTCGTTTGCTTTGGTTTGCTTAGTTTTCTAAATAAATTGGTTGGAACCCCTCTTTCATACATTGGTTTGCAAATAGTTTGGTTTGGTTTGGAAAAGAGTAGGAAAGTTCATACTTATGTGGTAAAAAGAGCTCGTTTTTGACTGTAGCCTATGCTTTGTCAAGCCATGCTTGATATTGTTTTAGCATTTGGCTTAGTATTCTTTGCTGTAGCATGAATTGTTATAAACAATTGAGATTGCTTAATGTGCCTTGGATGAATCATGCGTTGTTTTAGCATATTAAAGCATAGTATAGTGGTATTCTCCTTTGATGCTTTATTAGGGTTGACTTGGCGCATGCTCACACCATGTTATGACTATACCAAGTCACCATAGCCTTTATGATCTTTTAGTTTTCAACTTGTAATATCACTTTATGCTTTGATCAATGATGTTTTGTCACTCTGCATGATTATGACCATTATTGCTCTCTTAGTTTGTCACTCTGTGTTCTATGTTGTTGTTGGGTCCGCAGCATAGAAAACAAAAAACTTCCTACGGTGTGAACTACACGCCAAGATCTATCTACTAGGTACAAAGCAACGGGTGGACATACATCCAACGAGAACTTACCCTCGAAGACAACAAGTTTTGTTAACGAGTAGGAACTTGTGGTTGATGTAGTCGTACACTTGCCGATCTCAAGATCATGAGGAAGTCCGAGCAGGTCCGGCTCTAGCACGTCCTTCAGATCCAGCTCCAGCACCACCAAGTCCAGCACCGCAAAGCAGTGGTGCATCCGTGATCGCACACACGTCCGAAACCCCGACAACCTCCGTCCCTCGCTCCACCAAAGCAGCGGAAGCAGCAACTCCTTTCCAGATAAAGCCACCAGGAACATGTATCTCGCTAATCCGAGACCATGGGGAATAATACTAGAGGGGAGAGAGATCCTTCACAAGGAGGTGTGTTTGAGAAGTGAGGAGAGGGTGGCCTTTTATAGGAGGAGGGAGGGTTTCCCTCCTTCATGGCCGACGCATGGAAGAGGTGTCCCTTCACCTCCTCCATTCATGTGGTGGTAACCCCTCCACATTAAAATGCCTCTTCACATTCCCTTTTAAAGTCTCCACTTTAAATGCATTAAATTTCTCCAAATTTAATGCTCTCTCATTTAAAAAAACTCTTTTATTATTTTTATTCAGAATTTTGTTAATTAATTTAATTAACAAACATTCACATAAAACCCCCTGCAACATTTCAATATTACATGCAGAACCAATTTCAGCAATTTCACCCAGAACAGTTTCGGTGTCTATTGAAATAATTCCAGCGCTTTCTTAAATCTTTATCTGAAACATATTTGCTCCAAATGGTGTTGGTATCCCTTAAGTGTGTCACCCTATGGTGCGCGAATAATGCAGACATGATCGAGACCCCTCTCCGATCAATAATCAGCAGCGGGACCTAGAGATCCGTACTGACTCCTACACATTCAACAATGACTTCTGTGATCGTGAGAACCTTTAATGCTTGTAACTAAATCCCTTTGTCTCGCGATATATTACATGTCCGAGATTCGATCATCGGTATCTCCATACCTAGTTTGATCTCGTTACCGACATGCACTCTTTTATCGTTCCCGTGATATAACATTCTAGTGATCACATCACTTGCTTGCAAGCTATCTTAATGTGATATCACCGAGAGGGCCCAAAGTATATCTATCCGTCATTGGGATTGACAAATTCCACTCTTGATCCATGAGCCTCAACATAACACCTTTGTAGCACTGAACCCATCTTTATAGTCACCCTGTTACGGTGTGATGTTTGATGTTATCAAGATGCTCTTCCGGTGTTAGCAATTAACATGATCTCATGGTCTAAGGATAAAGATTACTTCGTACAGTGTTATAGCAATATAAACATAATGAATTTGATCGTAATGCTATACTTCGGATGAATGTTCATCACATCATTCCACCAATGTTGTGACCTCGTTATTAACAACATCCAATGTCCATGATCAGGAAACCTTGATCATCTTGTTAATCAACGAGCTAGTCTATAAGAGAGGCATAACTAGGAACCCTTTTTGTGTATTAAACATTTATCATAAACGTGGAATAAGATAATAACCACTTTATTATTGTCTCTCGGGCATATTCCCTTCAGTCTCCCACTTCCACTAGAGTCAATAATCTAGTTTGAAAAACTTTGCGTATTGAACACCTATGGCTTTCTGGTGTTGCATATACGTTATTTCTAGTGGTTAACATAATATCCGGATCTGACAGTTTCAGGTCCGTGTGTATTTGCATGTCTTTGCGTCTCTATGCATCACTCATTCTCAAATGAGATGGCATTGTATAAATTTGGTCCTTTGGTGAGACCTTTAGTTCGTTCGGGTTAAAATATGTTGATATTATTGTCACACAATATATCTTCATAGTATTAGCCCACTTTGAACCACACCTAGTTTGATAACAAACTACTTAACACAAATGCCCTCCTATGCTGCTACTATAGCAGTCATATACTTAGCCTTTTGTTGTAGTATCCGTCACAATGTCTCAACTTTGGAACTCATCCAAATCCATCATGGAACATCCTTTCCATTACATTGTGCCACCCATAGTCTAAATTGAGATAAATTTAATTTGTATCTTGTGACAAAACTAGTATCAATGTAACACTTTACAATGAACTACCTTTAACTATTTGTCACTTATACATGATATATTCTTAGTTCTTCCAAATCTCATAAGAATATCTTTACTATTGTCCAATGATCATCTTATGAATCATTCGGGTATATGCTCATAACATTTAGAGCATAGGACATTTTGGATATATACATATCATGGTATAATCGATCAAAATCTTCATGTGATTTTACTCACCAAGTGTTGAAACACTTGAATTTTGATACAATCCTTTTCATGAAGCAAGAACCTTTCTTGTTGTTTCCATATTGAACCCTTTCAATATCTCATATATGTATGTCTGGCACAACCATATTAGCGCCTCAATCTATCCATATAGATATTGATGCCAAATATTCCGGTTTTGCCCAAGTCTTTCATCGAAATCTTATTTTAATGAAATTCTTAACATGTGTTAATACAAGATACATCATTTCCAATCAACAATATGTCCTCTACATAATGTATTAGAAATATGTCTCTGCGCTCCCACTTAATTTCTTGCAAATGCAAGCATCTTCATCATCTCCGATGAATTTAAACTCTTTTAACAGTTTCATCATGGTGAAGATTCCAACTCCGCTATGCTTAATTCAACTATTGAAGTTTGCATGCCCTTTTAGCACCCTTTGAATTAACAAAAACCCTTTGGACCGTGTCATGTACACGTCCTAGGTAACCATTCTATTTGAAGAACCTTATTTTGTTTATTCAACTACCATATACCAAATTATATGTAGTGGTTGCTACATTAATCCGTCAAGACTAAATATCGCTGTGAAAGATCAAATCTTGTCATAGTCAACTCCTTGAACATTGTCGTAAACTTCTTTCCGACATGTCGACTATTTCATAGATGTTAGACATCCATGTCTATTTCTTTATAGATCCAAACACAATCGATAAGCTTCACGCCTTTCCGGAGGGTCTTCCAAGTTCAGAAACTTGATTTCTCGTGTATGGATACTATCACGGATTCTATGACATCTAGTCATTTTATGGAGTCAGGGCCCATCATCGCTTCTTTGCATGTAGTCGGTTCATCATTGTCAAAACAATAACGACTTGCTTATAAAATCACACTATTTGATTCTTACCGACCCACAAGATTCAATAGGAACTCTAATCTCCGAGATCACACCTTTTGTAATCATGGGAGCCATGAGCATTGTGGCCGCCACCAGGACACTTTCCGGCGCTGCGCTACTTAGCACATATAGCTAAGGTTCAACAACCTTATCAAAGTTCTATTGTCCTCCCACTTAACTTTTCGTGAAAAATTCCTTCTCAAGAAACTTGACGTTCCAAGTGACAAACTCTTTTGTCCTCGGTGCTATGGAGAAGTTCCCAACAAATTCTTTGGGATAACCTACAAAGACGTGCTTATCCGAATTTGGTTGTAAACATTTTACTTATGCATAGCATACCAAAATTTAAGAAAAGATAATTCGGGTTTTATCCCAAACCATAACTCATATGGTGTCATTTCAACGGATCACGATGGTGCTCTTTTCAGTGTAAAAGCGGTAGTCTCTAAAGCTTCAATCCTTAAAATATAATGGCAGTTTTATAAATGACACCCTTGATCTTACCATGTCAAACATGGTTTGATTTCATCTCTCGAATATGCCATACTCCTATGGTTTACCGGGAAATCCAAATGCATGGAACAATTCTTCAAATCTTAGGTGTTTTGCTAAACATGTAACTCAAATATCTTCCTTTACGATCAAATCATAAACTCTTTTATTTTCTTGTTACAGTGATTTTTCACTTCATCTTGAAAGTCTTTGAACAACTTTCAAATGTTTCATACTTCTTCCTTATTAAGTAAATATACAGATATATTCACTCAAATTTTTGAAGAAAGCATATGAAGCAAAAAGATCCATCGCATATGGCTACACATAATGGACTATGCACATCAGCATGCACAATTTCCAATAAGCTAGTCATCCGTTCCTCTCTGGCCTATGGACGGAGTTTCAATTATCTCGAGGAAAGTCTCACAAGCGTCAATTGATCAAAATCAAAAGACTCCAAAAATCCATCAACATGGAGTTTCTTCATGTTTTCTTTCCAATATAATTTAAACAGCGATGTCACTTCATAAGTGATCTTTCAATCATTTTTCTTGCGACATTTTAGCAATAGTGTTTATGGATGTGATTTCTCCCACTAGACTTGTAAAAGTTCATCCATCCTTTATGGAATACGGTAATTATTTGAACAACCATTGTTCTCGTAATACCGGAACAAAATAACAAGTATTAAAACAAATCTTGAAGGCTAGGTTTGACGACAAAGAAAAGCACAATAACACTTTATTTGTTTTCGATGATCATTATCACTTATTCTCTTGCTAGTTACTTAGGCCATTGCGGTTCATGAATTGTGTTGTCATGTATGACACTTCATCCCAACCAATTCGGTATCCAATACTGGTATCCAATACCTAAGAACCACATTGTTTAATAAGCAAGGAATACAACCATAACATGTATATCTTCTATATACCCAAGTTGGACATCTCCAACCTTTTATTTTCTGCCAAATATTTTATAGATTCTCTTTCAACAATTCCTTTTCTTTTAAAAGAATCTATCAACATCAATAGTGGTGTCATCAACATGACACATGGTAAAAAGCTTGTATATAGTCAAAAACTAATACCTTTGGACTTGCACTTTGAAGTGGATCTCCATCATCAAATGTTTGGCATTCTTTCAAAAATCCATTCTTTAGTAATCTATTAGTGTAGTAAACATTTACTTACATCTTCTATTCATCCTTATCATGACAACTTTCATGATCAAGCTACTATAGCCTATAAGGAAGAATCGTGAGTATAATATCAGTTCCCAAAACCTTTTTGCTAGATTCGGATGCCTAGCATTTGTAACCTTCACAAATTCTCATACAATATGAGAACATGTATTTTGCTAAATTATACTCTATCATAATGCAACCAAAAACATTGTTTCAGATTTCACAATATCTTTCACACATGATGGTTTCTGAAACAATTTTCAGCTCCAACATAATCTTGATATTAAAACAACTTTTGAATATCAATAATCATGGAGGCAAACATGATACTTTAGATTCTAACATGGGAATTCTTACTCTTGATTTAATACTACTTATTAAACTTCATGGAGTAAATAGAGTTTGCTGAAAGTTTGCAATAGGACTTATAAACTTTAAATTGACATTCAAAACAATACGATACCAGTTCGTAAAGTAAATATCTAGAATTCTATAGTTCTATTATCTCAAATAAAAACTAAGCATAAGGTAGAAAATGAATGCCAATGACTACAACAAACTATGCAAATTCACTTTCTTTTAATTTATGACAAATTTGGTTCGACTAATCCAAATTAGCAATGAACTCCCACTCAAAAACAACATCCCTCGTGTCTTTTTGGTGATTACATGAACCAAATCCACTACACCAAGTCCGATCATCACGTGAGTTGATGTAGCTTCAAAGGCGAGCATCTATATGGGCATCATATCAACTATATGACTCATGCTTAACCTTTCGGTCCGTGTTGCGAGGCAATGTCTGTACATGCTAGGCTCGCCAAGTAAGAACCTTAGTACTCGGATGTGTAAAACTGTCTTACACCCGTTTGTATGAAAGCGTAGAGTCGAGTACACCCGATCATCACGTGATGTCTCGAAATACGATCCACAAAACGGTGCATACTTAAGGAAGAACACATTTTTATCTTGATAACTAAATGAGTGATCATCTTACAATGCTACAAAAAGCGCCAAACTTGCAGTATAAGATGCTAACATCTAATGTGTAAAGTGAGATGAATGGTCCATGCATTTGATCTCTATCATTTGCATCGTGGTATGATCTCTATCATTCCTTTGTGTGTAAGACCAAGGTCTATGGAACTTACACGTTGAGTGTGTTGTAAGAGTATCTATCATACATCTACTTACAACAATACCATATCAAGACACTAGCCCAACAACGATCTAAACTAGACGCCTCTAATTTATCAATTGCAAGTTTTACGTGCCTTAGGGCTTTCGGAGATAGAACCGTTCTTACCTACGAACATGAACCACAACGAGGATAACCAAGTTATTAGAAACTCGTTGTAAATCAGATATTGACTATAGTAGGAGAGACAGACACCCGCCAGCCACTTATGCAAAACAAGTTGCATGTCAGTCGTGGAATCGGTCTCATGTACGATGACATGTAAGGTTGGTCTGGGCCGCTTCATCCCACTATGCCACCAATATCCAAAATACATAGAAGATGCAATAACATGATCATCATTGCCCACATATAAACATATGTGTACTACCCGTGCAAAGCACCTACGCATAGATCAGGCTTTGATACCACTGTTGGGTCCGCAGCATAGAAAACAAAAAAATTCCTACGGTGTGAACTACACGCCAAGATCTATCTACTAGGTACAAAGCAACGGGTGGACATACATCCAACGAGAACTTACCCTCGAAGACAACGAGTTTTGTTAATGAGTAGGAACTCGTGGTTGATGTAGTCGTACACTTGCCGATCTCAAGATCGTGAGGAAGTCCGAGAAGGTCCCGCTCCAGCACGTCCTTCAGATCCTGCTCCAGCTCCACCAAGTCCAGCACCGCAAAGCAGTGGTGCATCCGTGATCGCACACACGCCCGGTACCCCGACAACCTCCGTCCCTCGCTCCAGCAAAGCAGCGGAAGCAGCAACTCCTTTCTAGATAAAGCCACCGGGAACATGTATCTCGCTAATCTGAGACCATGGGTAATAATACTAGAGGGGGAGAGAGATCCTTCACAAGGAGGTGTGTTTGAGAAGTGAGGAGAGGGTGGCCTTTTATAGGAGGAGGGCGGTGCCCCTCCTTCATGGCCGGCGCATGGAGGAGGTGTCCCTTCACCTCCTCCATTCATGTGGTGGTAACCCCTCCAGATTAAAATGCCTCTTCACATTCCCTTTTAAAGTCTCCACTTTAAATGCATTAAATTTCTCCAAATTTAATGCTCTCTCATTTAATAAAACTCTTTTATTATTTTTATTCAGAATTTTGTTAATTACTTTAATTAACAAACATTCACATAAAACCCCATGCAACATTTCAGTATTACATGCAGAACCAATTTCAGCAATTTCACTCGAAACAGTTTCGGTGTCTATTGAAATAATTCCATCGCTTTCTTAAATCTTTATCTGAAACATATTTGCCCCAAATGGTGTCGGTATCCCTTAAGTGTGTCACCCTACGGTTCGCGAATAATGCAGACATGATCGAGACCCCTCTCCGATCAATAATCAGCAGCGGGATCTGGATATCCGTACTGACTCCTACACATTCAACGATGACTTCTGTGACCGTGAGAACCTTTAACGCTTGTAACTAAATCCCTTTGTCTCGCGATATATTACATGTCCGAGATTCGATCATCGGTATCTCCATACCTAGTTTGATCTCGTTACCGACATGCACTCTTTTCTCGTTCCCGTGATATAACATTCTAGTGATCACATCACTTGCTTGCAAGCTATCTTAATGTGATATCACCGAGAGGGCCCAAATTATATCTATCCGTCATCGGGATTGACAAATTCCACTCTTGATCCATGAGCCTCAACATAACACCTTCGTAGCACTGAACCCATCTTTATAGTCACCCTGTTACGGTGTGACGTTTGATGCTATCAAGATACTCTTCCGATGTTAGCAATTAACATGATCTCATGGTCTAAGGATAAATATTACTTCGTATAGTGTTATAGCAATATAAACATAATTACTTTGATCGTAATGCTATACTTCGGATGAATGTTCATCACATCATTCCACCAATGTTGTGACCTCGTTATTAACAACATCCAATGTCCATGATCAGGAAACCTTGATCATCTTGGTAATCAACGAGCTAGTCTATAAGAGAGGCATAACTAGGAACCCTTTTTGTTTATTAAACACACATGTATTGACGTTTTCGATCAATACAATTATAGCATGTAAAATAAACATTTATCATAAACATGGAATAAGATAATAACCAATTTATTATTGCCTCTCGGGCATATTCCCTTCAGTTGTATATGCTTGCACTTATTTGTTGGGAATTAGTAGAACCATGCTTTCATGGGGAACGCTTTCAACATTGCACTTGGTACTTGTACCTAGTTGATATCATGCTCTTTTTTATATGGATGTCGTCGGTGTGAAATGAAAGGGGAGCTTGTAAGTCCATGGAGTTATGTATATGTGTTAGAAAAAACCTGGGCCGCTGGTTTAATCCATGCTGACATGGTGGAAACCTGCAGCGTAACCATAATGAGCTGTCTATGAAGCATTCTTCTTATAAAAAAAGAGTCCTATATTGACAAAAAAGAGGAAAAGAAGAAAAAAAAGAGATTATGAAAAGAGGAAAGAGAAAAAAAAGAACCATATTCCCATGGTAAATAAGAAGATTGCTGAGATGCTTGTTGTCTGCTTGCCTTGTCATTTTGAGATGGGGATTCTTCCGTATCATCGGGCAAGGGGTACCCCGTTGGCGGTTCTCTATGATACACATGTAATTACAATGACAAGAACTTACCGGTGACTAAACTTGAGGAGCGGCCCTCGTATACAAGGGACATTTTATGAGACTTGAATCCCTACTTCTTTTTATAAAGGCCTTTCTTCCACCATTATATTGTGTCTCCACCTTCTATCTTTATGCACCTACTTTGAGAGCATAGTGGCCATTCTTAGTTCTATGTGCATTGTCCCAAGACTAGTTGATTCATGCATACTTTGATATTGCTTGTTTTAAACTATTGTATCTAGTCACTCTTATGAACTTTGAAGGTGTCCTATGCATTTATATTTGCTACTCTATCGAGGGACAAGCTGAATACTAGTATGCTATGTTTTCTTTATGTGAAACGAACAAACGTCTTGCAAAGCATTGTTATTCATGAATCTTTTGTTTGTGCCTTTTCATGTTGCATCATAGTTTCTTTGTCTTATTGCTAGAACTTTCTCTTTCATGTTATGATTGAAGTACTATGATCCCAGCTTTGAATGTTTTACAAATACTTTGATCAAGTCTTTGATGGTGCATGTCACCTCAAAAATTATTCTTTCTTTTTATCACTTACTTACTCGAGAACGAGCAGGAGTTAAGCTTGGGGATGTTGATACATTGCAAATGTATCTATAATTTTTGATGTTCCATGCTTAGTTTTATCCACTTTCTTGTGTTTTGTTCCAACTTTGGAGTACTTTTCATATGATTTCTTGTACTAACCTATTAACAAGAGCCACAGTGCTAGCTGCCTGTTTTCTGCTGTTTTTGGTTCCAGGAAAGTCAAAAAATGAATATTCTCGGAATTGGACGGGACAAAAGCCTAAGTGCCTATTTTTCCGGAAGTCATTAAGTGCTAGAATACGAGACGGAGAAGGGCCAGAGGCCGGCCACACCACCTGGCCAGGGGGTGGTGTGGCCAGGCCAGGCACCCCCTCGGCCTCCCCTTTCGACTATAAGATGCCCTCGGGACGTAAACCCTAAGTACCCGATCAAAAATCCACGAAAGAGTTTGTAGCCGCCGTCATCTCCATCCCTAGATCGGGAGGGATCTGAAGCTCTTCCCGGCACCCTGCCAGAGAGGCGATTTCACCCTGGAGGCCTTCTTCATCACCATGCAAGCCTCCGGTGTGATGCGTGAGTAGTTCATCCTTGGACTACGGATCCATGTAGTAGCTAGATGGCTGGTTCTCCTCCTTTGTGCTTTCATGTCTAGATCTTGTGAGCTCCGTTCATGATCAAGATCATCTATTTGTAATTCTGCATGTTGTGTTTGCGGGGATCCGATGGATATTGAGATGCTATTTCAGATTGATATTGATTCTATCATGTCTTTGTTATTTGTGATCTTGCATGCTTTCCGTTGTTACTAGCTATCTTGGTCAAGTAGATGCTATCAACTCCAAGAGTTAGTATTTATGCTCGATAGTGGGTTCATGCCTCTGGTAATCTGGGGAAGTGACATAAATCTCTAAGGTACTAGATGTTCTGTTGCTACTAGGGAGAAAACAAGAATCCTTTGTTCAATGAACAATCGTATTGTTTAGTTTACACGCAGTTCGTAAAGCAATAATTTGTTGCTTGCAACTTAATACTGGAGGGGGTTCGGATGATAACCTGAAGGTGGATTATTAGTCATAGATGTAGTTGGATGGCGGTCTATGTATAATGTTGTAATGCCCACTCAAGTCTCAAAGGAGTCAAGATGATTAGTATATGCATGTATTGCTTTCTCGGTGTTTGTCAATTACCCCACTGTAATTTGTTCACCCAGCATGTTATCTATCTTAAGGAGAGCCACCTCTAGTGAACTATGGATCTCGGTCCTTTTCTTTACATTCAATCTACAATCTTTTACTGTTTTGTGTTTACTTTCTGTAAACTTTTACTTCTTTCCATCGCTACGTTTAATCCTTTGTTTTCCGCAAAACACGGTGAGATTGACAACCTCATCGCAAGTTGGGGACAACGTTCTGTGGTTGTGTTGTGCAGGTCTCCACGGTTCTACTAGAACCGGTAGTGCGCCCTGCCAAAGCTCATCTAGTAATACCTTTGGGGTGTTTCCTTGCTCCTACTGGTTCGATTAAACCTTGGTTTCATAACTGAGGGAAACTTGCTCCTGTGCTCATCATACCTTCCTCTTGGGGTTCCCAACGAGCTCTACATCAACCACGCACCAGCACTTTTTTGGGCGCCGTGCATTGAGCCATCACAACCTCATCGCAAGTTGGGGACAGAATTCTGTGGTTGTGTTGTGCAGGTCTCCATGTTGCTACTAGCACCGGTAGTGCACCCTGCCAAGGGTCAGCTAGCAACACCTTTGGGGTGTTTCCTTGCTCCTACTGGTTCGATTAAACCTTGGTTTCATAACTGAGGGAAACTTGCTGCTGTGCTCATCATACCTTCCTCTTGGGGTTCCCAATGAGCTCTAAATCAACACTGAGCCTTCAAGCATTTTTCTGGCGCCGTTGTCGGGGAGTCAAGGACATCTTCACAAGGGGATTCCCTCATAACCAATCTCTTTACTTTGTTATTTTTTTTTGCTTAGTTTCTTTTTGCTTTGTTTGCTTGTTTCTTTATCAAAAAACCCAAAAACATTTAGTTTTACAAGTTTGCTTTCTTATTTGAAAACACGAAAAAATGACTACTCTTGAAAACACTAAGTTGTGTGACTTCACTAGCACCAACAACAATGATTTTATGAGCACACCTATTGCTCCACCTGTGCCTTAAGATACTTTCTTTGAGATAAAACCTGCTTTACTCAATCCTGTTATGAGAGAACAATTTTCTGGTATTGGTCTTAATGCTTCTTCATTTGAGAACACTTGATTCTTTTTCTTGATTCTTATGCCTAACTTAAAGGCGTTAAAAAAAGTACTTATTGGGAGATCACCCAAAAGTTTTAGACGAGTCTTGGAAGTTATTACCTCTATAATAACCGCTCCTTATCTTTTTTTATTTTCTTTTGTGCCAAGAGTAACCTCTAATGAGAGAGAAGTAATGATTGGGAAAGTTGCTGCCTCGAAACAGATTTCTATGCTTCACCATAAAAATTCGTGTAAAATATCTGATCGTCTTTTTGAGGCGTGAATTTTTGTGCTTCTGTCCCAGGTTGTTATATAACTTTCGTTAGATCAACACTTTTTTATTGGAGCAACAGAAGGTCTTTGAATAAATTTGTCTTTACCTGCTGGTCTGTTTTGAGAGATTTCTGGCATTTTCTTTATTTGCTTCTTGTTTGTTCCTTTTTGAGTTCTTTTGGGGAATGGAGCTTTTTGAGGGAAGTAATACAGTAGTTAGTGTTCTAATGGAAGTTTATTTGGTGTTGGAACTGAACCTTAAGACTTATTTATCTTAAGTGCAATAATGTTGCTAATAAATATGGTGTGAAGTTTTGTATCAAGAAAAATTTCAGGTGTATGGAAGGAATGAGTAATGAGATGAAGGATGGACTAAAGCTCAAGCTTGGGGATGCCACGCATGTCACCCCAAGAAATATCCAAGAAGTACAAGCGTCAAATCTTGGGGATGCCCAAGGCATTCCCCTCTTCATCAATAAAAATTCCAGGTTTCTTCCAAACGCTTCATTTTTATTATTTCATGCACAGTTGTGTTGTTCTTGGAGCGTCTTCTTTAGCGTTTTGGTTTTTGGTTTGCTTTTGTTTCCTTAGTTTTCAATAAATTGGTTGGACCCCCTCTTTCATACATTGGTTTTCAAATAGTTTGGTTTGGTTTGGAAAAGAGTTGGAAAGTTCATACTTATGTGGTAAAAAGAGTTCGTTTTTGACTGTGGCATATGCTTTGTCATGCCATGCTTGATATTGTTTTGGCTTTATGCTTAGTATTCTTTGCTGTAGCATGACTTGTTATAAACAACTGAGATTGCTTAATGTGCCTTGGATGAATCATGCGTTGTTTTATCATATTAAAGCATAGTATAGTGGTATTCTCCTTTGATGCTTTATTTGAGTTGACTTGGCGCATGCTCACACCATGTTATGACTATCTCAAGTCACCGTAGCCTTTATGATCTTTTAGTTTTCAACTTGTAGTATCACTTTATGCTTTGATCAATGATGTTTTGTCGCTCTGCATGATTTTGGCCATTATTGCTCTCTTAGTTTGTCGCTCCCAGTCTTTTGCTAGCCTCCACAACCAAGTATGAATTCCACTCATGCATCCAACCACCTAAACCAAGTTATTCCTAAGAGTCCACCATACCTACCTATTAGCTTATGCTATTCCAAGTATATTCATGCTTTTGTTTACCTTCCCAATTAAACTTGTTATGAGAAAACTAGTGATTAAAGCTCTCACGAACTTGATGGCACACTTTACTTTTCTTCCCCTTAATAAACTTGAACCATTGTGTCGTCAATGTTGTATATGCTTGCACTTATTTGTTGGGATTATTAGCAGAACCATGCTGTCATGGGGAACGCTTTCAACATTGCACTTGGTACTTTTACCTAGTTGATATCATGCTCTTTTGTATATGGATGTCGTCGGTGTGAAATGAAAGGGGAGCTTGTAAGGCCATGGAGTTATGAAGCATGGTCTAATCCATACTGACATGGTGGAAACCTGCAGCGTAACCATAATGAGCTGTCTATGAAGCATTCTTCTTAAAAAAAGAGTCCTACATTGAGAAAAAAAGAAAAAAAGAAAAAAAAGAGATTATGAAAAGAGGAAAGAGAGAAAAAGCACCATATTCCCATGGTAAATAAGAAGATTGCTGAGATGCTCGTTGTTTGCTTGCCTTGTCATTTTGATATGGGGATTCTTCCGTATCATCGGGCAAGGGGTACCCTGTTGGCGGTTCTATATGATACACATGTACTTACGATGACAAGAACTTACCGGTGACTAAACTTGAGTAGCATGAGGAGCGGCCCTCGTATACAAGGGACATGAGATTCCTAACTTATACTTTGTCAGGCATGTACACCATAGTTTGTTCAATTTAACCTTAATCACCTTCAAGATGCTGATGATAGGGACAATGAGAGCTGAAAGCTATAAGTACCATAATTTTTGGAAGCTCTTTATGAGACCTTAATCCCTACTTCCTTTTATAAAGGCCTTTCTTCCACCATTATATTGAGTCTCCACCTTCTACATTTATGCACCTACTTTGAGAGCATAGTGGCCATTCTTAGTTCTATTTGCATTCTCCCAAGACTAGTTGATTGATGCATAACTTGATATTACTTGTTTTAAACTATTTGTATCTAGTCACTCTTATGAACTTTGAAGGTGTCCTATGCATTTATATTTGCTACTCTATGAGGGACAAGCTGAATACTATTATGCTATGTTTTCTTTATGTGAAAGAAACAAACGTCTTGCAAAGCATTGTTGTTCATGAATCTTTTGTTTGTGCCTTTTCATGTTGCATCATAGTTTCTTTGTCTTATTGCTAGAACTTTGTTTTTCATGTTATGATTGAAGTACTATGATCTCAACTTTGAATGTTTTACAAATACTTTGATCAAGTCTTTGATGGTGCATGTCACCTCAAATATTATTCTTTCTTTTTATCACTTACCTACTCGCGGATGAGCAAGAGTTAAGCTTGGGGATGTTGATACATTGCAAATGTATCTATAATTTTTGATGTCCCATGCTTGGTTTTATCCACTTTCTTTTGTTTTGTCCACACTTTGGAGTACTTTTCATATGATTTCTTGGACTAACCTATTAACAAGAGCCACAGTGAGTTGCCTGTTTTCTGCTGTTTTTGGTTCCAGGAAAGTCAGAAAATGAATATTCTCGGAATTGGACGGGACAAAAGCCAAAGTGCCTATTTTCCAGAAGTCATCAGATGCCAGAATACGAGACGGAGAAGGGCCAGAGGGCGGCCACACCACCTGGCCGCGCGGCATACAACTAGGAAGGGTAATATAGGCATGGTAAATGTTTAACTGTAGAAAACATATCGTAGGACGTTATGTTATCCTAAACTTGAAATAGTTCGGCTTATTAATTAATCGTTAGAAGTTTCTTAGCTCTGCTCTCTCATATAGTCATTTGAATAGTTAAATACACATGCAGGGAGTTATGAAGATGGCTTGATTGTGTCAGTTAAAAGATGTGTCAAGTTATTATTTTTCCAGAACCTACTGCATGATCAGATATGAGCTACAAAAAAATAACAATCCTTTTTTTCACATTGTAAGATATTCTTTATTAGTAGCACTACAAAAGAAAGCTGGAAACCATGGCACGTGTTAGGCAATATAAGCCTATTTGAGGCTGGCAAACAGAAACCTGTAAGGGCAAGAAATTAAGTTCTAAGATTTGCTGAATTTACATCATATTATTTGCTTCAAATGGCTGATCTGTACCAATGCTTTACAGTCACTATGTATTCGTACTATCATAATAAGAAATAATTTATGTAGTACAAATCGTCTAAATGCCTAAGGATTTATACTCGACTGGCTAACAGCAGACCTGGAGCTACACAAAAGTACAATATACCTTGTCCAAACCTTCGTATGACTCACGGTAAGCCTCGAGTAAAAAGCTAGAAAGCACTAGAGTATTTTTCTTCTAATTTTCCTGTAGCTTTCATCTATATCAGATACGGTATAGCTAGCCCAAAATTTTCATAAAAGAAACTGCTGATCCTCAATCTCACCCACGAATGTGATGGCAATACTTTAATACAAGACTAAAGGTCAATAAAGAATTTCAAGACTAGACACGCACATCACCTCCAAACATTGTTGCATCACAATTGGGGACTAACCAAATTTCAGAATAGCAGAATGTAGAGGACCAGATGAAGCGTTAGGTTGCTAGGATCGAAATAGGTATAGGTAGGGATGCATCTAACCAAGAATACAAAGTTTCAGCGCTCGAAGAAAAAACTGATGCTGAAACACTACTAGTTTCTCTAGTATAGGATCTAGTACACGAAAGGGAATGAAAAGAAAACCACGCCTCAGCAGCCTAGGCAATAACACTTACTCTTGCTATACATCTACTACCCAATAGCTACAACACAAGCACATCTCATCCATGTAATTGCACTGTGTTCACCAGAGTCTAGAGGAACCAACATATGTGATTGCACTGTGTTCACCAGAGTCCAGAGGAACCAACATCTGTGAAAAAATACAGTAGAAAGGATGTTTCAGTCTCAACTCACTATAACATTTAGGAATCAAACCTATCACCAACAACACTATCACTGAATCAAGCTAGGGTTCATGTGCTCGAAGCTATTCACTAGGTAAAACACTGTCCAATATCAGAGACCAAAGAGAGGAGGAAACCCTAATTAGGGTTGAAATTTTGTGTTCTAGGTTAGGAAACCCTCGGCAGGCAGCCCTATGTTCTAGGTCAGAGAGGGGAGAGAGGGGAGAGGGGACGCTCACCTCAAAGACGACGACGACGAAGAGCGCGCGGACGATGACGAAGAGCACGGACAGAGCTCCTCCACGGACGCGCGGCGGCCTCCTCTCCTCCTCCGTGGACGCGGCGGCCCCCTCTCCTCCTCCACGGACGCGGCGGCCTCCCCTCCTCCTCGACAGGCAGCGGGCGAGCGGAGGCGGCAGATCGAGCGGAGGCGGCGTGTCGTAACTGCAGCAAAGACTTGTCGGTAGATAGATGGGAGACAATGGGAGATGACCGTGCGCAACACAGACTTGTCACAACACTTAGCCGTAGCGCACCCTTACCTAGTGCGCTACGGGTAACGATTAAGTGTCGTGTCAAGTCAAACAAAAGGCTGCCGCCCCGTTAGTTGACACTAGCACTTGCATATCCCACTGGTTCCGCCCTAGCAATGTACGCTCACTAAACCTAGAGCACCCAGGTTTGAACCCTGGTGCCCACATTTTTTGTTTTTCTTTTAAAACTACTTTAAAATGTTAAAAAATATCCCAAAAATTATGTATAAACTATATAAAATATCTGTTATATATTTTATATGACAAAAATGGTACATATATATCATCAAAAGTGGTACAAAAGTGATTCAAAGTAGAAAGAAATTAAATAATAATGTGTCCATTAATAATATGCCATCCATATGCATCAATACAATCTTTTTTAGCATGCGTTTTACAATCTTTTTTGAGCTAGCGTTTTACAATCTTTTTTCCCTTCTTGTCGCGGTTGAATAATTTCGCCCTGACACTTTTATGTTTCTTCGCTCGAACGGGCTACCTTTTTTGGGTAAGGTTGTCCTTTTTCTTCTTGTGATGTATGTTTCTTCATCGTAGTCGTCGTCATCTTCAATCTTTGGATCACCGTACTGGTCGAAGTCTTGCTCGTTGGCGACTCCATCCATTCCGATGATGTTTCTTTTTCCTCTCCTCACGACAACACGGCTAGGCTTTGTCGGGTCAGTAATAAAAAAATTTGGTCCACTTTGCTAGCCAGTACCCACGGTTCATTTTTCGCGGCGACGTGCGCACCGGCGGCCTTGGATTTGGCTGCTTCGGGTATTAACATGGTTGTGAAATACCGGTCTTCTCTTTCGACGCTCTTGGCCCATCTGACATGGAACATCGACACCTTTTCTCCACAGTAGTCGAGCTCCCAGATCTCCTCGATCCTTCCGTAAAATCTTTCCTTCACGTTGTCATCAGTAGAATTCCAACGTTACGCCTGAGTTCTGATAGTCACACTTGTTGTCCTTTTCCTCCGTGTAGAATGTGTAGCCGTTGATATCATACGCCTGATAGGTCACCAGGTTGTGCATGGGTCCCTGCGACAAGGTGAATATGATGTTTTCCTCCGCAGAATGCGATTGCAGGGGATTATCTAGGAGCGTCTACCTAAACCAACGCGTGAAATCTGAGTTGTGCTCTTTGATTATTTCTCCATGCGTCCATATTCCCCGGTCACTATACTTCTTCTCGATTAACCTTTTGTGCTTTTGTACCCAAGAATCGACCAGTTCTAAATGTTGTAGCGTGACTAGGTTTGCTCTATCAAAGTCTACGCGTCGACAATCGTAGTCTGCATGCAGTACGCGACGACCCTCTTGGTGACCCGATCCATCGAGCTTGCCAAGGTGCCTATTGACGGGAAGACCGACAGGGTTCTCGATGCCTAGATAATTCGTGCAGAAAGAGATGCACTCTTTGGCCAGAAAGCCCTTGGCTATGCTTCCATCTGGACGGGACCTGTTGCGAATGTATCCTTTGATGTGTCCGTTCATCCTTTCGAACGGCATCATGCAGCGGAGGAACATCGGCCCGAGTTGGATGATATCCTCCACGATATGGACCACCAGATGCACCATAATGTCGAACAATGCGGGCGGGAAGTAGATCTCGAGATCGCATAGTATCACCACGATCTCCTCTTGTAGCCTCCCGAGCTGTTTCACGCCAATTGACTTTCGAGAGACGACGTCAAAAAACTTGCAGATCCCAAAAATGTTTCTCGGACATGCTCGTCCATTATACCTCGTAGTGCAACCGGAAGTATCTGCGTCATTAGCACGACACAGTCGTGAGACTTCATCCCACTAAACCTCTGCTTAGCCTCATCTAGGTACCTGCTTATCTTGCCTGCGTAGCCGTAAGGAAATTTGACTCCTAGAAGGCACTTAAAAAACTGTTTGATCTCATCCTGGCTTAGTGTGAAGCACGAAGGCGGGCAGTAATATTCGTTCTTCTTGACCTTTTTATCCTTTCGACAACCTTGTGTCACCTCCGACTGATGATCATCGTCATCTTCTTGATCATCAGGAGTAGGGCGTCCTCCGTGAAGATCCTTTCGGATTCCCATGAAGATCAAGTCGTTCCTTGCTTTAGGACCATCTTTCGTCCTATCTGGCATGTTGATTAGGGTGGCGACTAGACTCTCCCACACGTTCTTTGTGATATGCATGATTTCAAGGCTATGAGGCGTGCGGACAAACTTCCAGTATGGCAACTCCCAGAAAACAGACCTTGTTTTCCATACCTTCATCAACGGCTTGTCTTGCTGCCTCTTTCGCTTCTTTCCCGGTTTAGGACACTCTTTCCAGTTTTTCAGCAATTCATCCACTTCTTCACTGCTCCTCTGATCTGGGATTCCTCGGGTCTCGGATTTTCCATTGAACAGATCTCCACATTTTCTCCATGCATCATTCTTTCCAAGCCACCTTCGGTGACCCATGAACACGGTTTTCGAAGACCCTGGATCTTTCTCTAGTTGGAGATAGGTCGTGTTATCTATGCACCTAACGCATGCGTAGAACGTGGGACCAATCACTCGGGACTAATGCTTGTCCCGGTTCGCGCACAAACTGGGACCAATGGGTCTCCACGTGGGCGGGCAAGCTACGAGGGGGGGTGGATCATTGGTCCCGGTTTGTGGGAAAAACCAGGACCAATGGGTCCCCATGTGGTAGCGCCAGAGACATGCGGGGGTGGATCATTGGTCCCGGTTCTTGGCACGAACCGGGATCGTTGGTCTCTGTGCCGCGGTAGGGTTTTGTGCCGCGGCAGGATTTTCGGGCTATTTTTCTGCCGCGGCAGGGTTTTGTGCCGTGGCAGGATTTCGGGCTATTTTTCTGCCATGGCAGGATTTTTTTATAAATTTAATGGTTCTACATATATACAGCAATAATGAAACCACGATATATATATTACACATCATGCATGATCACAAATATATACACCGTCTCATCCGTCTTCTTAGTCGAAACATATTATAATTACAAACGATACTCTTACACGAATTTGATCTAATTGACACTTCTTTTATACACTTCACCCTTCCAAATGAAGTGGGTAATAGTATTCTCCTTTCGGATCTATGACTTGTTCTAACAAGAATCCGGCAATTTCCTCTTGAATTGCTTGCACGCGTTCTTGTCATAGAAGACCGTCCCGTGTCCGTTCGATCTAATATAAAGAAGGGGATCAATATATATGAATGAAACTAAACACAATTGGTGGTAATAAAATAAAGTTGTGATTATTGTTTATCGTACTTCAATTTTTTTGATGTTCCGGTTTGCCCCCTTCTCTTTGGTCGTCTGGCGAATGAACTCGCAGACATAGTATCCACATAAGTTATTCCCGGCTTCCTGCCTCAAGCACTTTACGAGAACGGAGTTCAATCAAAATAATAATCAAGCATGATAATGGTGGTATTGAAACTAGAATCAAAGAGATGCATGGATCTAGCAACTAGTACTTACAGTCAATGGTTGAAATGTAAGCTCTGGCTTCCAAACACCCCTAGTTTTGGCGGTGAACCATTTCTAAGCCCTCTGGAGGCATTCCTGCATGTCCGCCTACTTTTCTAATGGTGTGCGTTTCGAGTCCAGGACTTTTACTACTCCGGTGTCAACAGAAATGATTAAGAGAATATAGTGGAAACTTGACACACTAACAAAATATAACACGAGTCAATTATACGCTTAACATCGAGTAATCGAAAATAGAATGTGTACAAGACAGTAACACTCACGCAGTGTTGTAAGGAAATAGTATTTCCCTTCTGTTGCTAAAATACTTCAACGCTTGGAACAAGTTATCCTCTGTCTCTTTGGGATTTGTTTTTAGAGTAACTTCATGAACGAAATTACAGTCAACAAACCCAAGGTCATAGATTTGTCCTTTGTTGCATTCTGGAATCTTCATTCTGCATATATAATTAGTATAGTGATTAGTAAGATTATACAAGCAATGAATGAGATGAGCTAGAAAGACTTAATTACAGAAATTAATAATACTTACAAACAATAGGCACTGACGATAGCTTTGTCGAGGGCGTCTTGTTGGTAAAACTGAAATAATTCTGGAAATTCAATCAGTATGAAGCCATCTCCATGACCGTAATGGTGGTGTTTATATGTAGCATAGATCCAGTTTTTGGAATCAGCACAGGCTTGGATGTACCATCTATGCAATCTTCGCATTTTTGTTGGTAGATCTTTGACTAACTCGGGTTTGACGAGAGGAGCCCCGTACTGGTACATGTATGCTGTTTCTTGGTACCCCTCGAACTCATGCATACGGCTCATGTACTCAGTAATAGACAGTGCATATAATTGGGCTTTTTCTCCGTACAGTCGAACAAACTCCGGATCAATGTTCGGATCATGTCACTCCTGGATCATCAACTCATTGGTATCGTACACTTTGAGCGGTTCGATCGATTGATTTTTCTGTTGTCCGAGCTGGGTAACTTCTTTCCCGACTCTCCGCTCTTTTGCCTCAGCCGACTTGGTAATAGAGCGATTATAGTCTGATGTGAGCGCTATGGGTTGGTGAAGCTGAATCTTAAGCGCGGCTGCTTTGGCTTTATCTTCTGCGGTGACCGGGAAAAATGCCCCTATCGGCTTTTTCTTGTTAGCCATGTCAATCTTCCACTTTTCATAATGGGCAGCTGCGGCCGCATCAGTCTCCTCATCTGTCTTCTCGCAAGGTAGCTTCTTCATATTCTGATGAGGTACTCTTGGGAGGGGCGATTGCTTACGTTTCGGTGATCGGAACGTGCTCTTGCTGTTGTTGGTGGTGCTGCCCCCCTTAGTATACTTCCGCTTTTGTCTCTGAGGCTCAGGGGACGGAGACGGCTGACGCGGCGGTGGAGACGGCTGAGGCAGCGATGGAGACAGTTGCGCTGAGCGGTGAGGCGGTGAAGGCGACGGTTGCGCTGGAGAATGGTGAGGTGGCGGCGAAGGTGGATTGCTGCTCTGAGGAGTGGGTGGCCTTGGCGGCACATAATTTGGAAGCATGATGCGCTCCTTTAGCCATAGAATAGTCCCCCCTTTGGCTTCTCCTAGTTGAGTCAGCTCCATATCTTCCCCTACAGGGTGTTCTAGCTTCAGCTCCTCAAAATCTTCCTTCACCTCATCCACCGTGACGACAGCGTACCCTTTTGGAACCGGTCTGCAATGCCAAGTTGGGTTAGGCCCAATTGGTACCGCCATGCCGACCGCCGCCGTCACCCTTAAGTTCATAACCTGCACCTTTAGCTCACAAGCTGTTGTCTCCGTGATATCATCCACTTGGTAGCGTTTAGGAGGAGATGTCGTCGGTGCATCATCATCAACATCATGGAGCTGCGTGGAAGCGACGCTGCTTTTCTTATTCGATGAGGCGCCGGTACCCTCGAATGTAGCTTCTACCACGTGCCGCTGAGATTGGCCGCTAGTACCTTGCTGGCTAAGTATGTCGAGTTGATCCTGGTAGCGATTTAATGCTTCTTCTACATTACGCAGCCGGTCTGCAGCGGCCGCTTTCTCAGCTGCCTCCTTTCCTTTCTCCTCGGATGGCTTTTATCAGGATATCTCTTCATTTCCGGGGGGAAGGCAACCTTCCACGGCTTGGAACCTGGTGTGCCTCGTGCTCGTCCGTCGTGTTCAGTATTTTTAAGGGCCCGTGTGAGCTCTTCGTTCTCTCTATCGGGAATGAACCGTCCAGCTGCAACATCATCTACTGCATTTCTAATATCGTTGATGGGCAGTAGGGGATCATCTTTGTGTTTCTGATTATATATTGCCCTCCCTTCTTTGTCCAACGTGCCCCCATGGCCGTAAAACCAGTTTCTCGCCCGTGGTGTCCATGTTGCGGGCTCTGGTCTGATCCCGGCAGCTATGTAATTAACCTCAAGTGCATCCCACTTAGGCATGCAACCGGCGTAGCCAGCAGGCCCCATGTTATGATGGTACAGTTTCTTAGTAGCATTCTCCGTATTTTTCCTAGACCTTTCCTTAGCTTTCTCCGATGTCTTGTACTTCACAAAATCCTCCCACTGGTGTCTTAACTTAGCATAGCCGGCTTCATCGAAATTCGGAGTCTTCTCTACCTTGACAAAGTTATGGTACAGTTTCTTCTTCCAGTTCTTGAATGCATCGGCCATCTTGCTGAGAGCAAACTTCTTGACTCTTTGCACAAGCTCCCTTCTTGCTCTCTCCTCCTCATCTGGAGTCACATCTGGTTCCGGCAGGAGGAAATTAGTCATGAGCTTGTCAAAAAGCTTATCTTTGGCGTTGTCGCCCACATACGGGACTCCACCGCCGATTGGCCGATTCCATTCTTGAACGGCGATCAGGATGTAGTCCCTCACAAGAACTCCGCATTGCTTGACAAATTTTCTTGCGACATCGACGGGAGCTTGCGGTTCGCCATCTACACCGACCACGTCGATCCTATACCTCACAGTGTCATCCAACTTTTTTGTTAGGCCTCGTTTCGTTCTTACGGAAGAAGTTCTCGATCCGGAGGGCTAAAAGAAGAAAGAGTGCTAATATATGCATGTATATATAGACAGCAGCATTTTAATTACAAAAAAATACATATATACACCTCGCAGGTGTTTGCTAGATTTAAGGTTTCGCCGGAGCCGTCGCCTTCTTCCTTATCGGCTTCTCCCCTGTCCCAGGCTTCAGCTTCCACCTCACCGGAGCCGTATCCTCGGTTGAGAGACTCATCTCCCTGACCGGAATCGTTCAGAAACTCACTCGTGACATCGATATCGATATCTTCATTTTCGCAGATCATCCCTTGGAGGATGTTTTCCTGATGTGTTGGAAGCTAACGGTGGTCGCGCCGCCCCTTATTGGTCATCAGAGCGTCGTCTGTGACGGCGGCCGACGGCGGCGGACAGTGGCGCTTGGCGACAGAAGGAAACGGAGCGAGAGAGAGAGAAAGGAGAGTTCCTGGAGGACCATCGGCTCACCACGAAGACGATGGACGGGTCGACGAGGCCGGAGGAGCTCGGAAACAGCGGCAACCGCGACGGCTGGAGTCAGAGCAGACGGTGACCATGGCGTCGATTTCCAGCATGCGCGGTCGATTCCTCAGACGGTGGTTGCACAGCGGCGGCGGGCGTCGACGGCGTGAAGCGGCCGCTCTGGATTTGGGCAGCCTACCGGCGTGATTTTGCTCCGCCGCAAATTTTCCTTAGTCGCGTGTCGATGTGCTCTGTGAATTGGGGGAGTTGGGGAGGAGGAAGGCCGGGGCTGTTAACTGTACAGACCATTGGTCCCGGGTCATCCCAATAACCGGGTCCAAAGGACCAACGGTCCTGGTTCGTGCCACCAACCGGGACCAAAGGTCTGGGGCACGAGCGTGGCTGTGCTGCCGCGCGCACGGCCGCTGGTCCCGGTTAGTCCTACCACCCGGGACCAAAGGATCAACGGTCCCGGTTCGTGCCAACAACCGGAACCAAAGGCGTGTTAATGGCAGCGCGCACATCCAGGATCATCGGTCCCGGTTCGTGGGACGAACCGGGATCGTTGACCCGTTTTTTCACATTTTGGCAAATCTTTTGGTCTTCCCGCCATTTTCAAATTTGTTTCTTCTTTAATTAATAAGATGTTTCAATTTAAGATGATTATTTATTTGGAATTTTAAAGAACTTTTAACAAGAAAAGTGCTTCAATTTAAATAATTAATCAAAAACCATTTTCTGTTTTCAAATATTTTTACTTGAACTATACAATTGTACTATTTACAATGAAAATTGCATTAACAAAATATTTATTGCATAATTTGGAATTTAAAAAAACTTTTAACAGGAAAAGTGCTTCAATTTAAATAACTAATCAAAAACCATTTTCTGTTTTCAAATATTTTTATTTGAACTATACAATTGTACTATTTACAAATAAAATTGCATTAACAAAATATTTACTACATAATTTGGAATTTTGAAAAACTTTTCAAGATATGAACTACAAGTACATGATATAATGCTTGTGAATTTTAAAAAAATCATGTATAGGTTCACAACATGCTATTTCATCAGTTTGTGATAATGTGCCCATATTGTGCACACATGTGCATGGGGGTGTTCTGTGAAGCAACCACAGAATTAAAGTTTGGCATTGGTACCAAACCATTTTTCAAAAATACTATACCACCTTATATGGACAATTTCCCAACCGGTGTATCTGGAACCTTTCTGTCCATCCCTCATGAAAAAGACAAATTCCTGCCGAATCGGCAGGAGGTTGCCAAGATTTGAACTACAAGTACATGATATAATGCTTGTGGATTTTTAAAAAATCATTTAACATGCTATTTTATCAGAGATCCATTTCAAGTTCAGCGAGGCTCAGCCCCGGGCTAAGAAGCTTCAAGCCCGCCGTTTTGAATATAGTTTGAAACGGGCATAAGAAATTCAAAAATGATCCAAACAATGTGAAACCTTCGCATGGTGTCATATTATGTGTCACAGTTGCAAGGAAAAATATTGAACTTGAAAAATTGCAAACATCATAAAAAATCCTTCACAAAATGACCTATCATGTTCGAGGTTTCATGGCATTTAGGTCAAACCACCAATGTTATGGCTAGAATCAGGGCATAGTTTGTGATAATGTGCCCATATTGTGCACACATGTGCATCTTGGGTAACCTTTAGTTTCGGCTGGTGGGTGCAACCGAGACTAAAGATGCCGGTGGGATAAGGACGCGTGGGTAACCTTTAGTCCCGGCTAGTAGGTGCAACCGAGACTAAAGCTATCGGCGGGATAAGGATGCGTGGGTAACCTTTAGTCCTGGCTGGTGGGTGCAACCGAGAATAAAGCTGTCAGTGGGATAAGGACGTGTGGGTGGACGCACTGCTCGATGAGATAAAGCATGTAGCGTACGACGCCCTGTCAGAGGAAGAAGACAAAGTAGAAGCGGCGTCATGCCTATAAAAGGACCATCGATACGCCATTGCAAACAGCTCAACAAGCCAACATAGGTAGAGAGAGTTTCATCCCCATGGATAGAGGGTTGGGAAATCTCCCGTGGTGGAGCTTCTCGAAGATGTCGTTGGTGCACACACCCTACGGCATCTTCGGAAGCTCCGCCTCGGAAAAATTTCTCTGCAAGCCCGTGAAAGACTACATCTCCTCTAACAGTGTTGGGGAAAGGGTTGAGAAATCTCCCGTGGCGGAGCTTCTCGAAGATGTCGTTGGTGCACACGTCCTACGGAATCTTCGGAAGCTCCGCCTCGGAAAAAATTCCCTGCAAGCTCGTGAAAGACTCCATTACATAAAGTTTCGATACAACACATAAATTCTACATACGTCACATAAAGTTTCCATACATTACATAGATTTACATAGGGTTTAGGGTTTAGGATATGAATCCTTCGTTGCATATGTCGATCCCTTGCCTATGATAGCTTCTTAGGCCGTAACCATGGAGCATCTTCTTTGCTTAACGGGATGCTTGGGTCAGTTTTCACGGTGAAGGGCGGAATTTCATCAAACTTATCATAATCTGCTGACATGTCTGTCTTGTCCTCGACTCTCGTGATGTTTCTTTTCCTTGAAAGAACTATGTGGCGCCTAGGCTCATCATCTGATGTATTCGTTTCCTTATTTTTTCTTTTTTGCGGTCTAGAGGACATGTCCTTCACATAAAAAACCTGAGCCACATCATTGGCTAGAACGAATGGTTCGTCTCTGTAACCAAGATTCTTGAGATCTACTGTTGTCATTCCATACAGCTGGTCTACCTTTACCCCTTCTCCATTCATGTTGACCCAACTACACCGAAACAATGGTACCTTAAAAGTAGGTCCATAGTCAAGTTCCCATATCTCCTCTATGTAACCATAGTATATGTCCTTTTTCCCATTCTCGCATGTTGCATCAAAGCGGACACCACTGTTTTGGTTGGTGCTCTTTTTATCTTGGGCAATCGTGTAAAATGTATTCCCATTTATCTCATACCCTTGGAAAGTCAATACAGTCGCAGATAGTGTCGCAGCCAACAAGTAGAGCTGATCTCCAATAGTGGTGTCATTCATGAGATGTAATTGCAACCAAGTGCTGAAAGTCTCCATGTGATTTTTTTATAATCCAGTAGTCATCCTTCCCCGGGAATTTGGAGCGTACAACATTCATGTGTTCCTCGATATACGGAGCCACGAAGGTAGAACTTTGGAGAACTATGTAGTGTGCTTGATTCAAAGAATGTCCGTCCCTAAATATCATTGCTTTCTTTCCTAGCGTACCTTTTCCACTCAGTCTCCCCTCACACTGTGATTCAGGAACACCAATCGGCTTAAGGTCAGGAAGAAAGTCTACACAGAACCCAATGAACTCCTCTATTCCATAGCCCTTGGAGATGCTTCCTTCTGGCCTAGCACGGTTACGAACATATTTCTTTAAGACTACCATGAACCTCTCGAAGGAGAACATATTGTGTACAAATACAGGATCGAGAATGTAAATCTCATCGACTAGGTAAACTAAGAGATGCTTCATAATATTGAAGAAGGACGGGGGGAACACCAACTCAAAACTGACAAGACATTGGACCACATCCTTCTGTAGCCTTTCCAGACTTTCTCGATCGATTACCTTCTGAGATATTGCATTGAGGAATCAGGTTCTGAAATTTTTTCTCTGCCATATTTATTATTCCCTTTATATTTGACGAGAAGCCAGCCGGGACCTTGATACTGCAAAGGACTTCAAAAATGATTTCCTTCTCTGCTTTGGTAAGAGCGTAGCTACTTAAGAATTTACGTCATTTATCAGTATGCTTGTTGTGTGGGTCTTTGATACGTTGCTGGTCCTCCCGTGCTTCTGGTGTATCTTGTGTCTTCCCATACACGCCCAGGAAGCCTAGCAGGTTCACGCAAAGATTCTTCGTCACGTGTATCACGTCGATTGAAGAACGGACCTCTAGGTCTTTCCAATACTCAAGCTCCCAAAATATAGATTTCTTTTTCCACATGGCCGTGTGTCCGGTAATGGGGTCTTTCAGAATAGATTGATCGCCAGGACCCTTTCCAAAGATTACTTCTAGGTCCTTCACCATACCAAATACATCAGCACCTTTAGGGAGCTTAGGCTTCTTCCGATAATCTGCCTCACCGTTGAAATTCTTGCCTTTCTTTCTTACTTGATGATTGGTCGGAAGAAATTTACGACACCCCAGGTACACAACCTTCTTACATTTATCCAAATATGTACCTTTAGTATTATCTAAACAGTGCGTGCATGCATTGTATTCCTTGTTTGACTGTCCGGAAATGTTACTAAGAGCAGGCCAATCATTGATGGTTACGAACAACAATGCTCGTAGGTCAAATGTCTCATGTTTGTGCTCATCCCACACCTTTACACCTAGTTCTGCCCACAACTGCAAAAGTTCATCGACTAATGGCCTTAGGTACACATCAATGTCGTTGCTAGGTTGCTTCGGTCCTTGGATGAGCACTGGCATCATAATGAACTTTCGCTTCATGCACAACCAAGGAGGAAGGTTGTAGATACATAGAGTCACTGGCCAGGTGTTGTGACTATAGCTCTGCTCCCCAAAAGGATCCATGCCGTCTGTACTTGGACCAAACCATAAGTTCCTCGCGTCACCTACAAAGTTCGAGTACTTTCTCTCGATGTTTCTCCACTACGACCCATCGGCAGGGTGTCTCAGTTTCCCGTCTTTCTTACGCTCTTCTTTGTGCGATCGCAACAACCTAGCATGCTCTTTATTTCTGAACAGACGTTTCAACCGTGGTATTATAGGAGCATACCACATAACCTTAGCAGGAACCCTCTTCCTGGAGGGCTCGTCATCGCCATCAACATCACCAGGGTCATCTTGTCTGATCTTGTATCGACATGCATTGTATACCGGGCATTTATCCATATTCTCGTACTTCTCACCGCGGTACAGGATGCAGTCATTAATGCATGCATGTATCTTCTCCACATCTAATCCTAAAGGGCAGATAGTCTTCTTTGCTTCGTACGTTGTCTCGGGCAGCTCGTTATCCTTTGGAAGCTTCGGCTTCATTATTTTCAGTAACTTCTCAAATCCCTTGTCAGATAAGCCAGTATCTGCCTTCCATTTCAGCAGTTCAAGTGTGGTACCGAGCTTTGTGCTGCCATCTTCGCAATTTGGGTACACCAACTTTTTGTGATCCTTTTGCATGGCCTCCAACTTAAGCTTCTCCCTTTCTGTATCACATTGTTTCTTTGCATCAGAAATGACCCGACCAAGACCATCAGCGGGCTCATCTGATGCCCGTTGTTCTTCTTCATTGCCGCCTCCCTCTTCTTCATTATCTTCCATTGCAGTATCACCGTATTCTTCAGGGGACATTGGTTAGCTGTCATCATCCTCCTCTTCTTTATTTTCTTCCAGCCTAACCCCTCTTTGTCCGTGCATGGCCCAACAATAATATTCGGGCATGAAACCTCTCCGAAGCAGATGGCTTTGAAGGATTCTCGGGGCAGAGTGCTCCGCCACGTTCTGACAGTCGACGCAGGGACAAGGCATAAAATTATCCACTTTGTTTGCCTTAGCCAAATCGATAAATTTATGGAGGCCTGCAGAATGGCGTCGGTCGCCATACATCCATCGCATCCATGCATCGATCTGCGTTATAATAATTAACCATTACAATAACATCGTGAATAGTAAAATGACCACCCTACATGGACAAATGCAATATTTTTGTATCAGTTACAGATAAAGAAGATAAGGTTGCTAACCTCAGCCGAGGATACCGTGTTATGCAAACTAAAGTGTGGCTCAGACATTTCGTCGAACACCTTGTGTGCAATCAAAGAAAAAAAAGCTAGCACCCACTCCTCACACACAATCCAGCAAAATTTGGTGGGCAAACGGTTGGGCTTATATATAGCCAAGGGAGGGTTTTTGGTCCCGATTATTGCCACGAACCGGGACCAAAGCCCCTCCCGCGCGAGACGTGGCCGCCCAGCAGCTCGCACCCCACCTAGGTCATTGGTCCCGGTTAATGGCATGACCCGGGACCAATAACTTCGGTGGGGGGCGCGCTGCTGGGCCGCCACGTGTCGCGTGGGAGGGGCTTTGGTCCCGGTTCTTGGCAATAACCGGGACCAATGCCTCCGTCGCTTCGTAGTTCCCGTGCATAAATATGAGGCCACAGCGCTTGCTTTCGCCATCGCCTCTGCCTCTCTGCAGTCCCTCTCCACCCCACCACTTTGCCTCTCCACCGCGCCGTCGTTTCGCCTCCCCTCCCTCTCCAATCTCCACCGTGCCGTCATGGAGGTGCCCACGCTCAACCACTACGAGGCGGCGCATTTTGCGATCTACAGCATCCTCGTGCCGCCGCGCGCGACCCTTCCCGCCGGATTTCGCATCAGCAAGGGGGGGGGGTGTCGGTGGCTCCGCTCCTCAACCCCCGCGGATACGAGATGGAGTACGTCATCGCGGAGCGTCGCCGCCAACTGCCTGCGTGCATTAGGGCGTTGCCCCGGTACGCGGCGGGCAGCGAGTATTGGCCCCGGCTGTTCAAGAAGGAGCGGAAGGCCAAGCTTGGCAGCCGTTTCGTGGAAGGGCGCCTGGTGCACCCGGATCGCCGCAACCAACAGGGCGGGAGTTGTTCTGGTCCGTCCGTGGACGGACCATCTACACCGCCATCAACGTCGCTATGCGCGCAGACGAGCTCCGTCTCCCGAACAACGCCGAAATCGTGGAGATTTCGTCCGACGACGACCAGAAAGCCGGCGGCACGGAGGACAACGGCTCGGAGGACAGCGGCAGCGGAAGTGTTGTCGACTAGAAATTTATAAAGTCGCATCTTTATTTGTATGGAAAAATTGTGGTCGAATAATAAAATGTCTTAATTTAGACCTCTGTCTCGATTAATTCGTGAAAGATTTGTTCAAAAATAGTGATCAATTCAATTTCTACCTCGAATTAATTTCTGCCTCGAATTAATTTCTGCGCCGAATTAATTTACATTAATTCCTGGACTGCTGACCGTCGCGGGGTTTTTGGTCCCGGTTGTTGGCATGAACCGGGACCAATGCCTCGCAGAGAGCCACGTGTGCATCGCGGGGTCATTGGTCCCGGTTCGTGCCATAAACCGGGACTAATGCTTACAGATGAACCGGGACCAATGCCCCGGCGGCAAGAAGCGGGACTGGTGCCTGGCATTGGTCCCGATTACGAAAACGAACCGGGATCAATGGAAGTTGGGCGCTCGACCAAAGGCCCTCTTTCTACAAGTGACCCCTTTAATCCATGTTCGTGTCTCAGACCAGGAATAAATATCCCACTTGAACCGATACCGATTGTGTCCATGCCCCGTGCGGCGTCCTGACCGAGACTAATGCTCACATTAGTCCTGGTTCGTAACATGACCGGGACTGATCGTTGGGCAGTTCCGAACGGAAGCCCTGTTTTCTACTCGTGAAAAAGGGCCGAAAATTGGCCGATAGGCCCATTTATCGGGGAAGAGGGGGGGGGGGCGCTAGCTAAATCCTTGGGTGTAGCACATAGATTATTGCTCTCATGTGTACATATATCTTTGTATGCAATATGAGGACCAAAAGCATGTGAATAGCATTCTATCCACGATTTCATGGCGGTGGTCAAGAACGAGCAACATTTTCCTACGATGGGACAACAAACAGCCAAAAAATGCATGTCACTTTTTTACAGAAGCGCGGCCGCAAAACAAGCGACCTTAATTCCATTATGAGCTTAAATAAGGAGCTCCAAAATAAACGTGTCTGATCAATATTTACACAAAACAATGAACATTTTACCCAGAAAAGGCAGGGATTTGATTTCGCGGGCACAAGATTGACTTCTTGTCACTTTCAATTTGCAGCCTGCACAAAATTTCTAAATGATGATGCACTGAAAATTGATTCTGTAGTAGTTTGACAAACGATCGGGTACCAATCATAGTCTATTGCAAAGTTAATACTAGTTGTAGTGGTCGGCTATTTCTTATACCATCGAGTTTCTTTACAGCTCATGTGCGCCAATATGTCGAAGCAGTGTTGCTTGTCACTGATATTGACACTGGATGATACTAGTATAAGCACCAAATAATGAAGACAACAGATTCGGTATACAATCTATATATGTCAACACTTTAGCTATACGGAGACCAGTGGATTTCCTCCTTTTTGAAAATAAAATGTCAACACTTTGGCTACGTACTAGTCAATATATGTTAATCCATTATTTTCCCATTATTTTGTTATCTCCAAAACATATTTAAATAGGTTCTTTTTTTTACGGCTGGCCTAAGGCTCAGCTGGTCCTTATTGTACTCCCTCTATTCTAAAATATAAGATGTTTTAGCTTTGTGAAAAGAGAGTATCTAGACTCTTTTCAGTGTCTAGGTTCACTCCAAATTTAGATGAACCTAAACACTAAAATAAGTCTAGATACACTTTCTTCACAAAGCTAAAACATCTTATATTTTGAAACGGAGGGAGTACTAGTGAAGCTTCAGGAAACAAATATAAGAATATCAATCACTCGGGGGCCAAATCTTAGACACGATACTCCTCGAATCATTTATACGGACAAAGCTGGCAACAAGAAGATTGAAGAAGTCAAGAAGAGTTTACTCAGCCATTCTATTCTAGTCTGCTGAAGACCCATGGAATAATTTAAACCTTAAAACGAATGTTACCTTGATCGTTTCTAAGGTGCTGACGAGCAAACTCGAAAAGGCGAGTTCTGGAATGAACTAAGGAAAGTGTTGCTATATCTGTTCTGACTTCTGACTAACTATTCTCTGTTCTGACCCATGGTGAATATATATATTGTTGAGCTGATCATTGGGGAGAAGAAACAGAAAGAAGCAGTTGTAACTAGCTATTCGGTCTTAGTATCTTGTAATGGCCACTGTCTGCGCCGTCATGGTTCTCCTACTAACACTTGTACCCCTGGCAGCCGGCGACGTATTCTGTGACAACATTAAGGCTGTCGCCGCCACTCTCCCCAAAGACACCTCTTGTTCTCCATTACACTTTGCCTGGGCGGCCTTTGGTCAAGTCCCTAACATGGTCTACGCCTTGGCCCTCTGCCAAGGCGATCTCAACGACACCGCCTGCACGGCCGCTGTGGAACTGGCTTTCGACAAACTGCCAAAACCGAGCACACCGGGGCAGCAATGCTACTATGCTGCCGCCTACTATGGCGCATGTTGTCTCATCTACTCCGGGAGCATCATGTGGCCCCACTAGTGCACACCCCCACCTCTAACACCGGTTTGGGGGGCCCTCTAACAGCGGTTGTAGAACCGCTGTTGAGGGTTCGGTGTTAGCGGCCCCCCCCCTTTAACACCGGTTTAAAGGGTGGCGCACGTGGGGCTGCCGCAGGGCTCAGGGCCCCCCCTTTAACACCGGTTCGTAAAGGTTCTGTGCCGCGGCAGGAAAAAGTGATAAATCTCTGCCGCGGCAGGAAAACTGCCTAAATCTCTGCCGCGGCAGAGTTCTGCCCCTGCCCCGTTCTGGGCGTATTTCTACGGCGCGGCGGCGACGGGAAGGGGGGGAGGGGAAATCGATTGGGAGCGGTATACACATACATCGTCATCGGTACATACGAGTACATGAATAATTAAGCAACTAGTATTATACACAACATCGTCATTGTGTGGTATTCTCCGTAAACGTTGAAGCATCAAGTACAAGACAAACACGTTCAAGCATATATACAACGTTCATTTTGGTGGATATCTAAAGAGTTCTCCACCAGGTGTGACGACCTCATCAAATATGAATCCCGCCAATTCCTCTTGAATGGCTCATATGCGGTCAAATGGTAGGAGTTGGTCCCGCATCCGTTCGATCTGAATATATATGAAGAATGGGGTCAATATATATATAAGAATAAAACTCAACACAATTGATGGTAATAAAATAATGTTGTGTACTTTGTTTACTTACTCTAAGTTGTTCTAGTGCGGCTTGGCCCGTCGCACATATCATGTTGCGAATGAACTCGCAAACATAGCACGCACATAAGTTATTGCCGTGTCCCTCATGCACGCACATTACGAGAATAGAGAGTTTAATCAAAATAATAATCACTAAAGCATGATATAATGGAATTGGAAGCAGAATCAAAGAGATACGCAGACCTAGCTAGCTAGTATTACTTATATTTTGGTCTACAAATTTTAGTTCTTCTGACCATTCACCCACGGTCCTGCCCGTGAACCTTTTCCAAACCCTGTCCAGCAAACAAAATGGATAAAGGAGTAATTAATTACTTGTTGTCACGAAAGTTGCCGATCTAGTGCGATAATATGATTGAAATTACCTCTGGAGCATCTCTCTAAAGTCTGCCCATAGCTCTTTTTCTTTTCGTAACGAGTCCATGAGACGGACTTTTCCTGAGTCAGGTTGAATGACTAGCAGAATAAAGTGGAACCTACGCACGCATAACTCATCATCAGTTACACTTAACATCGAGTAAGCCGAAACAGAATGTGTACAAGAGAGGGTAACAGTACTCACGAGAAGTTGTAAGGCAATAGTATTTCCCTTTTAGTTTGTTGTCTCAGTAAAAAGGTTTGGTTCTTACCACTTCTTCATGAACTCTATTTGGGTCAACGAACCCAATGTCAAAAGGTCCTCCTTTCATGCATTCCATAACCTTTTTCCTGCATAATAGTATATACATATATGGTTAGCATATATATATACATGCAATTAATGAAGTGAATGAGATGAGATAGAAAATACAAAAATAGTACTTACACACAATAAAGGCTGATGGCAACTTTGTCGAGTTCCTTCTGATTGAATAGAAAATGCAAGTCTTCAATGTTGAAGTCGATCTCGTCGTCTCCGCACAAGAAATTACCATCTCTTATATGCGTCGTGATCCATTCTTCCTTTCTCATCTTGCAGAAATCAAGGTACCACTTGTGCAATCTTCGCATCTTTGTTGGTAGATTCTTGAGCTCCTCTTTCTTGACGAGATTCTTCCCATACTTCCATGGCTGTATGGGGTTGGCATCGCATTTGGGCAAGTTGTCTCCCATGATGTTCAAGTATGCAATGTAAGTCATCCTCATCTCATTGGCCTTTCTTTGTAGCTCTGCCTCGTAATCATTTACGGGAGGAGCGTCCCGTGTGTCGAACACTTGGAGCGGGGCACATGATTGGTTTTCCTGCTCTCCGAGCATGGGAAATGTTTTCTGGGGTGCCGCACGACTGCTACTTTCAGTCTCCCTACGGCGCCTTGCATCCGCCTTCAAAATCTGGTGCTCGTAGTCCAGCACAAGTGGGGTTTCAGGTTTCAAAAGATTTTTGTAAAACTTCTCCACCACCGCCGGATCTATTTTCTCCTTTGGCTCGGCCCGTCTAGGTGCAAAGAATTTCTTGACCTCTTCTTCCGAGATCCTATTGGTCTCCTCTTCGCTGCGATTCCACGGTAAAACCGGCAATGGCTTGGCGGACGGCTACGGGACGTAGTTTTTTGAACTCTTTGGCGTTCGGTTTCCTGCGGATTTCTTTGTGGCACTGCTAGTGATGCTCTTCGTGGCAGTGCTCTTCTGCTTACGCTGAGGAGATGGCTGACGGGCAGGAGATGGCTGGCGCGCCGGAAATGGCTGCCGCGCAGGAGATGGCTGAAGCGCCGGAGATGGCTGCCGTGCAGGAGATGGCTGAAGCGGCTCAGACTGCTGACGCTGCGAAGACGGCGGGGGTGCCAGTGGCCTCCAATTTAGAAGCACGATGTGTTCCTTCTTCCATAGAATGGTTGTTTTCACTACAAATTTGAGTTGAGTTTCCCCTTCACTTGTAGCATGGTCAAGCTGTGCTTCCTCATATTCCTTCACAACCTCATCCACCCCGACAATAGCGTAGCCATCTGGAATCGGTCGGCAGTGGTAAGTTCCACCAGCTACAGGAGGTAAGGCATAGCCGACAGCCACCTTAATGGATAAGCCCATTAATCTCACATGCAGCTCAGCGTGTTCACTCTCCGTGATCTCATCCACGGGGTATCGAGGACCCGTCATTTCAAGCGTGGGCTACACGTTCTCCGTGGAAGCCACGCTGCTTTTCCGCGCAGAGTCCGGGCCGCCGGCAGATTCCAATGCAGGCTCTTCGTGCCGCTGAGATGGGCCGGTAGCTTGATGGCTCTGTTGTGCATTCACTTGCGCATGCAGCGCCACAAGTGCATGTTCTATCTGTGTCATCCGCTCTGTACGCTCTTTTTCTTTTCTGTCGCGCCATCTGTAAGAGTCGCTCCACTCGGCAAACCCATCCTTCCACGTCATACCCCCTGTGCCTCGTGCATGTCCAGGGTGTTCTTTTTTACCGATGGCGCGTGTGAGCTGGTCATTCTCTCTGTCGGGATGGAAGGTCCTGGCGGCTGTTTCCTCATATGCCATGATGAGTTCAGTGACGGGTTTGGCAAGGATGGTTGGGAAGATACACAATCCTGTTTCTAGGTCCAACCTTGCCCCGATTCCGTAGAACCAAGTCTTTGCACGTAGGTCCCACCCATGTGTCTGGGGTGTGATCCCTCTGTCGCGCAGGGCCTTCTCAGCTTCCTCCCACTTAGGCCTCTGAGATATGTAGCCACCTGCCCTGTCCTCTGGTGATATTCCTTCTTCTGGGCATTTAGCGTATTGGTTTCTGACCTCTTTGTAGGTATAGCACCTTTCTTGTATGCCACAAATTCGCGCCAGTGAGGTCTTATCTTCGCATAATATGCGTCTTCGAAATCTGGAGTCTCGCGAGCTTTGACAAATTTGTTCAATTTTGTCTTCTAGTTGCGGAAAGCTTCAGCCATCTTCTTTAGAGTCCACTCTTTGACCCTTTCCTTTATAACCGGTTTGTTTTCATCCTCCTCTGGCGGAAGGGTGAAATTTACCAACAGCGAATTCCAAAGCGTTTCTTTGGATCTTTCATCGACAAAGGTACCATCGCCCTGCTTTGGCTTATTCCAATATTCAATTATGATTGGGATTTGGACCATAACAAGAACTCCAGCCTGACGTACAAATTTGTCTGCGGCCTTCTTGGGCTCCATCGGCCTGCCATCAACACGGACTGCTTCGATCATAAACTTTGCACGATCTTTCAACCGATGGCTCGCGCGTCGCTTGCTCTTTTTCGTAGAAGAAGATGGTTGCTGGCTAGTCGATCCAGAGGGCTAAAAGAAGAAAGAAGCGTTAATTAATACATGTAGAAGAAGATTGTTGGTGGAAGTCAGCAGAGGCTTAATCAATGCATATACCTCGCCGGACTTTGTAATCACTAAATTGCATTCACCGGAGTCTTCATCTTCTCCATGACTACTTGAGCTGTCATCATGTCTCTCCAAGTTCAGATATTGTGAGGTGTCCTCATCGATAATGTTCTCCATTATTTCTTCTTCTTCAAGGTTTCTACTAAGTGGATCCATAGTTTCTAAAACAATAATATTATCTAGAGTAAGAGAGTAAACATTCAAGTGGACTTGGATTCATACACAAATATACATATTATTCATACAAAAATACACAAAGATATACACAAATGAAATTAAAACCCTAAGGATGCTTGATCATTTTAAACGAGTTCCGAGGGGTCCAAACCCTAATTCGGAGAAATCTCGGATGCATATGAGAGGGGCTAGCTACAGTGGCTGACCGGAGGATGCTCCAGAAAGCGGCGGCTGGCGGCAGCGAGGTGACGACCCTAAACTAATACTAACTAAAAAATACACTAAATAACCCTAATCTAAATACAATAAATACCAGCGGAGGCTTCGGTGTTGGGGCGCGGCGGATCCGAGCGGTGGCGACGAGGGTGGCGGCCGACGCGGGCGCGCACGGTGGCGGACGGTGTTGGCGCGGCAGGGGGCGTCGACTGCGACGGCGAAGGCTCGCGCGCGCGGGGAGCAATGCACACAAGCCAAACCTAGTTATGCTAGGAGCAGTGGATTGGGTAATATAAGCTCATAGGGAATAATGCAATGGATAGGATACTCTATCTATCGATAAAATACCATAGTAGAATCGTATGCATCATGGCAAGAATGAAATACTTTCAAAATCATAGGATTCTTTTATGTGTGAGGCTATGCTTGCCTTGTTTGTTGATACCCAGATATAGATCTTCGGAAGCCTTGTGCTTGACTTGATTATAGTTGATCAAGTATTGTTCTTCAAGCTTCGATGATGTTGATCTCGGTCTTCGATCTCGGAGTCGGTATCGTATTCTACCGGGAAGAAGCAAACATCGGAAAGAAAGGGAGAACAACAATCAACACATGGCATCGATGCAATGATCAAGCAAGTATGATGATATGACAAGTTAAATAGATCTTAAATGAAACCCTAGGGCATGCTTGACCATTTTAAACAGGGTCCGAAGGGTACAAACCCTAGAACAGGGGAACCCCGGAACACCTATAAGGGGCTGATTTAGTTCTCTAATTAAAATTGTCATTTAAGTTGCTTAACAATGCATGATTATAGCTTAAACAAATAGATCTCAATTTTATGGACATTTTGATATATTATACATATTTTTCTAACTTATAAATAATTAGTTATTGAATTTGTAAGATTTAAACCAATTTCTGAAATTATTAAACCATTTAAAAACCTTTTATTGTGTCAGGTTGTTTCTCACCGGGGCTGGGGCTAGCAACTGCAACAGACGGACGGAGATCGAGTCTTTCACGGGCTAGCAGGAAAATATTTTCCGAGGCGGAACTTCCGAAGATGCCATAGGGCGTGTGCACCAAGGGCATCTTCGAGAAGTTCCGCCACGGGAGATTTCCCAACCCTTTCCTCCATCCATGGGGATGAAACTCTCCATCCATGTTGGCTTGGTCGTTGCCATAGCACATCTAGACTCATATCTGCCGCCTCTCTCCACTCTATCCCATGGCTTCCACCATAGCTCTAACCCCAGGGAGGCGGAGATGGAGTCTTTCACCGGCTAGCAGGAAAATATTTTTCGAGGCGGAACTTCCGAAGATGCCATAGGGCGTGTGCACCAAGGGCATCTTCGAGAAGTTCCTTCACGGGAGATTTCCCAACCCTTTCCTCCATCCATGGGGATGAAACTCTCCATCCATGTTGGCTTGTTGAGTTGCTTGCCATGGCGTATCGATGCTCCTTTTATAGGCACGGCGCCGCTTCTACTTTTTCTTCTTCCTCCGACAGGGCGTCGTGCGCTACATGCTTTATCTCATCGAGCAGTGCGTCCACCCACACGTCCTTATCCTACCGACAGCTTTAGTCCCGGTTTGAGACCCCACCCGGTACTAAAGGTTACCCATGCGTCCTTATCCCACCGACAGTTTTGTTAGATGACACAAAAACCACCTTTAGTCCCGGTTCCACCCACCAGCCGGTATAAAGGTTAGCCACCCCCCAGATAAGGCCCTCCCAGATAAGCCTCCCCCAGATAAGGCCCCCCCATCTTTTGTCCCGGTTTGAGCCCCCACCCAGGATGAAAGTTCCCCCACCCTATTTTATTAGAGCAAATCATATTTTATTTTTGTAGTAACATTTTTGAATTGATTAGATATTTAAATGCCGCATCTTTTGTATACACTTGAATCTGAGCATCGTATCATTTTGTGAAGGAGATAGAACTGGAACTAAAATACAGAATGCAACTAATAGTAAGTTACATAAGCACGACTGAAAATTAAGATACATAAAAGAACTGAAAATTAAGATACATGGCCAGATTAAGTAACAATCAGCCGAACTTGTTTCGGAATGTTGGAGTGATTCAGTCATGCTCCTGCCTACACCTGTAATACTCGCCACTGTAGTCGTCGTACTCGCCGCCGCCGTCATCGCTGTCGTCGTCGGGGTCGCCGTAATTGAACCTTGAAGGCTGAGTACGCGTGGGCTGGACTTGAGGGTAGCGCAGACGGGGCTTAGAGTCGGCGGCAGTGTCCTAGGCCATGACGCTCTGGAGAGTCCGACTGCGCCACCATAGCCGACGGCCGGCCTCGTTGAAGTTCGGAGGAGGTGGGCCCTCCTCCTCGTGCCTGGAGAGCGCCCTCTCACGCCGATCCACGAAGAAGGCTTCCCAAGTAGGGAAATAGTCGGGATGCCATCTGGGATTCCTCCGCTGCTCCGGCGTGAGCTCGAAGTAGTAGTGGTTCGTGATGGCCATCCGGCACGCCACACCTAGAGGGACAGGAGGAACCGGCACGCCTCCGGCGCTCAGCATCCAGCCGACGGGGACACAGTAGCCCGGCGGGCAGGGGTAATTCGAGGCGCAAAGCGCCTCCGCCTCCCTGGGGGTTAGTTCTACGGTGGAAGCCATGGGAAAGAGTGATGAGGTTGCAGATATGAGTCTAGAGATGTGCAATGACAATGGAGGCCAACCCTACATATATATATAGTGCAGAACTGGCGGGAAAAAATGGCGGGAAGAAAAATGGCAGGAAGTAAAATGGCGGGAAAAATGGCGGGAAAAAATGGCGGGAAGAAAAATGGCGGGAAAAAATGGCGGGAAGAAAAATGGAGGGAAGAAATAGAAGGAAGAAAAATGGCTCATTTAATACATATACTGTTAACAGAAGAAATATGACATTGATTTCCATGTTGAGATACATATGTGTGCCAAAATGGCTCAATTAATACATATAGTCAATCTTATGATCGCGTCGGCCGTAACCATGGAGTATCAACGCCGTTTAACAGGATGGTTGGGTCAGTCTTCACTCTAAAGGGCGGAATTTCATCAAACTTATTATAATCTTCTGACATGTCTGTCTTGTCCTCCACTCCCACGATGTTTCTTTTCCATGAAAGAACTGTGTGACGCTTTGGCTCATCGTGTGATATATCTGTTTGCTTATTTTTTTCTTTTTTTCGGTTTGGTAGACATGTCCTTCACATAGAAAACCTGAGCCACATCATTGGCTAAGACGAATGGTTTGTCTAAGTTCTTGTCTACCTTCATAAGATTGTTGAGATCCACCGTTGTCATTCCGTACTTCTTGTCTACCTAAACCCCCCCTCCTGTTAGCTTGACCCATTTGCATCGAAACAAGGGGACCTTAAAATTAGGTCCATAGTCAAGTTCCCATATCTCCTCTATGAACCCATAATACGTGGTCTTTTTCCCATTGGCTTCTGCTGCATCGAAGGGGACACCACTATTTTGGTTGGTGCTCTTTTTATCTTGGCCTATCGTGTAAAATGTATTCCCATTTATCTCGTACCCTTGGAAAGTACATACAGTCGAAGATGGTGTCCTGGCCAACAAGTATAGCTGATCCCCAACAGTGGTGTTATTCGTGAGAAGTCTTTGCAGCCAGCCGCCAAAACTCGCCATGTGATCACTTATAATCCATTCATCAGACTGCCCCGGGTGTTTGAGGCGTATTAAATTCTTGTGTTCACTGATATACGGGGCAACCAAGATAGATCTTTGTAAAACCGTGTAGTGTGCTTGATTGAGAGAATGCCCGTCCCTACATATCATTGCTTTACATCCTAGGGTGCCTTTTCCACGCAGTCTCCCCTCATGTCGTGATTCTGGAACACCAATCGCCTTAAGGTCAGGAATAAAATCAACACAGAACTCAATGACCTCCTCTGTTACATAGCCCTTGGAGATGCTTCCTTCTGGCCTAGCACGGTTATGAACATATTTCTTTAAGACTGCCATGTACCTCTCAAAGGGGAACATATTGTGTAGAAATACAGGACCGAGAATGGCAATCTCTTCTACTAGGTGAACCAGGAGATGCGTCATAATATTTAAGAAGGATGGTGGGAACACCAACTCAAAGCTGACAAGACATTGGGCCACATCTGTCTGTAACCCTGGTAGGCTTTCTGGATCGATTACCTTCTGAGATATTGCATTGAGGAATGCACATAGCTTCACAATGGGTACTCGAACATTTTCAGGTAGAAGCCCCCTCAATGCAATCGGAAGCAATTGTGTCATAATCATGTGGCAGTCATGAGACTTCAGGTTTTGGAATTTTTTCTCTGCCATATTTATTATTCCCTTTATATTCGACGAGAAGCCAGACTGGACCTTGATACTGCTCAGGCATTCAAAAAAGATTTCCTTCTCTACTTTGGTAAGAGCGTAGCTGGCAGGAGTTAAGTTGCATCGTTTACCCTTCTCGTTCTCAGGATTCATAGGCTCTTCAGGGTCTTTCAGACGTTGCTGGTCCTGCCGTGCTTCCGGTGTATCTTTTGTCTTCCCATACACTCCTAGGAAGCCTAGCAGGTTCACGCAAACATTCTCCGTCACGTGCATCACGTCGATTGAAGAGCGGACCTCTAAGACTTTCCAACAGGGTAGGTCCCAAAATATAGATTGCTTCTTCCACATGGGCGCGTGTCCGGCATCGTCATTCGGAACAGATAGACTGCCAGGACCTTTTCCAAAGATTACTTCTAGGTCCTTGACCATACCAAATACTTCCTCACCGGTACGGAGGACAGGCTTCCTTCGGGGTACTGCCAGACGTTTGAAATGCTTGCCTTTCTTTCTTACTGGATGCAGGTTCGGAAGAAATCGACGATACCCTAGGTACACAACATTCTTACATTTATCCAAATATACACTTTCAGTCTCATCTAAACAGTGTGTGCATGCATTGTATCCCTTGTTTGTCTGCCCTGAAATGTTACTAAGAGCAGGCCAATCATTGATGGTTACGAAAAGCAATGCTCGTAGGTCAAATGGCTCCCCTTTGTGCTCATCCCACATACGTACACCTGGTTTGGCCCACAGCTGTAAAAGTTCTTCAACTAATGGCCTTAGGTACACATCAATGTCGTTGCCGGGTTGCCTCGGGCCTTGGATGAGCACTGGCATCATAATGAACTTCCTCTTCATACATAACCAAGGAGGAAGGTTATAGATACATAGAGTCACAGGCCAGGTGCTGTGACTGCAGCTCTGCTCACCAAAAGGATTCATGCCATCTGTACTTAGACCAAACCTTAAGTTCCTTGCGTCACGTGCGAAGTCCGGGTACTCTCGCTCGACTTTTCTCCACTGTGACCCATCAGCAGGGTGTCTCAACATCGTGTCTTTCTTACGGTCTTCCATGTGCCATCGCAACAACTTGGCATGCTCTTTATTTCTGAAGAGACGTTTTAACCGTGGTATTATAGGAGCATACCACATAACCTTGGCAGGAGCCTTCTTCCTAGGGGCCTCGCTCTCAACATGGCCAGGATCGTCTCGTCTGATCTTATACCGCAGTGCAGTGCATACCAGGCATGCATCCAAATTCTCGTACTTCTCACCGCGGTAGAGGATGCAGTCATTAATGCAGGCATGTATCTTCTGCACGTCTAATCCTAGAGGGCAGACAACCTTCTTTGCTTGGTATGTACTGTCGGGCAACTCATTATTTCTTGGAAGAAGATTCTTCATTTTTACCAACAACTTTGAAAATGCGCTGTCAGTCACACCGTTCTCTGCCTTCCATTGCAGCAAATCCAGTGTGGTACCTAGCTTTTTGTGGCCATCTTCGCAAGTTGGGTACAACAATGTTTTGTGATCCTTTAACATTTGCTCCAGCTTCTCCTTCTCCTTTTCAGTTTCACATTCTTCCTTTGCATCAGTAATGGCCCGACCAAGATCGTCATCAGCGGGCCCATCTGCTGCCTCTTGATCTTCAATATCTACCCCCGTTGCAGTATCATCATATTCAGGATACATATTATGATAGTTGTCATCATCCTCTTCTTCTTTGTTGTCTTCCATCACAACCCCTTTTTCTCCGTGCTTGGTCCAACAATTATAGCTGGGCATGAAACCGGATCGAAGCAGGTGGGCGTGAATGGTTCTGGTATTTGAGTAGTCTTTCTTGTTCTGACAGTTAACACACGGACAGCACATAAAACCATTGTGACCACGGTTTGCATTAGCCACAACGATGAAATTTTGGAGGCCCGTAATGTACTCGGGAGTTAGGCGGTCACCGTACATCCATTGCCGGTTCATCTGCATTAATATATAGTATATATCAAAAAATAATAGGGAGATGACCATTTATATATATACTACATCAATGACACATGAAAGGATAGTTGCCGACCTCGACCGAGAAGGAAAGAGCAACGAGAAAACTTATTTTGAGCTCTCGGGCATTTCACCGAACACCTCTTGTGCATACGAAAAAACACAAACTAGCACACTTCACACCCTCTTGCTAGGCTCCAAAATGAGATAGTGAAAAAATGGAAGAGTGGGTGTGGGCTGTGGTGTCTTATATAGCCCCTCCCCCCTTTAACACCGGTTCAAGCCACGAACTGATGTTAAAGGGGGGGGTTGCGCGGGCCACTGGTGCAGGGGCCTTTAACACCGGTTCGTGGCTTGAACCGGTGTTAAAGGGGGGCTCCTTTTTGCTGCACGGGCCACGCTGGTACAGGCCCCCCCTTTAACACCGGTTCGTAGAAGAACCGATGTTAAAGCCCATTTCCAGGCTCAACCAAAGGCCTCGTTTCCACTAGTGCCCTTCAATATATCAGGCGAAGACTCATCACAATATGAGAGGTGGAACACCATGAATTTCACATTCACAGGCGACATTGGTCTTGTCACCAGCATCGTCCAAGAGCTCTTGGTTGAGACCATAGAGATGGCGGCCAGAGCGACCCCGAGGCGGTTTGCCACGGGCCTGTCCTACAATGGCGAGGGCTTCCCCATAGTGCGCTCACTGGCACAGTGCACCCCAGATCTGTCCGCTGGCGACTGCTTGGTGTGCTTACGGCATCTGCTTGGCAAGCTCAACGCTACCATGGCCCTGCGCATGGGAGGGGAGATGGGTTTCATACACTGTTTTTTCAGGTACGAGGCGTATGCGTTCTATAATGGGCCGCCCATGCTCCGCCTCGGGCAGTCATCGACACCGGCACCGGCTCCCGCTCCGACACCAACCAAGCACAAGAGTTAGTCCGGCTACTGCATCACTCTTGTTTAAACACCTGACTTGTTAGGATCTATATAATATATTCATACATTTTTTATGTATCTATCAGGGAGTATGAGCAAGCTGTGGGCAATTCCTATTGTTATACTTCCACTATTGGCCGCAACATTTCTCAGCTACGTCTGTTACTCCCGTCCTCTATCAAGTGGAATAATAGGTATGGTACTTTGTTTCTATATTTCAATCAGTTCATATCAATGCGAGTAGTTTTAATCTTATATTATTAACCATTACTTTCTATCATATTCTATTTAGGTAAACTGATGAGATTTAGAGGATCAAGACCTGCTCAGGTTAGGGAGGGGGGAGAAGAACTAGTCTTGCAAGGGAACAATACAGAGTTCTCGGTGTTTGACTTTCAACAGCTACTATATGCAACAGATTACTTTTCAGATGAAAACAAACTTGGTGAAGGTGGTTTTGGCTCTGTCTACAAAGTAAAACAGCATATCTTCTTTATTTCCATCAATTATTTCCAACTTTTTATGAACAACCACATTTAACATGTTTGTCTGCATCAAAGTTATTACACCGAGCATGTTTTGAAATTATTTTTCAATGACTAAAAATGTCGCACCAAGATGACACAGCACGAAGCCAAAAGAAATAATTGATGAGCCTAAGTTCATCTTACAAAACTACCTGATAAATTTTAAGTTATAATGGAGAACTAGATTGCAGACCTAGAAAAGACTAACTTTTAGAAATACATTTTACAGGGCCAGCTTTCTGAAGGATTGGATATAGCAGTTAAAAGACTTGCCTCACATTCAGCGCAAGGTTTCATAGAGTTCCAAAATGAAGTCCAGCTCATAGCCAAACTGCAACACATGAATTTGGTCAGGCTGTTGGGATGCTGCTCTCAGGAGGAGGAGAAAATATTGGTCTATGAATACTTGCCAAACAAAAGCCTAGATTTCTTCATATTTGGTATGCATATGCATTTTTTTTAAAAAAATCACATTTTATTGTCGATACACCATAAGAAAAAAAATTACCCATGGTTATATATTCACTCCATAGGTAACCAAGATGTACAAAGTTTGATAATTTCTCCAGGTGTTTTCTTCTAGAATATTAATATATGATTTATGTGCAGATGCGAATAAAAGAGCTTTGTTGCATTGGCGTAAACTTGTAGCAATAATTGAAGGAATAGCACATGGACTTCTTTACCTACATAAGTACTCCCGGTTACGCGTCATACATCGTGATCTTAAGCCCAGCAATATTCTCTTGGACAGTGAAATGAATCCTAAAATTTCAGATTTTGGACTAGCAAGAATTTTCAGCACAAATAGTACTGAAGGAAACACGAGAAGAGTTGTTGGTACATAGTAAGTTCCATATAAATCATCCCACGTACCAAAACTTATTTAACAATTAAGCCATTTGCATTAATTTACATGTTTGATGTTACATAATTTTTAGTGGATATATGGCCCCTGAGTATGCTTCTGAAGGTATCTTCTCCATTAAAACCGATGCCTTCAGCTACGGTGTTGTTATTCTTGAGATTCTTACCGGAAAGAGGAGCTCTGGTAGCCAACGATCTAGATATTTCATCAATCTTCTACGATATGTGAGCTAATATACAAATTTAAGATTGTATTTATTATTATTTTTATATACAGCCAACGTTTTTGTAGAGTATCAAATTAAAATAAAACCTATGTCGTGTGACAATATTGCATACAGGCATTTGAACTATGGAAAGAGAGAAGGTGGATTGATATTATTGATGCATCAATGGGTCCTGATAGTCACTCGACAAAAGTGATGAGGTGCATTAACATAGCATTGTTGTGTGTACAAGAGAATGCAGCAGATCGACCATCAATGCCAGATGTTGTGGCAATGCTAAGCGGTGAGAGTATAATCCTGGCCCAGCCAAAGCAGCCAGCATATTTCAATGTAAAGGTGGTGAATGAAGAGCCATCCACTGATCCGGAAGTATGCAGTATTAATGTGTTAACTATATCTAACATAGTTCCGAGATAGTGGTCTTCATGTCTTGTGGTTTTTACTATCCCTCTGTATTACCTTTTGGTAATTTGCAAGTCTTAGTTTTGTGTCAAGTGTGGGATTATGCACTCGTAAGAGTTTGAAAGAATCTTCCAACCTGTATGTAATACTGAATATGCTATTTTTACACAAACTTTATTTTGTTTACAGTTGATTTAATTATGTCCACATAGTTAAGTTATTACATTTTCTGACTGGCATTATTGAAGCACATTTTCTATGGTGGCTGTACGAACTAAAATAATGTTATTTGTTATCTTAAGATGTTTCCAAAAAATGATGATCAGAACCACGTAACGGTTTGTCATAAAAATTAAACGCATGTAAACTTCCGTAAGAATGTTTGAAGAGTTGTTCATCACTTGAAATAGACTACTATTGAACACATATATTTCCATAAATAAGGTGACAAGATGATATAGTCCATGAAAGCTAGATCTTTTTGACTTTTTTGGATTCACTTCATATTAGATTTAATTTTAATGGATTTTTCTTAGTGTCATATAAGTTGCTCCAGCCTACAAATTAAGTTTCCAATTAAGGATATGAGAACCCTAGCGTGGGCGTAAACAATGATCCCATAAGGGGCACAGGGTGCATGTTATATTGGGTGGGAATAGCCTCCACTGTGGCATGTAAATGTGAGGAATACGGTATAGGGGGTGTACTACAGCATACCTATACCGTATAATACATGTAGTTCAACAACCCCCTTAATCTAAACCTGTAGAAAGGTTAAGATTATGCTTAAACTCATCTTAATTTTTTTATTGGAAGAGGTTTTGTGTAACATTCAGCTACTTGATCTTAACTAGATACAAAACGAATATCTGGTGGGACCAAGCCACAACTTGGATTTTATATTTCGCTAATGTAAAATGACCAAGTAAACTAACTATCCAGTTGATAGAAATCCTAGCCCGACCAAACCGAACTTCTCTGAATTTGTGAAACAGATGCAGTTGTCTGCCATCATTTATGCGTACAAAATTAGCAATAATAAGTTGAAGAAATCAAGAGGAATTTACTGACCCCTTTTGTTCTACGCTGCTGAAGACCTATGGAATAATTCAAACCTTAAAACGTCAGTGTTACCTTGATTGTTTCTAAGGTGCTGACCAGCTACTAAAAAGGCTGAGTTCTTAAATTAACTAAGTGAAGTGTGTTATCTATTCCGACGAACTATTTTCTGTTTTGACCCATGGTAAATATATTGTTGAGCTAATCATTCGGGAGAAGAAAGACAAACAAGGATTTCTAACTAGCTAGTGGGTCTTAGTATCTTGTCATGGTCACTATCCGCACCGTCATGATCCTCCTACTCACACTTGTTCCCTTCGCAGCTGGCGATGTATTTTGTGACAACCGTAAGGCCGTTGCCGCCATGCTCCCAAATGACACCTCTTCTTCTCCATTACACTTTTCCACCACCACCTTTGGTCAAGTCCCTAACATCATTTACGCCCCTGTGCTCTGCCGTGGAGATCACAACGTGATTGCCTGCACGGTCTCTGTAGAGATGGCTTTCGACAAACTGCATAAACTGACCACACTGGTGCCACAATGCTACTATGTTTCCACCTACTATGGCGACTATTACCTCATCTACTTTGAGAACATCATGGGGACCTTCAATCTAATAGGCGACGACTCAGCACAAATTGAAATATTAGGATTACAAGTTCTTCAGAACAAGCCATTCCTGCTTTACTTCGAGATCTCAATGATGAATATGCTATCAAAGATCTTGGAGATTTACACTACTTCTTGGGGATTCAAGTGAAGAAAATAAATGATGAGTTAATTTTTAACACAACAGAAATATGCTTCAGAAAGCAGGTATGCTGCATTGTAAGTCAACTCCTACACCATTATCATCCTCAGAATTTCTCTCTCTTGCTGCTGGAGAGCCACTTGGCCCTGAAGCAGTACAATGTACCGCAATATTGTTGGTGCCCTCCAATATCTTACATTGGCACGCCCAGATTTACCTTTCTCTATTAATAAGGTCTGTCAATTTTTACATGCTCCCACAACTACACACTAGACAACAAACCTGTAGACATTAGAACAACTTTTCAGTAGTCTTCCTCTACTCTCTTTAGTGCCTTTTCAGATGCAGATTGGGCAGACTATCTTGATGACAGATGCTCCACAGATGGTTTTGTCTAATTACAGAAAAATTCCTCAATTGGCGACTCTAATGAAGAATTGGATATGTGCTATATATATGTGTGCTTATGGGCATTAGGGACAATTCACAACTCATGACATCAAATAAGCCAAATCTCAAGAAGCTCAAAAGAAGTCATCCATACAATTTCTACTAGCTTCTTTCCACCACAGTTTTTTCTCACCGTTTTTCATAAGCCGGCTTATGCATAATCAGGAGCCCAAAAAAAGTCACTCTACGGATGTCTTATTGTGCCTCCAACATGCACCATGTCACACCAAATCACATACCGTAGTTACGTAACTATTGATACATTGTTAAATCTTTGCCATATATTATAGATCTAACGATGCCTAAAAAAACTTATATATTTATTTTTTGTGTAAAGGTTCCTGGTATTAAAAGAACCAAACGACAGTACAAAACACCTTAAGAAAAACGAAAATTATTTCGAAAATCTCGAGATGCCCTTCATCTTTAACCTCCGCTGCCGCTCCTCTCTGAGCCGGTGTGACATTCTTGCTTGCGGATGGGAAGTCTTCCAAACTGGTCTAGAAGACCCATCCGTCCCGGACCTGAAGAGGAAGGAGAAACCGGCGTTGGATCTCACCTTGATGATCTGGAGATCCCCATAGCCAGAAGAAGCCTTCAAGAAGCACACCACTCCCGCAAACTTATCGACATCGTCGTCGAGATGGGGCTCAAGACAGGGAGACCTTATTGAAAGAGGCGTTTTTAGTGTACGTACAAATAAATAATAGATGGATTGTTTATTTGCAAGTAAGCCTGTATGGACTTCAAACACACATATTTTATGAAAGCGGAGTTGTTTCTGACATGGAGTCTTGACTTTAGAGTTTGGACCGGCATATCTTAGCTAGTCAAGAAATAAGTGACGCCGTTCCTGATGGTTTCAATTAGACTTTTCAGCGCCACTATTGACTTTGGCAAGCAAAATGACAAGCGTGACATGCCATTTTTCTTACTAGACCAGGAGATGGCCGGCGTACTCCCGAGCTTAGCATGCATGGCGGATATCTCCCTCCTCCTCCTTAGCTTCCTCCTCCTAATGCCGTCGGTGACGGCAACATGGGTACTATGCGGCAACGAAGGCAACTACACGGCTAACAGCACCTACCAGTCCAACGTCGCAGCCCTCGCCGCCGCTCTACCCACCAACGCCTCCTCCTCCCCACAGCTCTTCGCCAAAGCCACCGCCGGCCAAGCCCTCGACGCGGTGCACGCGCTCGCGCTATGCCGGGGCGACACCGGCAACACCAATGCGTGCAGAGACTGCATCGCCGCCTCCTTCAAGGACGCGCAGCAGGCGTGCCCATACACAAAGGGTGCCATCGTGTACTACGACGATGGAGCCCAAGTGGGCCAACAGTCCTGCTTCCTCGGCTTCTCCGACGACAACGGCTTTCTTGGCCTGGCATCCAGCGCCATCACCGACAACGGCACACTCTTCCAGTGGTGGAACCCGGACAACATCACCGGCGACGCCCGCCTGGTAGCCAACGATGTGGACGCCCTGCTTACTGCAACGGCCACATTCGCGGCCACCGCGGATAGGCGCTTCGCCACCGTTTTCAGGGACTCGGTTGACAGTGTCATCCAGGCACTCTACTCCCTTGCACAGTGCACGCCGGACCTGTCGGCCGACGACTGCCTGGTGTGCCTCAAGATGCTCGCCGGCATGTTCAACGCCACTGTCTCTGTTCGGAAGGGAGGACGAATCCATGTGCTGCGCTGCAACATCAGGTTCGAAATTTTTCAGTTTTACAATGGCCAACCCACGAATCGACTTGTGTCTCCATCTTCCATCGCTCCAGCATCACCAGGAGGGGCTCCTCCGACAAGCAATAGTAAGTAAATGCATGTATCTATCTAAGTACTACTATTTTTTACTGTAAATGACCTTGCTGGACTTGCACTTTTACTTTGACCAGAAATTTTATTTCAGTCAATTAGACATATACTTGATGAATTTAGATTTTTTTATTTCTCTAAGCAGTTGACAGGATACAGTTGTCCTCTTGACTATAATTACCAGTGTAGTTACCAAATATTTTCATGGATATTCAATTTTAAAGGGCGTGGAATCAAGCCTTGGACAATTTCCATATCTGTAGTTGTTCCAGTAGCACTAGTTGCTTCTTGCTTCATCGCTTGCTGCCATCGGCTGAGAAGGAAAGGTGGGTAATTTGGTTACTGAAATGCTGATCAGAGTTTATGTTGTCATGCAAAAAAAGAAGCATCGCTTGAATTTCAGTATTTTTGCAGTTAAAATTAGACGCCGGACAAACCGGCGTATTGAGAACTTTCAATCTGGAGATGACCTAGTATGGGAAATGGAAAAACAATTCTCCGACTTTCTGGTTTTTGACTTTCATCAAATAATGGAAGCTACAAGTAACTTTTCCGAACAAAACAAATTTGGACAAGGTGGATTTGGTCCTGTTTATAAGGTACATTTCTGTAAGCCGTTTTAATCCTCGTTTGCAAATAAAAAAATTATGTTTGTCAAATTTTTATAAACCTTCTTAAGATATACAAAACTACATGTGCATCATAAAGCAAACCAACTGCAGTGTATTCTTGTTACGTAAATTTAAAATGTTTGATCGTAGGGCCAATTTCCTGATGGAATAGAGATATCTGTAAAGAGACTTGCTTCACATTCAGGACAAGGTTTGATAGAGTTCAAAAATGAAGTTGAAGTCATAGCCAAACTTCAGCACACAAATCTTGTTAGGCTCATGGGATGTTGCACTCAAGGAGAGGAGAAAATATTGGTCTATGAATACTTGCCAAACAAGAGCTTGGACTTCTTCATCTTTGGTACATACTTGCTCTGTACAGTTCATAGGCTAAAGTAAAGTTTGCCACATTGATGCTCCAAATATAATTGGAAACATCTCTATCTTTTTTCAAGAAGAAATATGTTTATATTTCTCATCCCTTCATAATTGTTATATCTGACTTTCAATAGTTTGTATTAGTTAGTTATTGTTTTATATGTAGTACTCACATTGAGTCCATGTGTAGATGAAAATAGAAAGCTTTTATTGGATTGGAACAAGCGCCTTGTAATAATTGAAGGAATAGCAGAAGGACTTCAATATTTGCATAAGCACTCTCGGTTAAGAATAATACATCGTGATCTTAAGCCAGGAAACATTCTATTGGACAATGAAATGAATCCTAAAATTTCAGATTTTGGTCTAGCCAAGGTATTCAACTTCAATAACAATGAAGGGAACACTACAAGAAGAATCGTGGGTACATAGTAAGCTCCTAATCAATTAAACTCCTTCGCACATTTATATTACAAGTTAGCCATATATTTATTGAATTGACGCTATTACTTCATGTGTTAGTGGCTACATGGCTCCCGAGTATGCTTACCAGGGGCTATGCTCTCTCAAATCCGATGTATTTAGCTTTGGTGTTTTAATGCTGGAGATCATCAGTGGGAAAAAGAATTCTGGTGGTGGCAATGAATATGGTGATTTCATCAGTCTACTTGGATATGTGAGTACATAGCTCTCCCATAAACATGATTTTTTTAAATTTGGTAACCTACATAAGTATGTGGTGAAATTTCAAACAGGCTTGGAAATTGATTGAAGAGGGAAGATGGGTCGAGCTTGTTGATACTTCATTGGTTCCTAGCTGTCACTGCACAGAAATGTTGAGGTGCATTAACATTGCTCTGTTGTGTTTACAAGAGAAAGTAACGGATCGACCAACCATGTGTGATGTTATTGCAATGTTAGGAAACAAGACTATGATCCTTTGCGAGCCTAAGCACCCAGCATATTTCAATTTAAGTGTACAGAATGAAGAAGCGCCCCCTTCTTATAAGACCTGCAGCGTTAATGATGTGACCATATCTATCATAGCTGCTAGATAGTTTTGTGTGATGTGGTTTTTAGTAATCCATTGTGGGATAAATCATGATGTACTGAATAAATCTAACTTTTAATAATACACAGTTGCCTATATCAGGACTTGAATGTACAGATTTCAAGCTGGCATAGCCAAGAAAAGTACAGTTTCGCTCGAACCATTTTTTCAAACAATGGTACAATGTTTTGTGGCAACAGGCGCTTTTGTTCTCTCTTAAGATTTCTCAGAATTCTTGAAAATGATCTATGGAGGCAGGATGTACATCCATCAGTTAGATAAAAAACAATCATTAAATATTCTTGAGTTGAGCCAAAAAAAATCAAAAAGACAGGTACAACAATAGCCGTGGAATGAATAAACTGACTTTATTAGAATTGTTTTACCGAATAAGGTGTTTTAATGTATACTTCCTCCGATCCAAATTAATTGAGTCGAATATATCTAGATTCAGATGTATCTGGACATATTCTAGTGCTACATACATCCGAATCTAGATAAATTCAAGTTAATTAATTTGGATTGGAGAGAGTAATAGATTCCTTTTTGAATCCGTGTGCATTACTCATGTGTGTGTGCAAATACAGTGCTGCTTAAAAACGGTTGTTATATATGGATTCAGTTAGATATGTGTCGAATCCACTAAAAATGAGAATAGTAATCCAAGTGAGAAATTGCATATCCACCATAAGTACATACTAAGGTAGCCACAATTTTTTTGGAAAGAAGCATATATTAATATCACGAGATACCAATTACACCCAGTCTCTGCAACAACGCATTACGCTGTTGGTATTACGGATACACACAGCCAAAAAAAAAAGAAGAATTACAGAAAAAAATTCCTCTATAGCTATCTATGCATTATAGCAGCGACCAACCACCACCAAGACAACACCAGAAATCCATCCTCTCTAAAAGAGACTCCTCCACTAGTAGAAACCGGGCCATTTGTACCGGTTTTTAAGTCCCATTTGCACCGATTGTGCAAACGGTGCAAAGGAATCGGGACTAAAGGTCCAACCCTTTAGCACCGATTGTGCTGCGAACCGGTGCTAAAGGGGCTCCACGTGGGCGCCTCTGGCTCGGCTGGCCTGGGGACTTTTTCCATTTAATTTAAAGAAGGGGTCAATATATATGAATGAAACTCAACCCACAATTGATGGTAATAAAATAAAATGGTGAGAATATTGTTTACATACAGGAATTTGATTTATAATACGATCTCCCTTCTCACAGGCATCTGGTGAATGAACTCCCAAACGTAAAATCCACATAAATTATTCCCGTCTACCTGCTTCAAGCACTTTACAAAAACAGAGTTCAATCAAAATAATAATCAAGGATGATAATGGTATTGAAACTAGAATCAAAGAGATGCGCGGACCTAGCTAGTAGTACTTACCAATATATGTTCAAATTGAAGCTCCGATTTACACGCACCCGGAGCCCTCTTCGTGAATCGTTTCCAAACACTTCCCGGCCAAGAAAATGAAGAAATGAGTATTATTAATTACTTGATAGGAAATGAACGAAAGTTGCCGATATAGTGTTATAATATTAAAATTATCTTTGGAGCATATCCTGCATTTCCCCCACATCTCAAGGGGTTTACGTTTCGAGTCCATGACTTTTACTAGTCCTTAGTCAGGGGTTATGATTGGAAGAATAAAATGGTAGTTGTGCACACGCATTTTCACCCCAGAGACAATGCACAAGTGTCGTCATCGTCCTGATCATCGATCATAGGTTTTAACCCCAGAGAAAGTCCGTGCTAACAAAACAATGCCTTCAACAAGGCCATTGCCAGGCACAACCAATTAAGGCCAGACCTTGTATTTTCACCGTGCAAGTAAGACTATGAACCTCTCATGTGTTTCCGCCCCCACTAACAGTCACTGCTGCAAGTCACGATCACCAAGGCAGCTCCACAATGCCAGAAGACTCAAACCACCATCGCTAGACCTCATGTCCCTGTTTCCATGACATTCTCTCCATCTGACTTCACCATGGATCGTCGAAGACATGACACCTGATGGTAACAGATAGCAGAGCTTCGCAACACTCCCTCTGAAACCAAACGGTCAGAAAAAATGGGTGTGCACAACCGAATTCCTTCCGATCCAGCAATCTCCAAGCATAGTCGCTCATGGGAGTTTGTCGGCACAGCCTTTCAGAAAATGTTGTTCTAGACCAGAACAACGAGGAAAGGCAGCCAGTAGATCTTTGTCTTGGTGCGGTAGGAGTCCGAGGACCTCCACCTTTATTCGAAAGACTCGCAGCCCCCACGCCGCCAGTCACCATCTAGCAGGAGAGGGCAACATAGGAGAGGACGGCAAGAACTTGGCTGTCGGATCGCCGGCATGACCGAGACCACCGCCAGCACCCACCGCCGAAGCCCAAGCTAAGCCCTTCGACCCGGATCGAGATCCAATCTCGGGGCATGCCCAAATCGTGGTCTAGATTCGGATCTAGGCCAAGATCGCGTGCCTTCCGGCGGCACACCACCGCCTCCCCGTCGCCTCTCCGCTGGAGTGCCTCAGACACCGGCCACCTAGCCGTGCCGCATTGTGCCCTCCACCGGCGTTCCACCTACCCCCATACATCGCCGCCTCAGACCCCTCGCCTTCCATCGTCAGATCGACAAGATGGGCGCTGCCACCACCGCCGGTGTCGGCTGTAGTGGAGGCGAGGAGGACAAGGGGTGGGGAGGAATTTTAGGGTTGGGGAAGGGGGCCTCCCGAGTCGCTGGAGACAAAGGGTAGCCACATAATTAGTAGTAGAGCTGAAATCCAAAGATCCAAGACCTACACGACTAAAAAACCAATTCAGTGTTGAAACATTGACATTTAAATACCAACTAGATGACTCAAAAACCAACTAGGTCCCACCGCAGATGCCAACAAACAAAGCACCTTCCGTAGTGCCTGGATGGATGGTCATGCACGCTGGGGCCTTGAGGAGTACGAAGACAACTCGTTTTGGGGCTTGGAGGCACTAATTAACATACCCGTGGTGCTTCCTATCAATTAGTCGTTTCTATTTGCGCAGCCACGCATGGGCCAATGATGGCGGAAGCAGTAGCCATGGTGGCCACAAAGAATCCATCTCGGGAGGGGGGTGGGGGTTGCCCATGGGAAGATTTGAGCCCCTGCCTGGGCAATACTACTCGTAGATGGCGGAGATCAATGCGGGGGCTTTTGGCTGTAGCTGTGAGATGGATCATTCGTCGGGATTCCAGTCGGTTGGCTCCTTCCCCAACGCCTAGATTTGATCCTCCTCCAGTAGCAGCCAGAGCGTCCACACGACCCACAACCACCAGTCTTGCACAACATGCTCGTCCACAAGCAACTATAGGGTCGGTGTGCCTTGCACTAGCCATAGCTCCCACTCGGGAAGCACTACGACCATTTATGGTTTTCACTACTTATTCACGCGATCATTGTGTAAGTATGTGTTTAGTGCTTTGGGTAGCTGATTTTTAGCGTTGATCTGTACTCATGTATGTAGATTAATGCATCTTAATTTGCAATGTCGGTGATCACTGCACCGTGTCTGTACTCATTCACATGGTCATTGATGCAATTTTGGTTATCACCGCCCTAGGGCTCTGCATACAAAGCAGGCGTTCACATAGATTCGTGTATGTCAATGCACATGCTACAATCTTGATGAGTTCATGCATTGTGAATAGCTAATTTTCCTTGTGTAAGTCACTAACTCAGTTGCACAACATTTGCACTCACCACTAGCTCAATTTCCTTGCATTTTCACTAGCTCAACTGCACAAAGCTTGCACACATAAGCAGCTCAATTATCTTGCATTGTCACTAGCTCAGTTGCAAAACACTTGCACTCATCACTTGCTCAATTGTTTTGCATTGTCAGCCGCTCAATTACACAACACTTGCAATCATCACTTGCTAAATCATGATATATCACTCCTCAACCTTTAGTTGTCACATGCTCAGTTGTGTTCCGATGATTGTCACAGGACTAGGACACAATCGTCGAGAACTACGTCCCTCATCTTCGTGAGCAGGAGTACATCGCCCACCACAACTACTGAGAGCAAGGGCCCATTATACTTGGGCTGGAGTAGGATATAGAGGTGTTGGAGGAGAAAAGGAAGAACAAAGAGAGGTCACCACGGATCGGGCACCACGATGTCGATCCGGTGTCACGCTGGTTCTATGTGCAAGTGAGCGGTATAGCCCACCAAAATAGCTAATGATGTTACGAAGCAGACGAAGATCAACATAATCATTAAGCGTGCCAGTACACTATAAGATTTTGCAAGTAAAGTATGATGTTGGAGTTGTATGGTGGTTGCCCGCCCTTCATGAAAGGGTAGAAGACATTCACCCACAAGACCAAGGTCGCTGTCGGCGACACCTTGGTGTTGAAGTTGAAGCCATGTGGGTTTAAGATGAAGGCTATCTGGTTTAATTATTAATAACGTGTCAGTGCTGCACATGACCCTAAACTTAAGTACTCTGTTAGTTCTTTACTTTGTTTTTTTAGAACGTACTTAAACCACGCTACTATTCTATGTTTGATTGTTTATTGGAACCTCACATCTTTTGAAAGGGGTTAACACATCTCGGTGTGTGTGTGTCGCCATACCCCTAGCACCCCAACCCCTAAGCCTCAAAAGAGACCCGTGCAAAGGGGTGGAATCGAGCCGAGGCGAGCCAGCTCATGGCTCTGCTCGGTCTGGCACGTGAAATATCAAGCCGAGCCCGGCGCCGAAACTTTTCTAGAAGCCGGCGGCTACAGTGCGCGTCTGCTTCTACCTCCAACGAAGCGTTGTAACCTTTTCTCATCTCCTGCCTGGCTCTCTTCCTATCTTCTCCCTGAGTCCCTCGCTGGGTTAGCACCGGACGTCGCCACCGAAGCCGGCCACCGCCCCCATCTGCTCCGCCCATGGCTGCCCTCCGCCATTTCTTTTGGATCCTCACAGATGCACATACACGCGTCGCTGTGCATCTAGCGTCGGGCCGTCGCCCGTCGGTCCTCCGCCGCTGGCCTGGTGCAGACTATTAGATTCTTTCTCCAGACCTCCACAACCGGCTGATCCTCTCCCTGTTAATTCTGGTTGTGCGATTTTGTAGGATCTGAGTCCTCATGATATCGTAGACCTGTGGCTTCTCTCCTATTTTTTCAATCCTGGTTCGATCTGTGTCTGTTAGAAAGATAATCTATGGATCGATGAATCCGTCTGAACAGAATATAAATGCAGCGCAAAAAATGTCCAGTAACCAAAGAGGATGTGACGTACCCTTTGTTCATTGATCGCTACATATAAGCATAGTTTAGTTCCCTGGATATTGTACTACTTGTTATGACAAATGGTATCCCTGGACCATGTCTACATATACACATAGTTTAGCTTGCTAGATTCTTGTTATTTTCCTATTGAACAGGCTGGATGGTGTCTACAGATGGATAAGAGTTTCATTCTGATGTGGTACCATTGCTTAACCTGATATTCTGGTCATTTGTTCTTCTGGAAGTCCTGCTTGGCTACTGAATTTGTTTTGTGCTGTTTATATTGCAAAGTACTTTCTAAACTTGCTTGGACTATTTGAATTTCCCTATTAGAGAATGACTGCAACATTGTTTTACTTGAATTTTGAAGTACTAAGTGCATGCATTTTTGTGGTTAACTTGTGATGTTTGCCACTATTATGGTTACAAGTGTTTCATGAAAGTTGTTAGACTGTGTTATAGATCTCTTTGTTGATTATAATTGTGAATTACTATATTTTTTGCGAAGATTATGACGACTGTTTTATTTACACCGAGCCTTCGAGCCGGCTTGCGAGCTTCACCAAGATAGCTTGTCGGGTCTCGAGCCTGAATAGCAAGGTTTAGGCTTGGCTTGTCCAACCTTCAAGCTGAGCCGAACCCGAGCCGAGCCTTGTCGAGCCCGAGCCAAGCCTCAAGCCTCGAGCTTTGTGTCCACCCCTACCCGTGCAGCCAATCATACCCGTAGGACAAAGGAAATAAGTATGGCACATTAGATGAAATGGTGATGGAACGGCTTACCAGAAACTTCACTGCTCCGTCCACAACGTTTGTATATATCAACCCAGACAAGCAACCCGGCACATATATTTCGAGGTCCGTATTTTTCTTTTTCATAGAGGGGCAGTTTCTTACTATCTCGTGAATCATAATTTGTTTGCAACCTATGTAATGCTTGATCCAAATCTTATTTTGGATAATGGCCATTTTTCTTGGCCAGGTTATTAGATTTACCCGGTCCAATTCAGTATGTAAAGTGGCATTGAGCAAGGAAATTCTTCAATAGCATGGTGCCAACACTGTTAAGTCAATAGCTTCCCGGTCCGTTGACTCTTTCACTGTTATAGTCATGTGGGTCCTTACATATGACCACTACTACTACATGCTTCCAGAACGGACCTCGAGCAACCATCCTTTGTTGGCAGACGCCCACATTATTTTGTTCTCTCCCCAGGATAGGTTACTTCATCTTCATGTCTTTCTTGTACCAAGAGAGAGTACAAGAAATGATAGTAACATAAATGGTTGCTTCGTAGAGTACCTAGAGAGAGTCTGATTATGTGCACGTATAGCAGAGTGAAGGCGGAGCGGCAGAAATGGGTACTTCCATAACAATGTCTTTTTCTCATGTCCTCCTAGTCCTTTCCCATTTCCATGTGTGTATTGGTAAAGATTGTAGTGTTTCAGCAAGATTTTGGTGCTCTGCCTTTACTCTTTGGCAGGTGTGCCATTCTGCTACATATTTGGTAATGTCTCAATTCATATTATTTCACCAGAAAGTTTGCTTTATATCCATATACATCTTAGTACTTCCAGGGTGTATTGAGTATGGTGTTTGGTGAGCTTCTCTTAGTATCACCTCTTTGCTTTCATAATTATCAGGTACAAAAATCCTTCCTTGGAACCATAAGGAATTCTCCTCCTTAAGTTCAAATGATGATGGATGTCCATCGAGTATTTTCTAAATCTCTCTAGTTATGAATGGGTCATCAGTTTGTACTTGCATGATTTCATCTTTAAGGTTCATTTCCATCCCTCCTAGAGTATTCATGCTGATATAGTAACAATAGGTTCTCCATTCCAAAACTCTAATGTGTTTGTAATTGCTTGGGTAGTTTTCTTTCTACTAGCATATTACACGTGTTTTTTGGCTTAATGCATCAACTACTACATTAGCCTTTCCTAGTGTATAATTGATGGTTAGGTCATAGTCCTTAATCAATTCCATCCATCTTCGATGTCCCCTGTTGAACTCTTTCTATGTGAAGAAGTACTTCAAGATTTTGTGAACTATGAATAACTTACACTTCGATACATATAAGAAATGTCTCCAAATTTTCAAATCGTAAACTACGACTGCTAATTCTAGAAAATGTGTTGGGTATTTGACTTCATGTGGTTTTAACTGTCTCTATCCGTATGTGATGACTTTGCGGTCTTGCATTAGAACACATTCTATTCCATTCATTTATGCATCATATATACTGTGTAATGTTTTCTAGATTCTGGTACAGCTAGTATAGGTGTTGCGGTTAACTTTTCTTTTAGTATTAAAGCGCTGTTCACATTCTTCTGTCCACACAAATGTTACATCCTTTCTTAACTGTTTGGTCATAGGTTTGGCTATCATAGAGAATTCTTCAATGAATCTCTGATAATATCCGGCCATTCCTAAGAAACTTCTAACTTCCTTTACATTGGTAGGTGTGAGCCATCCTAATATTGACTGTACTCTATTCGGGTTCACCGAAATTCCTTCCTTAGTTATCACATCTCGAAGGAATTCTACTCGGTCTAGCTAGAACTCACATTTTCTGAACTTGGCATATAGTTGGTGTTATCTAAGGGTTTGTAGAACAATTCTCAGGTGTTACACATGCTCTGTTTTACTTTTGGAGTATACTAGTATATTGTCAATGAACACTATCACGAAAGTATGGCATAAACACATTGGTCATTGGGTTCATGAATATTGCTGGTGGGTTTGTCAGTCCAAATGGTACAACCAAGTGTTCACGGTGTCCATATCCAGATACGAAAGCAGTTTTAGGAATGTCCTCTTCCTTTATCTTAATCTGTTAGTATCCCGATCTTTAAGTGAATTTTGGAGAAAACTCCTACTCCTTGGACTTGGTCAAACAAATCTTTTATTCTTGGTAATGGATATTTATTCTTGATGGTAACATTGTTGAGGTTACGGTAATCCCCGAGCATTCTTCTACCTCCATCTCTTTTGTCTACGAAGATTACATGTGCGCCCCAAGGTGACACGCTTTTTCTAATAAAACATTTTTCTTCTAGTTCATCTAACTGGGCCTTTAGTTCAACTAGTTCCATGGGTCCTAATCTCTATGGTGCTTGTGCGAATGGTGATGTTCCTGGTATCAAGTTGATTGTAAATTCTATTTATCTTTTAGGTGGCATTCGAGGTATACTTTTGGAAATACACCCTTAAATTCTCTTACTGCTGGTTTATCTTTAACCCTCATCCTTTAGAGAATTAAGTTGCAGGCCAATTTCTAATTGGTTGTGTTTCTTCCCTTGGTATGTGGTTCTTTCTCCGAAAGTATCTAGTATGGATACGATGTTCTGTTCACCGTTAACTTGGGATTTATTGTTTTCTAACCAATTTGCATCGAATATTACTGCAATTTATTTCATTGGGTATGACAAATAAATTTGCATAGTATTCCTGACCGATTTATTATAATGATTTGTTTCTCCTTACGGTGTGTTATGGAAATCTTGTCATGAGCCATTTCTATAACTATTGGTATTCTTAATCGGCTACATCTTATTTAATTTTCCTTCACAAATTCTTGTGATATACAAGATGTGGTTGATCTAGTGTTAAATAATACTTTTTTCTGGATTCGCAAAAATATTTAGTGTACCCATCGCTACTTGTTTTGATTTTACTATTTCTTCCATTTTGGTACTACTGAGTTTTCCATATACAGGTGTTTTATTATCAGACCTTCTGATTCAAAAAAAAATCCTGTAGAAATCAATTTCTTTCCTTTTAGTCGGTTCCTGCGATTTTTAAATTTTTGTTTATTTCGGCAATCGATCCTTTTGTGCCCCAACTATCGGCATTTGTGGCAACTAATTTGTCATTTATCTTTTCTCTTATGGTCCCCTTATTCGATTTGTGATAGGAAACAATACATATCCTCATTTTAGATTTCTTGGTCCCTTCTTCTTCCCTGTTCTACCAACCGAACATATTGCAAAATATTTTGCTCTGTGTTAGTTTGACCTTGTTTGGGTTGAGGAAAAACAAATTGGTGTGGCATTTCCATTATCTATCATTTGGTTTATCCTATCTAATTTTCCAGTTTGGTTTTCTACCCGTTGGTGTTGTATCATTACCCCTTCCTAGTCCTAGTGCATTTATGGCAGAACAACATGTTACATCATGCACATGCACAGTGGGTTGTTCGTTTTCAATGCACTTTCTAATCATTCACAAAAAAAATTGAAGATCCAAATACATCCACACGATATCAAACATATACCATGTATTCACATCGGAATATTTACATCTGATAGTAGATGAAGCACCATCGGGAGCACCAATATGTACCTATTTTTGCCAGACGAGTTTATGAGATTTAGGTATTCATTTGGTGGTTCGGATGTAATCTATGGGATTGAAAGTGATTTGATATCTAATCTAAAGAACCCATCTAATATTTGATTTTGATCGGGTGCCGCAACCCGGAGGAGAAGATCAATCTACCTAGGGGCAGCATGATGCGAAACTGGTGAAAAAACCTAAGATCAGCGTCATTAAACTAACCGCTCTGATGCCATGTGAAAATTATGAATCTTTAATATTTGTTGTTGTGTTGATTGACCCTTGCGGGGTATATATATAGGAGTACACGGAGTACAGCGGGGGTATATATATAGGACTACACAGAGGGTAGTCTTGGAGTACAAGATAGTCTAGAATTCTAATCTATTTCTAACTCCGTATTATATTCTAACACTTTTCAGTTGCTTTCAGCATATAGTCGGACAATCAGAAACTTTGAAACCATCAATCACGGAGTCACTTGTTTATCTAATGAAATAAATATTCATCTGCCATATGGATTGGATAGAACAAATAAGCTGAACGTCTATAACATTTCTGTTAGAATAATCGTTCAGAACCTTCAAAAGTCAAGTCTTGGCAGTTATCAAATAATGAATTTTGGAAAGAAAAATAATTAGCTCAACATCTACCAGATCAATAAACCATTTTGACCCGGACTAGATAGAACGTACCTGAGTTGGATTTAAACCATTTTGGTCCTGTCTAGATAGAACATATCTTTTTTTTTGCGAATTAAGAGCTTTATTGATTTAATCAGACAGATTACAGTCACTCATTGGAGTACTTGACAGGAAACCCAGTTTATCCATACGCACCTTCTCCTATCTTATCTGTAGTACTACCTCTATTTCATAATATAAGCCTCTTATATTATGGAACGGAGGTAGTAGCTTTCTTTGCGCATACATGAGCAGCCTGATTGGCATCACGCCCGATAAGACCTATGCTCAAGCTACTAAAAGATCCACTTAGCTACCTCATCACCTGACAAATCGGTACCAGCTCCGATCTGTTATGGTCCACTTGACTAGAAAGAGTTAGAGCAATTTTTGAATCAGTCTCTGTAAGCATTGTTTGGTAACCTCTCTCTCTTTCTATAGCTAATCGGACACCATCACGCAAGGCGATTGCCTCCATAAGTGTTGCATTTGCAATGTTGTAATACCATAGGGCTTGGGCCCTGATGAGGCCTCGTGTATCATCTCGAACAATGAGTCTCGAGCTACCTGTCATGGATCCCTCGTGGAAGCTTGCATCAGTATTTATTTTAATGACTCCTTCATCCGGATTTTTCTAGTGCACTTTCGGTTTTGGTGGCTTTGTTTTCTTCTCGTTGCCTGAGTTAGTCAGATCAACAGAGGTCGGAATAGCCCAACGAGCAGATTCAGTTACAGTCCTCCCGCCTTCGCCATATCTCCTAGCATTTCGCTCCTGCCATAAGTTGAGCTAATTATTAACTCCGCAATTCTATTTCCTCTAAATAATTGTTTTAAAATGAGAAGTCCATAATAAACCTAACGGAATGAATATTTAATTATTCTAAGGAAAACAATGCGCTACATGCATTGTACTTCAGTATGTTTTTGAAACGGAGGGAGATTAAGACAAAATAGAATTGCCGAGATAATAATTATTAAGAAAAAATAGAGGTGCACGAGCTCCAAATCGATCTGTATATGGCGAGCCCCTTGCCGAGATGACTAGCGTTCTCTGATGATCGGAGAGGCAGATGTCATCTGAAAACATTCAAACGCCAGGCTTACGAGCATAAGGCCCAAGGGTGCCCTACAATGAGCTCGAGTCGGGAGAAAGGCCACGAGGACCCATCAACATCCACATCGATGTGTCTGCACACTCATGGCTGTGACAATGGACCCCTCGGGCCAAACTCCAGCGAGCCCCTGTACAGATCCTGCTCAGGGAGGTAGCTAGTTCCTCCGTTCCATAATCTAAGATGTTTTAGCTTTTGTGAAACGAATGTGTATAACCATCTTTTAGTGTGTAGATACATCTTATATTTTGTAACGGAGGGAGTACAAATTTTTCTCCTAGACAGCGGCATCCGCCATGGTAGCTGACATTGCCGGCCACAGAGGCTTTCGTCTTGTCCTAATTGCAATGCCCACCATGCTTGATGTTGATTTCAATTGGAAAACTGAAAGGAATGTTTAGTACTTTTTAGTTGCTTTCAGCAGTCAGTCGGACAGTCAAAAACGTTGAAACCGCCAACCACTGAATCACTTATTTATCTACTGAAATAATTATTCACGGGCTGGCAGGATTCAATAGAATAAAAAATGCTCTATAAAATATATGTTTGAATAATCCTTCAGAAGCTTGAAAAGTAATGTCTTGGGTGCCATCACAAACATGAATTTGGAAAAACAACGGATGAACGTCTTCTATATCAACTCATGTATGTTCTATATATTCCCTGTCACAATCGCTTGAACAACATTAAACTTAATTTTGTATACAAAGTTATGATTTTTCCATAGTAAAGCCTTGGGGTCAATCTTCAATCATTCCAAGTAGAAACCTGGCAAAGGCCATTACAACAAAGAACAAAGGGAGAGCCATCTCATATACTTAAACTTTTTTCTGCATCTGTAGATGTTGATAGAATCTCATGTGAAGATGAACTCATTATGAATTGTGTAGATGGACCACGCCACTGAATCCCCATACAGAATTGTTGGCTGATCTCTGTCTTCAAGCTAAGAAGAATGTCCCGAATTTCAGATTAGCAGGATCTGGTGGAGATCGACAGGGGCAAATATATTGCCAGCATATGACAACAAAATGGTACTTAAAAAAATAAGCAATTCCTTGTCTCAACGGATGTCCGATTGTAGATGATGCAACCGACTAAACATCCATGAAAAACTTCTTCTTTTGTAACATAACTCTAGTGTCTAATCAATTAGAAAACTATACATGGGGGAAATATGAAACCACATAGTACAAGGAGAACACTATCTACCAACTGCGACAGATATGGTCATATCATTAATACTACATGAGTCAATAACGGTGGCCGACACTTCATTTCCCACTCTAACATTGAAATAAGCAGGTTGCATAGGTTCAGCCAACACCATAGTGTTACTACTGAGCATTGCTATGACATCTGCCATGGTTGGTCGGTCTGTTGCATTCTCTTGTACACATAACAATGCTATGTTAAAGAACCTCATCATCATTTCTGAGTGACTTTTGGGATCCAATGTTGCATCAACCAGATCAGTCCACCTCCCCTCTTCCCATAATTGCCAAGCCTGTTGCAATTTTGAGGTTGTATTATGTCTTCCAGTTTGGAAACATCGTAGGTAGTAAATAAAGTTCTAAGTGCTTATGTTTTATCTCACATATCCAAGCAGATTGATGAAATCTCCAAATTGTTTGCTTCCAGAATTTCGCATCGCGCTAAGTATCTCGAACATAATAACACCAAAGCTGAAGACATCGGATTTAATAGAGAAGATGCCCTCCGAAGCATACTCAGGGGCCATGTAGCCACTAAAATGGTATATGATACATGCCAAAATTATTTTATATACTCAAAATTTAATAAATATACTTACGCAGTAAAAATTCCGGAACGTACTATGTACCGACCACTCTTCTTGTGATGCTTCCTTCATTGTTGTTCGAGGTGGATATTTTTGCAAGCCCAAAATCTGAAATCTTTGGATTCATTTCGTTGTCCAAGAGAATGTTGCTTGGTTTAAGATCTCGATGTATGACACGCAGCCGTGAGTGCTTATGTAGGTAAAGAAGTCCATGCGCTATGCCTTCAACAATTGTTACAAGTTTGGGCCAGTCAAGTAAAGCTCTTCTTTTTTCATCTGCATATGAGACGAACTTAGTATAACAGAACAAAAAACACAAAGGAAAAATCACTAAGTACTGCCCGGTTAATGAGGAATGGAACTATAATGGGGATAATAGTAACTAAACATGGATTCATTAGTAGAAATTCAGATAGGTCAAATAACATTACATAAACTTAGTTAAGAAATGCATATGCATACCAAAGATAAAGAAATCCAGGCTTTTGTTAGGCAAGTATTCATACACCAGAATTTTCTCATCTTCCTGAGAGCAACATCCCAAGAGCCTAACCAAATTACTATGCTGGAGTTTGGCTATGAGTTGGACTTCATTTCTAAACTCTGTGAAACCTTGTCCTGAGTGTAAAGCAAGTCTCTTCACTGCTATATCCAATCCACCAGAAAGCTTTCCCTGGTAAGAATATGCATTCAAAAGTTAGGATCTTGCGGTTTCATTCCACCTATTATTAACGTTAGCTGGGTTAGTCAATGGTACCTAGTCTTGCTTATTTTTTCTATTTTTTATCTGAAATTAATTATTTCGACTGAGAGTAATTCTAATCTATTAAATCATTTTAGCATCCTAGAATAATTCCCGCTAGAATATGAAAATCACATGAGGCTTGCTTGGGTACCCCCCCCCCCCCCCAAAGGGAAATTTTGATTGTAAAACTGGCTTACCAGTCTAGGCCGTTAATTTTTTTGTACCGGTATGCGTATCTAAGGTGTTACGTACATGTCGTGGGTAGTGAAAAAAGATTTATGGCTCCCACGTGCGGTTCTGAAGCAAATTCCGTTCCACGTTCCATCTCGCTCGTCGCTGATACCACCTGCGTCGTGCGCCTTCGATTTTGATCGAACCGCATCTCCTAGACAAACCGTAAGACGCAGACGGAAGGAGAACAAGAGGTGGCCTCCTCTCGTGTAGCCGCAGTAGATCGGAGAAGATTTGGGCGAGAAAGAGGATGTAGACGGAGGCGACGGGGACGACGGTTTCTTCATGTGGACCGATCGTTCGGTCTCCGTATTTTACTCATCAAAGTACTTATATGGGGTCACGCATACGGATTAAAACAAACTGATCGGATCCGGAACAAGCACGTAACCACCGAAAAAACGGTTATTCCCTGAATGATTCCCGTGTGTGTGTGTGGGGGGGGGGGGACCGAAGCAGATTCCCGTGTGTGTGTGTGGGGGGGGGGGGGGGGGACCGAAGCAAGAGTGAAATCACATTGAAATACTAATGTACCTTGTAGACAGTTCCAAAGCCGCCTTGCCCAAGTTTGTTTTCTTCAGAGAAATTTTTTGTAGCCTCCAGTAACTGCTCAAAGTCAAACATTGAGAAATCGGAATTTTTCCCTTGCCAAACTAGTTGTTCCTCTCCTTCCGAATCCGGATGCCTGGATCCTTCTAATGTCAGCACCATACCTGAAAATTTGATTGATGGCGTGTAATTCCTCTTGAATAATTGTTTGCAGTATCTTGTTTGCTGTGAACACTACTTTATTTAGATGTTATTACCATACCTTTTCTTTGCTTTCTGAGCCGGCGAGCATATAAGAAGATACACAGAAATGCTGCTGCTGCTAGAGGAACTAGAACAATGGGAATTGCCCACAGCTTGCTCATACGCCCTGATATGTATTGACGTCATAACATGCAAACTAAACAATCAATTCACAATGGTAAGTCACAAAATCTTACTATTTGTACTTACTCTTGGGTTTCGTCGGATTCGGAGCTTGCGATTGCGGCCCGAGACTTAGCATGGGTTCGCCCCCGTAGAACTTATTCGCCTCGTATCTGAAATAACACCGTACGACACCCATTTGTCCTCCCATGCGCACGGCCATGGTGGAGTTGATCATGCCGAGGAGACGATTCAGGCACGCCAGACAGTCGCCGGCGGAGAGGTCCGGCGTGCACTGCGCCAAGGAATAGACCTTGGGGAAGGTGGTGTTGCTGTCCACAACGCCGGTGGCGAACCGCCTCGGCGTCGAGCTGGCCGCCTCATCCACGGTGTCCACCAGTAACTTGTGGATGAGGCCGGTGACGAGGGGCACGTCGCCGGTGACGTTCTTGATGTTCCACCTCTCAAAAGGCATTCCCCCCGTCGCCGGATGATCCAACGGTGTTTAAGGAAGCCGAGAAGATGTCTTCGGTGTTGTAGACGAGGATACAGTCGGCGTAGTAGGAGGCGACCGTGTAGCACTGCATATCTACTGGCGTAGCGTTGGAGATTATTTCGAACGTGTTGGCGACGCAGTTGGCACAGGTGGAGTCATCGAGGATGTCGCCGCGGCATAGGGAGAGCGCGTAGACGACGTCGGGGGCTTGGCCGGCGGTGGCGGTGGCGAAATGTACCGGCGAGGAGGAGGTTTGGTTTGGGAGGGTGGCGGCGACGGCCTTGACGTTGTCGCAGAAGGGTGTGGTCTGGGCGGCCGCCTGGAAGGGCGTGAGGCTGGTGAGTAGTAGCAGCAGGATGATCGCCATATGGCTACAAGTGCTCCTGCTTGCTGTTCTTCTCACAAGTCTAGTGCCCTTTTCTATCACCATCCCTCGCCAGTAAACAATGATTCACAATTTCTATCCAGATGATTCCCGCCCTAGACAACAACTAGGACGAAGCAATCATGCTCAATTTCTTGAACCATTCCATCACCTCACCTGGTCTTCGGCCTGCCATCTTGATAGAATAATATTGGTCAGTGGATGTTTATTAATACGTACATGGTACACATCATAGTTGTCACGACTCTGATATTTTTCGCTTTAGCCTTGTTTTATCTGGTATTTCGGTCCGTGCAAATTTGTGAGGGCCAGCAGGCTAGTTAAGACAAAGCTGCACTCCAATTGATGTACGTTGATGTTTTCCCTTTTAGCCTTGTAGCTATCATCTGGTTTCATTGAATTGTCAATAATTCTCCCCATTTTTCATTATCATCTTTGCTAGGTGTTTTTAGTGAACAACACATGTACCAGCAACAAATAAATAATTTCTCCGCAACACCTTCACAAGGGCACCTATGAATTGCAACCAGCTGCCTCAAGATACAGAATTTAATATGTCATCGTTGACCACGACGTACTGACTGAAGGAAATTCAAGGATCAAAGTTTCATCATTCCTTCGGTGACCTATACCGGACAAAATTGTAACGGTTTTGGGGACTTCTCCACCGAATGTGATGTTTAGGAGAGATTTACTTGGACCCAGATTAGCTTCATGGAATGCTTTGCTTCGGCGCTTGGCTCTAGTACAACTAGCTAGTGGGCCTGATAAATTCCACAGGAACCAACTTGGGAATGGTGAATTCTCAGTGGGATCCACATACAATGCTCTAATCCACCAGAATTACCAATTGATAATAATAAAAAAATCTGAAAGATAAAGACAACCCTAAAAAAATTGCATGGTATCTTTGTCGGTGATTATTCTTACTAAAGATAATCTTGTGAGGCAGAATTGGCATGGAAGCACGAAATGTGTTTTTTTTCATGATGATGAGACAAGTAAATATCTTTTCTTTCAATGTAATTTTTCCCACGCTATATAGTTAGTCATACAATCAGCTTCATGCTTGTATCCACCATGTAGGGTTGCCAATATTTTCAGAAATCCTACTTAGGGAAGGAGCGATTGCATTATTTGGTTGCTATATCTATGTAAACATGATAAAGTGTTTAATGATAAAAATTATTCTCTCTTGTAGGTTATCTACCAATGTATAGTTACACTTCGTTTATGGTTGTTTCTACATCGTGCGGTGTTTCGCTACTATTTATGGAAGTATTTACATGATTAGAGGATACAATAAGGGATATTTTCAGTAGATATGGATGGCAGTATGATTTTCGGATTGGCCCTCAACCCCCTTAGACGGTTTACAATTTCTCATTATGATATGTAATTCGCCTGTTTTATTTTGTTATGTGACTATGGAATTCTATCGGCTGTGTATCTATGCAGATGCCAGGTATAATACTTAAAACTCTTTAAATAATAAAACACCTTTTATCGAACAAAAGTTATACTGGAGAAAATTACAAAATCTATTACAAAAGTGATATGGGTTTCTAAAAGCTACCACTTTTTATGTTTGTTGCAAACAACTACCACTTCACACGCTGATTGTGGAAAAAAACTACCACTTTGCTCTGAACGGTCAGCTTAAGTCATTTGAAACTTTTTATTACAAGATGGGCCCACTGATGACTAATGTGGCATGTGCATTTTGCAAAATAGTCCTTTCTATGGATTTTCACCACAAGCTGTGTTGACAAAATACATGTGGGTCACAGATATTATTTTTTCCCTCACGGCCGATAATATTCTATCCTATTTTTATTTTCTTTTCCCTTCCCAATTCAGTTTCACTTTCTTGGACCATTCCATCACCCCACCTGGTCTTGAACCTGCCATCTAGATAGAATAATAGAGGTCAGTGTAACCTTCTTTGGCGTCCTTTATAATTATTAAGACGTAACTGGTGCAATTCATTGTTGTCATGACTCTGAGTTTTTGGCTTTAGAATTGCTTTATCTGCTATTCAGCTCGTATAAATTTGTGAGGGCTAGCGGGCTAGTTAAGAGACAAAGGTGCACTTCAATGTTTTCCCTTATAACCTTGTACCTATCAGCAATTCTCCCAATTATACATTATCATCTTTATCAGGTGTTTTTAATGAACAACACATGTACCAACAACAAACAATTTCTGTAGAATGTCTTTTTTTTTTTGCGAATGAATTTCTGCAGAACGTCTTAACGAGGGCACTCATGAATTGCAAAGAAACTATCTGGCCTGACGTGGTGTGTTGTATCTAGACCCAATGTCAGACTACCCGAGATAAAGAATTTAATACTCCCTTCGTCCCAAAATATAAGGCCCCTTTAACTTTCACTAATCAACAATATATAACTTTGACCGTGATTGGTACTTATAACATATTCATAAAATTTATATAAGTATATATGAAATGAAAGAGTTTTGCAAGACGAATGCAATGATATGATTTATACATCCCAAAACCATAGCATTTTGTATATATTAGTGATCAAAGTTGTGCATCAAAATCCATGAAAAAATACCATGCCTTATATTTTGGGACGGAGGGAGTATGTCACCGTCAACCACGATGTACTGACTAAACAAAATTCACGGATCAAAGTTTGATCATTTCTTTGGTGACCCTATAGGAACTCCATGATCAATACTAATAAAAATATTACGGACCTAGTATTTTAGATTTTTACCGCATGATTTACGGCCTGACGTTTAGACCGTTTAGTGGTGCGATGAAGAATGATTCTAACGCTGGAATCGACTGTTATAGATCCTTGCAAAAGTCAGTTCATACTACGCCTTATCTTCCCTATCTCTCATACTCATGCTAAGACAAGGTGTGAGTGTGGATCATGCTAAAAAAAAGCAGCTAAACCCAGTAAGAAATTGTAATCAGTGCAAAGAAGTTGAGACTGCACTCGTTCCCAACAACGTCTGTATGGAGAACCAACCCGTGGTTGGATGGTTAGTAGGGCAGTGGTACCTCCAGCCCACCAGAGTTCAAACCCCAGGTTTGACGCTTTGGTGTCTCATAAAGACGGAATATTCTTTCAGTGAAAGGCGACGTTCCCGTCGATAGCGAGGCGCCTGTGGTGACTTCGTCAATTTCAAGACCCGCCGGCTCAGTCTCTCGGAGGTGCTCATAGGGGTAGGGTGTGCGTGCGTGTGTTCATAGGGGTGAGTGTATGTACGCATTGTGAGCGTCTGCGTTTGTACTGTGTTTGTCAAAAAAAAAAAACAACGTCTGTATGCATGGCAGAAGAAGCTAACAGGACAAAGTTGCTTTTCTAGCTCTCCCTATCCCTCCCATGCCCAGGATTTCATTGACATTGTGCTTTGGCTTTCTTGACATTGTCGTTTCCTAACATCTATACTAATACTACTACCCGAAGGAACGATATGTGACAGATTTTTTTTTTATACAGGGATGGGAAAGGAACTTGTCTATATGTAGAAAGTGAAGGGAAAGCCACCAATTTATCCTTATATCATTTTTCAATTAACAACATGTCTACCAGCAACAAATAATTTCCAAACAACGTCTTGACTAGGGCACTGCTGAATTATTAAGAAACTATCTGGCGTGACGTGGTGTGTTGTATCTAGACCCAGCGCCGGGCCGTCAGACGACCAGGACGTACTGACATAACTCTTAGTAATACATAATCGATCTTGGTTTTAAATGGTGCATTTGCAACTATAGGTTTAACTACTAGTACCTACGTTTTAACTAAGTACTCCCCTATGAGTGCTATGTGGCGTGCATATAGGGTGCTCGCTAAGAGTCAGCTAATCCAGATGTACGCTCTCGTCTCGCGTAGAGGGCGCCTCGGGGTGTATAATTGTTCCCGGTCTCTAGCTGGTGGTGTGTTTTCGTTGTCTTTCCAGGCACAGAGCGGCCCCGTTGACATGATTTTCGTCTGCATTGTCAAATTTGTAAGTGTTGTGTGGTGCCTTCGGGTTGGTGATGTATATTCTTTGTTGTTCCTTTGTTGATCAATCAATAATAATGCAATAAATGTTGTATGTATCTTTTCGATGCAGAGGCCGGGGGTTGCACCCTTCATTTAAAAAAAAAAACTAGGTACTCCCTCCGATCCAAAATAAGCGTCGGAAACTTGGTACAAACTTGGATCCGAGGGAGTAGTATATCAACCATTTCCACACACAAAAACTGCGTACTAGTACTAGCTAAGGTCGTCCCATGGTACTCCCGTTGTCCAATCATCTCTAGAGAAATTCATGTATCATAATTTGATCATTTCTGCGGGTGACACTGCGAACGCCATGCTCTGCCATACATCAAATATAATTGACATGTACTGGTATTTTAATTTTCCAAGGTAATCTCGAATAGATAAGAACGTGCACGCAGTTTGTTCAGCCTTTTTATCTTGTCGTTGAACAACATCTACCTATAGTCCTTCATTGAGCGACCTACCTAACCAGTACGCAGCAGATCTATTATCGTCATTCATTAAGCGACTTGCCTAACCACCGCACTCCGGGGTTCGCAATGAGCGATCTACTAATATACTTTCATTACTTATCATGACCTTGTGTACAAAGTATCTTTTGAATTGATGGTAGGGAAATTTTCCATTCCAACCACATGTGTGGCCATCAAATTCGTACATATATAGCACTACAAAGCGAGAGGGTTCTCTGCATGTTTCACCTATCTTTCGGTGCAGTTATCTCATACATGAAGTCTTAGAAAACAAACAATGGGTGAAAATAAATGTAAGAGAGGTTTGCTTAAGAATAGAAGTCATTGGGAAAAATGTCATGGCTGGGATCTAGACAACAATGTGTTGCACTGTCCGTAATTTTAGGTGGACATTAATCTTAAGTGTCACATGTGAGGGCATATCATCTTTATATAATTGCGAGTGTGTGATACCTAATGTACGGTTTCATAGATATTCGTATTGGATCCACTGTGGGGGCGGGATCCGCTGCACCGGTTCCGAAGAGAAAGAAAAATAAGGAGCCTCGGCAACCGCAGTTGAATCAGCGACAGCTTGTGGGTCAGGCTCCGGCGGATCCTCAGTTTCAGGTTATGCAACAAGATTCACATCAGTTTGGGTACTCACAGGTGCATGTGCCGGCTGCGTATGCAGCACTGTTTCCTCCTCAAGGAATGCAGCCTCAGTACTAGTATAATCCGCATGGACAACAGCTTTCCAAAGGTATTGCTCGCCCTGTTGGTGCCCCGCATGTTCCCTCCACCGTTTCTATGGCTCCCTCTGGGGGTAAGAAGAATAAGAAGATTGTGGCAGGGGCGGAGACACACCCAGGGCAACAAGGGCCGTGGCCCTGGTCGCAAAAAATTTTCTTTCCTACTATTCGAAGAAAAAAAAATTGGCCCGGGCCGCAACACCGCGCACCGGCCGCACCCCGCGCGGAAACCCTCGCGATCGCCTCTTCGTTCCAGCGCCAGCCGCCGCCCTCTTCGTTCCAGTTCCAGCGCCAGCCGCCGCCCACGCCCGCCGCCGCCGCCAGCCACCAGCCACCGGAGGAGCCGAGGAGGAGCAGCAACGACCCGGGCACCCGGCCGCCCGTCGCGGTCGCTCCGTCACTTGCCTGGGGCCTGGCCCTGGCCGCCGGACGGCTGACCGCCACTGCGGCATCGGTGAGCGGCGACCCTACGCCCCTGCGGCCCTGCGCCAGTGCGCCCTGCTGGCTGCCCCTATCCGGCGACGGTGACCAGTCCCTGGTGACGCCCCTGGTATTCAGCTGATTGCCCCTGCCCGATGATTGCATTGTGATTAACTTGGTTAATTTTGTTTAGAATAGACAAGGACATGAGAATAAAATTATAGAATAGACTTTCACAGGATGAATAAGAACAATTTTTTGAAATTGATTCACAGGATATGGGAATAGAATCCAGAATAGACATATAGGGAATAACTATGGCTTAACAATTTTTTGAAATTGATTTCATGCTTCAAATAGGAAAGATGAAGAGATATTTTCCAACGATCTCAAGAGAGAATGAATCAATTCCCCAAACCGTAGATGTTCCTCAAACTGAAGATGTTCCTCAAACGGAAGATGCTCCTCAAACTGAACCAACTCCCCAAAGTTGTGCATGATCAAGTTCTTGTTCCTCAAACGGAAGATGCTCCTCAAACTGAACCACAGCGGGTGGCTTGATTTCTCAGATGGAGAGTTCTGAATTTGTTCTCTTATTGCATCTTATGATCAGACTATTGGGCAAGACTAATGAGTTGTCACATTGTTTACAAAGTAAAAATCAAAACATTGTTCGTGCCGTGAGTTTGATTGGCGTAACATTGGAAAAGCTTCAAGGTATCAGAGATAATGGTTGGGATGAACTCATGAAAGAGACAACTGACTTTTGTATGAAATATAACATTGTGGTGCCAAACATGGATGATACAATACCTGCTCGTGGTCGCTCAAGGGGTCGTGGATGTACAATGGTAACTTAATATCACCGCTTTAGATATGAAATATTCAATGTTGTGCATGATCAAGTTCTTGTTGAGTTGAATAATCGTTTTACTGAAAAATCTACTCAATTGTTGAGGTGCATTGCTTGTCTTGATCCAAAGAACTCATTTGCTAACTTTGATGAAGACAAACTTGTTGAACTTGCTGAGATGTATGCTGAGGACTTCTCCATGTATGAGATTTCTTTTGTCCTTAGAAATCAACTTGAGACATTCATTGCTGGTGTGAGAGGTGATTCAGATTTTCTGAATTGTCATGACCTTGGTAATCTTGCTGTGAAGATGGTTCAGACTGATAGACACATGATTTTTCCTCTAGTGTATCGTCTCATTGAGTTAGCATTGATTTTACCGGTTGCAACAGCATCAGTCGAGAGAGCTTTCTCAGCTATGAACATTATCAAGACCGAGTTGAGGAATAAAATGGGTGATGATTGGATGAATTATAGCATGGTGTGCTATATTGAGCGAGATGTATTTCACTCTATCAATGATGATGATATTGTATATCGTTTTCAATCATACAAGTCACGCAGAGGAGTTTTACCTCGTCGTTTTGGTAAGTTCTCATATTTATATCAATGATTGACTATTTCATTTCATGCTTATGCTTTTTCTTATAAAATATTCTTGATTTTTGTAGGTATTGGTTCTTCTTCTACTAGTGATGAGGTTATGGGAGGGTCAGATGAACCAAACGAGTGATTTAGTACTATCTTTTGCATTCCGTACTACTATTTCTAGCCTTTTAGTCATCTCTTATGTACGTTTCTGAATTGTTAACACTGGATTTACAAATATATGTTCATGTTTGCCATCGTACCAATTTCTTTTTGCGGTATTACAGGATTTTTTTCTAGTAGTTTTTTTACGCTTAGATTTTGGCCCGGGGCTTGCTCCATTTCTGGCTCCGCCACTGAGTTGTGCGATGTTGGAAGTGTGTGGTCTCATGGTTCTAAAGATTGTAAGGTGATACATTACTATTATATTTGCGATATTTCTTCTTACCCCATCTTGAGATGCCTAGTACTGAAGAAGCCGCGGTTGTCCCCTTTTATGGCTGGCATTGGTAATGACGCAACTTTGTTCACACAAATCCCTGATAGTGTGGTTCATGATCATATGGCACTAAATCAGTCGCCTATAGCTCTCGTGGAAGTATCTGGACAGTCGGTTGCTGCGGATGTTGTTGAGAGGAAGATTGCAAGGAGGTGTTCCGTTCGTAACTAGTGGAAGTGGGAGGCTATGCCTTATGGAGAGAATGCTTTCTTAGTCAGCTTCCCTTCTTTCGAGGATTTGGACAGGGTGGATGGAATCCAGGTGCTTGTCCCTTTATGTACGACTCAAATTACTATCTCTGCTTACAGGTCACAAGAGGTTCCCCATAAGTGTGAGCTTCAACAATTATGGCTGCATGTGGATGGGGTGCTACATTCTTTACGCTCCTTTCGGGGGCTTTGGGCTATGGGTGGCCTCAGGGGAACTGCGTCGGATGTTGATCTGGTTAATCTGAGGAAATGTGGTGTTGTTCGTATCCTTGTTTCCATGTTTGATGCTATGGTTTTTCTGAAAAAGCAGGATTCTTTAGGTTTTTTGTCAGTTCTGATGTTGTGGTGAAACTCAAGGGTTATGAGTTCCGTTTCAGTAGAGAACCTGAGGAGTATTTTCCAGAACCAGATCTTACCCCTGTCATATGGACGAGGAATGATGATTATTCTGAGGATGGTACCAATGGAAAATCTCTGGATGATGTTATGGATACTTCTGAGCTTCACTAAGTAGGTTTAACTCTCTTATCGTTATAGTGATAACCGGTTTCCTCTGGTTTCACTAAGTCGGACTACCTCGATCAACACTTAATCGAGTAGCGCATGGCCATTCTTCTGAATCATATCACACGAGAGGGCCCACATAATATCTCTCTAAGATGGAGGGGCAAATTCCGTCTTGGCTGATCCACCTCATGCAACTTGCTTCGAAGTGAGACCAAGACCACCCTTATGACTCCCAGTTACGGTGAGCGTTAGATAGAGTCAAAGCCGGATTTTTCGCAACTCGGATCGCGCGATCTCCTCAGGTCTAAGGATTCCATTGTGTTAGTCCGAGCATATGACAATGTGTTCACGTCCCACTACCATTTGGATCGTTCCAACTATCGTACCTCTTCGGACTAGCCAATCCAAGGCGGATAGCATCTCCATGGTCATGACAGGTAAAACATTGTCATCTTCTGACTTACAAATTAGTCTCGGTGGTGGGTTTCCCTCCCAACCTCAAATGACTAAGGACAAACTGCTAAAGCTAGATACAAGTATATGGTTCCACACCTGCAACAATTGCAGTGACATATACAACTATCTCTAATCCGGATTTTGGGTTACAAACACCGACGTCCACGGCTTCCACTGCGCCATCTCCTACGGCACGGATCATCGCCGTTTGCGCATGGTCTAGATCACGCTACCGGGTTCTTCCACACCTACTTCGAGCACCGCCTCCGCACTTTACAAGATAACCTACATGGCCATGTCTCGCTATCATAGGTCCCACTGACTACCCTATCACCACTCTAGGCATCGAGCACGACCACCCCAGGCCGCCGCTGTTTTCGTCGCATTCTACATCTTCGTCCACTACAACTTTGCCGCCAGCGTCATCGCCTTATCCTAGACCACACCACGTGCTCATCTACTCCGACAACCGCAGAAAGTATCAGCCTCTCTCCCTTCGCCACTCCGCGCCTCGCAACTGTTCTAGAGGCCTCCACTGCTAGTCTCTCTGACATGGCGAAAAGTTCATGATGGTCCCTGCCCCTTGCGTTCCTGAGTCTGGCAAGCTCGGATTGATGCCTCGTCTTCATCGGTTTCGACAATGTCTTCTTCGACATCGACCCCTCTACGAATGTCTTGACCGCATCACTGACGAGTTTTTCTTTGCATACTCGGTTCTGGCAAAACCGGAATATGTGTCCGTCCCAACGTGCACCTAGTTCTGGCAAAACTACGGCCGCACCTCGTCCTCGACGGCTCAGACTGCATCGGCTTCAGCATCGACACCCTTGACTTGTCTCCGTCATTCTACTCGCGTACTATGCACCCACGGCTTCATGTGTAGCTACCTCGACACCGGCACCCGACCACGACATTGACCACGGCAACCCTCACACGCTACCTAGACCAAGGTTGCAGCGCTCACCGCGCCCAACTCTCTCGGTTCCCTTGATATCGGCATAAGGGCTACCACCTCGCTTGAGCATCATCAGTTTGCTCTACAGTGCAAGCTACCACGTCGCGACACCATCCACGACGTTTCAGCTCGGACTATGGGGGATGTCACCCCACTGGTTCTATTTCGGTTTGTCTCCAGTCCGACTGTCCGCGATATTCCAGTTGTTTACGACTCTACCGCTACGACTATGGGGATGTTAGAGTATTGTGTATACATTCCTATGTAGTCCTAACTTGACTTGTACTACAAAATGATCCTCCGTACGCATATATATACTCGTCCATCTGGCTCAATAAAACATCCAACATATTCCGTCAATCCCTCCCTACAGTTACCATGACATATTGTATAGTTATTTTTATCCAAGATTCTATGCAATGTTTTTTGATTAATACGCCAAGTTAACATTCAAATAGTCAGTCATTGGGATTAGGTGTGCAACTGTGAAGTATATAAGTCGTGGTCCAAATAATGAAGGTTTATCTACCGGAGAAATGGTTAGATATTGTTTAGTTAATCTTAAAACTAAATAACAAAATATATTATCTTAATGAAATTACTTTGAAATAATTTTTCCCACTCGGCCCAAACAACTAATCAATGGTAGAGTGGATCATGACGAGGAGTCGATTCAGGCACGCCAGACAGTCATTGGCAGAGAGGTCCGGGGTGCGCTGCGCGAAGGAGTAGACCCTTGTGCATTTACACGAGCAAGATAGGTAAAGGTCTTCAACAACCAAATGTAGTGCCCTGTCTTTAGTACAACCACATTGCTCATTAGTTTTCTGGTAGGGACATCCGCTTATATATAACATGTTCAGACTAGCAACTCCTCTATATTTCCATATGCACGAACAGCTTCACTATTTCTCCGCTACCCAAGTTAGCACAATAAAACAAATAGAGACATCAACAGTGACATACTAGCAGAAATTCCTAGAGGCAATTCTAGTTTATAGAATAGGAGGCGGCGGGAACTAGACGCTTGGGAAGCCTATCAACGAGCATCCTATGTTGATCGATTCTCTGGTGTCTGACAGTTCTTTACTGGCTGCAGTTAACAGCCCAATGTTGGATGATATATCTCTGCTTAATTTTCTTCAACTCCACCTACACCGAGTGATAACACCCGACAGAGGCAGTAGCCCATACTAGAGAACGATCCCAGAGAACGGATGTTTAACACAAGAACTAGACTAGTGTATATAGAGACGTAGAATACTCTAGTTGCCAACGTAAGCTTCTTTCTCCGGAAAATAATACTGTAATTATTATTATCCTAGATCTATCGTATGAAATCAATAAATCAGGTCTAACTAGTCGGTTCCTTCCATGTACAAACGAGACGGAAGAATTCCATCATCCGGATCTTGCTCGCGTGCATGCGCATCCCCAGCGTGGGTGATTACCTCTGTTTTATTGCAGTTCCTTCAAATCCCACTCGAGACAAGGTCACGGACATGAATTCCGCCCAACAAGTACTAATTCTAGGCCAGATGACGGCATTGCATTTCTTCTTGGTATCTAGGTATCGAGGTTCTTAAGATTAAGAACAAATGTCTTCTTAGCAAGTGATTGCATAAATTATTAGCAGAGGAAGGGGTTTGGCAAGAATTACTTCATAATAAATACTTAAAGAATAAAACCTTAGCATAAGTGGAGCCCAAACCAACTGATTCACCTTTTTGGAAGAAACTAATGGGAGTAAAAGATTAGTTATTTTCTAGAGGAACCTTCAAAGTTGGGGACGGGAGGGACACTAGGTTCTGGAAGGATGTTTGGTTAGGAGAGAGGCCTCTCACCGAACAATACCCAACTTTATATAATCTTGTTCATAGGAAGCACGTCACTATACATTCAGTTTTGTCTCAAAATCCTCTAAACATTAGTTTTAGAAGGACTTTGTCCGGAAACGTCTGGGATGCATGGCTGCACCTATGCGAACGACTGATGACAGTAACACTGACGCATGAGTATGATAGATTTTTGTAGAACTTAACGGAGAATAAACTATTCTCAGTTAAGACTATGTATGAGGACCTTATGAATGCTCATCCTAATTTCCCCACGCGATATCTATGGAAGATTAGAATTCCCACAAAAATTGAAATCTTCATGTGATTTCTTAATAACAAGGTTTTATTAACTAAAGATAACTTAGCTAAAAGAAATTGGAATGACAGTAAAACAATGTGTCTTTTGTGACGAGGAAGAAACAATTGAGCATTTATTTATTGCTTGTCCTTTAGCTAAAATTATTTGGCGTATGATCTTTTGTACCTATAATTTACCTCCTCCTACCAATATCACTATATGTTTGGGAATTAGCTAAATGGGGTTGATAAGGATAATAAAGATCGGATTCGTATTGGCATTTCGGTCATTTGTTGGTCCATTTGAAAATGTCAGAACAATGTGAGGGTTTCATTTTTTTGCAGGTTATCCTTATGGAGGCGCATTGGATCCAACTCTGGTCTTTCCTTCTCCAAGAGCATCAGAGGCAACCCATGGTTTCTGGGTGCACCCATCTTGTGACGGTCATTTCAGATTTTTTCAGCCAGGCTTCGTGGCGTCATTATAGTAGATTCAAAGATGTATAGCTGTGTTTTGATCTCTCTTGTGAGACCTCTTGCTTTGTTCAGATGGTTGGTGTTTATATCAACCCTATCTGACGAATGATTTCATAGACCTTTTGTACTCGTTACTGTTTTTATTAAATAAATGGCTGTGTGCACCCTATGGATGTAGAGGCCGGGATTTCCCCCATTTCAAAAAACAGAAGGAATCATGGAACAGGGGAGACTTTCTCGGGAGAATGTGGTGGTTGGTGTACATCCAGTGGCTGAAATCAGCATACCAGTTGCTATTGTGCCTAATAATCCTGCCGCAAACCGTAGTGTGATGAGCTTAAATGATAAAAGGAAAGATATACATGTAACATTCCAAAAATCTTCAAATTTTTAAATATTAATTTAGTAGAACTTATATTTGGCTTTCCTGACTTTGTTTAAAATTTTCAAACGAAAAGAAACTTTTCAAGGTTTATTGAAAGAATACAAACTTTGTTTCCAAATAAAATGGATATGGTTTAGTTGAGTAGGAAAAACTATATTCCAAAAATTATATTGATATTTTTGTTTTAGGGAAACCAAAGGTATTTAAATTTGGGGTTTTATAAAAATCCAAAATCATTTTTCAAATAGATTTCTATATAAATACTTTAGCATAAAACAAAACTCTAGAAAAAACCTAACTTAGGTTAATGGCCTAAAAACATTATGTCTTGAACATTTCCCTTTTCACCTTTAGAATGTTTTGTTTTGAGAAAACAATAAACCCAAAAATGGGAAACTATTATGCAATGACATTAATTTTTTTTTGCTATAATGATACATGTGTTGTGAAGTGTGCTATTAAATAGAATCTAGCCATTTAGACGCTTGAGAATTATTCTGGAATTTCTAAATATGTTTTTGAGCTATTTATGGAGCTAAAATAAATAAAACAGAAAAATGGGGAAAAAGAAAAAAAAGAGTCTAGACAGCCACCGGACCGACCTAGCTAACCAACCCACCTAGGAGCCCCTCTGTCTCACTTTTGGCCTAGCTCTGATGTTTTCTTCATGTATACTTTCAGGTATTTTTAATGTTTTCTTTCCAATATAATTTAAACGGTGATGCCACTAATAAGTGATATTCTAATCATTCGTCATGCGACATTTTAGTATTACTGTTATGGATGTGATTTCATGATGAGGTGGTGCAAATGAAGAGGAGGAGATGAGGGCCTTTTATAGGGGGAGGGGGCTTCTCCTCTTCCCTCGTTTATTCCCTCATTCATTTCCTCATTCATGTGAGTGAAACCACATTTCAATTGCATTACATTCCCAAAGCATAAAAGCATTTCTCTCTTTAAATAAAAACATTTTATTTATATTATTCAGAATTTTATTAATTATTTTAATTAACAAACATTCACATAAACCCGTTGCACTGTTTCAATATTACACCTGAAATCATTTTCAAGGTTTGACTCAAAACAATTTTGGTGATCATTAAAACAATTTCAGCTTTATCAATATTATTCTCGGGTACATTTTATCTAGAGAGAATTCCTTATTTGACACTAGTTCCTAATATGTTTCCTTATTTGACACCGATTTTTTTCACTTCCCTATTTGACACCAATTGTAATTTGTATGCCTTATATGACACTCTAATGCATCTTGAGAGGTAACGGTGTTAATTGAGGACCTACAATGACGCTTTTACCCCCGGTGCATTATGTGACAGAAAAAGTACAATACAAATGTTACTATAGTGTGATATATTTCGTAATCATTAAATTACCAAATGGGACCCAAAAAAAGTCACCGAATTAATTTTAGTGCGGTAAAGAAAGGAATGCACGAAAGCAAATCTTAGATTTACTCAAATAAATGGTCATTAGTGTTAAACTGAGGTCAGGCACTCCCATCCTTCAGCTTGGACTACGTTTGCATGGAGTACCGGCTCCGCACGCACGCACAGGCAGAAGGAGGAAGATGGAGAATTAAGCACACGCAGAAGAAGAAGACGGAGAATTGGAGACGAAGCAATCTAGGCCTGCCTGACAACCTCGTATGTGTTTTTTTAGAGATCTCATCTTCTTAGCTGGGATGGCTGTACATGGTTAGAGAGTTAATATTACCGTGTTGGGTTTGTGGTTCAAGAGCACGAGTGAAAATTAGTGATGTTGGGCTGCTTAAGAGCTGAGCGGTATTAACAAATTAGTAGGAGCTGACAAGGCATACATGGCATATCCTTTGAGTCCGCCCTAGACGATGAATTGTGCATGCACCTCTAGTTGTTCGAGCGATAAGCGCTATTGTCAAGGGCTTTGACTAAACTAGGGGTATATTCGTCCAACTAGAAAAAAGTTGACGGAAGGATCTAACGGAACCGACGGTAGTGTCATATAAGGCAAAAAAATTACACTATGTGTCAAATAAGGAAGTTGAAATATTTCAGTGTCAAATAAGAAATCATATTGGACACTAGAGTCAAATAAGGAATTCTCTCTTTTAGCTACCACTTACTGTCGGAGACCTTAAGTGTGTCACCCTATGGTTCGCGAATAATGCAGACATGACATACACCTCCCTTATCAATAACCAGAAGCGGGACCTAGAGATCCATACTAACTCCCACATATTCAACGATGACTCTAGTAATCATGTGAATCATTAACGTCATAACCAAATTATTTTTTCTCGCGATATTTTACTTGTCCGACATCCGATCATAGGTATAAACTATACCCTAGTTTGATCTCGTTCCCGACAAGTACTCTTTACTCATTCTATGATACAACATCCTTGTGACCTAGTCACATGCTTGCAAGCGGTGTTGATGTGATATCACTGAGAGGGCATACTCCCTAATGGCTCAGTGTACGGCGCCAGAAAGATGCTGGTGCGGTGTTGATGTAGAGCTTGTTGGGAACCCCAAGAGGAAGGTATGATGAGCACAGCAGCAAGTTCCCTTAGTTATGAAACCAAGATTTAATCGAACCAGTAGGAGCAAGGAAACACCCCAAAGGTGTTGCTAGCTGAGCCTTGGCATGGCGTACTACCGGTGCTAGTAGCAACGTGGAGACCTGCACAACACAACCACAGAACTTTGTCCCCAACTTGCGATGAGGTTGTCAATCTCACCGTGTTTTGCTGAAAACAAAGGATTAAACGTATGAAATGGAAAGAAATAATAGTTTGCGGAAAGTAAACACAAAGCTGTAACAGTTTGTAGATTGTATGTAAAAGAAAAGACTGGGATCCATAGTTCACTAGAGGTGGCTCTCCTTAGATAGATAACATGCTGAGTGAACAAATTACATCGGGGCAATTGACAAACATCGAGAAAGCAATACATGTATATACTAATCATCTTGACTCCTTTGAGACTTGATTGAGCATTACAACATTATACATAGACCGCCATCCAACTGCATCTATGACTAATAATCCACCTTCAGGTTATCATCCGAACCCCCTCCAGTATTAAGTTGCAAGCAACAGATTATTGCTTTACGAGCTGCGTGTAAAGTAAACAATACGATTGTTCTATGAACAAAGGATTGTTGTTTTCTCCCTAGTAGCAACAACACATTTAGTACCTTAGAGATTTCTGTCACTTCCCCAAATTACCAGAGGCATGAACCCACTATTGAGCATAAATACTAACTCTTGGAGTTGCTAGCATCTACTTGGCCAAGATAGCTACTAACAACGGAAAGCATGCAAGATCACAAATAACAAAGACATGATAGAATCAATAATCAATCTGAAATAGCATCTCAATATCCATCGGATCCCCGCAAACACAACATGCAAAATTACAAATAGATGATCTTGATCATGAACGGAGCACACAAGATCTAAACATGAAAGCACAAAGGAGGAGAACCAGCCATCTAGCTACTACATGGATTCGTAGTCCAAGGATGAACTACTCACGCATCACACCAGAGGCTTGCATGGTGATGAAGAAGGCCTCCAGGTTGAATTCCCCTCTCCGGCAGGGTGCCGGGAAGAGCTTCAGATCCCTCCCGATCTAGGGATGGAGATGACGGCGGCTATAGACTCTTTCGTGGATTTTTGATCGGGTACCTAGGGTTTTCGTCCCGAGGGCATCTTATAGGCGGAAGGAGAGGCCGAGGGGGTGCTGGGGTCGGCCAGACCACTCCCTGGCGTGGACCAGGCCTGGCCGCACGACCAGGTGGTGTGGCCGGCCCCCAGCCCTTCTTCGTCTCATATTTTGGCATCTGATGACTTCCGGAAAAATAGGCACTTTGGCTTTTGTCCCGTCCAATTCCAAGAATATTCATTTTCTGACTTTCCTGGAACCAAAAACAGCAGAAAACAGGCAATTGGCACTGTGGATCTTGTTAATAGGTTAGTCCAAGAAATCATATGACAAGTACTCCAAAGTGTGGACAAAACACAAGAAAGTGGATAAAACCGAGCATGTAACATCAAAAATTGTAGATACATTTGCAATGTATCACTCCCCGTCATTAGGATGGGCACTCATGATCCATGAGCCTCAACATAAAACTTTTGGAATACCTGAACCCACCTTTATAGTCACCATGTTACGTGTGATGTTTGATGTTACCAAGGCACTCTTTCAGTGGTAGCAATTGACATCGTCTCATGGTCTAAGGATTAAGTCTACTTCGTATATGTTTGATGTAGCAATGAAACTTCATGACTAGATCGTATTACTAAATATAATTTGGGTGTATGTTCATCATATCATTCTTCTAATAATATGATCTCGTTATTAACAATATCCAATGTTCATGATCAGTAAACATTGATCATCTGTTAATCATCAAGCTAGTTAAAATGAGAGGCATAACAAGGAACTCTGGTTTGTTTATTAAACACACATGTATTAATGTTTCTGATTAAATTCTAGCATGAGAAATAAACATTTATCATAACATGGAATAAGATAATAACCATTTTATTATTGCCTCTCGGGCATATTCCCTTCAAAATTCCCCGCACCCCTCTCCATATTCCCCTCCTTTCCCAACTCCGAGAGCTGCCAGGGAGCCGGAATTTATCACCGGAGTTCGCATCTGTCCCCACCGTTTTTGAGTCACGGACATTGACCCAGTGAGTCCGAACCGCCCCTTTTTGGTCCCTTTTCTTCCTCTTGCTCGAGAACTCATCCTCAGCCCCTTTTGCCAATTGACGACAGCATCGACGATCGAAGCTCGCACCTCGATGTTGTTTTAGGAAACGAGAGTCGACACCGCGACCTCCTTTGACCTCCTTGAATCCCCACATCGTGTCACCGAATTGACCCATTGACATTTTTTATAAAAAACATCAAGCATGGGGATTATAAAACTGAAATTCACTTGCGCCTTTCGAACAACTGGGAAAACCTCAATTCACCAACAAAGGGAGGCGATGCATGAGCACAAGTGAAGGGACGCTAGTCATCCCACTATCATGTCCCTCGTTAGAGCCATTGGTGAACCAGAGCACCTGAAGCCTTTGTGTGAGGAGTGAGATCGAACACGACCACTGAAGGCACAATTGCCCCTCGAGGTAGATGTGTGACTTAGTAGTGAGCACGATGCGAGAAGGCACTAGTACAGGTCAGGTCTATAATGCCCCCTCCCCCTGATACGTCCATTTTGCATCACTATTCTATGTCTTAATTCACTATTATTCATTGATATATTTCGTATTGAGAGGTGATACTTATGTTATTTCATCTGTTTTTGCATGGTTGATGACTTTTGGAGCATGGACCGCTGCAGTCAGGATTCTGATGGAAAAGGTGCTGTTTGGAGGCAAAATTCGCGAAGATCAGAAAATCCGGGAAAATATACGGAAAATTCTATTTTTCCAGAAGACTCAAGATGCCAGAAGATGGAGTCGAGGTGGGCCACAGGGGGCCCACACCACCCCATGGCGCGGGCAGGCCTAGGCCACGCCAGGGAGTGGTGTGGCCACCCTGGCCAACTCCAGCCTCTCCCCTCTGGCGTATATCTTCCTCCCGAAACCCTAAGACTCGGGGAGCGACCACAGAAAGATTCCGCCGTCTCTGCGGGGCGGAAAACACCGAGAGAGAAAGATCTCTCCGGCAGATAGATTTCTGCCGGGGGAATTCCTTCCCGGAGAGGGGAGATTGTTGCCATCAACACTAGCATCAAGCTGGACTTCATCGGGATCATCATCATCATCATCACCACCATCATCACCATCAACACCCTCATCACCATCTCCATATTGATGTAGCAATTGCGTTGAATCTTGCTATAGTTCATAGGGGAAACTTTCCCGGTGTTGATTACTCTTTGTAGTTGATGCTATTGAGTGAACCATTGAATTATTGTTTATGTTCAGATTGTTATACATCATTATTCCATCTCTGATCATGATCCATATGATGTCTTGTGAGTAGTTCGTTTTGTTCTTGAGGACATGGGAGAAGTCTTGTTTTTAGTAGTGGAGTTGCGTTGAGAAAGATTCAATAGATTGTTATTTAAGTTGTGGTGTACTTCTTCTAGTGGTGTCATGTGAACGTCGACTACATGACACTTCACCTATATGGGCCTAGGGGAATGCATTGTGTATTTGGCTACTAATCATAGGGGTTGCCGGAGTGATAGAAACCTGAACCCCCGTTAGAAAACCATTGCACAAGGGACATAAGGGTCTTAGAGTTTAAAGCTGTGGTTAGGTTTCTACCTTAATTACTTTCTTGTACTTGCGGATGTTTGCAAGGGGGTTTAATCACAAGTATGTATTAAGTCTTGGATGGGACGGTACATTAGCACAGGTTCACCCACACAACACTTAGCAAGCTAGAGAAGATTAATCGACTATATGAAGCGAAAGCACTTGACAGTCTTCCCATGTGTCCTCGAGAACGTTTGGTCATCTATAGAAATACAATCGGCTTGTCCTTTGCTGCATAAAGGATTGGGCCACTTGCTGCATTTATTCCTACTGTATTTTATTTACTCGTACTTTGTTTACTTGCTCTATCGAAAACCCCTAAAAATCCGTTTGCTAAGTATTTCCAGAGAATTCCTGATCCATACCACTAGCCAACACCTTCTACTCCTCGTTGGGTTCGATACTCTTACTTATCAAAAATACTGCGATACACCCCCTATACTTGTGGGCCATCAAGACTATTTTCTGGCGCCGTTGCCGGGGATTGAAGCGCTATTGGAGAGTGGAGCTGGTAAAGGAAACTTCTACTGTGAGTATTGTTTACTTCTGCTAGTTGCTTTATTTTCGTTATGGATAATTCGCTGAGTTTCTTATTTGGTAATACTACTACCACTACTAAGGTAGTAGATAAGCCACCACCTGCTGAGAAAGATGTTTTCAAAATACCTACAAGAATTATTGATCGTGTTATGGATAACTACTTTGTTGGGGATGGAACTGTCCATCCCGGTGATCATTTACTCTTTATACACGAATTATGCGGGTTGTTCAAGTGTGCAGGTATTACTACAGATCAAGTTAAGAAGAAGTTATTCTCATTATCACTAAAAGGAAGAGCTGAGGAACGGTATAAGCTGTTGAAGAATGGTCAAGCTCTAGAATGGGAGGAAATAGTGCCTCTCTTTTATTCAAAGTTTTATCCTCCTAGTGAAATTCATAAATATCGGAATCAAATATACAACTTTTGGCCTCTTGATGGACAGAGTACTGCTCAAGCTTGGGGGAGATTGAAGTTACTAATGCTAAAATGTCCCATTCATGAGCTCCCCAACAATATTATTATCAATAACTTTTATGCAAGGCTCCCTCTACATGACAAGGATTTATTGGATGCTTCTTGTGCTAGATCATTCACTCGCATGGAAGAAGAAGTTAAATGGGACCTTCTGGACCGTATTCAAGACAATGCTGAAGCTTGGGAGAACGTCAAAGGTAGAAAGTCAGGTATAAAATATGATTATGAATGCATTGAATCTTTTATGGGAACTGATGACTTTCAAAATATTACTAATGCTTATGGTCTTGATTTGCAAGTTATTACGAATTGCTTTAGAGCTTTTGTTTCGTTTATTGAAATTCCAAAAAAGGGATGGAATAAGTACCATGCGTCTTATAAAGATATTGTTGACCATGTTCCTATTGGGAGCACTTAGTGTTGCATTATTGATCATATCCTACCTGAACCTTACATCGAGAAGATTCCCTTCCTAGATAAGGTAAAGGATCATCCTATGATAACTAATGTAATCACTAAAAGTGGAAAGAAAACTGTAAAACCTAATGAACAAATAAACATTGAACCTGTCGTAGCAATTGTGAAAGACCTTGTTACTAAAAGCGTAGAAGATGGGCACATAGTCTTCTGTGAGGATGCTTCCAATATTGTTTCACATCCCAATAGATCTAAAAAGGCTAGTGTTCCTGTGCTTTCTGTTAGAATTGGTGATCATTGCTATTATGGTTTATGTGATATTGGTGCAAGCTCTAGTGCTATTCCTTATGAGCTTTACAGAGAAATTATGCATGAAATAAGTCCTTGCGAGTTGGAGGAGATTGATGTGGTTATTCACCTTGCTAATAGAGAGACTATCTCTCCAATTGGCATTGTGCGAGACGTGGAAGTCCTTTGTGGTAAGATCAAGTATCGTGCTGATTTTCTAGTACTTGGTTCAACTGCTAGTAAAACTTATCCTATCATTTTCAGTAGACCTTTCTTGAGTACTTGTGGTGCTATTATTGATTGCAAGAGGGAGAAAATCTTGACTAAGTTTGATGGGGAATCTTATGAGTTTAATTTTTCGAAATTTACTAAAGAACCTTGCGAAGAGGAAACCCCTAATGAGGATTTTAGAGTTGAACAACTTGCTTCTATCTCTCTTGCTCCTAACAATGCTTTGCAGCAATTTATGGAAGATCACGAAAGTGAGATCTTCATGGATGAAAGGAATGAGATTGACGAGATCCTCCGTCGTCAACCCAGGTTGCTTAAACATGAGTTGCATGTAGAAGACTTGGGTACCACTTTTCCACCTAAAGGGGACCCGTTCTTCGATCTAAAACCTCTCCCTGATGATATTAAATATGCTTTTATTGATGATAAAAAGATATATCCTATTATTATTAGCGCTAAACTTTCAAGGGAGGAAGAAGAAAGATTATTGGAAGTTTTGAAGAAACACCGAGGAGCTATGGGCTATACTCTGGATGATTTGAAAGGGATTTCACCTACTATATGTCAGCATTCTATCAACATAGAACCAGATGCGAAGCCAGTAGTGGAGCACCAACGATGTTTAAATCCGAAGATGAAGGAAGTGGTAAGGAATTTGGTATTGAAACTCCTTGATGCTGGTATTATTTACCCTATTGCTGATAGTGAATGGGTTAGTCCTGTTCATTGTGTTCCTAAAAAGGGAGGTATTACCGTTGACCCTACTGATAACGATGAGATTATTCCTCAAAGAATAGTAGTAGGCTATAGGATGTGCATTGATTTTAGGAAAGTCACTAAGAAAGATCACTACCCGCTTCCTTTTATTGATCAAATGTTGGAAAGGTTGTCTAAAAAGACCCATTTTTGTTTTCTTGATGGTTATTCTGGTTTCTCTCAAATTGCTGTTAAACAACAAGATCAAGAAAAAACTACTTTTACTTGCCCTTATGGAACTTATGCTTATAGACGTATGACTTTTGGTTTATGTAATGCTCCTGCTACTTTCCAAAGGTGCATGTCTGCTATCTTTCATGGCTTTTGTGAGGAAATTGTAGAAGTGTTCATGGATGACTTTTCTGTCTACGGAACTTCTTTTGATAATTGTCTGCACAACCTTGATAAAGTTTTGCAGAGATGTGAAGAAACTAATCTTGTTCTTAATTGGGAGAAATGCCACTTCATGGTTAACGAAGGGATTGTTCTTGGGCATAAAGTTTCTGAAAGAGGAATAGAAGTTGATAGAGCTAAGGTTGAGGCAATTGAGAAGATGCCATGCCCAAGAGACATAAAAGGTATTCGTAGTATCCTTGGTCATGCTGGTTTCTATAGAAGGTTTATTAAAGACTTTTCTAGGATATCAAAACCCCTTACTAATCTTCTTCAAAAGGATGTACCCTTCGTTTTTGATGACGATTGTAAGGAAGCTTTTGAAACTCTTAAAAAGGCTTTAACAACAGCTCCTATTGTTCAACCACCTGATTGGAGTTTACCCTTTGAAATAATGTGTGATGCTAGTGATTTTGTTGTAGGTGCTGTCCTTGGGCAACGTATTGATAAAAAGCTGAACGTTATCCATTATGCTATTAACACTCTAGACGCTGCTCAAAGGAATTATGATACTACTGAAAATGAATTTCTAGCTGTTGTCTTTGCTTGTGATAAGTTTAGGCCCTATATTGTGGACTCAAAAGTAACTATTCATACTGATCATGCTGCTATTAAATATCTTATGACAAAGAAGGACGCTAAGCCTAGGCTTATTAGATGGGTACTGCTTTTACAAGAGTTTGATCTACATATAGTAGATAGAAAGGGTGCTGAAAATCCTATAGCTGATAATTTATCTCGCTTGGAAAAAATCTCTTTTGATCCTATGCCTGTTAATGATAGTTTTCCAAATGAGCAATTAGCCGCAGTAGGGGTGAACTCGCGAGGAAGCCCTTGGTATGCTGATTATGCTAACTTTATTGTCTCCAAGTATTTTCCTCCAACTTTTACAGCTTAGCAAAGAAGAAAGTTCTTTTATGATTTGAGGCATTATTTTTGGGATGACCCACACTTATACAAAGAAGGGGTTGATGGTATTATGCGAAGATGTGTTCCAGAGTATGAACAAAAAGAGAAATTGCGTAAATGTCACGGGAGCGCCTATGGAGGACATCATGCAGGAGATAGAACTGCACAAAAGGTATTACAATCAGGTTTCTACTAGCCTACCCTTTTGAAAGATGCAAGAAAGTTTGTTTTATCTTGTGATGAATGTCAACGTGTTGGTAATATTTCTAGACGTAATGAAATGCCTATGAATTACTCTCTAGTAATTGAACCTTTTGATTGTTGGGGATTCGACTTTATGGGTCCTTTCCCTCCTTCGAAGGGTTACACTCATATTCTTGTTGCCGTTGATTATGTTACTAAGTGGGTAGAAGGCATTCATACGAAAAGTGCTGACGGAGAAACCTCTCTAAAAATGCTTAAGGATGTTATCTTTCCTAGGTTTGGAGTGCCTAGGTATCTCATGACTGATGGAGGTTCTCATTTCATTCATGACGGTTTTAGGAAGACCCTCGCTAAGTATGATGTTAATCATAGGATTGCTTCAGCTTATCACCCCCAAACTAGCGGGCAAGTAGAGTTATCAAATAGAGAAATTAAATCTATCTTACAAAAGACTGTTAATAGGTCTAGAAAAAACTGGGCTAAGAAGTTGAATGATGCTTTATGGGCTTATAGAACTGCTTATAAGAATCCCATGGGAATGTCTTCTTATAAAATGATTTATGGGAAAGCTTGCCACTTACCCTTAGAATTAGAACACAAAGCTTACTGGGCAGTGAAAGAACTAAATAGAGACTGTAAGCTAGCTGGTGAGAAAAGACTTTTTGACTTAAGCTCTTTAGATGAATGGAGGAGTGAAGCCTATGAGAATGCTAGGCTCTTTAAAGAAAAAGTTAAAAGATGGCATGACAAGCGAATACTTAAGAGAGAATTTCATGTTGGTGAGAAACTTCTATTGTATAGGTCTCGTTTCAGATTTTTTGCAGGTAAGCTACTATCAAAATGGGAAGGACCTTTCATCATTGAAGAAGTATACCGTTCAGGAGCAATAAAAATTTCTTCTCTAAAAGATAATACTACACAAGTAGTGAATGGACAGCGACTCAAGCACTATATTGCTGGAGATTCTTACAATGAAGATGTTCATGCCTTTCAAGTTATAACTCCAGAGAAATTCATTGAGGACCAAATTCAGAGACCTGCAGAGTCCGTTTCCAACTAGGTAACAGTTCTGGTAAGAAAAGTTCCGCGAAAATACAATCCAACTATATTTTTGCAGTTTTCAGTCAATAAGGAAAGCTATGAAGCGAAAAAGGGACAGAACCGGAGCCAGGCTGGCCCACACCACCCCATGGCGCGGGCCCACCCCTGGTCGCGCCACCAGGTGGTGAGGCTACCCAGGACTCCGTCTCCGACCCGTTTTCTCCCAGTACCTTCCTTTTGATATGAAACTTGGTAATATATAACCCCCCGGATCTTCCGAGGTTCGTATATCGTGTTTTCGTTGTGTTTTAGTTTCGATCTATTTCTGCCAGGTGTAATCTTAGATTTGGAGCCACAATGTCTTCCCCTGGAACATCCAAGGGAGATCCCTTAGAAGATATCATCAACCCATATATGAGAGAATTGAAGATTCATCCCAAGGAGTTGTTGCTCGAAGGTGGGGAGGTCCGGATTAAGGAGGTTCAAGGCCCTAAAGGTGAAGGAAATCTGGAGGACAGGATGGAAGCATTGGAGCAAAAAGTCTTCAGGTACAGGAAGATGGCGGAGCACGAAGTGGACATCATCCACAAGATTTGTTCCGAACTCATCGCCGAGCACCAAAAGGAGACTTCTGAACTCAAATATGAAGTCTTTTCACTCCGCCAAACAACCAATGAACTGCAAGCACAGTTCTATGACGTTTAAAATCAAAACTATGAGTATGAGGCTAGATTTAAACGCATAAGTGCAGCTGCAAGTTTCAGGATGTTGGAAACCATGATGTCCTTTGTTGATGGGAAGCCTTTACCCTTGAAGACGGACGGAGATGAGAAGATACCACCACCACCTAAGAAGTAATTCGTCATCAGGTTTGGCATCCCCTTGGTTTGTTCCAAGCTTGGGGGAGTGTCGCGGTATCATATCACTATCTTCTATCTTTTTACCTTGTTAGTAGAGTCATATCATGAATAGAGGAGTTATTGTGTAGTATGGTTTTCATTATGGAAGTGTCCCCTCTCTCGTTAGATTTGTATCCCTTGGTGTGAGTTTCCATTATGGAGTATTAATGAGAAGTTCTATCATTCACTCTTTTGCATAGCTTATGTTAGTTTTATATGATTGATCTTGTTGTTAGTATTGGTAGCACTTTGGGATCATTGAGTTAATTCAGTTGGTTTTGGCAAACCTGGCTCAGTCGGTAGCAACACCCTTTGTGAGAGTTGAAAATAAAAAGATAGAAGTACTCTAGAGGAAAATAATTTCATCATATTTCTTTCTTGATTTGCTCATAAGTCTAGTTTTCTGTAGTTAAGATCTTTTGTGCTTCCAAGGAAGATTGCATGTTTGTCTTTACCATTTGTATGTTTGTTTGTTTCCTTCAACTCTTATACTTGCTACCTAGCCTTGCTAGTCAAAAACCTGTACTGAGAGGAAATTCTTGTCGTGCATCCGCTTCCTTTAAACCAAAACCTTTGCCATTTGTGTCCACGATACCTACCTAGTAGCATTATTGCTATTCCAAGTAAATTCTTGTTTTAGCTACCTCCCAAATTAAACTTGTTATGTGAAATTTAGTGATTAAAGCTCTCACGAACTTGATGGCACACTTTACTTTCTTGCATTTAATAAACTTGAATCATTGGGTCCTTCTTTGTTGCGTATATGCTTGTGCTTTATGAGTTGAAGTTAGCCGAACCATGTATCATGGGGACCGCTTTCAACACTTCATTGGTACTTGTACCTAGTTGATATCATGTTCTTTTGCTTATGGATCCCGGCGGTGTGAAATAAAAGTGGAACTTGTAAGATCATGGAGTTTATATGTGTGTTAGAGAAACGCCTGGTCCGCTAGCCTAAGCCATGCCTAATCATGGTGGAAACTTGCAGCATAACTATAGTGAGCATTCTATGAAGCATCCTCAATAAAAACCTATGCAAATAGCAAATAAAAAGATCGCTGAGATACTCACTGTCTGCTTGCCTTGTTATTTGGATTATGGGATAACTCCTGTGTCATGTGCAAGGGGTACCCCGTTAGCGGTTCTCAATGATACGCATGTATTTACAATAACAAGAGCTTGCTCGTGACTGAAGTTGAGTAGCATGAGGATCGGTACTCATAAGTAAGGGGCATGAGATTTCAACTTATAACTTGTCAAACATATCCTCTTACTTGTGTCACTTTAACCTTAATCACCTAAAGATGCCTATGATAGGGGAAATGAGAGCTGAAAGCTAGTAAGTATCATAATTTTTGGGAGCTCTTTATGAGACTTGTAATCCCTGCTTCCCTCTTTGAAGGGCCCTTTCTTTTACTTTGTAGTTGAGTCAGTAAACCTATTCCCTTCTATCTCGGCAAGTATTTTGAGTTGATGTGTTTCATTCATTCATACGATGATTTATGCATTCATGTTTCTTATGTTCCTTGTTTTGCACATTGCTCTTATCTTGATGTTTACTACCTTGAAAGCTTTCATTGAAAAACCACCTATTTGTGAACTCCAGCAAATTATCAACTATTCTTCGACCAAGAGCTAAGTTTGCCATTACCAATTATGATTCGCTTTATGTATCTTTACTGTGTTTCCTTTACTCATTGCAAGTTGAGTTGTATAATAGTGAGTTGTCTTCTATTATGATATATGTATTTGATGAATGTGATGCTTCTTGCCCGTATTCTTTTATCGACTCTTCACTCCATAAACTTGAGGTCATGTTTATTGAGCTCAGTTTCGCTTGGGGACAAGCGAAGTCTAAGCTTGGGGGGAGTTGATATGTCCATTTTGCATCACTATTCTATGTCTTAATGCACTATTATTTATTGATATATTTCGTATTGAGAGGTGATACTTATGTTATTTCATCTGTTTTTGCATGGTTGATGACTTTGTGAGCATGGACCGCTGCAGTCAGGATTTTGATGGAAAAGGTGCTGTTTGAGGCAAAATTCGGGAAGATCAGAAAATCCGGGAAAATATACGGAAAATTCTATTTTTCCAGAAGACTCAAGATGCCAGAAGATGGAGTGGAGGTGGGCCACAGGAGGCCCACACCACCCCATGGCGCGGGCAGGCCTAGGCCACGCTAGGGAGTGGTGTGGCCACCCTGGCCCACTCCAGCCTCTCCCCTCTGGCGTATATCTTCCTCCCGAAACCCTAAGACTCGGGGAGCGACCACAAAAATATTCCTCCGCCTCTGTGGGGAGGAAAACACCGAGAGAGAAAGATCTCTCCGGCAGACAGATTTCTGCCAGGGGAATTCCTTCCCGGAGAGGGGAGATCGTCGCCATCAACACCACCATCAAGCTGGACTTCATCGGGATCATCATCATCATCACCACCATCATCACCATCAGCACCCTCATCACCATCTCCATATTGCTGTAACAATTGCGTTGAATCTTGCTATAGTTCATAGGGGAAACTTTCCCGGTGTTGATTACTCTTTGTAGTTGATGCTATTGAGTGAACCATTGAATTATTGTTTATGTTCAGATTGTTATACATCATTATTCCATCTCTGATCATGATCCATATGATGTCTTGTGAGTAGTTCGTTTTGTTCTTGAGGATATGGGAGAAGTCTTGTTGTTAGTAGTGGAGTTGCGTTGAGAAAGATTCAATAGATTGTTATTTAAGTTGTGGTGTACTTCTTCTAGTGGTGTCATTTGAACGTCGACTACATGACACTTCACCTATATGGGCCTAGGGGAATGCATTGTGTATTTGGCTACTAATCTTAGGGGTTGCCGGAGTGACAGAAACCTGAACCTCCGTTAGGAAACCATTGCACAAGGGACATAAGGGTCTTAGAGTTTAAAGCTGTGGTTAGGTTTCTACCTTAATTACTTTCTTGTACTTGCGGATGTTTGCAAGGGGGTTTAATCACAAGTATGTATTAAGTCTTGGATGGGACGGTACATTAGCACAGGTTCACCCACACAACACTTAGCAAGCTAGAGAAGATTAATCGACTATATGAAGCAAAAGCACTTGACAGTCTTCCCATGTGTCCTCGAGAACGTTTGGTCATCTATAGAAATACAACCGGCTTGTCCTTTGCTACATAAAGGATTGGGCCACTTGCTGCATTTATTCCTACTGTCTTTTATTTACTCGTACTTTGTTTACTTGCTCTATCGAAAACCCCTAAAAATTCGTTTGCTAAGAATTTGCAGAGAATTCCTGATCCATACCACTAGCCAACACCTTCTGCTCCTCGTTGGGTTCGACACTCTTACTTATCGAAAATACTGCGATACATCCCATATACTTGTGGGTCATCAACCCCCCCGTCGTGCACGAAAGACCCTTTCCGTGTGTGGTACGGAGGATTGTTGACCCCCAAAATTTTGGATTGTATGCATACGGCCCAGGCAGCCCCGTGCAGGGATATGTCAAAACGAAAAACTTTCAATGACCATTGGAAACATAATACACATGTTTTTTCCATGTGTGATCGTACATGAAGCTTTCATTTATCGCCTACAGTTATCTTCTGCATAACCGCATCTTTTTAACATAAATGTTTCTTCCTCACAACTGTCGGTGAAAATTTCAATTTTGCAGATAGTTTATATACTTGTGCAGTTTCTATTCTCGCTTGTTTTTCGTTTTCCTGCTTCCTTATTCGGTTGCTTTGATGCTTTTACCGTCGCTTCCCGCTCATTTATAAATTATAAGCGAGTGTCGTAGATAGATAATATCTACGATGAATTATTGAAAATACTCTAGAAATGTCCTGCCACCGCAAATCTATGACAGCTCAGGAAGAAAAACTTTTGGTCGCGCATATAGCATGGGTGGAGGTGTGCCTCCCTACTCCATTGTTGCCCCACCTGGCAGATTACGGGCCCGTGCGAATCCGGTACTCCTGCTACCTGGTGAAGGTGCGGCTCCCTCTGTCACCCCTACCGTGGAGTTGTCGATTGAGGTTCCCGTTGGGGATTCGTTGGATTTCTCCGTTGAGTAATGGTGTTTTCATGCATTCGCGTAGCCTCGTCACTTAGATGGCTTGTAGGCTTTGTCTGACGACCACTCACGGGCATATACATGATGTACTGACTGATATTATATTTCAAGAACTACAGTCTTGAAGACCCCACGCCGAAGCGAAAAAGGCACACGGCCAAGAGGAGCTCCGCCAACGATGTTGATGCACCAAGCTCGACAAAGGCCCGGCTGACAAGTCCAAATTTTAGCCTAATTAGTTATTGTCTTATCTATCTATTTGTATCAATGGTGGAAAATGTTATCCTGTGCCACCCCGCACACATATTAGTTAGTTTTCTATGTTTCCACTGAATCATTATCCCACGTCATGCACAATATAAATATGCATCAACTCGTTGTCAGCTATAAAATATAGCACACTAGAACGAGGGATGCCATCGTCTGTGATTAGTCTAAATGTTTTCGAGTAAACTTTTCTCCAAAATCGTGGACCATTTATTTCATAAATTCATGTGGTTGATTCCCATGAAAAATCCTGCATGTTGACAGGAAAATAGTCAGAAGTAAACACACAGTGTTTGTTGATAAACGTATGCGTTACAATTTATCCCACACAGATCCAAAGTTTATATCGGTGAAACTAACGAATTCTAGGCAATTCCTATATTGAAAACTATGTGTGATTCAAGTCCACGTGAATCCCACCGGCCATTCGAAGTTCGAACCATCTTAATCACAGTTTCCTTCGAGGAAAGGTGCTAATCAAAAAATATCATTGATTATGTTGTTGATTTACACCATATTGGGTTCCAGGGTGATTTACAACGATAGTGAGACTCGATACAAGTTTGAGAGATCTGACCAGAACCTCGTCATTTTTGTGCTTTATGGCCATTTTCAAGAGCTATTGCCCATATATTTGGGCCCCCAGGACACTTTGCAACGATATTAAGTCCCGGTAAATGTTTGAGAGATACAACAAAAAGCTCATCCTTTTCTTATTTTATGGCCGTTTTCATGAGCTATTGCCCATATTTTTGGGGTTCCTGGGCGCACCTGATACATGTTTGACAGTTAAGACCAAAAACTCGTCGTTTTTTGCATTTAGGGCCATTTTCATGAATGTTTTCGAGTAAATGTTTTCGAGTTATGACAATAATACCCAATAAATTCAGGGCGATTTGGGGGCTTCAGGGCGATTTACAACGACCATAATACCCAATAAATGTTTTAAGTTATGACAAAAACTCGTCATTTTAGTGTTTTATGACCATTTTCATGAGCTATTATCCATAGTTTTGGGGTTTTAGGGTGATTTACAACAACCATGAGAACCTATGTATGTTTGAGATATATGACCAAAAAGTCATTGTTTTCGCATTTTATGGTCATTTTCATGAGCTATTGCCCATAGTTTTGGGGTTTCAGGGCGATTTTCGACGATCGTAAGATCCGATACATGTTTGAGAAATATGACCAAAAACGCATCGTTTTCGCATGTTATGACTGTTTTCATGAGCTATTGCCCATACTTTTGAGATTCCAGGGCGATTTCCAAGGACCGTACGACCCAATACATGTTTGAGAGATATGACGAAAAAATTGTCCTGTTCATGCTTTATGTCCATTTCCATGAGCTATTGTCCATATTTTGGGGTTTCAGCGAGATTTACAACGATAGTGAGACTCTATAGAAGTTTGAGAGATATGACCAAAAACACGTCGTTTTCATGTTTTATGGCCGTTTTCATGAGCTATTCCCCATAGTTTTAGGGTTCTAGGGTGCCCTTGATACATGTTTGGGAGTTAAGACCAAAAACTCGTCGTTTTTGCATTTAGGGCCATTTTCATGAGCTATTGCCCTTAGTTTTAGGGTTCTAGGGCGATTTACAATGACCATGAGAATTGATACATGTTTGAGATTTATGACCAAAAACTCGACCTTTTCGTGTTTATGGCCGTTTTCATGAGTTATAGCGCACAATCTTGCGTTTTCAAGGCGATTTACATGGCCCGTCAGACCCGATACTTGTTTGACAGATAGGACCAGAAACTGGACCTTTTCGCACTTTATGTCCGTTTTCATGAGCTATTGTCCATAGTTATTGGGTTTAGGGTGATTTACAACAACCGCAAGACCTGATACAAGTTTGAGATAATATGACCAAAAAATCGTCGTTTTCGCGTTTAATGGCCATTTTCATGAGCTATTTCCCAGAGTTTTGGAGTTCTAGGGCGATTTACAATGACCGTATGACCCAAAAATGTTTGACCAATATGACAAAAAAAAACTAGCCATTTTCATGGTTTATTGTTGTTTTCATGAGCTAATGCCCACAATTTTGTGGTTCCAGGGCAATTTACTTTGACTGTAAAAACCTGATACATGTTTGACATATATGGCCAAAACCACGTCCTTTTGGCGATTTATGGCCATTGTCATGAGATATTGCACACATTTTTGGGATTTTAATGTGATTTACAACGATAGCGACACCCGATACAATTTTGAGAGATATGACCAAAACCTCGTCGTTTTAGCGCTTTATGTCCGTTTTCATGAGTTATTTCCCATAGATTTGGGGATCCAGGGCGCTTTGTAATGACCATAAGTTTCGTTAAATGTTTGAGAGATATGACCAAAAACTCGTCGTTTTCGTGTTTTATGGTCGTTTTCATGAGCTATTGCGCACGGTTTTGGGGATCTAGGGCGCACCTGATACATGTTTGGGAGTTAAGATAAAAAAACTTGTCGTTTTCTCATTTTGGGCCATTTTCATGAGTTATTGGCCTTGGTTTTGGGGTTCCAGGGCCAATTATAATGACCATAAGACCCAATAAATGTTTTTGAGTTATGACAAAAACTCATCATTTTAGTGTTTTATAGCCGTTTTCATGAGCTATTGCCCATAGTTTTGGGGTTCTAGCGTGATTTAGAATGACCGTGATAACCCATACATGTTTGAGATATATAACCAAAAACTAGATGTTTTCATGTTTTATGGTTGTTTTCATGAGCTATTACCCATAGTTTTAGGGTTCCAGGGCGATTTACGATGACCATAAGACCCAATACATGTTTGAGAGATATCACAAAAAACTTGTCGTTTTCATGCTTTATGGTTGTTTTCACGAGGTATTTCCCATAGATTCGGGGCTCCAGGGAAATTTACAAGGACAGTAAGACCCGATACATGTTTGAGAGATATGAACAAAAAATCGTCCTTTTCGTGCTTTATTGCCCACAGTTTTGGGGTTTCAGGGAGATTTACAACGATAGTGAGACCCTATAAAAGTTTGAGAGACATTTCCAAAACTCGTCGTTTTTGTGCTTTATGGCCATTTCTATGAGCTATTTCTGATATATTTGGGGCTCCACGGCGCTTTGCAACAACCATAATCCCTTTAAATGTTTGGAAGATATGACCAAAAACACGCCGTTTTCGTGTTTTATGGCTATTTTCGTCAGCTAATACTCACAATTTTGGGGTTCTAGGGCGATTTACAATAACCGTAAAAACCTGATACATGTTTGAGATATGTGACAAATATCTTGTGGTTTTCGCATTTTATGGATATTTTCATGAGCTATTGCCCACACTTTTGGGGTTCTAGGGCGATATACAAGGACCGTAGGACCCGGTACATGTTTGAGAGATATGACCAAAAAATTGTCCTTTTCATGCTTTATGGCCATTTTCATGAGCTATTGCCCACAGTTTTGGGGTTTTAGGCTGATTTATAATGATAGCAAGACCCTATAAAAGTCTGACAGATATGACCAAAAGCTCGTCGTTTTCGTGTTTTATGGCCGTTTTTATGAGCTATTGCCCACTGATTTGGGGCTCCAAGACGATTAACAACGATAGTGAGGCCGGTAAATGTTTAAGACATTTCACCAAAAACACGTCGTTTTCATGTTTTATGGCCGTTTTCATGAGCGATAGCCCACAGTTTTGGGGTTCTAGAGCGCACCTGATACATGTTTGGGAGTTAAGACAAACAACACATCGTTTTTGCCTTGAGGACCATTTTCATGAGCTATTGCCCTTGCTTTTAGGGTTCCAGGGCGATTTACAACGACCATAATACGCGATAAATGTTTTCGAAGTATGAGAAAAACTAGTCATTTTACTGTTTTATGGCCGTTTTGATGAGCCATTGCCCACAGCTATGGGGTTACAGGGTGATTTACAACGATCGTGACAACCGATACATGTTTGCGATATATGACCAAAAACTCGTTGTTTTCATGATTTATGGTCGTTTTCATGAGCTATTGCCCACAGTTTTAGGGTTTTAGGGCGACGAACGTAAGAACCAAATGTTTTTGATCGATATGACAAAAAAACTCGCCATTTTCATGTTTTATGGGTGTTTTCATAAGCTAATACCCACAATTTTGGGGTTCTAGGGAGATTTCCAATGACCGTAAAAACCTGTTATATGTTTGAGATATATGACCAAAAACTTGTCGTTTTCGTATTTTATGGCCGTTTTCATGAGCTATTGCCCACATATTTGGGGTTCCAGGGCGATTTACGAGGACCATAATACCCAATATATGTTTGAGATATATGACCAAAAATCGTCCTTTTCATGCTTGATGGCCATTTTCATGAACTATTGCCCACAGATTTGGGGCTTCAGGGCGATTTACAATGATAGCGAGACCCTATAAAAGTTTGAGAGATATGACCAAAACTCATCGTTTTCGCGTTTTATGGCCGTTTACATGAGCTATTGCCCATAGATTTGGGGCTCCATGACGATTTACAACGATAGTGAGACCCGGTAAATGTTTAAGACATTTCACCAAAAACACGTTGTTTCCGTGTTTTATGGCCGTTTTCATGAGCTATTGCCTACAGTTTTTGGGATCCAGAGCACACTTGATACATGTTTGGGAGTTAAGACCAAAAACTCATCGTTTTCGCAATGAGGGCCGTTTTCATGAGCTATTGCCCTTGGTTTTGGGATTCTAGGATGATTTACAATGACCATAAGACCCGATAAATGTTTTTGAGCTATGAAAAAAATCTCGTCATTTTAGTGTTTTATGGCCGTTTTGATGAGCTATTGCCCACAGCTTTGGGGTTCCAGGGTGATTTACAATGACCGTGAGAACCGATACATGTTTGTGATACATGACCACAGCTTTGTTTTCATGTTTTACGGTCGTTTTCATTAGCTATTGCCCACAGTTTTCGGCTTTTAGGGCAATATACGACGAACGTAAGACCCAAATGTTTTTGATCGATATGAGCAAAAACTCGCCATTTTTGTGATTTCTGGCTGTTTTCATGAGCTAATACCCATAATTTTGGGGTTCCAGGGCGATTTAAAATAAAAAAAAACTTGATACCTGTTTGAGATATATGACGAAAAACTTGCCGTTTTCGCATTTTATGGCCATTTTCATGAGCTATTGCCCACACTTTTGGGGTTCTAGAGTGATTTATAAGGACCACAAGACCCGATACATGTTTGAGAGATATGACCAAAAAATTGTCATTTTCGTGCTTTATGGCCATTTTCATGAGCTATTTTCCATAGATTTGGGGCTCCAGGGCGCTAGGCAACAACCATGAGTCCAGGTAAATGTTTGAGAGATATGACCAAAAACTCGTCGTTTTCGTGTTTTATGGCTGTTTTCATGAGCTAATACCCACAATTTTGGGGTTCTAGGGGGATTTACAATGACCATAAAAACCTGATACATGTTTGAGATATATGACCAAACACTTGTGGTTTTCGCATTTTATGGACATTTTCATGAGCTATTGCCCACAATCTTTGGGTTCTAGGGTGATTGACAAAGACCGCAAGAACCGATACATGTTTGAGAGATATGACCAAAAAATTGTCCTCTTCGTGCTTTATGGCCATTTTCATGAGCTATTTCCCATAGATGGCGCTTGGCAACAACCATAAGTTCCGGTAAATGTTTGAGAGATATGACCAAAAACTCGCCGTTTTCGTGTTTTATGGCTGTTTTCATGAGCTATTGCCCACACTTTTGGAGTTCCAGGGCGATTTACAAGGACCACAAGACCCGATACATGTTTGAGAGATATGACAAAAAATCATCCTTTTCATGCTTTATGGCCATTTTCATAAACTATTGCCCACAGACTTGGGGATTCAGGGCGGTTTACAATGATAGAGAGACCCTATATAAGTTTGAGAGATATGACCAAAAACTCGTCGTTTTCGTGTTTTATAGCCGTTTTCATGAGCTATTGCCCACGGATTTGGGGCTCCAAGACGATTTACAGCGATAGTGAGACCCGGTAAATATTTTAGACATTTCACCAAAAACACGTCATTTCCTTGTTTTAAGCCCGTTTTCATGAGCTATTGCCCACGGTTTTGGGGTTCTAGAGCGCACTTGATACATGTTTGGGAGTTAAGACCAAAAACTCATTGTTTTCGCATTGAGGAACATTTTCATGAGCTATTGCCCTTGGTTTTGGGCTGCCAGGGCGATTTACAACGACCATAAGAACCGATAAAAGTTTTTGAGCTATCACAAAAAACTCGTCATTTTAGTGTTTTTGGCCGTTTTCATGAGGTATTGCCCACAACTTTGGGGTTCTAGGGTGATTTACAAGGATCGTGAAAACCGATACATGTTTGTGTTATATGACCAAAAACTTGTTGTTTTCACTATTTATGGTCGTTGATTTATGGTCGTTTTCATGAGCTATTGCCCACCGTTTTGGGGTTTTAGGGCGATATACGATGAACGTAAGAACCAAATGTTTCTGATCGATATGAGGAAAAACTCGCCATTTTCGTGTTTTATAGGTGTTTTCATGAGCTAATACCCACAATTTTATGGTTCTAGGGCGATTTCCAATGACCGTAAAAACCTGATATATGTTTGAGATATATGACCAAAAACTTGTCGTTTTCGCATTTTATGGCCATGTTCATGAGCTATTGCCCACACTTTTGGGGTTCCAGGGCGATTTATAAGGACCGCAAGACCTGATACATGTTTGAGAGATATGACCAAAAAATCGTCCTTTTCATGCTTTATGGCCATTTTCATGAACTATTGCCCACAGACTTGGGGATTCAGGGCGATTTACAACGATAGCGAGACCCTATAAAAGTTTGAGAAATATGACCAAAAACTCATTGTTTTCGCATTTTATGGCCGTTTTCATGAGCTATTGCCCACAAATTTGGGCCTCCAAGACGATTTACAACGTTAGTGAGACCCGGTAAATGTTTAAGACATTTCACCAAAAACATGTCGTTTCCGTGTTTTAAGGTTGTTTTGATGAGCTATTGCCCGCCGTTTTGGGGTTCCAGAGCGCACTTGATACATGTTTGAGAGTTAAGACCAAAAACTCATCGTTTCCCATTGAGGGCCGTTTTCATGAGCTATTGCCCTTGGTTTTGGGGTTCTAAGGCGATTCACAATGACCATCAGACCCGATAAATGTTTTTGAGTTATGACAAAAAACTCGTCACATTAGTGTTTTATGGCCGTTTTCATGAGCTATTTCGCACAACTTTAGGGTTCCTAGGTGATTTACAACGATTGTGACAACCGATACATGTTTGCGATATATGACCAAAAACTCGTTGTTTTCACGATTTATGGTCGTTTTCATGAGCTATTGCCCATAGTTTTGGGGTTTTCGGGCGATAAATGATGAACGTAAGACCCAAATGTTTTTGATCGATATGAGCAAAAACTCGCCATTTTCGTGTTTTATGGGTGTTTTCATGAGCTAATACCCACAATTTTGGGGTTCTAGGGCGATTTCCAATGACCGTAAAAACCTGATATATATGTTTGAGATATATGACCAAAAACACGTCGTTTTCATGTTTTATGGCCGTTTTCATGAGCGATAGCCCACGGTTTTGGGGTTCCAGAGCGCACCTGATACATGTTTGGGAGTTAAGACAAAAAACACATCGTTTTCGCCTTGACGACCATTTTCATGAGCTATTGCCCTTGCTTTTAGGGTTCCAGGGCGATTTACAACGACCATAATACACGATAAATGTTTTTGAGGTATGAGAAAAAACTCGTCTTTTTACTGTTTTATGGCAGTTTTCATGAGCCATTGCCCACAGCTATGGGGTTACAAGGTGATTTACAACAATCGTGACAACCGATACATGTTTGCGATATATGACCAAAAACTCGTTGTTTTCATGATTTATGGTCGTTTTCATGAGCTATTGCCCACAGTTTTAGGGTTTTAGGGCGACGAACGTAAGAACCAAATGTTTTTGATCGATATGAGAAAAAACTCGCCATTTTCGTGTTTTATGGGTGTTTTCATAAGCTAATACCCAGAATTTTGGGGTTCTAGGGAGATTTCCAATGACCGTAAAAACCTGTTATATGTTTGAGATATATGACCAAAAACTTGTCGTTTTCGTATTTTATGGCCGTTTTCATGAGCTATTGCCCACAGTTTTGGGGTTCCAGGGCGATTTACGAGGACCATAATACCCAATATATGTTTGAGATATATGACCAGAAATCGTCCTTTTCATGCTTGATGGCCATTTTCATGAACTATTGCCCACAGATTTGGGGTTCAGGGCGATTTACAATGATAGCGAGACCCTATAAAAGTTTGAGAGATATGACCAAAAACTCATCGTTTTCGCGTTTTATGGCCGTTTACATGAGCTATTGCCCATAGATTTGGGGCTCCAAGACGATTTACAACGATAGTGAGACCTGGTAAATGTTTAAGACATTTCACCAAAAACACGTCGTTTCCGTGTTTTATGGCTGTTTTCATGAGCTATTGCTTACAGTTTTTGGGATCCAGAGCGGACTTGATACATATTTGGGAGTTAAGACCAAAAACTCATCGTTTTCACAATGAGGGCCGTTTTCATGAGCTATTGCCCTTGGTTTTGGGATTCTAGGGTGATTTACAATGACCATAAGACCCGATAAATGTTTTTGAGCTATGAAAAAAATCTCGTCATTTTAGTGTTTTATGGCCGTTTTGATGAGCTATTGCCCACAGCTTTGGGGTTCCAGGGTGATTTACAATGACCGTGAGAACCGATACATGTTTGTGATACATGACCACAGCTTTGTTTTCATGTTTTACGGTCGTTTTCATTAGCTATTGCCCACAGTTTTCGGCTTTTAGGGCAATATACGACGAACGTAAGACCCAAATGTTTTTGATCGATATGAGCAAAAACTCGCCATTTTTGTGTTTTATGGATGTTTTCATGAGCTAATACCCATAATTTTGGGGTTCCAGGGCGATTTAAAATGAAAAAAAAACTTGATACATGTTTGAGATATATGACGAAAAACTTGCCGTTTTCGCATTTATGGCCATTTTCATGAGCTATTGCCCACACTTTTGGGGTTCTAGAGTGATTTATAAGGACCACAAGACCCGATACATGTTTGAGAGATATGACCAAAAAATTGTCATTTTCGTGCTTTATGGCCATTTTCATGAGCTATTTCCCATAGATTTGGGGCTCCAGGGCGCTTGGCAACAACCATAAGTCCAGGTAAATGTTTGAGAGATATGACTAAAAACTCGTCGTGTTCGTGTTTTATGGCTGTTTTCATGAGCTAATACCCACAATTTTGGGGTTCTAGGGCGATTTACAATGACCATAAAAACTGATACATGTTTGAGATATATGACCAAAAACTTGTGGTTTTCGCATTTTATGGACATTTTCATGAGCTATTGCCCACAATTTTGGGGTTCTAGCGTGATTTGCAAGGACCGCAAGACCCGATACATGTTTGAGAGATATGACCAAAAAATTGTCCTCTTCGTGCTTTATGGCCATTTTCATGAGCTATTTCCCATAGATGGCGCTTGGCAACAACCATAAGTTTCGGTAAATGTTTGAGAGATATGACCAAAACTCGCCGTTTTCGTGTTTTATGGCTGTTTTCATGAGCTATTGCCCACACTTTTGGAGTTCTAGGGCGATTTACAAGGACTGCAAGACCCGATACATGTTTGAGAGATATGACAAAAAATCATCCTTTTCATGCTTTATGGCCATTTTCATAAACTATTTCCCACAGACTTGGGGTTTCAGGGCGATTTACAATGATAGAGACACCCTATAAAAGTTTCAGAGATATGACCAAAAACTCGTCGTTTTCACGTTTTATGGCCATTTTCATGAGCTATTGCCCACGGATTTGGGGCTCCAAGACGATTTACAGCGATAGTGAGACCCGGTAAATATTTTAGACATTTCACCAAAAACACGTCATTTCCATGTTTTAAGCCCGTTTTCATGAGCTATTGCCCGCGGTTTTGGGGTTCTAGAGCGCACTTGATACATGTTTGGGAGTTAAGACCAAAAACTCATTGTTTTCGCATTGAGGAACGTTTTCATGAGCTATTGCCCTTGGTTTTGGGATGCCAGGGCGATTTACAACGACCATAAGAACCGATAAAAGTTTTTGAGCTATGACAAAAAACTCGTCATTTTAGTGTTTTATGGCCGTTTTCATGAGGTATTGCCCACAACTTTGGGGTTCTAGGGTGATTTACAAGGATCGTGAAAACCGATACATGTTTGTGTTATATGACCAAAAACTCGTTGTTTTCAAGATTTATGGTCGTTGATTTATGGTCGTTTTCATGAGCTATTGCCCACCGTTTTGGGGTTTTAGGGCGATATACGATGAACGTAAGACCCAAATGTTTCTGATCGATATGAGGAAAAACTCGCCATTTTCATGTTTTATAGGTGTTTTCATGAGCTAATACCCACAATTTTATGGTTCTAGGGCGATTTCCAATGACCGTAAAAACCTGATATATGTTTGAGATATATGACCAAAAACTTGTCGTTTTCGCATTTTATGGCCATGTTCATGAGCTATTGCCCACACTTTTGGGGTTCCAGGGCGATTTATAAGGACCGCAAGACCTGATACATGTTTGAGAGATATGACCAAAAAATCGTCCTTTTCATGCTTTATGGCCATTTTCATGAACTATTGCCCACAAACTTGTTGTTTCAGGGCGATTTACAACGATAGCGAGACCCTATAAAAGTTTGAGAAATATGACAAAAAACTCATTGTTTTCGCATTTTATGGCCGTTTTCATGAGCTATTGCCCACAAATTTGGGCCTCCAAGACAATTTACAACGTTAGTGAGACCCGGTAAATGTTTAAGACATTTCACCAAAAACATGTCGTTTCCGTGTTTTAAGGTTGTTTTGATGAGCTATTGCCCGCCGTTTTGGGGTTCTAGAGCGCACTTGATACATGTTTGAGAGTAAAGACCAAAAACTCACCGTTTTCCCATTGAGGGCCGTTTTCATGAGCTATTGCCCTTGGTTTTGGGGTTCTAAGGCGATTTACAACGACCGTCAGACCCGATAAATGTTTTTGAGTTATGACAAAAAACTCGTCACATTAGTGTTTTATGGCCGTTTTCATGAGCTATTTCGCACAACTTTAGGGTTCCTGGGTGATTTACAACGATCGTGACAACCGATACATGTTTGCGATATATGACCAAAAACTCGTTGTTTTCACGATTTATGGTCGTTTTCATGAGCTATTGCCCACAGTTTTGGTATTTTCGGGCGATAAATGATGAACGTAAGACCCAAATGTTTTTGATCGATATGAGCAAAAACTCGCCATTTTCGTGTTTTATGGGTGTTTTCATGAGCTAATACCCACAATTTTGGGGTTCTAGGGAGATTTCCAATGACCGTAAAAACCTGATATATATGTTTGAGATATATGACCAAAAACACGTCGTTTTCATGTTTTATGGCCGTTTTCATGAGCGATAGCCCACGGTTTTGGGGTTCCAGAGCGCACCTGATACATGTTTGGGAGTTAAGACAAAAAACACATCGTTTTCGCCTTGACGACCATTTTCATGAGCTATTGCCCTTGCTTTTAGGGTTCCAGGGCGATTTACAACGACATAATACACGATAAATGTTTTTGAGGTATGAGAAAAAACTCGTCTTTTTACTGTTTTATGGCAGTTTTCATGAGCCATTGCCCATAGCTATGGGGTTACAAGGTGATTTACAACAATCGTGACAACTGATACATGTTTGCGATATATGACCAAAAACTCGTTGTTTTCATGATTTATGGTCGTTTTCATGAGCTATTGCCCACAGTTTTAGGATTTTAGGGCAACGAACGTAAGAACCAAATTTTTTTGATCGATATGAGAAAAAACTCGCCATTTTCGTGTTTTATGGGTGTTTTCATAAGCTAATACCCACAATTTTGGGGTTCTAGGGAGATTTCCAATGACCGTAAAAACCTGTTATATGTTTGAGATATATGACCAAAAACTTGTCGTTTTCGTATTTTATGGCCGTTTTCATGAGCTATTGCCCACAGTTTTGGGGTTCCAGGGCGATTTACAAGGACCATAATACCCAATATATGTTTGAGATATATGAACAGAAATCGTCCTTTTCATGCTTGATGGCCATTTTCATGAACTATTGCCCACAGATTTGGGGCTTCAGGGCGATTTACAATGATAGCGAGACCCTATAAAAGTTTGAGAGATATGACCCAAAAACTCATCGTTTTCGCGTTTTATGGCCGTTGACATGAGCTATTGCCCATAGATTTGGGGCTCCAAGACGATTTACAACGATAGTGAGACCTGGTAAATGTTTAAGACATTTCACCAAAAACACGTCGTTTCCGTGTTTTATGGCTGTTTTCATGAGCTATTGCTTACAGTTTTTGGGATCCAAAGTGCACTTGATACATATTTGGGAGTTAAGACCAAAAACTCATCATTTTCACAATGAGGGCCGTTTTCATGAGCTATTGCCCTTGGTTTTGGGATTCTAGGGTGATTTACAATGACCATAAGAACCGATAAATGTTTTTGAGCTATGAAAAAAATCTCGTCATTTTAGTGTTTTATGGCCGTTTTGATGAGCTATTGCCCACAACTTTGGGGTTCCAGGGTGATTTACAATGACCGTGAGAACCGATACATGTTTGTGATACATGACCACAGCTTTGTTTTCATGTTTTACGGTCGTTTTCATTAGCTATTGCCCACAGTTTTCGGCTTTTAGGGCAATATACGACGAACGTAAGACCCAAATGTTTTTGATCGATATGAGCAAAAACTCGCCATTTTTGTGATTTCTGGCTGTTTTCATGAGCTAATACCCATAATTTTGGGGTTCCAGGGCGATTTAAAATAAAAAAAAACTTGATACCTGTTTGAGATATATGACGAAAAACTTGCCGTTTTCGCATTTTATGGCCATTTTCATGAGCTATTGCCCACACTTTTGGGGTTCTAGAGTGATTTATAAGGACCACAAGACCCGATACATGTTTGAGAGATATGACCAAAAAATTGTCATTTTCGTGCTTTATGGCCATTTTCATGAGCTATTTTCCATAGATTTGGGGCTCCAGGGCGCTAGGCAACAACCATGAGTCCAGGTAAATGTTTGAGAGATATGACCAAAAACTCGTCGTTTTCGTGTTTTATGGCTGTTTTCATGAGCTAATACCCACAATTTTGGGGTTCTAGGGCGATTTACAATGACCATAAAAACCTGATACATGTTTGAGATATATGACCAAACACTTGTGGTTTTCGCATTTTATGGACATTTTCATGAGCTATTGCCCACAATCTTTGGGTTCTAGGGTGATTGACAAGGACCACAAGACCCGATACATGTTTGAGAGATATGACCAAAAAATTGTCCTCTTCGTGCTTTATGGCCATTTTCATGAGCTATTTCCCATAGATGGCGCTTGGCAACAACCATAAGTTCCAGTAAATGTTTGAGAGATATGACCAAAAACTCGCCGTTTTCGTGTTTTATGGCTGTTTTCATGAGCTATTGCCCACACTTTTGGAGTTCCAGGGCGATTTACAAGGACCACAAGACCCGATACATGTTTGAGAGATATGACAAAAAAATCATCCTTTTCATGCTTTATGGCCATTTTCATAAACTATTGCCCACATACTTGGGGATTCAGGGCGGTTTACAACGATAGAGAGACCCTATATAAGTTTGAGAGATATGACCAAAAACTCGTCGTTTTCGTGTTTTATAGCCGTTTTCATGTGCTATTGTAAACATATTTGGGGCTCCAAGACGATTTACAACGATAGTGAGCCCGATAAATGTTTAAGACATTTCACCAAAAACATGTCGTTTCCGTGTTTTAAGGCCGTTTTCATGAGCTATTACCCGTGGTTTTGGGGTTCTAGAGCGCACTTGATACATGTTTGTGAGTAAAGACCAAAAACTCATCGTTTTCGCATTGAGGGCTGTTTTCATGAGCTATTGCCCTTGGTTTTGTGCTGCTAGGGCGATTTACAACGACCATAAGAACCGATAAAAGTTTTTGAGCTATGACAAAAAACTCGTCATTTCAGTGTTTTATGGCCATTTTCATGAGCTATTGCCCACAACTTTATGGTTCCAGGGTGATTTACAACGATCGGGACAACCGATACATGTTTGCGATATATGACCAAAAACTCGTTGTTTTCATGATATATGGTCGTTTTCATTAGCTATTGCCCACGGTTTTCGGGTTTTAGGGCGATATACGATGAACGTAACACCCAAATGTTTTTGATCGATATGAGCAAAAACTCGCCATTTTCATGTTTTATGGGTGTTTTCATGAGCTAATACCCACAATTTTGGGGTTCTAGGGCGATTTCCAATGACTGTAAAAACCTGATATATATGTTTGAGATATACGACCAAAAACTTGTCGTTTTTGCATTTTATGGACGTTTTCATGAGCTATTGCCCACACTTTTGGGGTTCAAGGGCGATTTACAAGGACGGCAAGACCCGATACATGTTTGGGATATATGACCAAAAAATCGTCCTTTTCATGCTTTATGGCCATTTTCATGAACTATTGCCCACATACTTGTTGTTTCAGGGCGATTTACAATGATAGCGAGACCCTATAAAAGTTTGAGAGATATGACCAAAACCTCATTGTTTTCATGTTTTATGGCTGTTTTAATGGTCTTGTTCGTCTGCGGTACCAAAGTTGGCAGGCCAGCGCATGGCGGTACCTAAGTTGCCTGAAATTACCGCGTTTCGAAAAGTTGGGCCGCCAACTACTGAGAGGGGCCATTTGGAGGCAAACTCATCTCACCCCTGCCAAATACAAACATTCCGTTAAACCACACTATGAAGTAGACGGTCGGTTATCTGTCCATGATGCGGGCGCCAACGCGGCAACCTCTTAGGCAAATCGAGTAGCTAAGTGGATTGGATGCGCTGACCAATTTCAGAAATCCATTCCCAGCTTTCCCCTAGCATTGGCGGCGTCGGAATCCACCCTCCAGGCAGGACGATCCCTTCGGACATTTAACTTCCGGAGCCAAGTTGCTGTGCCCAGTCGCTGATACCGAGCTCCAATGGCGCATGCCGTAGCTGCCGTTGCGAGGCTCTAGCCCGCCTCCGCCGCCGACGAGCCGAGCAGCTCGGGGGATGGCAGATCCTACTATCAAGAAAGAAGTTTTGTCTACAAGCGGGTGATCTACCCTTCTTTTTGCTACTCGCACTAGTTACATCTGCTAGCTGGCTACTGAACCTCAAATTGTTTGTTAGCCCATCGCTGACAAACATATTTTGTCCACAGTTTTCCGTCAAGTGGGATCTGCGTGGACGCCCTTACCTGGTTACGGTAGTCATCTATAGGTACGAGTCTAAGGGCAACAGGTATGGACACCATTGTTTCACGATGGAAGAAGCTCCTGCGCAGATCTGCACTATATCTGGTATGGTTGCTGCTCTGTGTAATCATGTTGAATTATGGCGGAAGTAGACTGCAAAGTTCAGCTTCATGGATAAACGTGGCATCATGGTTCCTATAATGTGTGACAGTCAGCTAATTGGGTTGATGAAAAGGTATGCTTCGGCTGCCATGTTTGAGCTGAAATATGATGTACTAGCTGTGGAAGCTGCTGCAACTAGGAGTCGCCCTTCTATTCTTAGACAGGGTGGTTGCTCGAACCCAATTAGCTCCTGGTAAGCAAAAGTCTCTTGGGGTTCGCATGTTTGTGCTGAATTTTAATTTTTGTTTTATTTACTCTGTAGATATTGGGCAATTATGCAACAGTCTTGTTTCTTTGATAGGAAGCACCGCAAGGTTACAAACATGACTGCTGGGTCAGTCATTTTGCTGTCCGAAGAAATTAAAAATGAGTGGAAAGATGTCATTTTGCTGCCCGAAGAAATTAAAAACGAGTGGAAAGATGATGCTGCACACGATTCTGGTGCCGATTGTCCCGGCGATGCAGAGTACGTGAAGCTGAGAAAATTTGCAGCGAGGAAGAGGAAGAAGGCAGGAAATGAAGAAGCGATTGGACGTGAAGGCTTGGCACCCAGGCTGCGGAAGAAGGCATAGTAATGTGTTGAACTTGAACCTATATATGTAATTCTATTAAATTCTGATCGCTCTGTGTGTGGCATGTTGCTGGTCAAAATAATCTACCCACATTCCCTGAGTAAAATGTACCGCGACTTAGGGTTTGGAAACGCCTGAGTCCGTAGTTGAATCCGAAATTGTGATTGTGCCACTGCTATATGAAAACAATGATCCACCGGTTCCACGATTGCTGAGGGGCAGAAGGTCTCCAAATCCGACGGAATGTAAGTGGCACATAAATAAATTATTTAAGCTGCCACACTCCACGAAGCAGCAACTTATTTCACATGCTGCACAACGACGTGGCAACATAAACAATAATGTTCTCACCGATAATGCCCAGATGAGGAGGAAATGGGTACCACTTTCTGGCCTAATCTTGAGCCCGTCTATCTCACCGCCTCTCTGCTCCTGCATCCCATGCATCTGGCGAAGGTCCCGGATCTCGAGTAACCGGGTGTACGTGCTTCCACTTTATAAATTGTGGTTGTGCCATTTGCATGCGGCACAATCCACATAGATTACGTTTAAATAAACCACCAGTGTCAGAATACACTAGTAGAAAAGGTGTCTTTGGTACACGGTTACGTTCCCAATCCGGGACAGAGATCTAAATCAAGGCAGAAATTGATCTAAATCACAAATTCTTCCACAAATTAATGCGGGGTCAGAGCAATTGTTTTCCTCCCTAGAATCCGGGACCAATAGGTCAGACCGCTAGGTCAACAAGTACAAATATTACAACTTAAAGAGGGACGGAGCTTAAGCTAAATAGAACTAGTTATCACACGTCTCATTGATCTTCCTAATATTGGCCCGATGCGCATCTTCCTGCGAGAGCAAGGATCGAATTGTCTGCTACTTCCTTTTAGCATCTTCCTTGCACAGCTTCAATTGTTTCTCTGCATTTTTCCTCATGCACTTGTCAATACTCATACTTGTGTACTGCAGGACTTTGGCCTGGTGGAGATCGTTCCTTGCTTGAGTCAGTTCTTGCTCTGCTTTAGCCTTCAGGGCCAACGCCGCGTCCCTCTCCTTCTCAAATTTAATAACCTTATCTTGCACCCACCTGAGATCACGCTTATGCTTGGTCGTGTCAACAGGTTCCCATAGCTTCATCTCAACACTGTCAAGAAGTGAGCTGAATACGGATTCTTTCAACTCGACATTCATTTCCCATAGTTTGTTCAGCATTTTCTGCATCGATTTGGGCCACTCTGGATCTACCCATTTGACAACACCGCACCTTCCGCCTTGAATTATTGCACGATGACCTTGACACCATAGAAACCTCCTGCCTGCGTTTCGTCCTTCGAACGCTACAAATTTAGTGGGCACATATCCATGTTTACATACCAGAGGACTGTCTTCATCCTCGAAACCATGATAGTCGGAGTCATACATCGTCTGGTTGGCCTAACACATCATACGCGCATGAGTAAACAGATTAGATCTAGCTCAATAAATAGATAACTGGCCACAGATGATAGAAATAGAGATGAGGCGACTAACATTGAAATCACCGTCCCTGTTGTCACGGCGCGTTTCCTCGCTGTCTCCCCTTGAACCCATGGCAAGAGGTGTGGGGGGGTGGCTGCCGGGGAGGGGATTGGGATGGATGCGTCGTCGGCTAGCGGCTATGGCAGGATGGGAGTGAAGTGGGGAAAGTGGCTTCGAGGGTAAGGAAGAGAAGTACGGGGAGGAAGAGAAGTAATGGGGACATGACATTGGGATGTGGCCCATTGAACTCATGAGACGTGACACTCGAAACAGGGGAGCGCCCGGTGTTGCCAGTTTGTCCAAAGCAAGCGTGGCCAATCATGCCACAGAACAGCCTACTCGCGGATCGCTCTCACGAAGACCATCCCAATCGTCCAAGTGCCCCAATCGAATGGTATGTAACAATTGTCAAGCAGAACAAATGTGTTAGGGCGTGCCTTCTAGAAGACTCGGTCTAACGGCTACCCATGCAATGCCACTGGGTGTGGTTCATGAAAATAACAGATAGGCAATGACACTGGTGGATCCTTATGTGGTTGGTTTAGAAGAACATGCATGCAATGACACTGGGTGTGGTTCATGAAAAGAACGGACACGCAATGAGACTGGTAGATCCTTATGTGGTTTGTTTAGAGGAACAGACATGCAATCACACTAGGTGGATCCATATGTGGTTTATGGAAGTAAAATACATGCAATGACTCTAGCTGTGATTCATGAAAAGAACAGACATGCAATGACACTGGTGGATCCTTATGTGGTTCATGAGAAGAACAGACAGTCAATGACACTAGTGGATCCTTACGTGGTTTGTTTAGAAGAACACGCATGCAATGACACTAGGTGTGGTTCATGAGAAGAACACACGCAATGACACTGGTGGATCCTTATGTGGTTTGTTTAGAGGAATAGACATGCATTGACACCGGTGGATCCACATGTGGTTTATGGAAGTAAAAGACATGCAATGACACTGATAGATCCTTATGTGGTTCATGAAAAGAATAGACATGCAGTGAAACTAGGTGTGGTTCATGAATAGAAGAGACATGCACTGACACTGGGTGTGGTTCATGAAAAGAACAGACATGCAATGACACTGGTGGGCCCATCCTTATGTGGTTCATGAGAAGAACAAACAGGCATAACAATGGTGGATCCTTATGTGGTTTGTTTAGAGGAACAGACATGCAATGACACCGGTGGATCAACATGTGGTTTATGGAAGTAACACACATGCAATGACACTAGTAGATCCTTATGTGGTTCATGAAAAGAACTGACATGCAGTGACACTGGGTGTGGTTCATGAAAAGAACAGACATGCACTGACATTAGGGGGCCCATCCTTATGTGGTTCATGAAAAGAACAGACACGCAATGACACTAGTGGATCCTTACGTGGTTTATGGAAGGAACAAACATGCAATGACACCGGTGGATCCACATGTGGTTTATGGAAGTAACACACATGCAATGACACTGGGTGGGGTTCATGAAAAGAACCGACATGCAATGACACTGGTAGATCCTTATGTGGTTCATGAAAAGAACATACATGCAATGACACTGGTGGATCCTTATGTGGTTTGTTTAGAGGAACAGACATGCAATGACTCTAGCCGTGGTTCATGAAAATAACAGACATGCAATGACACCGGGTGTGGTTTATAAAAATAACAGACATGCAATGACTTATGTGGTTTGTTTAGAAGAACACACATGCAATGACACTGGGTGTGGTTCATGAAAAGAACAGATAGGCACTAACACTGGTGGATCCTTATGTGGTTTGTTTAGAAGAACACACATGGAATGACACTGGGTGTGGTTCATGAAAAGAACGGACACACAGTGACACTGGTGGATCCGTATGTGGTTTGTTCAGAGGAACATACATGAATCACACTAGGTGGATCCATATGTGGTTTATGGAAGTAAAAGACATGCAATGACTCTAGCTGTGATTCATGAGAAGAACAGACATGCAATGACACTGGTGGATCCTTATGTGGTTTGTTTAGAAGAACACACATGCAATGAGACTAGGTGTGGTTCATGAGAAGAAAGCACACGCAATGACACTGGTGGATCCTTATGTGGTTTGTTTAGAGGAACATACATGCATTGACACCGGTGGATCCACATGTGGTTTATGGAAGTAAAAGATATGCAATGACTCTGATAGATCCTTATGTGGTTCATGAAAAGAATAGACATGCAGTGAAACTGGGCGTGGTTCATGAATAGAAGAGACATGCACTGACACTGGGTGTGGTTCATGAAAGGAACAGACATGCAATGACACTGGTGGACCCATCCTTATGTGGTTCATGAGAAGAACAGACAGGCAATGACACTGGTGGATCCTTATGTGGTTTGTTTAGAAGAACACACATGCAATGACACTGGGTGTGGTTCATGAGAAGAACACACACGCAGTGACACTGGTGGATCTTTATGTGGTTTGTTTAGAGGAACATACATGCAATGACACCGGTGGATCCACATGTGGTTTATGGAAGTAAAAGACATGCAATGACACTGATAGATCCTTATGTGGTTCATGAGAAGAACAGACAGGCAATGACACTGGTGGATCCTTATGTGGTTTGTTTAGAAGAACACACATGCAATGACACTGGGTGTGGTTCATGAGAAGAACACACACGCAGTGACACTGGTGGATCTTTATGTGGTTTGTTTAGAGGAACATACATGCAATGACACCGGTGGATCCACATGTGGTTTATGGAAGTAAAAGACATGCAATGACACTGATAGATCCTTATGTGGTTCATGAAAAGAACAGACATGCAGTGAAACTAGGTGTGGTTCATGAATAGAACAGACATGCACTGACACTGGTTGTGGTTCATGAAAAGAACAGACATACAATGACACTGGTGGGCCCATCCTTATGTGGTTCATGAAAAGAACAGACAGGCAATGCCACTGGTGGATCCTTATGTGGTTTGTTTAGAGGAATAGACATGCAATGACACCGGTGGATCCACATGTGTTTTATGGAAGTAACACACATGCAATGACACTGGTAGATCCTTATGTGGTTCATGAAAAGAACTGACATGCAGTGACACTAGGTGTGGTTCATGAAAAGAACAGACATGCACTGACACTAGGGGGCCCATCCTTATGTGGTTCATGAAAAAGAACACACATGCAATGACACTGGTGGATCCTTATGTGGTTTATGGAAGGAACAAACATGCAATGACACCAGTGGATCCACGTGTGGTTTATGGAAGTAACACACATGCAATGACACTGGGTGTGGTTCATGAAAAGAACAGACATGCAATGACACTAGTAGATCCTTATGTGGTTCATGAAAAGAATAGACATGCAATGACACTGGTGGATCCTTATGTTGTTTGTTTAGAGGTACAGGCATGCAATGACTCTAGCCGTTCTTCATGAAAAGAACAAACATGCAATGACACTGGGTGTGGTTCATGAAAAGAACAGACATGCAATGACTTATGTGGTTTGTTTAGAAGAACACACATGCAATGACATTGGGTGTGGTTCATGAAAAGAACAGATATGCAATGACACTGGTGGATCCTTATGTGGTTTGTTTAGAAGAACACGCATGCAATGACACTGGGTGTGGTTCGTGAAAAGAACGGACATGCAAAGACACTAGTGGATCCATATGTGGTTTGTTTAGAGGAACAGACCTGCAATCACACTAGGTGGATCCATATGTGGTTTATGGAAGTAAAATACATGCAATGAATCTAGTTGTGATTCATGAAAAGAACAGACATGCAATGACACTGGTGGATCCTTATGTGGTTCATGAGAACAACAGACAGGCAATGACACTGGTGGATCCTTATGAGGTTTGATTAGAAGAACACACATGCAATGACACTGGTTGTGGTTCATGAGAAGAAAGCACACGCAATGACACTGGTGGATCCTTATGTGGTTTGTTTAGAGGAACATACATGCATTGACACCGGTGGATCCACATGTGGTTTATGGAAGTAAAAGACATGCAATGACACTGATAGATCCTTATGTGGTTCATGAAAAGAATAGACATGCAGTGAAACTGGGCGTGGTTCATGAATAGAAGAGACATGCACTGACACTGGGTGTGGTTCATGAAAGGAACAGACATGCAATGACACTGGTGGGCCCATCCTTATGTGGTTCATGAGAAGAACAGACAGGCAATGACACTGGTGGATCCTTATGTAGTTTGTTTAGAAGAACACACATGCAATGACACTGGGTGTGGTTCATGAGAAGAACACACACGCAGTGACACTGGTGGATCTTTATGTGGTTTGTTTAGAGGAACATACATGCAATGACACCGGTGGATCCACATGTGGTTTATGGAAGTAAAAGACATGCAATGACACTGATAGATCCTTATGTGGTTCATGAAAAGAACAGACATGCAGTGAAACTGGGTGTGGTTCATGAATGGAACAGACATGCACTGACACCGGGTGTGCTTCATGAAAAGAACATACATGCAATCACACTGGCGGGCCCATCCTTATGTGGTTCATCAGAAGAACAGATAGGCAATGACACTGGTGGATCCTTATGTGGTTTGTTTAGAGGAACAGACATGCAATGACACCGGTGGATCCACATGTGGTATATGGAAGTAACACACATGCAATGACACTAGTAGATCCTTATGTGGTTCATGAAAAGAACTGACATGTAGTGACACTGGGTGTGGTTCATGAAAAGAACAGACATGCAATGAGACTGGTGGATCATTATGTGGTTTGTTCAGAGGAACAGACATGCAATCACACTAGGTGGATCCATATGTGGTTTATGGAAGTTAAATACATGCAATCACACTAGGTGGATCCATATGTGGTTTATGGAAGTAAAATACAGGCAATGACTCTAGCTGTGATTCATGAAAAGAAGAGGCATGCGATGACACTGGTGGATCCTTATGTGGTTCATGAGAAGAATAGACAGGCAATGACACTGGTGGATCCTTATGTGCTTTGTTTAGAAGAACACACATGCAATGAGACTGGGTGGGGTTCATGAGAAGAACACACACGCAATGACACAGGTGGATCCTTAGGTGGTATGTTCAGAGGAACATACATGCAATGACACCGGTGGATCCACATGTGGTTTATGGAAGTAAAAGACATGCAATGACACTGATAGATCCTTATGTGGTTCATGAAAAGAACAGACATGCAGTGAAACTAGGTGTGGTTCATGAATAGAACAGACATGCACTGACACTGGTTGTGGTTCATGAAAAGAACAGACATACAATGACACTAGTGGGCCCATCCTTATGTGGTTCATGAAAAGAAGAGACAGGCAATGCCACTGGTGGATCCTTATGTGGTTTGTTTAGAGGAATAGACATGCAATGACACCGGTGGATCCACATGTGTTTTATGGAAGTAACACACATGCAATGACACTGGTAGATCCTTATGTGGTTCATGAAAAGAACTGACATGCAGTGACACTAGGTGTGGTTCATGAAAAGAACAGACATGCATTGACACTAGGGGGCCCATCCTTATGTGGTTCATGAAAAAGAACACACATGCAATGACACTGGTGGATCCTTATGTGGTTTATGGAAGGAACAAACATGCAATGACACCAGTGGATCCACGTGTGGTTTATGGAAGTAACACACATGCAATGACACTAGGTGTGGTTCATGAAAAGAACAGACATGCAATGACACTAGTAGATCCTTATGTGGTTCATGAAAAGAATAGACATGCAATGACACTGGTGGATCCTTATGTTGTTTGTTTAGAGGTACAGACATGCAATGACTCTAGCCGTTGTTCATGAAAAGAACAAACATGCAATGGCACTGGGTGTGGTTCATGAAAAGAACAGACATGCAATGACTTATGTGGTTTGTTTAGAAGAACACACATGCAATGACATTGGGTGTGGTTCATGAAAAGAACAGATATGCAATGACACTGGTGGATCCTTATGTGGTTTGTTTAGAAGAACACGCATGCAATGACACTGGGTGTGGTTCGTGAAAAGAACGGACATGCAAAGACACTAGTGGATCCTTATGTGGTTTGTTTAGAGGAACAGACCTGCAATCACACTAGGTGGATCCATATGTGGTTTATGGAAGTAAAATACATCCAATGAATCTAGTTGTGATTCATGAAAAGAACAGACATGCAATGACACTAGTGGATCCTTATGTGGTTCATGAGAACAACAGACAGGCAATGACACTGGTGGATTCTTATGAGGTTTGATTAGAAGAACACACATGCAATGACACTGGTTGTGGTTCATGAGAAGAAAGCACACGCAATGACACTGGTGGATCCTTATGTGGTTTGTTTAGAGGAACATACATGCATTGACACCGGTGGATCCACATGTGGTTTATGGAAGTAAAAGACATGCAATGACACTGATAGATCCTTATGTGGTTCATGAAAAGAACAGACATGCAGTGAAACTGGGCGTGGTTCATGAATAGAAGAGACATGCACTGACACTGGGTGTGGTTCATGAAAGGAACAGATATGCAATGACACTGGTGGGCCCATCCTTATGTGGTTCATGAGAAGAACAGACATGCAATGACACTGGTGGATCCTTATGTGGTTTGTTTAGAAGAACACACATGCAATGACACTGGGTGTGGTTCATGAGAAGAACACACACGCAGTGACACTGGTGGATCTTTATGTGGTTTGTTTAGAGGAACATACATGCAATGACACCGGTGGATCCACATGTGGTTTATGGAAGTAAAAGACATGCAATGACACTGATAGATCCTTATGTGGTTCATGAAAAGAACAGACATGCAGTGAAACTGGGTGTGGTTCATGAATAGGACAGACATGCACTGACACTGGGTGTGGTTCATGAAATGAATAGACATGCAATCACACTGGCGGGCCCATCCTTATGTGGTTCATCAGAAGAACAGATAGGCAATGACACTGGTGGATCCTTATGTGGTTTGTTTAGAGGAACAGACATGCAATGACACCGGGTGTGGTTCATGAAAAGAACACGCACGCAATGACACTGGTGGATCCTTATGTGGTTTGTTTAGAGGAACATACATGCAATGACACCGGTGGATCCACATGTGGTTCATGAGCAGAACACACATCCAATGACTCTGGTAGATGCTTATGTGGTTCATGAAAAGAAGTGACATGCAGTGACACTTGGTGTGGTTCATGAAAAGAACAGACATGCACTAACACTAGGAGTGGTTCATGAAAAGAACAGACATGCAATGACACTGGTGGATCCTTATGTGGTTTATGGAAGGAACAAACATGCAATCACACTAGGTGGATACATATGTGGTTTATGGAAGTAACACACATGCAATGACACTGGGTGTGGTTCATGAAAAGAACATACATGCAATGACACTGGTAGATCCTTATGTGGTTCATGAAAAGAACAGACATGGAATGACACTGGTGGATACTTATGTGGTTTGTTTAGAGGAACGGACATGCAATGCCACTAGTGGATCCATGCGTGGTTTATGAGAAGAACACACATCCAATGAACTCTAGTGGATCTATCTTGGCATAATTTGATGTATTCCACGATGTATTTCATTGTACAAGACACTTTCCATTTTTATACTACTCAGTTTTGCCCTTGGTTTTATGTGATACTACTTAGTTTTGCCCACCCCACCTCTCTATCTTTCGTAGAAGCCCAAAACTGTGCTCACCCTGTCTGCTACTCCCTGACTGGTTGTCATAGTTGTCACGCAGATCGTGCATACAAACCGTTGATTCTGTGCGATCCAACGATGATCGTTGCACACCTCGTGCCCTTCACAGTATAGCGTGAGACAGCACGGACGTCTCCCTCCGCGAGACTTCTACAGGAAGGAACACGATGCCATCCATGGAAAAAGTCGTCGAGCGGTCATGTCAAGTTTAATCAAGTCTGAAAAGCCTACTACTGCTACTACAACTCATGCACAGGGCAACGGGGTCATCGAGTGCACGGTTGTCGATGGGACGCTGCAATTTATTGCCACTTGATTTTAATCAGACATATCCCATTTATACGCAGCGCTCTCAATCTCACTTCCAACTAGGCCCTACCGCTAGTAACTTCCATGAGTCAAGGGCCCCCTCGAGTAGATCTAACGTTGCTAGAAATTAGTTCTGCGCCACTTGCATGCAGTGGAATCGAGGTCTGCCATGAGCGTGTTTTCAATGCAGCTCTAAAGTGGATATCGTGGCTGTTTCAAAAAAAAGGGAACCGAAAAAAGGGTGGAGATCGTGGTAGCCCCTCGCCCCCTGCCCACCACACGTGTCCACTCGAGGACTACGAACGGTCCAGTGTTTATAACCCCCCTCGACCTTCTTCTTCCATGAGCTCGTGTCATTTCCCCCAGTCTGTCTAGTCCCAACACCCCAATCTACACCTACCGCGCGCGCCGAATGTCCCTCGTTTGCACTACCTCCTTCCCTTGGTGCGCCATGAAGCGTACGCGTGGAGAAGATCCGGAGGTGAAGCTAGTTGAAGGCGAAGCAGCAGATGGCTCAGTCGTCGCCAAGCAGATGGAGGCGTCTTCTCTGGGCACGAACGCCGCTCGTCGCCACGCCGTCGAGGGTGCGAACTCATCTGTCCAGCCAGTAGCCGTCGCCGCCGAGCAGCAGTTGGTAGCCGTCCCGCCGAGCAGCAGGTGGTAGCCATCGCCGCCGAGCAGCCGGTAGTAGCTGTCGCCGCTGAGCAGCAGGTGGCCGGAAACGTCGTGGCCGACAACGCCGTGGTGCCAGTGGCAGATCTGGATGGGGGGCAGGCGGAGGCAATCTAGTGATCTACATCGACGACCCCATCGCCGTTCAAGCAATCTTTGACGCAATCACGGAGAATGATGAGTTCGAGGAGGAGGTCCCTGATGAGGAGTCCGAGGTACTACATTGCTAGCTTCTCTAGTCGCAGCTGCAGTTTTCACTGTTCATACATAGGATTTGCTCAACCGTGTACATATTCTTTTGCTCTTGAAGTAGGGTAGTATATATATGATTCGATCGGTTGATTGATGCATCTGCCATCTAGTCAAAAAACCCCAATCCATCTAGTCACAAAACCCCAATCTGCTCATCTGCCATCTAGTTGAGTTTGCTAGTTGAGTGTTGATTTCGATACACAGCATGCCTATAACATTACATTTCTATTCCTTACTGAGCCCAATGATTAAATTTTGCCCCAAAAATAGTGCAAGGGCATCTAATGGTGTCATTTTCTTAGGGATGGTTAGTGGCCCTGAGGCAGCAATGCACATAAACAATACAGGTTGTGTTGTTGGTATTTTGGTTCTCCGACTCCATCGCTGAAAAAAATGAGGCCCTAATTTTTTCTCTCATATGGAACCTAGATATATAATATTTGTATTGTTTCTGATCTATGAATGCGTTGTATGATGCATTTGTATATCCCTGAATATTGTTTGGTACGATTACATTTCAATTTCTTATTATGGCCAATGATTCAAATTTGCCCCAAAGAGAGGCAGACACATTGGTGTCAAATTTTTACAGGGATGAGTGAGCGAACCTGGGGCCATGTACACGATCAATATAAGATGTGCAATTGTTACTTGGTTCGCTTACGCCATCTCTGTAGAAACTTATGAGGCTACAATCTTTATTCTACATTCATAGAACTATGATATTTGAATTATCTGTTCCCTGCATTCATAGTGTATAAGAATTACATTTTAGTTTGTCACCGAGGCCGATGATTGAAATTTGCCCCAAAAGAGTTCAAGGGGAGGCACGTATGACGGTGTCGTGTTTTAGGGATGGGTTGGTGAACCTAAGGCAGCAATGCACACAAACAATATAGGTTGTGCTGTTGGTACTTTGGTTCACCAACTCCATCCCTGAAACAAATTATCAGGCCCTAGATTTATTCTCATATGGAACTACATATATGACCCTTGAATTGTTTTGGATATTTTAATGGTTGGTATGATGCATATGTATATGAATGGTTTTGATCATAAGTATTTTTAACATGCACCTGAAGATTAATTGTTTGGTTTTTTATTTATAATTACAATATTGAGGCTTGTTTTTGTACCTGACTATGTATATCCCTGAATAATGTTTTGTATGATTACATTTCAATTTCTTATAGTGGCCAATGATTCAAATTTGCCCCAAAAGAGAGGCAGACACATCGGTGTCAGATTTTTTAGGGACGAGTTAGTGAACCTAGGGCGATGTACAAGAACAATATAGGCTGTGCAATTGTTACTTGGTTCACTTACGCCGTCCCTGTAGAAACTTATGAGGCCTTAATCTTTATTCTACATTCATAGAACTATGATATTCGAATTACCTATTCAATTCATTCAGTGTATAAGAATTACATTTTAGTTTGTCACCGAGGCCGATGATTGAAATTTGCCCCAAAAGAGTTCAAGGGGAGGCACGTATGACGGTGTCGTGTTTTAGGGATGGGTTGGTGAACCTAAGGCAGCAATGCACACAAACAATATAGGTTGTGCTGTTGGTACTTTGGTTCACCAACTCCATCCCTGAAACAAATTATCAGGCCCTAGATTTATTCTCATATGGAACTACATATATGACCCTTGAATTGTTTCGGATCTTTTAATGGTTGGTATGATGCATATGTATATGAATGGTTTTGATCATAAGTATTTTTAACATGCACCTGAAGATTAATTGTTTGGTTCTTTATTTATAATTACAATATTGAGGCTTGTTTTTGTACCTGACTATGTATATCCCTGAATAATGTTTTTAACGATTACATTTCAATTTCTTATTGTGGCTAATGATTCAAATTTGCCCCAAATAAGAGGTAGACACATTGGTGTCAGATTTTTTCAGGGATGAGTTAGTGAACCTGGGGCGATGTACAACAATATTACAGGTTGTGGAATTGTTACTTGGTTCACTCACTCCATCCCTGAAGAAACTTATGAGGCCACTTGATTTATCCTACATTCATTCTGATGCAATTATTTGTCATTGTGTGGAGATGAAATGATATATGAAATGATCAAACTATTGCTGAGATGCTTTATCTTTGATATCCACGGATATATTGTCTTACATATACATGTTGTCAATTCTTGAGTTGTAATACAATTCAATCATATGTACGAGTTCTAAGTTATGTTCTTAAAAATCAACAGGAGGATGATGATGAAGTGGACGACAGCAAGGAATCCAGGGACAACAAGAGTCGCTACGTGCTGAGGCGGTTACAGTGTGGGTTAATCCGTTTCCACCGTAGGGGGAGAATGTTTTGCTCATTCTCTGGCACAGCAATCAATGTGGACCTCAACAGCATGATCCAGCACGCGGAGGGCGTTGGCAGAATCGGAGGCAGAAGGCATAGGCCGATTACCGTGGCACGGCACGTAGCCTACGGCAAATTTCTCCGAGAGTATGTTAGGACTGGCCTGTATCCCATCGACTAGGCTGTCATTGCCTCCTGCTGATAAACCCCTACCCTGCTAGGCGTCTCCGTGTCCCAGCCTCCTGCTGCAGGCCCTACTTTCATTTTGTTCTAGTTAATTATTACCTGTGTGTGGCATGTAAGACAATATATCCGTGGTGTCTCTGGTGAACCTTATATATTAATCTACTCCTTTATATGGAGTGCCTTAAATTTTATAGTGTTCAATTATATTTACTGATCATGCTCATGCACACTACAAAATATTTGTAGTGCTCGATTATATTATAATTGTCAAGAATTACATCAACAAGTTAAATTGGTCGAAATTTTGTATTGAAGTAACTAAATGTATCACACACATAATAAAGTAGAAACTAAAATCTAGTTCAAACACATAATGTATCACCACCACTTGTTGTCGTCCTTGACTTGCTTCCCCTTCAGCTGCTTGATGTTGCCACCGTCCCAAGATCCATGCTCGTCCTGAAACCGCTTTCTGTCCTCCTCGCGCTTCTTCTCCTGGGCTAGCTTGGAACCAGGGCATAGCTCTCTCGCGAAAAACCCCGCCTTAACCATCCCATCTTTCATGGTAATGAGCTTACTGTACAACTCGTACGACATGTAGGCGTCTCTGGCTGCATACTCGAGGCGCACCTGGCTCATCGGCTTCCACTCCCAGTAGTCGTGATCGAGTCGCTTCAATTTCTTCAGTTTTTCATAGGATTTATCGATGATTTCGGCTGCCAGATCACCCATGCCATCCTTCGATGGGTATGATTTGATCTTGTACAGATTTTGGATGTCGATGTGGTGCCCCTCTGGGATTTTTATCAACGCACGAGAAAGCATAATTGTGTCATTTGTGATATCCACGCAAGTGAAAGTTATCCCTTTCCTACACAAGAACTCGACCAGAGCCGGACAACGCATCTTAGTTGGTTTACTCCTGCACTTAGATGGTTCTAGGGATATAAGGGAACAAGGGATGTAGAAGTGGTGATCACAAATTTGAATTTCACATACATGCAGAAGTGGTAAACGAGGACCTCCTCATGTATGGCAATTTGCACGACAACAATCTCTTGTGGAGGATTTTTTCGCTTATTTGCACGGGTGTACTCCAATTCTAGCCCCACAAACTTGTTCTTCTCTTTCTCAAGCAATTGCTCAAACCTGGCGAGAGTTGTCTCCACAGTCGCTTCATCATTTGTGTACACCACTGTCAAAGTTGTGGTGCCATGGGCAGGGACCAAGTGGGTCTCTGTTGTGCGTTTCCCATCGTCCATGCCTACAAAGAAATGGGTGAAAGGAACTACCTGCAAGGAACTGCCTTCGAGAGGAAGAAGAAGATGAACCGACGGTTCTAGAACAGAGGAAGAAGAAGCGCCCAGGAAAAAATGCAGAGGAATGACTTAGGAAGAGGAATGACTGCGGAAGAAACGTGGTTACTGCAACTTTTCATTCGAGAACTCATAGTGGTTACGTGGAGATCGTGGCAGTGCCGCTGGTTCAACAAATGGGGCCAGTTCCTGCGAGAATATGAAATTAGCTGTGCATTTTTCTATGCGAGAAATTGAGAGAAGTCATTTATATTTTGTCTTTCATAATTAAACACAATGAAGTTGGTACAACCCAAGAGATTTGAACAAAAGAGATTTGCTAGTTTAACATACAACAACACTTACAGGCCCAACATGGCAAAACTTGGAGAGCCCCAGAACTTGAGCTACCATAGAGACCTCGGCAGAGGTGGTAGAATTGGTGCGGGTGCAACCACGCCGACGGCGAGCTCGGATTCTAGAGGCGGAAAACAAAACCGAGCATGGTCGACAATGTGATAGATCTCACCGGGAACCAATTCTCATCCCCAACCATGCCATGGGTGCGTCCACGGTGAGGGAAAGCTCTGACTCGGGATGGGGAGGAGAGCGGGGCCGAGCAGCTTTGTCACTTCCCAGCTCTGCGCCATGGCCGCGACCACAGATTGCCGCTCCGAGGAAGAAGACGAGTAATGGAGGCGCCAACGCTACAAGCCTACAGGGAGGAGAGCTGGGGCGAGCAGGTTCGTCCACGTCCCAGCTCCGCGCCATGGCTGCGACGCCCCACAGATTGCCGCTCCGGGGAAGAAGAAGACGTGTAATGGATGCAGGCGCCAACGCTGCAAGCCTAATTGACACCTAAGCGACGGGAGCGACAGGAGCGACATAACGGCCAGAACTGATATGGGGGGCCCAACTTGACCGTCGTTAACCTGATTTTTTGTATTGAAACATAAAGTTGAATTCGTGCCGAAAAAGACCCTCTGAGTATTTGGCACGCCAACTATAGTCATCGCGGATGATATCAGGGAACTCGGGTACCGCGTCGCCTGGCCACCTCAACTTTCAGGCCGCAAAATGATATTCTCCGTTTTCATGAGCTATTTCCCACATATTTGGGCCTCCAAGACGATTTATAACGAAAGTGAGACCCGGTAAATATTTAAGACATTTCACCAAAAACATGTCGTTTCCGTGTTTTAAGGTTGTTTTGATGAGCTATTGCCCGCCGTTTTGGGGTTCCAGAGCGCACTTGATACATGTTTTGGAGTTAAGACCAAAAACTCATCGTTTTCCCATTGAGGGCTGTTTTCATGAGCTATTTCCCTTGGTTTTGGGGTTCTAAGGCGATTTACAACGACCATAAGACCCGATAACTGTTTTTGAGTTATGATAAAAAAAACTCGTCATTTTAGTGTTATATGGATCTTTTCATGAGCTATTGCCCACAACTTTGGGGTTCCAGGGTGATTTAGAACGATCGTGACAACCGAACCATGTTTGCGATATATGACCAAAAACTCGTTGTTTTCACGATTTATGGTCGTTTTCATGAGCTATTGCCCACAATTTTGGGGTTTTAGGGCGATATACGATGAACGTAAGACCCAAATGTTTTTGATCGATATGAGAAAAAACACGCCATTTTCGTGTTTTATGGGTGTTTTCATGAGCTAATACCCACAATTTTGTGGTTCTAGGGCGATTTCCAATGACCGCAAAAACCTGATATATGTTTGAGATATATGACCAAAAACATGTCCTTTTCGCACTGTATGGCCGTTTTCATGACGAAAAACACTTTTGGGGTTCTAGGGCGATTTACAAGGACCGCCGACCCCGAAACATGTTTGAGAGATATGACCAAAAAATCGTCCTTTTCATGCTTTATGGCATTTACATGAACTATTGTCCACAGACTTTGGGTTTTAGGGCGATTTACAACGATAGCGAGACCCTATATAAGTTTGAGAGATATGACCAAAAACTCGCCGTTTGCGCGTTTTATAGCCGTTTTCATGAGCTATTGTCCATAGATTTGGGGCCCCAAGACGATTTACAACGATAGTGAGACCCGGTAAATGTTTAAGACATTTCACCAAAAACATGTCGTTTCCGTGTTTTAAGGCCATTTTCATGAGCTATTGCCCACGGTTTTGGGGTTCCAGAGTGCACTTGATACATGATTGGGAGTTCAGACCAAAAACTCATCGTTTTCGCATTGAGGGCCGTTTTCATGAGCTCTTGCCCTTGGTTTTGGGGTTCTAGGGCAACTTACAATGACCATAAGAGCCGATAAATGTTTTTGAGTTATGACAAAAAACTCGTCATTTTAGTGTTTTATGGCCGTTTTCATGAGCTATTGCCCACAACTTTAGGGTTCCAGGGTGATTTACAACGATCGTGACAACCGATACATGTTTGGGATATATGACCAAAAAACTCGTTGTTTTCATGATTTATGGTCGTTTTCATGAGCTATTTCCCACATTCTTGCGGTTTTAGGGCGATATACGATGAACGTAAGACCCAAATGTTTTTGATCGATATGAGCAAAAACTCGCCTTTTTCGTGTTTTATGGGTGTTTTCATGAGCTAATACCCACAGTTTTTTGGTTCTAGGGCGATTTCCAGTGACCGTAAAAACCTGTCATTTTCGCATTGTATGGCCGTTTTCATGAGCTATTGCCCACACTTTTGGGGTTCTAGGGCGATTTACAAGGACCGCAAGACCCGAAACATGTTTGGGAGATATGACCAAAAAATCGTCCTTTTCATGCTTTATGGCCATTTTCATGAAGTATTGCCCACGTACTTGTTGTTTCAGGGCGATTTACAACGATAGCGAGACCCTATAAAACTTTGAGAGATATGACCAAAACCTCATTGTTTTCACGTTTTATGGCCGTTTTCATGAGCTATTGCCCACATATTTGGGCCTCCAAGACGATTTACAACGATAGTGAGACCCGATAAATGTTCAAGACATTTCACCAAAAACATGTCGTTTCCGTGTTTTAAGGTTGTTTTGATGAGCTATTGCCCGCAGTTTTGGGGTTCCAGAGCACACTTGATACATGTTTGGGAGTTAAGACCAAAAACTCATCGTTTTCCCATTGAGGGCCGTTTTCATGAGCTATTGCCCTTGGTTTTGGGGTTCTAGGGCGATTTACAACGACCATAAGACCTGATAAATGTTTTTGAGTTATGACAAAAAAACTCGTCATTTTAGTGTTATATGGATGTTTTCATGAGCTATTGCCCACAACTTTGGGGTTCCAGGGTGATTTACAACGATCTTTGACAAACGAAACATGTTTGCAATACATTACCAAAAACTCGTTGTTTTCACGATTTATGGTCGTTTTCATGAGCTATTGCCCACAGTTTTGGGGTTTTAGGGCGATATACGATGAACGTAAGACCCAAATGTTTTTGATCGATATGAGCAAAACCTCGCCTTTTCGTGTTTTATGGGTGTTTTCATGAGCTAATACCCACAGTTTTGTGGTTCTAGGGCGATTTCCAATGACCGTAAAAACCTGATATATGTTTGAGATATATTACCCAAAACTTGTCATTTTGGCATTGTATGGCCGTTTTCATGAGCTATTGCCCACACTTTAGGGTTCTAGGGCGATTCACAAGGACCGCAAGACCCGATACATGTTTGGGAGATATGACCAAAAAATCGTCCTTTTCATGCTTTATGCCCATTTTCATGAACTATTGCCCACATACTTGTTGTTTCAGGGCATTTACAACGATAGCGAGACCCTATAAAACTTTGGGAGATATGACCAAAACCTCATTTTTTTCACGTTTTATGGCCGTTTTCATGAGCTATTGCCCACATATTTGGGCCTCCAAGACGATTTACAACGATAGTGAGACCCGATAAATGTTCAAGACATTTCACCAAAAACATGTCGTTTTCGTGTTTTAAGGTTGTTTTGATGAGCTATTGCCCGCAGTTTTTTGGGTTCCAGAGCACACTTGATACATGTTTGGGAGTTAAGACCAAAAACTGATCGTTTTCCCATTGAGGGCCGTTTTCATGAGCTATTGCCCTTGGTTTTCGGGTTCTAAGGCGATTTACAACGACTATAAGACCCGATAAATGTTTTTGAGTTATGATAAAAAACTCGTCATTTTAGTGTTATATGGCCACAACTTTGGGGTTCTAGGGTGATTTAGAATGATTGGGACAACCGAAACATGTTTGCGATATATGACCAAAAACTCGTTGTTTTCACGATTTATGGTCGTTTTCATCAGCTATTGCCCACTGTTTTTGGGGTTTTAGGGCGATATATGATGAACGTAAGACCCAAATCTTTTTGATCGATATCAGAAAAAACTTGCCATTTTCTTGTTTTATGGGTGTTTTCATGAGCTAATACCCACAATTTTGTGGTTCTAGGGCGATTTCCAATGACCGTAAAAACCTGATATATGTTTGACATATATGACGAAAAACTTGTCGTTTTCGCACTGTATGGCCGTTTTCATGAGCTATTGCCCACACTTTTGGGGTTCCAGGGCGATTTACAACGACCGCAAGACCCGATACATGTTTGAGAGATATCACCAAAAAATAGTCTTTTTCATGCTTTATGGCCATTTTCATGAACTATTGTCCACAAAGTTTGGGTTTCAGGGCGATTTAGAACGATAACGAGACCCTATATAAGTTTGAGAGATATGACCAAAAACTCGTCGTTTTCGCGTTTTATGGCCGTTTTCATGAGCTATTGTCGACATATTTGGGGCTCCAAGACGATTTACAATGATAGTGAGACCCAGTAAATGTTTAAGACATTTCACCAAAAACATGTCGTTTCCGTGTTGTAAGGTCGTTTTCATGAGCTATTGCCCGCAGTTTTGGGGTTCCAGAGCGCACTTGATACATGATTGGGAGTTAAGACCAAAAACTCATCGTTTTCGCATTGAGGGCCGTTTTCATGAGCTATTAGCCTTGGTTTTGGGGTTCTAGGGCAACTTACAATGACCATAAGACCCGATAAATGTTTTTGAGTTATGACAAAAAACTCGTCACTTTAGTGTTTTATGGCCGTTTTCATGAGCTATTGCCCACAACTTTAGGGTTCCAGGGTGATTTACAACGATCGTGACAACCGATACATGTTTGGGATATATGACCAAAAAACTCGTTGTTTTCATGATTTATGGTCGTTTTCATGAGCTATTTCCCACATTCTTGCGGTTTTAGGGCGATATACGATGAACGTAAGACCCAAATGTTTTTGATCGATAAGAGCAAAAAGTCGCCATTTTCGTGTTTTATGGGTGTTTTCATGAGCTAATACCCACAATTTTGGGGTTCTAGGGCGATTTCCAATGATCGTAAAAACCTGATATATGACCACACTTTTGGGGTTCCAAGGCGATTTCCAAGGACCGCAAGACCCGATACATGTTTGGGAGATATGACCAAAAAATCGTCATTTTCATGCTTTATGGCCATTTTCATGAACTATTGCCCAAATAATTGTTGTTTCAGGGCGATTTACAACGATAGTGAGGCCCTATAAAAATTTGAGAGATATGACCAAAAACTAATTGTTTTCGCGTTTTATTGCCGTTTTCATGAGTTATTTCCCACAGATTTGGGCCTCCAAGACGATTTACAACGATAGTGAGACCCGGTAAATGTTTAAGACATTTCACCAAAAACATGTCGTTTCCGTGTTTTAAGGCTGTTTTCATGAGCTATTGCCCACGGTTTTGGGGTTCCAGAGTGCACTTGATACATGATTGGGAGTTCAGACCAAAAACTCATCGTTTTCGCATTGAGGGCCGTTTTCATGAGCTCTTGCCCTTGGTTTTGGGGTTCTAGGGCAACTTACAATGACCATAAGAGCCGATAAATGTTTTTGAGTTATGACAAAAAACTCGTCATTTTAGTGTTTTATGGCCGTTTTCATGAGCTATTGCCCACAACTTTAGGGTTCCAGGGTGATTTACAACGATCGTGACAACCGATACATGTTTGGGATATATGACCAAAAAACTCGTTGTTTTCATGATTTATGGTCGTTTTCATGAGCTATTTCCCACATTCTTGCGGTTTTAGGGCGATATACGATGAACATAAGACCCAAATGTTTTTGATCGATATGAGCAAAAACTCGCCTTTTTCGTGTTTTATGGGTGTTTTCATGAGCTAATACCCACAGTTTTTTGGTTCTAGGGCGATTTCCAGTGACCGTAAAAACCTGTCATTTTCGCATTGTATGGCCGTTTTCATGAGCTATTGCCCACACTTTTGGGGTTCTAGGGCGATTTACAAGGACCGCAAGACCCGAAACATGTTTGGGAGATCTGACCAAAAAATCGTCCTTTTCATGCTTTATGGCCATTTTCATGAAGTATTGCCCACGTACTTGTTGTTTCAGGGCGATTTACAACGATAGCGAGACCCTATAAAACTTTGAGAGATATGACCAAAACCTCATTGTTTTCACGTTTTATGGCCGTTTTCATGAGCTATTGCCCACATATTTGGGCCTCCAAGACGATTTACAACGATAGTGAGACCCGATAAATGTTCAAGACATTTCACCAAAAACATGTCGTTTCCGTGTTTTAAGGTTGTTTTGATGAGCTATTGCCCGCAGTTTTGGGGTTCCAGAGCACACTTGATACATGTTTGGGAGTTAAGACCAAAAACTCATCGTTTTCCCATTGAGGGCCGTTTTCATGAGCTATTGCCCTTGGTTTTGGGGTTCTAGGGCGATTTACAACGACCATAAGACCTGATAAATGTTTTTGAGTTATGACAAAAAAACTCGTCATTTTAGTGTTATATGGATGTTTTCATGAGCTATTGCCCACAACTTTGGGGTTCCAGGGTGATTTACAACGATCTTTGACAAACGAAACATGTTTGCAATACATTACCAAAAACTCGTTGTTTTCACGATTTATGGTCGTTTTCATGAGCTATTGCCCACAGTTTTGGGGTTTTAGGGCGATATACGATGAACGTAAGACCCAAATGTTTTTGATCGATATGAGCAAAACCTCGCCTTTTCGTGTTTTATGGGTGTTTTCATGAGCTAATACCCACAGTTTTGTGGTTCTAGGGCGATTTCCAATGACCGTAAAAACCTGATATATGTTTGAGATATATTACCCAAAACTTGTCATTTTGGCATTGTATGGCCGTTTTCATGAGCTATTGCCCACACTTTAGGGTTCTAGGGCGATTCACAAGGACCGCAAGACCCGATACATGTTTGGGAGATATGACCAAAAAATCGTCCTTTTCATGCTTTATGCCCATTTTCATGAACTATTGCCCACATACTTGTTGTTTCAGGGCATTTACAACGATAGCGAGACCCTATAAAACTTTGGGAGATATGACCAAAACCTCATTTTTTTCACGTTTTATGGCCGTTTTCATGAGCTATTGCCCACATATTTGGGCCTCCAAGACGATTTACAACGATAGTGAGACCCGATCAATGTTCAAGACATTTCACCAAAAACATGTCGTTTTCGTGTTTTAAGGTTGTTTTGATGAGCTATTGCCCGCAGTTTTTTGGGTTCCAGAGCACACTTGATACATGTTTGGGAGTTAAGACCAAAAACTGATCGTTTTCCCCATTGAGGGCCGTTTTCATGAGCTATTGCCCTTGGTTTTCGGGTTCTAAGGCGATTTACAACGACTATAAGACCCGATAAATGTTTTTGAGTTATGATAAAAAAACTCGTCATTTTAGTGTTATATGGCCACAACTTTGGGGTTCTAGGGTGATTTAGAATGATCGGGACAACCGAAACATGTTTGCGATATATGACCAAAAACTCGTTGTTTTCACGATTTATGGTCGTTTTCATCAGCTATTGCCCACTGTTTTTGGGGTTTTAGGGCGATATATGATGAACGTAAGACCCAAATCTTTTTGATCGATATCAGAAAAAACTTGCCATTTTCTTGTTTTATGGGTGTTTTCATGAGCTAATACCCACAATTTTGTGGTTCTAGGGCGATTTCCAATGACCGTAAAAACCTGATATATGTTTGACATATATGACGAAAAACTTGTCGTTTTCGCACTGTATGGCCGTTTTCATGAGCTATTGCCCACACTTTTGGGGTTCCAGGGCGATTTACAACGACCGCAAGACCCGATACATGTTTGAGAGATATCACCAAAAAATAGTCTTTTTCATGCTTTATGGCCATTTTCATGAACTATTGTCCACAAAGTTTGGGTTTCAGGGCGATTTAGAACGATAGCGAGACCCTATATAAGTTTGAGAGATATGACCAAAAACTCGTCGTTTTCGCGTTTTATGGCCGTTTTCATGAGCTATTGTCGACATATTTGGGGCTCCAAGACGATTTACAATGATAGTGAGACCCAGTAAATGTTTAAGACATTTCACCAAAACATGTCGTTTCCGTGTTGTAAGGTCGTTTTCATGAGCTATTGCCCGCAGTTTTGGGGTTCCAGAGCGCACTTGATACATGATTGGGAGTTAAGACCAAAAACTCATCGTTTTCGCATTGAGGGCCGTTTTCATGAGCTATTAGCCTTGGTTTTGGGGTTCTAGGGCAACTTACAATGACCATAAGACCCGATAAATGTTTTGAGTTATGACAAAAAACTCGTCACTTTAGTGTTTTATGGCCGTTTTCATGAGCTATTGCCCACAACTTTAGGGTTCCAGGGTGATTTACAACGATCGTGACAACCGATACATGTTTGGGATATATGACCAAAAAACTCGTTGTTTTCATGATTTATGGTCGTTTTCATGAGCTATTTCCCACATTCTTGCGGTTTTAGGGCGATATACGATGAACGTAAGACCCAAATGTTTTTGATCGATAAGAGCAAAAAGTCGCCATTTTCGTGTTTTATGGGTGTTTTCATGAGCTAATACCCACAATTTTGGGGTTCTAGGGCGATTTCCAATGATCGTAAAAACCTGATATATGACCACACTTTTGGGGTTCCAAGGCGATTTCCAAGGACCGCAAGACCCGATACATGTTTGGGAGATATGACCAAAAAATCGTCATTTTCATGCTTTATGGCCATTTTCATGAACTATTGCCCAAATACTTGTTGTTTCAGGGCGATTTACAACGATAGTGAGGCCCTATAAAAATTTGAGAGATATGACCAAAAACTAATTGTTTTCGCGTTTTATTGCCGTTTTCATGAGTTATTTCCCACAGATTTGGGCCTCCAAGACGATTTACAACGATAGTGAGACCCGGTAAATGTTTAAGACATTTCACCAAAAACATGTCGTTTCCGTGTTTTAAGGCTGTTTTCATGAGCTATTGCCCGCGGTTTTCGGGTTCCAGAGCGCACTTGATACATGTTCGGGAGTTAAGGCCAAAAGCTCATCGTTTTCCCAGTTAGGGCCTTTTTCATGAGCTATTGCCCTTGGTTTTGGGGTTCTACGGCGATTTACAACGATCATAAGACCTGATAAATGTTTTTGAGTTATGACAAAAAACTCGTCATTTTAGTGTTATATGGCTGTTTTCATGAGCTATTTGCCACAACTTTGGGGTTCCAGGGTGATTTAGAACGATCGTGACAACCGAAACATGTTTGCAATATATGACCAAAAACTCGTTGTTTTCACGATTTATGGTCGTTTTCATGACCTATTGCCCACAGTTTTGGGGTTTTAGGGCGATATACGATGAACGTAAGACCCAAATTTTTTTGATCGATATGAGAAAAAACTCGCCAGTTTCATGCTTTATGTGTGTTTTCATGAGCTAATACACACAGTTTTGTGGTTCTAGGGCAATTTCCAATGACAGTAAAAACCTGATATATGTATGAGATATATGACCAAAAACTTGACGTTTTCCGCATTGTATGGCCGTTTTCATGAGCTATTGCCCACACTTTTGTGGTTCCAGGGCGATTTATCAGGACCGCAAGACCCAATACATGTCTGAGAGATATGACCAAAAAATCGTCCTATTCATGCTTTATGGCCATTTTCATGAACTATTTGCTCACAGACTTTGGATTTCAGGGCGATTTACAATGATAGCGAGACACTATATAAGTTTGAGAGATGTGACCACAAACACATTGCTTTCGTGTTTTATGGCCGTTTTCATGAGCTATTGCCCACAGATTTTTGGCTCCAAGACGATTTACAACGATAGTGAGACCCGGTAAATGTTCAAGACATTTCACCAAAACATGTCGTTTCCGTGTTTTAAGGTTGTTTTGATGAGCTATTGCCCGCAGTTTTGGGGTTCCAGAGCACACTTGATACATGTTTGGGAGTTAAGACCAAAAGCTCATCGTTTTCCCAGTTAGGGCCGTTTTCGTGAGCTATTGCCCACACTTTTGGGGTTCTAGGGCGATTTACAACGACCATAAGACCCGATAAATGTTTTTGAGTTAAGACAAAAAACTCGTCACATTAGTGTTTTATGGCCGTTTAAATAAGCTAATACCCACAACTTTAGGGTTCCAGGGTGATTTACAACGATTGTGACAACCGATACATGTGTGCGATATATGACCAAAAACTCGTTGTTTTCATGATTTATGGTCGTTTCATGAGCTATTACCCACAGTTTTGGGGTTTTAGGGCGATATACGATGAACGTAAGACCCAAATGTTTTTGATCGATATGAGCAAAAACTCGCCATTTTCGTGTTTTATTGGTGTTTTCATGAGCTAATACCCACAATTTTTGGGTTCTAGGGCGATTTCCAATGACCGTGAAATCTGATATATGACCAAAAACTTGTCGTTTTCGCATTGTATGGCCGTTTTCATGAGCTAGTGCCCACACTTTTGGGGTTCTAGGGCAATTTACTAGGACCGTAAGAGCCAATACATGTTTGAGAGATATGACCAAAAAAATCGTCCTTTTCATGCTTTATGGCTATTTTCAAGAACTATTGCCCACATACTTGTTGTTTCAGGGCGATTTACAACGATAGCGATACCCTATATAAGTTTGAGAGATATGACCAAAAACTCGTCGTTTTCGTGTTTTATAGTCGTTTTCATTAGCTATTGTCCATAGATTTGGGGCTCCAAGACGATTTACAACGATAGTGAGACCCGGTAAATGTTTAAGACATTTCACCAAAACATGTCATTTCCGTGTTTTAAGGCCGTTTTCATGAGCTATTGCCCGCGGTTTTGGGGTTCTAGAGCGCACTTGATACATGTTTGGGAGTTAATACCAAAAACTCATCGTTTTCGCATTGAGGGCCGTTTTCATGAGCTATTGCCCTTGGTTTTGGGGTTCTAGGGCGATTTACAACAACCATGAGACCCGATAAATGTTTTTGAGTTATGACAAAAAAACTCGTCATTTTAGAGTTATATGGCCGTTTTCATGAGCTATTGCCCACAACTTTAGGGTTCCAGGGCGATTTACAACGACCATGAGACCCGATAAATGATTGCGATATATGACCAAAAACCTCGTTGTTTTCACGATTTATGGTCGTTTTCATGAGCTATTGCCCACAGTTTTGGGGTTTTAGGGCGATATACGATGAACGTAAGACCCAAATGTTGTTGATCGATATGAGCAAAAACTCGCCATTTTCGTGTTTTATGGGTGTTTTCATGAGCTAATACCCACAATTTTGGGGTTCTAGGGCGATTTCCAATGACTGTTAAAATGTGATATATGACCAATAACTTGTCGTTTTCGCGTTTTATGGCCGTTTTCATGAGCTATTGCCCACACTTTTGGGGTTCCAGGGCGATTTACAAGGACCGCAAGACCCGATACATGTTTGAGAGATATGACCAAAAAATCGTCCTTTTCATGCTTTATGGCCATTTTCATGAACTATTGCCCACAGACTTTGGGTTTCAGGGCGATTTACAACGATAACGAGGCCCTATTAAAGTTTGAGAGATATGACCAAAAACTCGTCGCTTTCGCATTTTATAGCCGTTTTCATG